>CAWUFW010003874.1:0-1200000 GCA_963921515.1 Calotriton arnoldi | reverse complement strand
GGTTTCTCACTGATTGCAAAACCTCTACAGAGGTTGACATGAAAAGATGTGAAAGATCCGATTGTGTTGGATGATGAAAGTATGGAAGCTTTTACTAAATTGCGAAACAGTCTTTGTCGAGCACCTGCATTGAGAATGCCAGATTATGCAAAGGATTTTGCATTGTACTTTTGTGAAAGAGATGGGTGTGCACTATCAGTTTTAACTCAAAAACATGGAATGGCATGACGTCCAGTAGCATATTTTTCTGCTACTTTGGATTCAGTGGCCACAGCGTTACCAGGCTGTTTGAAAGCAGTAGCTGCCACTTGTGTGAGTCTGGAACAGAGTGAAGCAATTGTGATGGGACATCCAGTCAAGGTGTATGTGCCACATTCAGTTGAGATCATTTTGACTCGCACAAGGACACAGTATATGACTTCTGGTCGGCTGACTAAGTACGAAAGAGTGATCTTGGGTGCTGAAAATTTGACTGTGGTAAGATGCACAACAGTAAATCCGGCAACCCTGTTGCCAAATTCATATTATGAGGAAGTAAGAAAGGAGGCGGATCATGATTGTTTGGATGTGACAGAGTTGTGCACAAAACGCAGGCCCGATATTGAGGACGTTCCATTAGAAGACCCAGACTGTGTGATGTTTGTTGATGGGTCATGTTTGAGAAATGAGAAAGGTGAACTATGCTCTGCCTATGCTTTTGCACCATAGCAGGAGTTTTAGAAGCATCCTGTCTAAAAGGAGTAAACTCTGCCCAAATTGCTGAATTGATAGCTCTGATTAGAGTGTGCAAAATTTCCAAAAGCCTGAGGGTAACTATATTTACTGATAGTCAATATGGTTTCGGGGTTGTCCAAGATTTCGGACAGCTATGGATGCAAAGGGGATTTCTGACTTCTTCAGGTTCTCCTATAAGAAACAGAAAAATTGTAAAAGATTTATTGGATGCTTTACAATTGCCTAAAAGGATTGCAGTGATCAAATGTTCCGCACATAAATCAGGAGATGATTATGTGATGAAGGGCAACAGATATGTGGATCAAGTAGCGCGTGTCTGTGCACGAAATTTAATTGCTCTAAACAGAGGGATGGAAAAAGAAATTACCAATTGCCATCTTATGTTTTCTTCTTCATTTGAAACTTGGGACGAAATTAGACATCTACAGGAAGAAGCAAGTGATGAGGAAAAGGGAATTTGGATAAATTCAGGCTGCAGAAAGAGAGCAGAGGACGAAGTGTAGGTCTATATAGACGAAAGACCAGTCATGCCAGACAGTTTACTATCCCAAATGGCAAGGGTATACCATGGAATTGTACATGTTGGAAGAGATGCTATGATCAGGCTCTTCAAGCAATCATGGTATAACCCAAAGTTCAGGGCCATTGCAGAGAGTCTCTGCCAGAGGTGCGTCACCAGTCAGCAACAAAATCCAGGCAGAAAGACAGTTGTTAGTTGGGGACGAATTGGAAAGGCAGCAGGACCATTCATCCGACTCCAGTTGGATTTTATTGAGCTCCCCCCGTGCAATGGGCTGAAATATGTGTTGGTTGTTGTCTGCTTGTTCTCTCGTTGGGTGGAAGCCTATCCAACGAGAAGGAACGATAGTCTCACAGTCGCGAAGCTACTTCTAAGAGAACTGATACCTAGATTTGGATTTCCAGTCACTTTAGAAACAGATAGAGTAACCCATTTTAACAATGAGATAATTCGGATGATTTGTGCAGCATTACAGATTGAGCAAAAGCTGCAGTGTGCCTATCGACCCGAAGCATCTGGAGTGGTTGAACAGATAAATGGCACAATACAATCTAGGTTAGGAAAGGTGTGTGCATCCACAACACTGAGATGGCCTGATGCTTTACCCCTTGTATTGATGAGTCTTAGAAGCATTCCTGACAAAAAGACGGGGTTGAGTCCACATGAGATCCTAATGGGAAGAGCAATGAGACAAGCATTTATACCAGTGAACAAACTGATTAATATATCTGATGATCTAGTGCTTTACTATTGCAGAGGATTGGCTGATCTGGTGCGTTCTGTGTCTCACCAGGTTGGAAAAAATGCTACTACGACAAACCCGAATGAAGCTCATGATCTGAGTCCTGGAGAGTGGATTCTCGTGAAGAAACACGTGCGGGAATCGTGTTTAGAACCCAAGTGGAACGGACCTTATCAGGTGATTCTGGTGACGACGACAGCAGTGAAGTGTGGTGCTTTGCCAAATTGGATCCATGCGAGCCATACCAGACGAGTCCCAAGTCCACTTGAAAGACAAGAAGAGCAGCAACTGGTAAACCAAAGCCCAAGACCAAAAGCTGAAGTGTGTGAAGCTGAGGAATCTAGAGTAACAGATTCTGAAGAACAAACATATGACGAACAGCCAAGCACAAGTCAAGTAGAGTGGGCACCAGTTACTGGGTCTCATGAGACTGCTGTAGAACCAGAAGAAAGGGAAGTTACTGAAAGTCAAGAAGGAAAACAAATAGAAGAAAGGCCAAATAAAAGAACCTGTGAACCAGATGAAGAAGGTGAAAAAATAGTTCAAACTAAAAGACCGAGAAAAGGTGACAATTGGCCAAGTGGAGTGAAAAGACTGAAATACACTCTTGCGAGGAGAAAGCCAAAAAGAAGACCAGAGCAACTTAATGAGGTCTCAAGTCAAACCGAACAAGAAGAGTCAGGAGAAGATTCAGTACGAAAAACAAGGAGAGTAAGAATTCCAAGCAAGAAATACACAGCACCGGAATGGACGTACGTCATCTTGGAAGAAATTGAAAGCTCAGATCCAAGTGAAGAAAAAGACGGTACTGGCACTGAGCAAGTGGATGAAAGCAAATTAAAACGACCTTAAAAGAACTGTGAAAAATTAAGGTGGAACCTTGCCAGACGAAATGAATGGAAAGACTCAGAAGACTTAGAGAAGAGAAACAAAAGAAGGGGGTAAAAGAAGAAAGACATGAATTGTAGGATTACACTATTTTTCAGAAATTTTTGAGTAAAGTTTAGAGTTTTTATAGATTTAGATTTTTTATTTTTAGTAGAATACAAAATGGCCGAAGCAAAAGTGACTGAACATCCAAAATCTAGCCAAAACGTAGCTGTATTAAAGCTTGCTTATGTAGTGTCTTTTTACTGACATTTATGTGGATATTATTAACAGTCGTTGTACCTATTCTAATGGTAACTAATAATGGAAACAATACTAATGATGTAATAAGTGAAAGAGTGAGTGATGTTACTAAAGAAACCCCTAATACTAACATAGAAAAGATAGACGGAAGTATTTTCCATCATGATAAATCAATTAGTGATTTCTCGTTAAATGTTTTTACAAAATTGTTGTACGAGTATGTTAATACAATGAATGTGAGTGACTGTTATGTGTGCATGCAATTACCTTTGTCTGTCTCAGAGGGGGTGACCTTTCATCACCTCCCTTTAACATATGGTGTGTCCTGCAGTGTTTTAACCAGCCTATGTGACGGGAAAGCTGGAGTATTATTATTCCAATATAGATTTAGTATTTTCAGAAATACCTATTATAAAGGAACTAAACAAGGTTTTAAGTAGTAAAAATGCACGTTATATGGGAGAATTCTTCCATATTACTAAGACACTAGATATAGGATATGCTTACAAAAACAATCTAACATGTAGTTTGCGGGTTGAAGAAAAAGTGTTCATATATATGGTAGAATATAGAAGAGAAAGTTTCCAAAGAAAAGCTGCTGAACAGAAGTCACAGGTACCACCCTGGGCGTTTAGAGAAGGAAATTATGAGAAAGGCGAGACATATGCTGCAATGTCCCTGGACTGGTATCAAAAGGGGAAAATCTGTTTGCTTAGACTGAAAACTAACTATACAAATTATTTTATTGGTTCAAGCAAATGTGAGCATACTTGCCAAATTACTGGAGGTTGGGGATTGAAGGGTGGAACTGATCCTGTTTTCCCAGGAGTCTATTATGTGTGTGGTAAGAAAGCCTATTACAGGTTACCCGCACATTGGTATGGTAGTTGTTATTTTGCAATTGTTTTACCAAAGGTCTACCATGTAGACAAAAGTAATAACAGAATCAATTAAATAAAACAAGGACTAACACGTAAGAAGAGAGCTAGTTTTTCAGAAATAGTAGGTGATATTTTTGGTGCACTGATACCATCAGTTGGAGTCGTTCTGAATTCGCATAAAATTCGAAAATTGTCCACAGTGGTTGATCGTTTATCGCCAGATTCTGCTGGTGGGTTCTTGATGATTGATAGCGAAATGGTTGCAATCAGATCAATGGTTCTGCAAATCGACTTGCCCTTGATATCTTATTGGCAAAAGAGGGTGGAGTCTGTCGCATGTTTAAAATTCAGCACTGCTGTACTTATATCCCTGACAAAAGTAAAGGCATTGAGGGATATATTAAAAATATTACAAAATTACATGAAGACTTGACCCAACTGGAGGTTGACGGTGTCTGGGAGAAACTTGGTAAGAGTTTCTCTTCTGTAAGTAAATGGTTTTCTACCTTTGGAAGTAGCTTATTAGGGAAAATAATAATGCCAATCATTTCAGTAGCTGGAGTAGCATTAGTAATGATAACAATATATAAATGTTACAAGTGGAAGAAAAAGAGATGAAAAAAACAAATAACAAACGAAAAGCAAGGAAGAGAAAAAGAGATGAGATAGAACTAGAAGATATGAAAGGAGACTACTATGACAAAATGAAGGAGTTAGATGAAAAGTTGATGAAAAGAGAAAAGAATACTGATCTTTAGATAAATAAAGATGGCACTTGGTATGGTGGGTATTTTATGATGGCTCCAGGAAGCCATCACAGGGGGGATTGATGGAGCAGGGTTTCGCAAAAAGATGCCTGCTCGGATTAACTCCCCCATAATACTTACTAACAGTGTGCAGTAAAAACTAACATGCAAATCACATGAACCACATGAGAGACCGCTTTGCGCATGCGTGCACTAATGTGAACTAATGCATGAAAGAACTAGGCCGCATTTTACATTGCGTTTCAAAAGAAACAAAATGAATGCGCGTTTAGGCCGCAATTCACATCTTGCATCTTGCTTTAAAAACGATAATAAATAATGCCGCTGTGCATGAAGCTTATGCTAAGAAAATATTAACAGGGAATAGTGTAAAGGTGGGTGGTAAACAGTGAAAAGTGCATTTCCATGTAATTAATGAATGTATGAGTTTATTTCGTCATAGTGAGCCGAAAGGGCCTGTATTTTCTTAAATTGACCGGATAGATGAAGGGCTCGAATAATGAGCAAGAATGACCTGACAAAACAGACAGAAGCGATGAGCGCTGCGGAATGATGAACAAAAGTTCAAGGTTGATCTGCTCAGAGAACATTGTTTGCCTGCCAAGAGATGAGACTGGCCGTGGGACTCAAGACTTCTTTCGCGGATGTGGCTGAGAAATTTGTGTGAAAATAATTAAATGTAGCAAGAACTAAATTGAATGGACTGGTCAACAATTATGTAATGTAAAAGGATGTTGAACAATGAGCATGAAGAATTTTGAATAAAATCACGGTGGTGTGATACACCACCTCCCCAAGCATCCAATGAGCAGTCGAATTCTGTGTAATGTTTCAATTAATGTGGGTTGGACATGTAGGTTTTAGGGTATAACTGGGGAGCTTTTGGGGGTGTGGTTAGCAGCAGCAGTAGGAGATTGAGGAGAAGGTTCGAGAGATTGAGAGGGGAGATGTGTCGCAGTCCATCGGTTTGCAGAGAGGCCTAGCTGTTCCTGTCCTTGTCCTGTCCCGTTCCTGAAATCTTTGTTTCCTGACTCTATTTCAGGAGACCCCCACTACTCCCTTGGCCAGTGGGGTGGTATTTCATTTGATCTTTGCGTTTGTATTATCTTCTGACTCGTAATTTGCATAATTATTTGCAAATATAATTTTGTCTCTGAAATTTATGTCTCTTCATCTATCCAATCCGTCAGAAGTATATTGTTTCGCATTATTTGCTGAAACTTATGTCTCTTCATCTATCCACTCCGTCATAAGTATATTGTTTCGCATTATTTGCTGAAACTTATGTCTCTTCATCTATCCACTCCTTCATATGCATATCGCACATGGATGATGAGTATGATACTGTTTGCAATTTGTTAATTGATTTTCTCTCCTTTTGTGGGATTCATTATTTGCATTGCAACCTGTATGCGATGAGCATTTATCAATTACATTTATCTGACATAAACTTTATTAATCTTACCGAGAGTCTGTGATTATTTATCTAGTTAGATAGTTAGTTAAGTTCTATTATTACCATCAACTACTCAACTAATTGGTCCGTCGACCGAGAGGAAAGAGAGTTGATATATAGGTCTAGTTATGTATTTAGAAATGTTAAACGTGAATCTGTGAAGGAAATAATTTTTCACGACATTGAAGCTTGACCTCCAGCACAACAGGGATTTATGAGTTGGGTGAATGTGTATGGGCCATTTGTATGAAATATTGATGAGTATTGATCCCTGATAAAGTGTAGCGCTGTATCATGTTTTCTGGTAGCAGAGGACGGTTTAATTATTGATTATCTGTTTTTAACAAGGAAAAGTTAGTGTCCTGTTCTGTGTTGTCTAGAAGTATAGGTACGGAGGTACCTGAGAGATCCTGGGATGGAAATTTAGCCTGAAGTAGGCAGAAGAAGAGTGTGGATAAGATATCACACTACAGAAGTACTTTGTCTGTTGTTATAATACTGTACGGCGGAAGGCTGTAGGTGTTATATTGGGGATAATTTTGTATATGAGTAGAGTGTTTGAAAATAGCGAAGGGTCCACTTCCGAAACTCTGGCCTTATCCCCAGAGGAGTACCAGGACCTCTTTTACACCAAAAAGTCCCCTTGCGAAACTTTGGCCTTATCCCTAGAGGAGTACCAAGTCCACCTGTAGTTTGTTTGGGTGTAAAATAACGCTGGTTGTTGTTTTACTGGAAGTGAAAGAATTTCTCGTTTTGAAGTGAACATCTATCTCTTTATTTAGAGGAACAGACAAGGTAGCATTGTTTTGTGTTGTTACTAACAAGAATTTTGATTAAGAAAACTTAGAAATACATCGCCGTATTATTTTGTAAAGGGAGGGTCAGTAAAAGGAGTAATACTGACATCACAAAAAGGCTGCGCTGGCATTAGTCAGACAGCGAACGCGAAGTAAGCTCTGATTGGCCAGTTGGTGTGAGCCGCGCTGGTATTGGTTGAGATAGCAGATATGTAGAGAGCCGTGATTGGACAGTTGGAGTGAGTCGCGCTGGTATGCTCCTATGGAGGTGTATGGTATATTGGTGGCCATAGTTTGAAAACTGTTGCGGAATATCATTATTTGACGACCACTTTGATTTGGCCTCCAATACACTGTAAAGTCTTTGTTCAAGAACAACTTGTGCAGTGACCTTGGAACACCTTAGTGCACAATAGCTGGATTTTCTTTATTCCCCCGCCTCTTAATTCAAGCTTATCACTCTAAAGAGTTGCCAGCCCTTGCTTAGGGAACTATGTACTCAAGGAGCTATTACTTATTGCTGGGCATCTGGAAATCTGCACCTTTGAGGTAATGCGGTTGGAACTATGTTTCGGCAGTCACTCATAGTTTGGAGTTGTAATGCCTTCCTTTCTGACCCAAATATGCTCCATTATTAGACAACGAGGCAGCTCTCCAGGATTACCTATATACAACCTAGTGGATAATGGCTAGCATGTCGGGCTCTCCTGTCTGGGTGATGATCAGATCTAGGTTTTTGGGGGCGCGGCCCGCAGCAACGATAACAATGTAAAATATTTAAACTGAAGGTTCACGAGCACTGTTGATCAGGGTCTTGGGTTGGGGTCTTCAACATGCTGGGATGTTTTAGAAAATATGTTGCGAAGTGTGGTTAGATATTAATGCACAGCACAGGTTCTGTTTTATTTTTTATTTGTGCTACTTTTTCTGTAGAGATTGTTAAGTTTACAGTGTGGCCACTGTGGTTGTTTTAACAGATATTAACACTATTGTACTGTATTCATTGTATATACACTATTGTTATTATTCTCCGCTGGAGATATTTTGGTGAAATGAGTGCAAATTGTTGCCTTTTAAAGCACATTCATCAAACATTCTTATAATGCAACTCAAAGACAACAGTGCATTGGTGTGGTTTTGGTCTCAAGTCTACACCTGACCAACACATTATTTGATTCCAAAAGAATTCAAGCTCTTCATCTGACCTAAATTGCAAATACATGCAAGGACAGTACACTGCCCTTACGTGTGCGGTTTACATGCTAAGCACTTGCTAGAAGCATGCATAATGTGCATATATCTGAGTCAGACCTTTGATATCTGCAAATAAAATGCACATACTCAATTGCAGAAATAAGCATGAGAAATAATAACAACAAATGGCTTTTCACATAATATAAGCGGGCAGTCTGTCTTCTGCATGTAGTAGAACAGGTACTACGTGAATTCAATGTGTGGAAGAAAAAACTTATTAGAGTCTGGATTTTGCTAAATTTTCATTTTTTATAAATACATATTAAGTTGCTGTCATTTGAACCTGCAGCACACTGTGTTTCATTTTAATGTAGACGTGACCGTCAGGCATCTTTCACGATGACTTCAAGACCACCTAGATCAAGCCGATCATGAAGTAACAAAATCTCAATCTAGCAGATGCAATCGACTACCAACCAATCTACGATAGACTGTCTTGGCAAACTGATCAACAGAGTGGCCTTGGAGCATATCTTTGTGAAATAAAATAACCTATTCTCCAATCACTAAATTGCCTTCGGACCAGGATGAAAACATTATTTTGCTTTGATTTTAATCCACGATGGACAGAAGACCACAGGTAGCAGAAATTGAGAGGCTACTCTATTACTACTATACCCATCCATTGTCCAACACCACAAATTAGGCTAGTAGATATCAGAATTCAAGGAACCATTCTAGATTGGCTCACATCCCAACTGTGCAACAGATGAAGCATCTCGCTCCCATTGTACACTTTAACTCCTTTCTGCACCAACTCCCACAGCGTTCTATCGTCTCTCCGCTCATCTACAATGCATACCACAGCCCACTACTGGAACTCATCAGGTCCTCAGATCAAATCTGTTACTGCTAGGCATATGACACCCAGATCATCTTGAAACTCTGAACCCTAACAAATCTATTCTCCATTGCCAAGACCATTGTCTTGGAGCTGGGGACCAATGGATACTGATCAACTACCCAAAACTCAACTCATCAATAACGAGATCCTCAAAACATGGAACTAGGACACTTAACACCACATCACCAATGGCCCCAGGCTTCATCTCTGAAGAAAACGAGGTACCTGGAAGTGACCATGGAGTCTGACCTACTTCCAAAAGTGAAACAAGTTAACAAAGATGTCTTCCTTATCGTGTGCAAGCACGCCACTTGTTAGCACAGCTAGGCACTTCTTCTTCTAGGCACTCAGTTTTACTCACAGCTTTATATATTGTACTGGACAATCCTAAATCCAACTGAAACTCCAGCAGTATAAGCAAAATACGTACCACCACTCAAGAATTACACCCTCACTGTCTGGTGCATCTTTTAAGAAAACGTGCATTGTTGGTACATCCTTGTCTGCTCAGACAGCCAATGTCAAAAACTCGTTGCTGACAAGGATAAGAAACATCTATCATCACCTGGGGATTTAGGCAGACAGCAAAGATGTGGATCTTTCTTAAAAGATGGCCCTCTTGCTGTAAAGAACACCAAATCAATGCCAGACTTTAACTAATCTCAAGTAAGAAATAATTAGTCAGGCACAACCTACTAATCTGTCACCCCACACACCTCCGCTTCAATCCATTTAAAGTGCAGGTACAAGTTTGCCATGACACAAAAGAAGTTCCCATCTGGTCCTCATGCAGAACATCAATACCTACAGTGGCCACTCTATAAGCCAACACTCTACCTACTTATTACAATGGACAGAATTGCAGTACTGATTTCACATACCTGCAAGACCAGCTCAGTCTTCCATCCTTCTGAGGTCCATAAACTGAATAATAATAATGTCTGCTATTTACAGTGCTTAGAACAATGGTCTCCAACAAATAGCTCAGGAGCTACTGGTAGCTCACAAGCATCCTCAAAGTAACTCTCAGAGCTGAAGCCAAGATAAATACCTCATTCAGAGAGTCTGTGTCTATTAAAGAAGAAAGCACTGCTCATCTCATGACCCATAGAGGGACAGCAACTAGACCAAAAGCAGAGTCTCATTATAACACTCAAACTCACATTGTGTCTGCCTATGGGGCCTGCCAAATGACAGTCTGTCTTTTCTCTCAATATAGGTAAGCCACAAGGATATTGACCCTCCTCTATAAGTCAAACCATCTGGATGAGCAATAGACCATGAAAGAAAAATGCCAGCAGTAGCCTGAGCAGTAACCTGTACTTACCCACCAAGGTGTGTGGGACTGCGAGAGCCAGAGTAACAATGTGTTAGTTTGGTCCATGACCAGCCCAAAAGCTGAGGACAGCATGGTATGGATTCAGAGCTGAAACAATTAAGAGCCTAATGTGCACTCATCTTCTATATGTGTATGAATCTTTGCATTTATTTGTGTGCTATACATTGTGCACCTCACTGAATAAATAGTGTAGTTACTTGGAAGCTATGCCTTTTGTCAAGGACCGCCAACAGTAAATGCAATCCCCGATCATAAGGGGTTCATCCGTGGCACAATTGTGTGTCTTTACAGCTTAACAGTACCAAAGGCATAATAATGGTCATCCTTGGCTATTTTGGGCATTCTTTGTCTAGTTGTGACGTATTATCAGCCATCATTGACATATGAAGAGCATAACTGACTTAAGTTTAGCCATCCCTGACATAATGGTGGCTGCCCCTCGCCTAATAATGACCATGTCTGATATATGGTGGGCTTCCTGGCCATTATGGCCAGGAAACAATGGTGGCCCTCATATAATAATTTGCATTACTGGCATATTACAGGCACCCTTGCTGCTATGGTGATTGTAATAATTGGGCGTTTGAATCAAAATCTCTACACGTGAGGCATTTGTAAATGTGAGCACTCGATGAAAATAACAAGCTGATGTTTAGTGATTGTGTATTTCCTAAAAATGAGAACGGATATTTTAAATCCAAAGAATATGTGTTTTTTAAATTGTAAATTGATAATTGGTCGAAAAATATGTGTATTTTAAACTACTAATACGCTGATCAAGACAAACATTGCAATTCCAAAACACATTTGAAGATTGATAGCTGAATGATAACTTTAGCTGAGTTAGAAAGACTTATTGCTGTGGGTATGTCCTTTGTGCCAGATCGAGTGCAACACTTTGGCTGTTACTTCATTGGTCAGGTGGAGGTATTTAATATTGATACATTTACCAATGGCATATCTGCTGGTAATCTTGCCAGAAATGCTTGGGTGGTCACTACAGGTAATCCTGCTTAGTGTGATCATCGTGTAATGTTCACATATGTAGTCATTAAATCACAATGATTAAAATGTGCTAGTAGCACGGAAAGACTACTACCATTGAGCATAAGTAGCTCTCACTACAGAAAATGTTGTAGACCCCCTTGCTTAGAAGCTTAGTTTGTTTTAAATTGCTTCATAAAAACAAGCCTGAAAATTATTTAGAATTATTGAGAGATAGTCTATGTCTGGCTACACATTACTCACAACTCATGTTGGGCAACATATTTGAGCACTCAAACTGGCCCTGTGGATTTCGCAACTTTGTCAGGACCAGACAACCAATCTATATTCACAATTGTTGGGTTAGTATGTTGCTGCTGCTAACGGGCTAGTTCTCATTTGCCATCCCACAATGAGGTTCTCACAATTCTTCAATATGTTAATTACAATGATTTGCTGTAAATATTGAAGTCCTGCAATGTATTACAATGCAACCTCGTCTAACTCTGTTGGATTCAAGTATTTGAATGTGCAGGTATATTCCACCTACCTGAAGGCCCTCCCTCACCTCTGACAAAATACTCAGATCTGTGATCATGAGCGGTTTTTCCTCCCTTAATCGAAGGTCAGCTGGGTTGGTGACCCTTCAGTCCTTCGACTGTGATACCTGTTCTTGGACACTGACTCACAGACATGACAAAGATCAGTTCACTGACTTGTTTTAAAGGGCTGGGTTTAGTAGAGAATGTATTGACCTAGCCAGGTATATCTTACAAGACACTTGGCCTGGGAGGGGAAGTTTTGCTTGCAGGGTGTATAACAATTCCACAAACCACTGCATGTCTGAGTCTTTTTTTATATGGACTAGTGTAATAGCTCTGTGGTGGGATTCTCCACTGATTACTGAAGCACACAACCACTTGTTCCTGAGTCTAAACATATCTATTAGTGAGAACATTTTACTCTGAAAATGAAAGCAAACTATGGATTTGCCATTGTTCAGTAAACATGTTATGAGTTCTGGAATTGCTGCAACAAGCGAGGCAGGATTCTCAACTGATATTGGCTACAGTATGAAATGGCAGCTTCTCGATACCCACTTCTCATCATAATATTTGCAGGAAAATCAAATATCTCACCACCCCCTCCTATCTCCCATCCGACCTCATTCTACTTTACCTTTGAAGGACAGAAAAACAAATGCACTTAATTATAAATGAAGTAGTGCCCTTCCAAACTATCTGTTTGTCTTTATGTGTTACTGTTCGGTGTTTTTAAAGTCATATGTTATTTTTAAAGTATGGATGCCACACTAGACAAGAAGCTTTAAATACTCTGCTTTTAAATCATCTGCTATTGGAGTAGCTATCGGAAGTTTCATTAAGACAACGCTGAAAAGATTGTGAAAGTTTCTTAAGTTCATTTTGTTAATCCTGGGCAGTTCTAGTATTTTAGTGCACTTTATGAGCTCTACTGTGTCCTTTCCTGTCGGCTGTGGGCAAAAAGAGTAGTCTATCTGTAGACGTCACACATGACATGGGGCCCCACAAGCTACGAACAAGCCAATGAAACGTGAGCACAAGGGCATAATGGGAGGGAGAGGAAGTTCAGCCACAGTGCTGCTGTGCCTTTGTCACGCCTTGTGCATTCACCCTCTATGCCTCTGCTGGACAGACTTACTCAAGGTTAAATAAAGTAACCTTGACAAACTGACTACTTCATGACAGCCAGCTGCAGACGGAGACCAACCATAATGAAGCACAGACTGGCCAATCAATTCTGTCTTGTCAGAAAAACTGACAGTGTTTCTACCTAATATGAAAGCCATGACTTCCAATTGAGGCCTATTTGAACATGCCACCAGATACCATTATTTAATGGCAGCTTATTTAGCAGATTCACAAACTAGCGGTCATTGGATTCGCTTACCACAGCCCTGCCAAGTGCCACGCATCAGGGGTTAGACTAACGCATTTTAGTGCTGGTGCCCACATCCCCACACTAAAATGCATTAGTCATGCATTTACAGCATTGCTACACACTTTAACGCCTTCGCTGCGAGCGGAATTCCAGCCAGGTGCTGGACATTCCAATCGCGGGCATGGTCGTGACGAGCACAGCTCGTCATGCGCACAGCCCGCCCGTTCAGCATGACGAGCTGAGCTCGCCATGAGCAGGGAAGGGGTTAAAGATCATGTGATGCTTCTCTTTATATGAGCAGCCTGTGCGAGGTGCTGGTGATTCACTGCTGCGGTAGTCTGCCTGCCCAGACACGTTACTGTCAACTTGGGGCATACTGGTTGCTATGGTGACCTGGCATAGAGTGTGGGAATAGATATATTGTTTCTATGTTTCAGTGACGCGTGGCAAACAAAATTGTGCTCTCTGATGCAGCCTGGCCTCTCGGAAAGACACACAGGCGGGTGTCACTGGCAGGATCATCTTGCAAGAGTAAATAAGGTCGGGGGGAGATACTTTAAAAAAACAAATTAACCAAACAGCAAGCGCCAGGTTTAGCCCTACGAAGATTTGGTGCCTTCTGTTGTTTTCCGGGCCTAGCTCGCAATTTTAGGTCATTGGTGCAGGTGGCAGTGATACACACTATTGAAAGATTGTTTTTCCCTCAAACGTGCTGCACCCGCTCTTAAAAGTGGCGCCATGCCACTATGCGGATTGTGCGACCCACTCTCATCTCTCTGCACAACGCGGACTCGAGCTGAACAAAGATGCAAACTTGCTCCACCAAAGACGGCAGACATAGCAGCCTGCCTGGCAGAGAGAGCAATCAAAATAACGCACAGGTAGAGTTGGGTGAGTGCTACTACTCCTGGTCTGACTATACCCGTGTTTCATAAATTGGATTTTTTTTTATGGGAGCGACTGATCTGTGTGACAATAACCCCTCCCATCCTGCTCATGCCTGCTTCTGAGTCAGCACACTTGCTACTGTAGACCTGTTTCTTCTAGGTGAAGTCGTGCTGTTGTGGGTGGGTATTTATGGGGGCACACATGGGCCTGTGAGTGTCACTATTCTTTACTTACTCTCCTGGCCTGCAGAAAACAGATTTTTTCGACCAGATGATTATTAGGCTGTTTTAGATGTTGCACTGGTCTCTGGCTGGCACCGCTGCGAAGAGCACACAATAATAAAACCACTATGGCGGCTGGCCAGTCTGCTAAAACGAGAAACTTCTGAGCAAGGAGAGAAGTTGCCTGTGACTCTCCGTCTGCTCAGGCACACCCTATTGCTGCAGCCAGTGCCCTGTAGAGTTGTGCGCGCTAGGCCCACATACTTGCAGAATAAGGCACGCACACTCAGTAGTAGGGTACTGGAACTGGGCCAGGGCACGTGCGCCCGGCCCCTTTTATTTGCAGGGCCACCTGACCGGTGACGCCTGTGATGGGTGGGTGTATGGTGTGGGGTGCAAACAGGCAGAACACTAGAACGTGTCAAGCAGGACCCTACATCCCTCCCAAACTTTCATGAAAATGAACGGACAAAAGTCCAACCTATGAGAAAAACAAATAAACAATACACAGCACCAATGAGTCTCTTCAGGCCATCTGCCGGGCAGTGCAGGAGCTCTAGACCGCATGGTCAGAATGCTTTAGTCCATCTTGGCGATGTAGTTCAGACTGGCCTGGTTTCGCGGTGTGGAAGTTTATTTACATAGTTCTAATACCAGTGCATCTGGAGCGGTGGTGAAATCCACTTTGGAGATCTTGCAGGCGCTCAAGTTCCGGTGGACGACAAACCTACAGCTATTGAGGATGACCTTGGTGGACGAGGCCCTTCCTTGGAGGCGACGTACTTGACAATCTTTCCACTTCCCTATAGCTGAGCAGCTTCAGACTTGCCTCTCTCGCCTGGACTCCTCTCTCACTGGAGTTTCCTGGAGGGCCTTCCTGCCGAGCTGCCGTGGGACCGTGTGGACTGTGCAGGCTTCATGTAGGCCACACGAAGGCGTCGCTGAGGAACTGCCAACAGGACCACAGCCAAGTCGCTCATGTAGCCGCAGAGGGTGGTGTCTCAGTCTGGGTGTTCTCGCCATCAGGGCTCAGGTTCTGTGCCTTCCTCAGATGGTCTTTGGGTGACCAGTCTTCTTCTTTGACCTCCATGCTTCCCGGTGCCTGTCGTGGAGCTGCTGCTGACGCATCTCTCTGATCCGGATTCCCCTCTCACAGGAATTCCATTGAGGCCCTTGCCCCTGGATTGCCACGTGACCGCGTGGGCTGTGCGGGCCTTTCGTAGGCCGCGCCAAGGGGTCGCTGCAGACCTCCCAACAGGGCCACGGTCGAGCCTCGTGTAACCCCAAGGGTGGATGGTCCAATGGTCGGGAACGCTCTTCTTCAGCAGGCTTCAGGTTTACGGGGACACACAGAAGTTCCTGGGTAGCTAGCGTCCCACAGCGCCAGGAATGCCTCGTTGAACTCCGGCTGTCTCGAGTGGTTGGATCCACTCTGGTGGTGCGATGCTCCTTTGATGTTCTTGGTAATGATGCACTTGGATGATGAACATGGTAACTTTCCTTCAGTTGGGCAAACAGGCGGTGATCTCTTACTTTCGGTGACCTCATGGATTGAGGAGGACTGGAGGGACTTTGTGGCCACTTGCAGTTGTCTTCCAACAGGTGCACTTGCTAGGTGTGGTGCTATCGATGCCAAGCAGCCGGTGACAGGTGAGAGGACGATCGAACTGTGAAGTGTGGGGCCTAGATGCAGATCGCGCTTGCTAGGTTCTTACGGTTGGTCCTCCCGCGAAGCTGTCGCCAGTGACGTCTCTGCACCCCGGTGGCTGGCTTGTGCTGATGAACACCTTCTCCAGTGCTGGCACGAGTCCTCTGTCCTGTCGCTCTTCTCCTTTCATTCTTGTGCGCCTGTGGTGGTTGTTTGCCCTGTGGCGTCGTGCCACTCTCCTTCCCTTCTTCGCGGAGTAGCGTCATGCCACGCTCTTCTCCTTCTTCTGACTAGGTTCGTCACTCGGATGTGGCGTCCTGCCAAATGTCTCATGCTTGCGCCACATGGACATCTCGCTGACTGTGTCCGGTTCTTGGGACAGTCTTTCCTTTTCTGCGGACCTGTCGCAGATCTGTCCTGTCAGTCGGACTTGCTTCTTCCTGTTGAGGACCTTTCACGGGCACCATCCCCTCCTCAGGGATTTCCGAGATGCTCCTCTTCTCTTCACTCGAGGGTGTTGTGCTTGCACCTCGAGGCTGTGCCGTCGTGGCGCTTGATCCAGCCTCCGTTCAGGCATGCTTGGTCACTTCGAGTGACATGCTCCATGCTTGCAGTACGATGTGGCATCCGGCCACGTGTCGCCTGTCGTTGGAGCACATGTTGTGGTGGCGGTTGGCCACTTGGAGTGTGCGACTCTCCTCTTGCCTGTCTTGGGCCTCTGGCGACTTCGTCTTGAGGCAGTGTGAGGGAGGACACTCTGTGCTGTCCTTTGGCCCACTGCGGGGCTTCGCTGGTGCAGTGGAGATGTGGAGGCTCTCCCTGCTGCTTTCAGCATTGCTTCTTCTCTGCGGAGATGTCGCTATCTCCTGGGCTCCTGCCCATGCCGTCAGGTTCGCTGGTGCGGCCTTCTGCGCACCTCGTGCGCTCCGTCCTCTTCTTGGGTGCCCTCTTTTGGCACTTGGTGGGCTTGCTCCTCCTTCTTGCGGTAGTGGCCGTTCAGCACCAGGAGCATGTGGCGAAGTTTCTTTACTTGTGGAGGCATCGGACTGCCTTTGGGGGTTGCACGCTATGTGCACGGTCTTCATGTACTTCAGTGTGGGGCTTGCTGTCTTTTTGTCTATTTGTTGCTGGTGCACCTTTGGGCTTCTTGGGGGTCTTTGCTGCTGCTGTAGTGATCTACTGCCACTGGGGGGGGGGGTGTGGTGCACTTAGCACCAGTCCTGGCTGTGTCTCTCACGGCCTTTTGCATTTTGTTTTTCGTTTGGCTGCTCAGGGTGCGGTGTGGTACTGTGGCCACTAGGTGGTGCTTTTCCATTCAGGTCCTGGCAGTCCCAAGTGCAGGCTATCCTGCAGGGTTGTCTCCCCTTCACTCCTTGAGGGCCGAGGACAACTGGTGTCTCACTTAGCCAAAACCGCTTCTTTAGTGCTGTAGTGGCGGCAGGTGGGCACCAGGGGGCTTAGGGTACACTTAGATACCACCCTGGTTCAGCATGCGACAGTTTCAGCATGTTGCAGGTCTTCTCACGTTCCCAGTGCTTGCTGTCTGGGATGAGGTCACTCATCAGGGTGGCTGGTGTATCACAAGCACTCCTCCTGCTCTCAGTTGCAGTGGTAGCTGTCTGCCACCCGGGGGCATGCGGTATCCTCTGCCTCCATCTCGGCTGATGGCCTGGGATTTGTTGGGAAGATTGATACTCTGGGGCAGTTCCTGGCAGTGTTCAGAGGAGCGCTGATGCCTGACATGCTCCAGCCCTGGAGGATGAATGTGGGCGAACCTGTCTCTGTGAGGCCAGATAGCCTTCTAACTTGTTGGGGCGATGACTCGCTTCATTCTCTGTGGGACACAAAAACCGGCACTCTACTTCTTCTTCCGTGGTACATGGTAGCCCGTTCTTTCGTCCCTCGCTTGTGATTTAATTTCTTATACAGACGTGCTCTGCTTGCCATCTCCAGAGCCAGGGTGCGGTACGGCAAGGAGGCCGCCAGGTGGCGCTGAAGCGCTGCTCACAGCCTTAGGCAGCTGTATTGAAGCTGCAGGCCTCGCAGGACATCGCAACGAACTACTGCCAAGGCTGCCCAGGGGCCCACGTAGGGGACCCTCCAACAGGGCGGCCGCCTTAGTGCCACAGGAAGGCACAGAAGTCTGCGGACTAGGCTCCCTGGGCCAGGGACCGGAAGTCTGCTGGTCGTGTCACTTCGGCCGTGGGAGGGGGACAGGGGTACAAAAGCCTTCCCCCGCCCACTGTACGGTCTCTTGACCGCTGCCCGTCTTGCTGTTTGGTGCTGGTTCCCCTGTTCGGCGTCGAATTGCTCGTCGTGAGGCTTGTGAGTGCCCCCTCCTCCCCCCGTGCGGGGTTATCCCGCGGGGGTACCGGGCTTAGCGCTGGTACTGGCAGTCCTAGGCTGCATGGGCGGCCCGGGGTGGCCTGGCACCTGGTCGGAGGGGGAGGGCAAAACCGATGGTTATTTTACCGGGCCTCCCTGGAGCGGGCGGTCCTCTCCGCTACCGCATTCTGGGGCAACCAGCATCTGTTGGCAGGGTCAGAGCGCCTCATCGTCTTCGGGGGGCTCCGGCCCACGCGGGGAAAGGGTCTTTTGCCCGGCACGCTATAGGCCCACAGGGGATCGGAGGGGGATCGGGGCAAAGCACGCTACTGCAGCCTCTGGTACCCAGCCACCGTTCCCTCCTCCAGCAGAGCGCACTCCGCTTACCTGAGTAGGGGCACAGGCCCGCGTTCGACGTAGCGCTTGGTTTCCTTAGTCTCACCATTTACCAGCTGTCGGAGTGCCTGGCATGCTACCCGGGTGCCTCCTGAAGGCACGCTCCAAGACCTTGCTCCCCCAGCCGTGGTCCCGGAAACGGGAGGCGCGGTGCTACGGGGAACTTCCGTTGGGGGGGGTCTCTTGGGGGCGGTCGTCGGGTCAGCATGGCTGGAGCAAGCATACTGCGCAGTCCCCCCTGCTGTTTGGGAGGGCTCGTGCTGATGTATTTGTTGGGTCTGGTTCGCTTGTGGAGCATGCTGCCCCAGCGGCAGGACATGGGACAGGCTGTAGAACGCCGGAGCTCCTTTGGGGGACCGCCAGCTGCGGCGGAGTTGCCGGGTGCCTGCGAGGGTGCCGCGGCGCATGGGGTTCTCCTGCTGCGTGGCCTGGCTGGGTGGTACCAGCTCCGATGGGAGCGGGCACCTTATGTGGCGAGCTGGCGATATCGTAGTATCCGGCCGGAGTGCGTAGGAGTGACACAGTGGGGCGCCGTTGTGCCTCGCTGGCCCATCTCTGAGCCAGGTCCTTACAAGAGCGGGAGGAGGCCGCTGTTCTCCGCTCAATACAGCCTTCCCCTTCGCAGCGAGATGCCTGGGCCTCAGTCGGGTCATGGGGCAGGCGCGGGGGCCATCAGGTCGGAGGGCTGGTAGAAATACTTTTCAGCACCTGTGGCGCATTCATCGTGATCTCCTTGACCTCGTCGACGGTGCATTTTCAATTCCCGGGAGCGAAGCTCTAATTACAAGTTACCGATTTTGCACGGCCCAATCCCCTCAGGTCTGACAGAAGGGATTGGGCATTAGTGACACACCAAGCCTTTTTATATGGCTGTGGCAGAACCCGTAGTTCTACTAACAATTCTACAAATACATCCGGAATTAATTGGCATTGTTTTGTTTTAGAGAGTGGTGTGCTTTTTTCCGCCTTTTACTGAGTTGTTTTATGTGGGGGTCGCCTTTTTTGCATGCGAGACTTTGGCTGCATGCCTGGACATTCAAATGCGATCGGAGCGATAGTGGGGGACAAATGAGCAGAACGGCAGTGGCCCACTTCCCCGCGGGAGGCCGGGCCCCACCGCGGGAGGCCGGGCCCCACCACTGGTGTCGGTGTCCGCGGGAGTGCTATCATTTCGCGCTCACTGGTTGTGGCTGCGCGCTTAGGAGTGTATGGTTTGGGCAGGTGCTACCCATGCTTCTTCCTGCCCCTGACTTCCCCCGTCTCGCGTTTCCTATCACTTATTGCCCTGCCAGGCTTCAGAGGTTGGTACACATACTGGGAACTTAGGGGCCTCTTTAGTAAGGGCGCCTGGTGGTGTTTTGCACTGGAGCCCACCTCTTGAGCATGAGTCGGACAATCACACACGGTGAGGGGTCCGTTGGTTTGTGTCCGTCAATGTCTCTTGGCCAGGGAAGGAGGGGTGATTCCTTGGTTTTGCCTGCGCGGGGCCGGGTCAGGCCGACCTATTGTGTGAGTTCCTTGTGTGGCCATGGGGCACTGCCTTGCGGCCTGTCGGGTCCCCGGCCTGGCCCTACATTGCGGGTAATTCAAGTTGCTTTGTCTTCGGGGCAGGCGGCGCTCCCAGTGCCCGGCGATGAGGTTTGCTTGTTTTCCGACCAATTAGTTCAATCAGACATGTCTCGTGATTCACAGGCCGGGGAACAATCCGGTTTGGCGGCATCTTGGAAACCTCTGCGGTAAGCAAAAAGAACCCAACACAGTTTATTATTTAAAACACTGCCCCCCTTTCACTGCCACTTTTAGTCAATGTTCATAGGTGATCAGTGCAGACCTTTAACTCAATCTTTTAAAAGGTTTGCAATATATTTCAGGGCACCCTTGTTCCGCGCCAAAGCATTGCTCTTTATATCGGATACTTTCTGTCTTACACCGGGCGTAGGGGTTGATGTGTCTTGGAAACCTTTACACCACGGCAATTGGGGCCGGCCGACGGCTGGAAGGAGGTTGTTCCACGTCCTAAAAATTAAAAAGCCGGATCGTGGCCTTTGGTGCCCAACCTGTACAAACTGGAATAGAAATCTTATTCAAGGTATTACCAGCCCAACATGTTTAATCATTTACATGCACGCGCCAGCGCGGAGGCCGGTATTGTACAAAATAAGAGACACCACGGAACTAGTGCGTAGTGGATGCGATTCTACATCGCAGATGGCTCAACACCAGGACTTTAAGCGGGCCGGGTGCTGAGGCAGGTCCCTACCGGGCTCTCCAATTTTGCCCTCACCCTCTGGGTGGAATAAAAACAAACAAAAAAAAAAAAAACTTTAATTAACGCTGCAGCAGTACCACCCTTCTCTGCCTTTGAGGGAACCTGAAGGAGACTCGTTTTAGTTCTTTCAGTCTCACCATTTCAGAACTATAGCATTTGCAATATTATGTACAAGCCATAGTTGATTCCTACCAACCATTGATAAAGCCAATGGTCCTGACTTGTGGTAGGTGTAATGTAATTTATTGTATATCTGGATGCAATGACAGAAGCAGCAAAGTGTCGGGCGGCACACTATGCTAAGCTCAGATTTTAGCATACGTATAGCCCATTGCGCCCACACCTCCCGAAAGACCTCATAAAAAAGTGTAATTGTCCAAATGTAGTTTCTTACAGGGAGTCTAGTTCCATTTGCAGAACCCATGTCCACACGGTTTGTAAGCGTTCCCCAGTATGCGGCATGGTTAAGAAACAAACACAGGGAGAGCCAATGGGTTTGGCTCGTGCACAACAGGGCATAGATATACCTGCTATTTAGCGTCAGGCTACCACAAGGTGTCGTGGGCTCTAAACCTGGTTATGTTTGGAGATTAAACCTCAACGTCAGTTGGCTCCTTTCATCCTGCGGCAAGGACAAGATTACAATCACAGAGGGTAGCACATGTCAGCCCCAGCGCTGCGAGAACAAAGAAAGGTCTGAAGCACCAGATATACACACACAGGGCGGCAGTGAGCAGCCTGTTAGGATTGTGAGCTAGACATCACAGCATTACAATAGGGCGGGATGGGGAGTTCTCTTGTAACTGCACTTGTGTTAAATTAGGAACCTTGTAGAGCGAGCTCAGCCAAATCTGACAATAGAGTTCCATCCCCAGCACAAAGGTTAATAGCTGCAAACAGCAGGCACAGTGTGGGCGGCGGGGTGGGGATGCTCTCAAACGCAGATCCCGCTCTATAGTAGCTGGCAGGGTGCAACTAAGTTTCCCCATGTCCTTTACGCCTTTAATGCCTAAGATAGGCCCATCGCCATGGCCAGTTCACTGGGCCAGCGGGTGACTTGACGACGTACGTTCTTCTTATAAACAAGCAGGTACTCTGGTCCAGAGTACCTGCACTGCTAAATTTCCTTTTTCGCACTGGGGATACCGGATAATACTGGTGGAGCATGGCCGAGTGCCATTGCATACCAGACAGTTCAGGTACTATTATACTACCCATATGTGCCTATGCTCCACCTTTACCGTACTCCTGACGGATAGGGCAGTTAATTGTGGACCCGAAATGACATTACTTGGTGGCAACTTGCCCACAGCCAACCCAGCAGCTTTGCACATGCACACACGAGGGTCCTTACTTGGTCAGTTAATTTAAGGCCCAGGGCTAGGTGCACTGGTAATCTTTTGTTCCCGGATACAGTATTTATTTAGTGGTTAAACAGGTACTAAGGGGGGGATACCGTTGGCAGTATTTCCATGCCGGAACGTACGTAGTGATGAAGGAATAGTGTCCCAAGTTGCGCAACATGATATACTTTTGTTTAGGGAGCTTGTTAAAACTGGAGTGGTTACTCAACACTGTTGGTTAGAAACACATGTTGGAGACGATTTAAGTGACATGCCTAAAAGTTGTAAATGTTGTGCTAAATGTATGGCATGCCAAGGGAGATATCTTCCATATTTCACTTGAACCCCTCAATCCAACACGCCTAAAAGTAAGCGGAGGATGCCTGGTGGATTTGTTAGACCTGTTATTAGTTTTATTAAACACCCAGGTACTTTGAAGTAGTGACATTTGTACTCTAATCATAGGTACTTCCAGGGCACTTGTTGTTCAATACACACACCTCTAGACAGGACTGCCCCCCCCCCCCCTTGAGCAAAGGGAAGTAAAACACTATATGGGTTGGCATGCTTTTACAGACGTTGGTGGATAGCTCGCACATGTGGGTGTTCCGCGGAGTTTGGGGGCAGGTTAGCAGGCTTCATCTTGTCACTTCTCTGTCAGAACCAGCAGACCCCTTGGGTGACAGCGCGCTCAATTACAGGTCATGTTGGAGGTAGGTCCAGGATACAAGGTTGTGCTTGGTGAGGCTCAAATCCAAGGCGGTTGTGGTATCTTTCCAAGGGGCATATCGGGTTGGGCAGTACAAAACTTTTTCAAGTACAACTGGGGATCCCCTCATTTATGTCAGATCCTGCTCATCTGTGTTTCCGCAGAGATCGGGGCAGGTTAACAGGCCTCATCTTGTCTCTGTGGGTTTGATGTGTGGTCGGGTCATTTGACAGAGTTCAGCCATTATCGCTTGGTAGATCTGGTATATCTGGGCATGAAGGAATGCCAGGCAAGATTCTAGCAAAGGCAGGTAGCGGTACTTATGTGGGTATGTGATGTACTATCTCACTGGCAGGCCGCCATGCAAGGGGATCATGTACCTAGGTCACACTCATCAGGCAGAGGGGCCCAGTGGAAGCATGAGGAGGACTGCACAGAACAGGACACTGCACAGGTTAGATGCCGGCGAATTGTGGCTGCACTACGGCACATGGCAAATTAAACCTGGACTGATTCACATGCGGGGTGCGGTGGTGGTGGCCCTACCTCTTTTCACAGGATCACTCCCTGTTGGGTCTACCTAACGATCATCTCAATGGCCTTTAAATTTACAGCCTCTCTTGCCTCTGCCACACTGTGAGTGGGTTAGCCTTGGACTTTAATAAAGTGCTGCAATAGCCCTCCAATGCTATAAGTCAGTATCTAGTTTACCTGTGTTATTTGGACCATCATTAGCACCAGAAGCGGGTCACATGGTTAGCAGTAAAGCTTCCTTTTATTTTGCCCGGGATTGGGGCTGGCACTGTCATCAAACTTTGCAGCCAGAAACTGAATAGACAAAGACATACCTGTGATTGTGCAACGCGCATTCAACAGTAACGCTAGCTAAGTTTCAACATAATCCTGGTATACCGTCAGTGAAAAACGTAAGGTTATGGGCTACACACAAATAGGCACTTTCTGTCTGCTGGGGTTTGAGTGTGCCATTCCCAAGAGGGTGCAGGTTGCCTTGATAGTGCTGATATGGAGGGGATGGAGCACTAATACGGTCAACTACCAGATCACATTTTGATTTAATATTTGCTTGTTACCAGTTGCTTCAGTTAAGCGATTTTCCTTGGGAGTTGTCAGCTATCATTGGGACTGCAATTTTGGTGGTCAGCCGGTTGGCAGGCCTTTTAGATGTGGGTTTCTAGCTCAGGCATGTCCAAGTAAGGGTTAAGGTGCCTGAAGTCTGCCCTGGGATACAAGTTCACAGGCAGGTGGAGCGGCAGAACTGATAGGGGCTTGTGTTCGACCTCTGGTCACAGGTTCAGATCCTGGTAGGTCCACTTAGCATTTCATCCTTCTGAGGTCAATAAAACGAGTACCGTTGAGTAACAACAAACATGTGCAAATTCTCCCGCCCTATAGCCTTGGCTGGCAGCCATGCAGGTTGTGGAAGTTGTCGTCCAACGAGGTGCTATGGTCCAAAAGTTTGGGGAAACCCCCCCCCCCCCGAACACTTGAACCAAGAACACTTGGCAGTCCCAGTATTCAAAAAAGGGCAGGTATTTATACATATGGTTCCTCCCGGTTCACACTGTCCTGTCTGCTCCCTGGTATACTATCAGAAGTTTGTGAGGGCAAGGCGTCACCTAGGGTGGTGACTGGCTGAATTCGATGGACATACTCCGACAAGCGCTATACACAGATAACTGGGTGAGAGGAAGTAAGGCGGGCTTGACAACTCTTACTTCTACTCGCATTGGCACTCCTTGTCAGGAATGGCTTGTCAACGGTATTGCTCTTCAGCCAGGCAATGTTAACATTGAACCTACACCAAACTAATTGTTTTAGGTCACCCTGGGCGCATATACACTCACTGGGTAGGGACACCAGGGGGGCAACTACTCCGGTTGGCAGTCACCATTATACTAAATGGGGGGGCCAGGTCGATCCTACTGTCTCTCCTTTTCAGGGCAGCACTAAAGGGCTGGGCGAGGCGAGTACCACGGGTACTGGGTCCCCCTTCGAGTTTCAGACTCGGCAGGACATGCTTGCAGGTGGGGCGATGGGAATCCCTCCGCCCGGGGATTGCGGGGTACTTCCTGGTGCATGAGGACGGGTCTCCGGTTACAAAGTTTCAAGTAGACCACATCATGCAGGCATGCTTGCAATTGTCAGTACAGACAGGGGGAGACAAGAGATTCAGCAGCCACTCCTTCAGGATTGGGGCGGCAACCACAGCCTTCCTATCAGGGATGCCGCCAGAGCGAATTAAGCAGGTAGGGCGCTGGGAGTCGCAATGCTACAAACGATATATAAGGCCTTGAGCGGAAGGATATGGCGAGAGGACTCTTAGATCCTATGTTGCAACCGACAGTCAGGTGTTTAAAGGTGTACGGTTTTGGCCCGGATTGCCATATGATGTTGCAGTGATGTGGTTTTGTTGTGCAATTGTAGACTATTAGAATATAAACGTTACAATAAATATGGTTTGCAAACACATCTCTTTATTTACCAGGAACCAAGGTCTGGGTAACGGGCCATTCAAGCATCATTAGAGTGGCACGGTGGGCTGAGATAAGAAAGTGGCGCCATGGCTTCTCCATCACAGAGATAACCTGGCTAGGTTACCCGGGTATGCGCTGGAACGAGCTGATGAGGAAGCTGCAGCAGAGACTTGGGGGAGGGATCGGTCCACCTCATATTTTGGTCATACACTTGGGAGGGAATGACCTGACGACTCTGGGGAGGAGAGTTCTGCTCCAAGACATGAGGGACATCATGTGTCAGTTGAGTAATCAGCTGGGGGCATGTGAACTATGGTGGTCCGAAATTTTACCTCGCCCAGTTTGGCAAGGAGCCCGATCTGGAGACGCCATTGAGATATCACGTAGGAGAGTGAACTGCGCCATGCGTAAATTCACGGAACAAAGGGGATTTGGCTTCATCAGGCATGGTTTACTTCAGGCCAAGTCTACTGGATGCTGGGAAGTGGATGGGGTTCACCTCTCAAGGGTAGGCATGGACTTATTTTTTCTGGACCTTGGGGAGGCCTTGGAAGCAACAGGATGTAGGTAGGAATATCTGCCTTGGTGGGGGGGCCCTGGTGGTGACGGTGGCCACCCCCAGAGCTGTGGAGGAGTTACAGGGCGATCCAGAGTCTGCAAGGTACAGAAGGGTACTATATTGCAGCAGCACAACAAGGGTGCTAAGCCAAGGATACCCAGGGATGTCTTAGCGTGTCCCCTGGAAGAACTACGGCGCCCCGTTAGTCCTAAGGTGTGGTTGTGGGTCTGAGCAACCGGGGGCTGCCTGGAACGCTCCGCCCACCTGTTGGGGGGCGTGAGTAAGGGAGTGGACTGGCGGTCTACTGATGAAAGGGGTGGCCTCTCCCAATAATTGGTAACCACCGATTGGCGACGGCCATGGTGCAATTTGGCTCATCAGGCGGACAGGCGGCATAGGGGCTGGCCTGCCCTGGGATCGCCCGTAAGATAACCCACCATGTTGGCATATTGGTTATGCAAATAAACCTGCAGCAATTTTCTCCACTAAAAAGGTGTCGTGTGGTTTATTTATGTATGTTACTGTATGAGAACTGAGGAGTGTTGCCGATATTGGCACTATGCCAAGGCTGCCCGGGGGGCCACGTAGGGGACCCTCCAACAGGGCGGCCGCCTTAGTGCCACAGGAAGGCACAGAAGTCTGCGGACTAGGCTCCCTGGGCCAGGGACCAGGGGGTCTGCTGGCCGCGTCACTTCCGGCCATGGGAGGGAGACAGGGGTACAAAAGCCTTCTCCCGCCCACTGTACGGTCTCTTGACCGCTGCCTGTCTCGCTGTTTCCCGCCCTACCGCTTACCCTGCGGACGGCCAAAGGGTAGTACGGGGAGGGGAATAATCTAACTTATTGTTTTGCGTTGCAGGAGGAGTTACAGGGCGATCCAGAGTCTGCAAGGTACAGAAGGGTACTATATTGCAGCAGCACAACAAGGGTGCTAAGCCAAGGATACCCAGGGATGTCTTAGCGTGTCCCCTGGAAGAACTACGGCGCCCCGTTAGTCCTACGGGCGGTTGTGGGTCTGAGCAACCGGGGGCTGCCTGGAACGCTCCGCCCACCTGTTGGGGGCGTGAGTAAGGAGTGGACTGGCGGTCCACTGATGGGAGGGGTGGCCTCTCCCAATAATTGGTAACCACCGATTGGCGACGGCCACGGTGCAATTTGGCTCATCAGGCGGGCAGACGGCATAGGGGCTGGCCTGCCCTGGGATCGGCCGTAAGATAACCCACCATGTTGGCATATTGGTTATGCAAATAAATCTGCAGCAATTTTCTCCACTAAAAAGGTGTTGTGTGGTTTATTTATGTATGTTACTGTATGAGAACTGAGGAGTGTTGCCGATATTGGCACTATATAGGTGTGGCGCTGACAGCAGTTGTCAGGCCGGTGCAGCCGGTCTCTGGAGTCGGAGTTTTCTTGATGCCATGCGTCATTTCGCCCCCACAGGCCTCACAGGAGCAGATGCGGGAAAAATTATTGCCATGCGGGTGCCCCTCTTTCATTGCCTGTTCCAGGGTAAGTACAGTCCACTGACATGGGGTGCTGCAGATGTGGGCATTACACATTCCAGGCGGGGGGTGCGTCCTCGGACTGAGACGCCATCACGCTGCACTGTCTTGTCGGTGTCTGCAGGCTGGCACTCCTACCTCGTGGCGATGGAGTACCTTGCTCTAACTCTCTGGTGGCACGGCGCGCACCGACCTGGAGGGTGGCGGCCTTCGCGGGCACTTTAGGTGCGGGTGGGGGGTCTCTTTCGGGTGGTCGGTGCGCCTCCAACATTGAGAGCACCCTATGTCGTCCGCAGTAATCTGCCCCCTCACCATCTTGCTCAATTCAACCCATGGGCATAGCTGCCAAAGTGTCAAATTGCTATGTGTGACATTTTCATAATTTCAGTGTAATTATGTGTGACATTTCAAGGACTATGAGTGACACTTTGTCGTGCACAAAATCAAGTAACGAAGACCAAGGAAACAAATATCAGAAATTACACCCATTTGAGCAACGAGAAACTCTAAGATTGTACCCCAACAATAAACTGTCCTACATAGAATCTGGAAACCTCAGTGATCTAATCATGGTCTCCCCACTTATCAATATTGTGTGATCCTTGTCAAATCACCCGATGTTCATGTACTCCGCTCCGTTACCTACAAAATAGGATTGCTAGAAACAGATGCCTGCCCATATTAGATGCTGTGTCAAACACCCAACCACGCTTAGTGATTATTATTTCTGAAACGCTCATCTTTCTAGAGCCGCTTCCGTGTACGGTATGCATGAAAATATTTCAAAGGGACTACCGGGGCAACATATGTTTTCTAAGAATGGCTGTGTCAAGATGTGTTTTCTGTGAGCTATTTCATGACTGACCTGTGTTTTACCTCAGTCCAAAAGAGTATAAAAAAAACAGCCCAGAAGAACTTCAGTTAATAATACGACCGGCACTACAGGCAGCTGATCGCGTGCTGCCACTAAAAAGCTCATTTAATTAATACACTTGGCTGCCTGCACTCACTTACCTGCGAGACCGCAAGCAATGGGTCTAGTCCTGCCTGCCACAACGTCAATCCCACGGCAATTAGCGGCAGGGTGATGGTCACGGAGTGCAGTGCTCCTTTTAATGTTTATTTATTTATTTATGTGTTTTGTAGAGCGCCTGAATCACCCCCGTAGGGTATCTCTGCGCTGCGGACATGCAGCGGAAGACTGATGGAAGGAGTGGGTTAGAACAGAATAGTTTTAAGGACCCTTCTAAACTGGAGATGGTCAGCGCATTGTCTCAGTTGGGTGAGGAGCTGGTTTCGTGAGAGAGGCCCCAGCACAACAACATTATCCATGACAGTGAGTAACAACCTGAGGGGGCTGGTCCAAGCAGCAACGCCTCGAGCCGAGCACCAATGATTTCAGCCGGCACCACCCGCAAACCACTAGCCAGCCGCTCAGAACCGAACTCCCTGCTCTGGCAGCAGGACGTAATGTCCCCCCCTGCAACGTTATGGGTGCATAGCTGCGAAGGTTCAGATTGTATATGTGTGACATTTTCATAATTTCAGTGTAATTATGAGTGACATTCAACGACTATGAGTGACACTTTCTTGTGAGCAAAATAAGCAATGAAGACTAGGGAAATATATAAATATTAGAAATTACTCATAGCTGCCAAGTTTTCAGATTGCTTATGTTTGACATTTCCAAGGATTTATTGCATTTATAAGAGGCATAGTAGTTACTAATGTGTGACACCTGGAGCGACAGTTTCTCACAAATGAAACCGAGGAATAAGGTCCATGTAAAGAGATAAATATTGGAAACTACCCACTTCTGAGCAGTGAGAAGCCCCACAAAAGACCTTGAAACTGCTTTAAATTCCCTTTAATGGAAGGCCACTAACTGATTTTGCATTTCTAACTTGGTTTTTTCTTTAGTAAATACAGATTTCATTACCTTTGGATTGAGGTCACGCTATATAAAATTGTAAAAGAAAACCAAGTTACCCAGAAGACGTTTTGCCTCGATTCCTCTGCAGTGGGTTGAGCTCTCATAAGAGTGAAGGTTAGCCTGTGTGTCTAGAATCACAGCGCTATTAGGCTGATACACCTCAGGAGGAGTAAAGTGCCGAGTGCTGACTGGACCCGGAGACAGCTCTGTGTTATTGTAACCAGAAAAATAGAAAACAACTTCGCCGGGCCCAGGTCGGTTTCCATAGCAACCGGTCACTTCTCCATGATCTGGCCCCAAGTCATGCTTCAATATCCAAACCATCTCGCAGGTGTCAATTAGGAAACCAATAGCTAACAATACAATTTGATAATAGTAAACCAATGTAATATTTGCCGACTTGCAAACTATGTTTTTACAATAATCATAATCACTATTTGAGGAATCAAATACTTTTATTTGAGCACTCACCTGACACTAAACACGGGACTTCAATCTGGTGCCAGGCAGCTGACTACCTGTCTTTAGACTGTGGGAGTACTATGAGCGTCTTGGCCAGCCCGTGCTATTCAGAACAGACAGACACAGTACCAGTGGTGAAACGATGTCCGGGGGATAGTGCAGCAGCAGGTGGGCCCAGGGCCCTCCAGGGTGCCCAGCTATGTGATTGCAAGTAAGTGGCGGTACCATGGGCAAACACATCCTTCTGTGCTGTGCCGATGCACAGAGCCCCACTAACTACCATGGGTGAGAGATGAAAGCTTGAATCCAAGCTTCTGCGGCTGCCTGAACCAGAAGGTGATTGCGTGCTTGGCCGAGCCCGCGTGGACCCGGCAGCACCTTCTTATGAGATTAAATAATTGGAAGATGACACACAAATCCACGTGACTAGTTTTTGTTTTTTCCAGCCCGCCTATCACTGTGGCTTGAGAAACAATGTAAAATATATATATGTGTATATATATATCATCAAATAAAAGGATGCTGCACTCGTAGTTAACAAAATGTATTCACACCACTAACACCAACGCGTTTCGACACAAGGTCTTGATCACGGTTGGGTAAGCCCTACCTTAATTGCTATTTTATACTGATTTCCTAAATTGCCCATAATGAGGCATTCTGGGAGATGTAGTTCATAAAAATATATATACATATAAAATTTCTGTTCCATAAATCCATTGTTCTACAAGTTTAGTGCTATTTATATAGGTTGATGTTGGAACATGTGAGGTTACATTCTACACCAACTCACAGTGAAGTAGTCATATCTGAGGTATAGTGCCGTCACATGCATCTTGTTTTGCCGCATGGTTTCCAAACAACGTGGTTGCATCCTTCACATTGTGGCCAACTGAGTGTCTCATATAGTTCATCCACATGATGTCTAAGTGGCCTGAGTATTTGATACTCTGGATTGTTATAAGGCTAAGTGCACTTTTGTATGAACCAGCTGTGCATGCGGTTAGTTACTGTCCTTAGATTGGTGTGATCTATGTACACATGTTACTCTGTGTAGGATGATAGGGACTCCATTATAGAGAAAGTTGTGGGATGTCATCTTCATTTTCAGGCATGTAATCCTCAAGAAATGCAGGGCTTTTTACAGATGAACATAGAGTTCTTCGACGGCATTGAGGATTGTCGGCTGTTTGGTCCTAAAGCATATGATCATCCGTGGCTCAAGGCGTCTCAATTTCAATGTTCTATCCCCACCTCTTTCGTGTTGGGGAACGTTGGCGATGCCAGAGTATCTCATATTTTGCTATGTGTTACCTTCATGTGTGGCGAGATAGTTTGCCATGGCATAATTGGCATCGTTGTTTTGTACCGCTCTGATATGTTCCTTTTCTTAAGTGGGCAGATAGTGCTACCTATGTATCTCAGGCCACAGTTGCATGTAATCATATATATACATAGGTTCTCACACGTGATCTTATGAATAATCGTGAATTGTTTGCCCTTGAAATCTGTGATATATTTGGTGTTTTTCCCAATTTTACATGCCTTGCATTAGTCACATTTATTGAAGCCTGTTTGATAGTCTGTGATCCAAGTTTTGCTTTTTGATTTTGTAAAGTGGCTTCTAATCAATTTGTCCTTTAAAGGCGGTGCTCTCTGAAATGAGACATCTACCTTGTCACTTACAGTTCCTCCGATATCAGGATCTTTTTTGACGATGTCCCAGTGCTTGTTCATAATTTTGATGATTGAATTATGCTTCTTGTTGTAAGTCATTATCAGCCTTGTTTTCTTGTTTTTTTCTTTCTTCCGATTGGGTTGACTGCCCATGTTTTTCAAAGTTTCTGCGTGTGGGATTGCTTTGGCACGCTTTACATCTTTAATATCATTCAGTTAATAGCCTCTTGTAATTGAATTTCTCTTCTGTTTCATTGGATTTCTTCTCGAATTCTACTTTGTCGGAATAGTTTCTTCTCATCCGTAGAAATTCCCCATATGGGATGCTTTTTTTCAGGGACTGGGGATGGAAACTCGTTCCGTGCATTAAGCTGTTGGTGGCCGTCGGTTTGCGGTACACAGTAGTTTTCATTTGATTATCTTCAATGTATACTGTGAGATCCAGAAACTGCACAGCAGTGGCACTGGTGTTACATGTGAGTAATGGACCGATTTCATTCTGGTTTAATTTGAAAAAAATAGTCCATGAATTCCCCTTCAGTGCCGTACCAGATGATAAACAAATCATCTATATATTGAAGCCATAGATGTAACTTTTCAGTGGATCTTTCGTTCCCTTCTCCCCAAGCCACGGTTCTCTCCCACCTGCCCATTGTGAGATTCGCGTAGCTTGGAGAGAAGGAAACTCCCATGGCAGTTCCACAGATTTGTAGATACAACTGTCGATCAAAGAGAAAGACGTTACGCGAGCACAATTCTATCATTTCAAGCAATAATTCAGAATGTCTTAGACACTGAATGTTCCTTTGTTCCTCACTGCTTTTAAGCCCACTTCGTGGCTTATGGAGGTGTAGAGTGAGACTACATCGATGGTGACCAATAATAGGCCGCTCTGCCATTCTGTGTCAGTTAGATGTCTCAGAAAGTCTCCTGTGTCTATATATTAACCTTTATTCAATTTTGCAATATAATCATAAAAGAAAAACAGATTAAAAACAGGTCAAACCACAATACAAAAATATATATGATAAAAACCAGCATAATAAAAATATTTATAGATACTAAAAACACTCCAACATACTGCTCTCATACAGCGCAAAGATTTACATTACATTATTAAGAGTTTATAATCTTCTTCCAATATAAGGCGCCTTTCAAAAAAGAGGAGACAGCCAGCATTACTTCATGATCAGGTAATAACTTTAAGAATAAAAAAGCAGGCCGAAACTGTCAGAATCCCCTCGATTTAAGACAGGAATTACTTGAGTCCTAAAAACTCATAAAATTTACACAACAGCAACAAATGCTCCAAAGTCTGCTGTGAGCAACGATCGCAGGGGCACACCTCAATCGTATTTGGGTCAAACTGTCCCCGGGAAAAACAAATAGATGACTGAATTGACCCCACCCAAAATTTAGTCAGAAGTGAGGAGACAAGGTTCAGGGCCCGCCACAGTTTTGAGGGACAGAAGCAATCTAGCAGTCACCCTTTTGACCAGTTCCAAATTCCTAAGTTCCTTTAGATACTGTAAAAACTGATCCCAATTACTTTTCTATCCCTCTTACTAAGGAGTTATGGCTTATAAAACAGATCGAGGCAGCCCAAGGTCTGAGCAACAGACTCCACATAACTCAGCCATTGAATTCTGAGACCATAGTCACACACAAGGGAGCCCTTGATCACTTCCCTGTTAAATCCTGTGTGATCCCCACACCACACAGAGATTCACAATAGCACAAGAGCCAGCTTCACAGAATCCTCCACGTAGTCGAGGCCCAATTCTTCATTGTAGGAAAGTAGGATCTGCTTCTTATGGTTACCCCCACTTTTTGCTTTTTGCACCCACTGTTTTGACTATTCTGGCTGGGATCCTGCTATTCAGGAACCCAGCCTATCTGCTTTCTCCCTTAAATTGCAACATATGTACTTTGGTACACTCCAGATTGGATACTGGGGTACCCTTATAAGTCCCTAGTATATGGTACCCATGTACCCAGGGCATAGGTACCCCAGAGGCCTCCCATGGGCTGAAGCATGTATTATGCCAGACCATGAGAGGCCATGCAAAATGGAACCTCAGGTCTGCTTCTGCAGCCTGTGTAAGTTGGTGATTGCACCACTTAAATGCTATCTCGAAAACGACTGCAACGAAGTATGTCGTGTTTGGTGTCAAACACATTGGAATCATACCTCCACACCAGCAACTGGTGTGGGAGGTATGATTCCTCCCCTCAGAACCGAGGTTCTGGGGGTACCTAAATCTACCGGTACCATCTTTCTCGACCCTTACAGCACAAAATGGATGCTGCCAGCCACAGACACGAGTCTGCCCTCCTGCTGCTAAGCCAAGCTCGAGCAGGGGAAGGCAGCACAATAGGCATACTGTCACAGGGAGGTGTTACCACCTCCCAGACAGGATTTAGTGTATTGGGGCTGGGTGGGTGCACTGTCTCAGTGCCAGAAAGTCTGCACGAGGGGCACACTTGGTGTCCCTGTGCATAGTCCAGTTCAAACCAGTTCTAGGAGCCATCCGCTCCTGCTCTGGCGCGAAACTGGACAAAGGACATGGGTGTAGCCACCCCCCTGTCCTGTCCCTCCCCTAGGAGGGTCCCAAGAATCTGTCCAACCCTTTCCCGTGGGTATAAAATGGGTTACCTGGCTACAGGACATTAGATTTTACGTGGACAAGATTCTGCAAGAAGATACCACTACACTTCGACCATCTAGACACGCTGGACTTTGCTGGACCTCCCTTGGGCTCGACTTCGTCTTCTCTTGCCATCCCCAGTCTTGCCACTGTCCGTGATCCATACAGGCTCTATGCAGAACCCTGTGGACCTCCAAGACAACAGAAGAATCTCCCTTGGAGTGAAGGAGTCACTCCCCTGCAAATGCAGGCACCGTAACGCATCTGACCGGTTTGCTGACCCTGAGCTCCTGCGGACTCCGAAGGCTCCAGCAACACAGGAGGTGGGTTTCTGAAGGTCTCCGAGGTCGAGCTGCCCTCTTACCGAGTTTGAGGCAGATATCCCTCGTGGGGACCGTACAACCCGTACCCCTGTGCACTGCGTCAATTTGCAGCAGCACATGCTTGTTGTTGTGCAATAATTCCGTGCATTGGACCATTTGTAGCCCTGACCACAGCGCATCTTTTCTGAGAAGGACTCCGGCATCCTCACACTCTGTGCCCTGCTAGCTGGTATCCTGTGAAACTGCCTGAGGTCCCCTCGCGACTCCTGTGCCTTCGGCCTGTGGGTCCACCTGAGGGTCAACTTTGCTTTATTTGGGCTCCCCTGGTTGCTCCAGGCCTGCCCTGACTCCCCTTGCTGTGGTGAGTCTCCTCGTCCTTGCTGGGCCAGATCGACACTGAATTTGACCTCTACGTTGTTTGCCGCTGCCAAGGCTTGATTGGTGCTCCCGCCGGACACCGACCCCTCAGCACTCGACATCCTTCGTGGGACAGCTCACCTCCGGGTCATCCTAGACGGCTCTGGGTCCTCGCAGCTGAAGAGTCAAGCTCACCGTCGACGCACCTGCAGCACGCGACATCGGTGGGCATTCGTCTACCGAGCCCCTGGTCACTCCAAAGTGACCCAGACTCTGTCCCCTCTGCTTTCAGGTTCTTCTCACCTAGAATCCACATTTGGATTCCACCTGACACTTTTCTTTCTTCCAGCAGCAGCATTTGTTTGTCGACATCCATAGAAAACGACGAGGGTTTCCGACGCCACTTCGCATCTATGCACCCGGCTCCTCTGGGATAGGTAACTCTGGTACAAAGGTATCCACGGGTGGGGTGGCTCTCCAAACCCTTAAGTTCCAAGGGCTGTCTTCATAATCTGCTGGGAAGGATCCTTAATCTCTGATTTTCCAACCGTGACTTTCCCATTGAATTGTACGGAGCACGCGGTCGTGTTCTCATACTGCACCCGTCCTCCGTGGGGTCCCTACTCACTCACCTTGGGTGGTTCCTTGGAGTCCCAGCGATTCTACACCTTCTAGACTAGGTCTAGTCCCAAGTCGTGGTTCTTATACCACTTATTTAGTATATGGTTTGGTCTCCCCCCGGGAGCCCACTGTGTATTGTGCTACTTACGTTTGATTCTTTGCAACTGTATTATTTGATTTGTGTTCTATCCTCGGGTAGAGGATGCTAGAGAGTGTTATATATAATAAATACATATTTTTATAACTACTGTGTGGTTTCCCTTTCATTTAACCAATACTATAAGGTTACATTCTGGTAAAACAAGGTGCTTAACATTTCTTCAAGACTTAGCCTGAAGGTTGCTCTCCATAGCTACCACTAGGATAGCTTTCAATAAAGGTTATCTTTGACCTAATCACCATAAGGGTTGTTTGGACTGGTGCAAGGTGCCCACTTTAATTAGTGGACAGCATATACCAGGCCAGCTTCTCACATTCATGTACGAATAAGGACGATCTATTGGGCGCCAAACCCAGCAGCCCCTACAAAAACGATTCTCCTCTTGCTGTAAAACCTTACCTTTGCGATAGGCATTCCATTTTATATATCTGTAAGAGTGGTAGTATGGGCTTGTTACCAATCTGATGGAAAATCTAAGAAGGGCACTACAGGCTAAAGAAAAGCGGGAACACCTGTTTGATAAACATGTGAGCCAGTTGTTCAACTAATCGAAAGTAACCTCCAAATACGGGAAATTGGGCACCCTAGTGACCCGATTACCCTTAATAACAATTGTTCTAGTTTTAGAGTTTTTCCTCCTGCATACCATGTAGTGTGTTTTACTGCTATTCACCTCCAGCTCCAACCAATCCATAAAGTTGACAAAAAGGTCAACAAGAGTTTTTAGCCCATTTACCGTTCGTGCCATCAGCACTGTGTCATCCGCGTAGAGTAAGGAAGGTACAGGAACTGATTTTACCATGGGCATATCTTTCCCATGTGCGGCTAAATAAGTGTTCAGACCATTGATATAATGGAGAAAAGGCAGTGGTACCAGCCCACATCGTTGTCTAACCCTACGTGGAAGCAAAAAAGATTCAGAACATTCTCCACCCTTGCCGTATTTCACTGACGGATTCCCATCTGAGTGCAGTGCCGTTAAAAAAAATGATCAATGGGGTAGGTAACCCTAATGCCAGCAAATTTAACCATAACTTTGACCTATTCACCAGGTCAAAGGCATAACTCAGGTCCATAAACGCAAGGTAAATAGTCCCTTGCTTAGCAAATACATATTTCCCTATTATGAGATTGAGGTTCAGGCACTGTTCCATAGCGACCTTTCCTTCCTGAAACCCATACTGGACTGGACAAAGAATAATATGTGATTGCGCCCACAATTCTACACGCTGTAATATAAAGCAGCCCACCACTTTCACTACAGAATTAAGCAAAGAGATGGGTCTATAGCATGAAGAAACTTGTCTGTTTCCCTTTTTAAAAACTGGTTCTATAACTGCCACTTTCCAGGACAAAGGGAGACCGATCTGCACAACAGCATTCAGAACATTTGTTAGAACGGGGGCCCAAAAAGGGCGTTTTACTTTATAAAGATCCACAGGTATCCCATCCAGGCCAGGGGCTTTATTAGACGGGCTAGCCTGTATTGCCTCATAGACCTCTTCCAGGTCAAACCTGATCTCCAATAGATAGAGATCAATATCCTTATCCAATGCCGAAAGGGCATCGAAACCGAGAGCATAAACCTTTTTAAAATGGGATACCCATTGCTCTGGTATTATAGTGGAGCCAGTATCATCTGGAGTGGTCAAGGTTGTTTGCCTGCCATTAACAATGGCCCAAAAGCCCCTTGAGTCCTGAGAATCACAAGTAAGCACCAATCGCTCCCAAGAAGCCTCTTTGAGCCTTGCTTTTTGCTTCTTAATTGCCTGCTTATAACCCTTCCTTGCCACTATTATGGCCTCTTGGTTGTGAGGCCTTGCGTTAAGGGCCTCCCGGAGCTGGTTGTTGGCCACTCTACAGGTTTTATCAAGCCAGCCATGTCGTCTGGCTTGCCCCCAGCCCAACAGCTCCCTTATAATAGTGTTAGTAGAAACATTCAATTGGAAAAAGACCTCCAGGATCGCTACAGATGGAAGGTCGATAACTAACAAATGTTCATCAATATGTTTTAGGTTGGTTCGGACAACAGTCTCAAATAGGGTTGGAATAGGAAGGTTATGCCACTGAATCCTTTTACCCTTATCTTTGGTTGTTATACCTATCAAACCTGGGACAGTATCGGGGCTGAAACCTGAGACAACTGTCGCCCTAATTTCAATGGGGTTATAATCAATAAATCCAGCATCGTGTACAGCTCCTGGGCTCACAAAACTCACAAGAGACCTGGATATAAAGACATAATCAATTATTGTTCCTTTACCCCACCCAACAAATGTGGGTAAATCCTTCTTCAAATTGCCTCCACTAGACATCACATTACACAGGACCACATGGCCACGTGCTTCATGTACCACCTGTCCCCTACAGTCCGAAATAGGTGTGGTAAGAGCGAAATCTCCAACTATAAAGGGATTACCTCCATTTTGTCATATGAACCTAACTTGGCATTAAAATTCTTGGCCAAAATAACATTAACAACCTTTAGATATGCAGATGAACTGGCTTCTAAGATTGATAATATTTGAAATAATATCTTGATCTGACAACCAAGTTCCCTAACTGAGTTATAAAAATTTACCAAAAATAAAAGCGAGTCCCGTGCGGAGACCACCCATAAGATATGAATCCATTCAAGATTAAAGGGGATGGGAGCAACCTTTAGCTGTTTAGAAATACGGATCAAAATGGACAGACCTCCACGCGCTCTGTGGCAAGGAGAAGGGATTGCTGCTACATTATAACTCTCATACCCATCCCATACTACTGGCTCCCAGGCCCAAGTCTCCTGCAGCACAAGAACATCAAAATGAGGAGCAAAATGAAGCCATTCCAGGTCATGTATTTTATCTCTTATCCCGGCAACATTCCAACTAATGATACTGTGTCACTCCTGTATCGTTTGAAACTAGAGACTCATTTGACTCTGCAGGTGATAGACTGGGATCTGGAGAACTGTCCCTAAAGCTACTCAGATGAGGGTCAGGGAGACACAGTCAATATTTCTGATCTAAACCAGCTAAGGCAGAAAACCTATTTGCAGTAGGAACAGCAACCTGATGCAAACCATGGTACCTCTTGGTATCCATAGGTAAGGAGTTAAATTGCAAATGGCGATTTAAAAAAACCAAGAGGAAGAATGTTAATTTCTGTCTTACAAGAAGTCTTTGGGATAAAACTATAAATCAATCGCTTGGCCAAGTTAGGTGACCTACAATTAATCTCTATGCAATCCCCAGTAAGAGTTTTCCCCATAGATCACACCCAACCCACCCTTCGAACAAAAAGTATATCATTACAATCATTAGCAGTAAAATCAGTATAATGGTGCAGCCAGTGAGAAACTTTATTTTTCAAATTGGAGGTGGATTCCTTTTCCCTAACTTGGGGTACCCTTGCCAAAATAGCAACATAGGGACAACAGGCAGGGGGAAGATTCAAATAAGGCAGCTCTACTGCTAACGGATGATCTCCCCTCACTCTTATTGAACCTTCCACTGTAGAAGTATTAATATTGCTATATGCCCTCCCTACACACATTTGGAGGCACACAATCAGAAGCTAAAACATGTGGCCTGGGCACCCCACTACGTTCTCTTCTAAGTACACTTTTGGGAGCAATAGATCTGAAACCAGCACAAGAAGAATTTCCAGGAATGTCCTTAGACTCTATGATCTTAGTCAAACCAGATATGGCAAACTCTAAAGTGGACAGCCTTTCCATTAACGATGTAACACATTGCACAATAGTGTCCTTAAGTCTATTAAACACCATGTCACAATCCAAATTGCCAGCTCCCAAAAACTACAGTTTATCAGAAAGTTCTTGCTTCTTGGGGGGATGACCTTTTTGCTTAGCTGCAGCAGGTCGCCTAGGCTGGTGCTTTCTTTTGGCGAGCGGTGGGCAAACACTGGTGTCAAGCGTTTCCGATGGATCCTTCTCCACCAGACTTTCCAGGGTTCCTGCTGAGGCAGTTGGAGAGCTATGGATAACCTCCCTTCCACTTTGAGTTGTAGGTTCAAGGTGAATACTTTGAGCAGGTTGTAGCCTAATCAGGGAGCTTGAGCCCTCCTCAGCCTCCAAAGAGAGTCTCTATTCCGCTAGATCAATTTCCCTTGAGATTACACCCACTGCCATGCCAAAAAAGAATCTAGGGTAGTACCATCTGTGGGCCCAGCAGCGGAGACTTTAGCAGAGTATCTAGGGCATTGTAACTTGTGCTTTCTCATTGCACGGGTTTAGGCGTAATAAAATGAATGAGCGTAGGACACCAGGGAGCCAAATAATAAAGGCAAAATATACAAATATAGGAAGTAATGAAAAAAACCCTACCAGATCATGGATGAACGAAGAGAAGCCCAGTCCAGCCTCCTCCAGGCTATGACGGGCAAAGACGAGCCTGCCTTTGGCCCGAGCTTTGCCCGGGCGCTGCCCACACACGTCCTGCGCCATGGGAGATGGCAAGCACTTAAAAGCGTGCAGTGCAGGCTGAATGCAGCATTGGCCCCTCCTCCTCCTTGAGGCATTGGTAGGCTGGGGCAGTGAGACCCCGAAGCAAGAAAGAATCCTGGTGCGTCCTGCGCTGCAGGAGATGGTGAGCTCTTAAAAGCACGCTGTGCTGGCTGAATGCAGCGTTGCGCCCTCCTCCTCAGGGCAGTGGTGGTAGGCTGGGACAGTGAGTCCCCGTAACAAGAAAGTGTCCTGGTCCTTCCTGCGCCGCAAGAGATGATGAGCTCTTAAAAGCGTGTGGCGCGGGCTGAATGCAGCATTTGCCCCTCCTCCTCCTTGGGGCAGAACCTGGCCTGGCAGTCGAGCTGGACTGTTCCCATGGGGCAGGGTCAAGACTGATTTGCATATGGCTGGGTTCAAACTGGAGTAGCATGGGGAGCACAAAAACGAAGGATTTAGGCCCTGATCTCTGTACCGTGGTGAATGTTTGACATTGATAAGCATTCTGTCCATCAATTGTTCTTTTTGCAGTGGTAGGCTGGGACAGTGAGCGCCCAAAACTAGAAAGAGTCCTGGTGTGTCCCCAAAATGTTAAATAGTAAATGACTTGGCAACAATAGCAACAGTTGTGTGCGCCGAGCATGGCTAAGTAAACTGCCTGGGGCACTGCATGCAGGAGCACAACAAGAGTTCAAAGCACTTTTGTAGATAATCATTCAGTAGCGCGTCATGGCACATTCATCGGAGGAGCTGTAAATGCGTGACTAATGCAATTTAGTACGGTGATGTGTTAGTCTAACCTCTGATGCGTGATACTTGGCAGGGCTGCTCCATTATGCTCTTGTGCTCAAGTTTCATTGACTTGTTCGGATATTGTGGGGTCCCATGCCATGTGTGACTTCTACAGACAGACCACTCTTTTTGGCCACAGAGGACAAGAAAGCACACAGTAATTTGGAGGAGCTCATAAAAAATAAAGTGCACTAAAATACTAAAACTGCCCAGGATTAACAAAATAAATGTAAGCAACGTTCACAATCTTTTCAGCGTTGTCTTAATGAAACTTCCTATAGTTACTCCAATATCAAATGATTTAAAAGCCGAGTATTTAAAGATTCTTGTCCAGTGTGGCATCCATACTTTAAAAATACCATATGACTTTAAAAACACCAGACAGTAACACATAAAGCCCAACAGATAAATTGGAAGGGCACTACTTCACTTTTAATTAGTGCATTTGTTTTTCTGTCCTTCAAAGGTAAAGTATAATGGGGTCAGAGGGGAGGTAGGAGGGGGTGGTGAGATATTTGATTTTCCCTCAAATATTAGAACAGATGAGAAGTGGGTATCAGCAAGCTGCCATTTCATACTGTAGCCAATATCTAGAGCCCATGCTGTTCAGTTGAGAATCCCGCCTTGCTTGCAGCGAATCACTGACAAAATATCGAAGGTCAGAATATCGACCTACAGAAATATCGACGCAAGAATATCGAAGTCAAGAATATCGACATCCTATCTACATTATGGTAAGTACAAAAATATCGAAAAAAATATATAGATGTCAAAAATATCGTTGTTAAAAATATCGTTTTTTATTTAATGTAAAATAAAGTAAATAATACATATAATTAAAATAAACATAGTTAAAAATATTTTAAAATGTTTAAAAATTATAAGTAATATATATGTAATGTAAAAAGAAATTAAACATATACATATAATATATAATATATATATTTACTAATAATTTTTAATAATTATTTTAATAACTTATAATTTTAAAACAAATATATAAATGCATCTATACACATAAAACAATAATATAAATAAAAATTAAATAAATATATATAACAAATTTAAAAAAAATTCTTTTTAATCTTTTAAAAACTTAATTATATACTACATTAACTAAAATAATACTAAAAATATTAGATAGCGGAGGTAATAAAATTACTATTCCAACTCCAAACAGTGCAACAGTAGGGAAAATGTTGGATAGCGTAGGGGTAAAAATTACTATTCCCATCCCAGTGACTGCAACAGTAGGGAAAGTGTTGGATAGCGTAGGGGTAAAAATTACTATTCCCACTCCAGTGAGTGCAACAGTAGGGAAAGTGTTGGATAGCGTAGGGGTTAAAATTACTATTCCCACTCCAGGGAGTGCAACAGTAGGGAAAGTGTTGGATAGCGTAGGGGTTAAAATTACTATTCCCACTCCAGGGAGTGCAACAGTAGGGAAAGTGTTGGATAGCGTAGGGGTTAAATTAACATACTTATTAATTACATAATTTTTCTAAAATAAATAACATATTAATAATTAATTAACTAAAAAATAATAATAAATACCAATAAAATTAAATTAATATTTACTTAAATAACATTAAATTACTTCCTACCCTATTCCCCCATAAACACACAACCCGCTACACATAAAAAGAACACAATTAATTTAATTACCAATTAATAATAAATTAACAATAAATTAATTAACAATAACAAATAAAAAAGAATAATAAATTAATTAAAATGAATATCATTATTAATAAATCAATTAATAAAAATTAATTGCCGATTAATAATTAGTTAACAATACATTCATTATCACTAACAATCAATAGCAAAATATTAATTAATTAATTATAATCAAATTACTTCCCACCCTATTCCCCTATAAACCCACAACCCGCTACACATAAAAATTAACATCATTTAATTATCAATTAATCAATTATTACAAATTAATTACCAATTAATAATTAATTAACAATAAATTAATTAACAACAATAAATATATATTTTTTAATTATGATTAATAGAATGATAAATGAATCAATTAAAAATAATAATTACCAATTAATAATTAATGAACAATAAATTAATAATCAATAACAATAAATAAAACCATATTGATTAATTAATTATAATTAAATTACTTCCCACCCTATTCCCCTATAAACCCACAACCCGCTCTGATACTAAAACGCAAAGTTACTTAAAAAAATTACTAATTCTAAACATTTAATACATATATTTACAAATTATAAAAATACATTACAAAAAAAGTTAAACATACATATAAAATACATACTAAAATACATAACACTAATATAAATATCGATATTATTAACAACAATATTTTTGCTAACGATATTACTTACTTCGATATTACTTACTTCGATATAAAAAAAAACGATATTACTTACCTTAAGGTCGATATTCTGGTCACCGATATTCTTGACATCGATATTCTGTCCCTACGATATTAAAAACTCGATATTAGTGTAGGTCGATATAAAAAAATCGATATTTTGACTGCGTACCGCTTGCAGCAGCAATTCCAGAACTCACAACATGTTTACTGAACAATGGCAAATCCATAGTCTGCTTTCATTTTCAGAGTAAAATGTTCTCACTATTAGATGTGTTTAGACTCAGCAACAAGTGGTTGTGTGCTTCAGCAATCAGTGGAGAATCCCACCACAGAGCTATCACACCAGTCCATATCAGAAAAAGCTCCGACATGCAGTGGTTTGTGGAATTGTTACACACCCTGCAAGCAAAAAGTCCTCTCACAGGCCAAATGTCTTGTTAGATATACCTGGGCAGGTCAATACATTCTCTACTAAACCCAGCACTTTAAGACAAGTCAGTGAACTGATCTTTGTCATGTCTGTAAGTCAGTGTCCAAGAACAGGTATCACAGTCGAAAGGCTGAAGCGTCACCAACCCAGCTGACCTTCGGTTCAGGGAGGAAAAATGGCTCATGATCACAGATCTGAGTATTTTGTCAGGGAGGGCCTTCGGTTAGGTGGAATATACCTGCACATTCAAATACTTGAATCCAACAGAGTTAGAGGAGGTTGCATTGTAATACATTGCAAGACTTCAATATTTACCCCAAATTATTGTAATTAACTTATTGAAGGGTTCTGAGAACCTCATTGTGGGATGGCAAATGAGAAGCAGCAACATACTAACCTAATAATTGTGAATATAGATTGGGTGTCTGGTCCTGACAATGTTGTGAAATCTGCAGGGCTAGTGTAAGTGAGTAAATATGTTGCCCAACATGAGTTGTTAGTAATATGTAACTTTATTTTTGGACCTCCTGCCAGACATACACTATCTCTCAATAATTCTAAATAATTAGAAGCTTGTTTTGATGCAGCAATTTATACCACACTAAGGGGCCTATTAGGATGATGGGCGGACTTTCGTCCGCCCGCCACCCTAGCGGTGCTGGGACCAGCTGCCAGTGGTGCGGCGGTCCCGCACAGGCGATTAGGATGCCACCGCCACCGTGGCGGTGGCATCCTCCATTCCCAGCATTGTGGCGGGCGGTGCACACAGCACCACCCGCCACAATGCTGGGAATGCACTGTGTGCATTGGCATGCACAAGGTGGCAAGCACCGCGCGGTGCCTGCCACCTTGTGAATGCCAATGTTGGGGGGTACCATGGGTACCCCCCAAGTGCAGCCCCCCACCCCCCAGGGGGCCTGCAACGGGTCCCCAAAGGCATTCTCCGCATGCCTTTCCATGGCGGAGTCTCCACCATGGAAAGGCATGTGACCGCCATCATCCTAATATGGATGGCGGTGCCTGCAAGGCACCACCTCCATATTGCAGGCCTTTTCCACCCGGTAGGCAATAGGGCGGATTGCCTACCGGCGGACGGTCTTACCGTCCGCTGGGGTCCCCCCCGCCATACTAATATGGCGGGGGAAATGGGTGGCGGGCGGAGGGAAATGTAGGGCGGATCGCCACCGCCATGCGGGTGGTGGCGATCCGCCCTACATCCTAATCACCCCCTAAGCTTCTAAGTTCAATGATAGTAGTCTTTCCGTGCTTCTAGCAAATTTTAATCACTGTAATATAATGACCACATATGTTAACATTACACTATGATCACACTAACCAGGATTTTCTATAGTGACCACCCAAGCATTTCCGGCAAGGTTACCAGCAGAAATGCCATTGGAAAATGTATCAATATTAAATACCTCCACCTGGCCAATGAAGTAGCAGCCAAAGTGTTGCGCTCCCTCTGGCACAAAGGACATCACCACAGCAATAAGTCTTTCCAACTCACCTTAAGATATCATTCAGCTATCAATCTTTAAATGTGTTTGATAAATTGCAACCTTTTGTCTTCATCAGCATATTAGTTTCTTAAAATACACATTTTTCTACCAGTTATCAATTTCAAATTTAAAAAACACATATTTTTTGCCTTTAAAATATCAGTTCTCATTTTTAGGAAATACACAATCTTCAAACATCAGCTTGTAATTTTCATTGAGTGCTCACATTTACAAATGCCTTACGTTTAGAGATTTTGATTCAAATGGCCAATTATTACAATCACCAGAGCAGCAAGGGTGCCTGTAATATGCCAATAATGCAAATTATTATACGAGGGCAACTAATGTGCAAAGGTTAGACACCATAATAGCCAGGAAGCCCACAATATATCAGTCATCGCCATTATTATGCGTGGGGCAGCCACCGTTTTGTGGCTAATCGTAGGTCAGTTATGCTCTTAAGATGTCAATGATGGCTGCTAATATGCCGAAGCTAGACAAAGAATGCTTAAAATAGTGAAGGATGACCATTATTATGCCATTGGCACTGTTAAGCCATAAAGAGACACAATTGTGCCACAGATGAACGCCTTATGATGGGGGATTGCATTTACTGTTGGCGGTCTTTGACAAAAGGCATAATTATTTATTTAGTGAGGGGCACAATTTCAAGCACATAAATAAATTCAAAGATTCATACACATATACAAAGATGAGTGCACATTAGGCTCTTAATTGTGTCAGCTCTAAATCCATACCTTGCAGTCCTCACCTGTTGTGTTGGTCATGCACCCAACTAACACATTGTCACTCTGGCTCCAGCAGTCTCACGCAGCTAGGTGGATAAACACAGGTTACTGCTCAGGCTACTGCTGGCATTTTTCTTTCATGGTCCATTGTTCATACATATGGTTCGACTGATAGAGCAAGGCCTACAACATGGCCAATACCCTTGTGGCTTACCTATATCGAGCAAGAAGACAGACTGTCATTTGACAGACCCCATCGGCAGACACAGTGTGAATTTGAGTGTTATAATGAGACCCTTCTTTTAGTTTGATTGGCTGTCACTCTACGTGTCTTGAAATGAGCAATGCTTTCTTTTTTAATATACAAAGACTCTCTAAATGAAGTATTCGTCTTGGCTTCACCTCTGAGAGTTACTTAGAGGATGCTTGTGAGCTACCAGTAGCTCCTGAGCTGCTCATTGGAGACCATTGTTCTAAGGACTGTAAATAGCAGACATTGTTATTATTCAGTTTACAGACCTCTGCTACCCTGTTCACTGTAATAAGTAGGTAGAGTGTTGGCTTATAGAGTGGCCACTAAAGGTATTGATGCTCTGCATGAGGACCAGACAGGCACTTCTTTTGTGTCATGGCAAATTTGTACCTGCACTTCAAATACATTGAAGCGGAGGTGTGTGGGGTGACAGATTAGTATCATGTGCCTGACTAATTCTTTCTCACTTGATATTAGTAATGGTCTGGTATTGTTTTGGTGTTCTTTACAGCAAGAGGGCCATCTTTTAAGAAAGATCCACATCTTTGCTGTTTTTAGATGTTTCTTATCTTTGTCAGCAGCGAGTGTTTGACATTGGCTGTCTGAACAGACAAGGATGTACCACCAATGCGCATTTTCTTAAAAGGTACAACAGGCAGTGAGGGTGTCATTCTTGAGTGGTGGTACGTATTTTGCTTTTATGGCTCGAGTTTCAGTTGGATTAAGGATTGTCCAGTTCCATGTATAAACCTGTGGGTAAAACAGAGTGCCTAGAAGCAGGAGTGCCTAGCTGTGCTAACAAGTGGCGTGCTTGCACATGATGAGGCAGGCATCTTTGTTAACTTCTTTCACTTTTGGAGCTAAGTCAGACTCCATGGTCACTTCCAAGTCCCTTTGTGTCTTCAGAGATGATGCCTGGGGCCAATGGTGGTGTTAAGTGTTCTAGTTCCCTGTGTTGAGGATCTCATTATTGATGGGTTTAGTTTCAGGTAGTTCATCTGTATCCATTGGTCCCCAGCTCCAAGACGATGGTCTTGGCCTTGGAGAATAGATTTGCCAGGTTTCTGAGTTTCATGATGTTCTGGGTGTCATATGCCTAGCTGTAACAGATTTGAGTTGAGGACCTGATGAATTCCAGTAGTGGGCTGTGGTATGAAGTGTCGAGGAGTGGAGACACAATAGAACGGTGTGGGAGTGAGGGCAGAAAGGATTCAAAGTGTACGATGTGAGTCAGATGCTTCATCTGTTGCAGAGTTGGGATGCGATCCAATCTAGAATGGTTCCTTGAATTCTGATATCTACTAGCCTAATTTGTGGTGCGAGACAATGGAGTAGTAATAGGGCAGCCCCTGCATTTCTGTTAACTGTGGCCTTCTGTCCATCGTGGATTAAAATCAAAGCAAAATAATTTCTTCCTCCTCGTCAGAAGGCAGTTTAGTGATTGGAGGATAGGTTATTTTCTTTCAAGAAGATATGCTCCAGGGCCACTCTGGTGATCAGTTTGCCAAGACAGTCTATCGTGGATTGGTTGGTAGTCAATTGCATCTTCTGGATTGAGATTTTGTTCATTCATGATCAGCTTGATCTAGGTGGTCTTGAAGTCACTGGGAAAGAGGCCTTGCATTCACGTCTACATTAGACTGTAACACAGTGTTCTGCAGATTCAAATGATAGCAACTTAATATGATGTATATATAAAAAATGAAAATGTAGCAAAATCCAGACTTCAATACCTTTTTTCTTCCACACATTGAATTCATGTAGTACCTGTTCTACTACATGCAAAAGAAGGACTGGCCGCTTATGTTTAGTGAAAAGCCATTTTTTGTTATTATTTCTAATGCTTATTTCTGCAATTGAGTATGTGCATGGTATTTGCAAATATAAAAGGACTGACTCAGATATATGCTCATTATGCAGGCTTCTAGCATATGCTTAGCATGTAAACCACACACGTAAGAGCAGTGTAACTGCCTCACATGTATTTGCAGTTTAAGTCAGATGAAGAAGTGGGATTCATTTGGAATCACAGAATATGATGGTCAAGTGTAGAATCGAGACCAAAACCCACACCACTGCACTGTTGTCTTTATATTGTATTATAATAGGGTTTGATGAATGTGCTTTAAAAGGCAACAATTTGCTCTCATTTCACCAAAATATCTCTAGCGGACAAAAATATGAACAAAATAATATACAATGGAATACAGTACAATAGTGTTAATAACGGTTCGACCAACCACAGTGGCCACACAGTAAACTAAACTGTCTCTATAGGAAAAAGTAGCACACAAAAAATTAAACAGAACCTATGCTGTGCATTAATATCTAACGACACTTTGCGACATATTTTCAAAAACATCCCCGCATGTCGAAGACAACAAACCAAGACCCTGATCAACACTGTTCGTGAACCTTCAGTTTCATTTTTTTACATTGTTTTCATCACCGGGGGCCAGGCCCCCCAAAACCCAGGTTTCTGGCTGCAGCCCTGCTTGCAATGTTGGGATATTGACATGAAATGAACAAATACTGAGGTCTGTTATTTCAGATCTATAATCACCTACAGGATTTATTAAAATTAATGCTGGGTGACATATAGCTTTGCCATATATGATGTACTAAAAGGTCATATACTGATGGAAAAATAATTATGCATCAGGTTTGGCCCCTTTCCGCCCCACTGGCATTTAGTGAATGTTGTACTGTACCATTCCAAAACAGACGGTGCAGTCTCTGTGGTCTGGGTGCTGAAACATTACTGCACATTTGAGATTTTTGTACCGCCAGGTGAAACTATGGGACAAACTATAATTAATATTTCTTTACAGTGTTAGTTCACAAAGGCATGCATAGAAGCTTTGTTAAATTGATAATTTCTAAATAAAAAACACCAATGTTAGCCCTGGTTGGAAATGCTGATTTTTCTATATTTGATTTGATGTTGTAAATGCATGTTTTTCTCTGCTTTAGTTTCGAGGTTGCTGCTAACCAACAACAAACTTACCTGAGTTGATAATATTTAAGCATTGTTTTTATGACTCTAGGACTTTGTCCACTTGTTTTAGGACCAAAGGTTGCACCAGAAGCAAGAACTAAAACCTCAGTTCGCTCAATGGAAGCAAGAGTGAGCGCGTGCAAGGAAGGAAGAGGAGTGTGTGAAGAAGTATAGTAGAGACAAGTGAGTGAGTGCTTTCATTGGTAAGGAGTGTGAAATCCTTACACCGGAAAGAGCGTTTGAGTCTTCAAGAGATCCTCACAGGTGTGAGCCTCCAGGTCGAGTCAGACCGCTCCTGGGGACAAGCCTTGAACTGGAGAGAGAAGGCCCTCATTCGGACCCCGGAGAAGCTTCTGCAGCAGCACCCATGGCTGATCACAGGGCACCACCAATGAACCATCAGCTCGACTTCTGCCTTGCCACTGAAGAGGACTATGAGGGGGTCATGGCCATTTCTGGAGACGTGTATAAGGGCGCAGACTACTTATCAGTCAGATACCACAGCTGGCTGCAGGACATCAAGCGCAGGACCTTTGTAGCCAAGCGCCAAGGACAAGTGGTGAGTAAACCATGTGGATGGTCTTATAATGGGCATCTCTGCTTGTTTTCTCATCACCAAAACATCACAGAGAATGATTGGGACCCGGTACAAGTTAGTCCGGTTTGAACATCACCCATCGTTGCATTCTGTACCTTTATCCTAAAAAGGCTGAAGTTGTCTCATGTGTAAATGGCATCTGTGTCCTACTAGTTTCGATATTACAAAAATAAATCACATCCTTTTCCTGTTCTTTATTAACACAAATCTGAATTTTGCATAGAAGTGTGTTCTTTTTATTAAATGCTTAGCCCATGCATGTTTTTATTGCTGAATTTCACCATTCAATAAAAAACACAGCAAACAGTAAAACGGTCTTTGTGCTCCATAAACTGGGTTTATGAGAATTTGTATCGTCCCTGCCTTCTGTGACTTCATGCTGGCCTCTGTTTTCCTTCTGTGGCTTCATGCTGGCCTCTGTTTTTGTGGCTTCATGCTGGCCTCTGTTTTCGTTGCTTCATGCTGGCCTCTGTTTTCGTGGCTTCATGCTGGCCTCTGTTTTCGTGGCTTCATGCTGGCCTCTGTTTTCCTCCTGTGGCTTCATGCTGGCCTCTGTTTTCCTTCTGTGACTTCATGCTGGCCTCTGTTTTCCTTCTGTGACTTCATGCTGGCCTCTGTTTTCCTTCTGTGACTTCATGCTGGCCTCTGTTTTCGTGGCTTCATGCTGGCCTCTGTTTTCGTGGCTTCATGCTGGCCTCTGTTTTCCTTCCGTGACTTCATGCTGACCTCTGTTTTCCTTCTGTGACTTCATGCTGGCCTCTGTTTTCCTTCTGTGACTTCATGCTGGCCTCTGTTTTCGTGGCTTCATGCTGGCCTCTGTTTGTTTTCCTCCTGTGGCTTCATGCTGGCCTCTGTTTTCCTTCTGTGACTTCATGCTGGCCTCTGTTTTCGTGGCTTCATGCTGGCCTCTGTTTTCGTGGCTTCATGCTGGCCTCTGTTTTCATTGCTTCATGCTGGCCTCTGTTTTCATGGCTTCATGCTGGCCTCTGTTTTCGTGGCTTCATGCTGGCCTCTGTTTTCCTCCTGTGGCTTCATGCTGGCCTCTGTTTTCCTTCTGTGACTTCATGCTGGCCTCTGTTTTCCTTCTGTGACTTCATGCTGGCCTCTGTTTTCGTGGCTTCATGCTGGCCTCTGTTTTCGTGGCTTCATGCTGGCCTCTGTTTTCGTGGCTTCATGCTGGCCTCTGTTTTCGTGGCTTCATGCTGGCCTCTGTTTTCGTGGCTTCATGCTGGCCTCTGTTTTCGTGGCTTCATGCTGGACTCTGTTTTCTCCTGTGGCTTCATGCTGGCCTCTGTTTTCCTCCTGTGGCTTCATGCTGGCCTCTGTTTATTTTCCTCCTGTGGCTTCATGCTGGCCTCTGTTTGTTTTCCTCCTGTGGCTTCATGCTGGCCTCTGTTTTCCTCCTGTGGCTTCATGCTGGCCTCTGTTTGTTTTCCTCCTATGACTTCATGCTGGCCTCTGCTTTCGTGGCTTCATGCTGGCCTCTGTTTTCGTGGCTTCATGCTGGCCTCTGTTTTCGTGGCTTCATGCTGGCCTCTGTTTTCCTCCTGTGGCTTCATGCTGGCCTCTGTTTTCCTTCTGTGACTTCATGCTGGCCTCTGTTTTCCTTCTGTGACTTCATGCTGGCCTCTGTTTTTGTGGCTTCATGCTGGCCTCTGTTTTCGTGGCTTCATGCTGGCCTCTGTTTTCGTAGCTTCATGCTGGCCTCTGTTTTCGTGGCTTCATGCTGGCCTCTGTTTTCCTCCTGTGGCTTCATGCTGGCCTCTGTTTTCTCCTGTGGCTTCATGCTGGCCTCTGTTTTCCTCCTGTGGCTTCATGCTGGCCTCTGTTTATTTTCCTCCTGTGGCTTCATGCTGGCCTCTGTTTGTTTTCCTCCTGTGGCTTCATGCTGGCCTCTGTTTTCCTCCTGTGGCTTCATGCTGGCCTCTGTTTGTTTTCCTCCTATGGCTTCATGCTGGCCTCTGTTTTCCTTCTGTGACTTCATGCTGGCCTCTGTTTTCCTCCTGTGGCTTCATGCGGCCTCTGTTTCCTCTGCTGTATCTGTCTGATGACCTTTCCTCTGCGTCATGACCCTTCTTACTAATCAGTGCCCTCTCTGTGACTGCATGTGGCCTTTGTTCCCATGTGGTGGCTGCATTGTGGCCTTTGTTTCACCTTCCGTGATTCGTTGTTTCACCTGCTATGGGTCTTTGTTTCATTTCCATTGGTTGTATAATGATTTCTGTTCTTCTCTAGGGTGCCTGGAAGATGCCCAGTTTTTCCTACTGTGGCTGCATGATTACCTCTGTTCAAGCTTCTTTGGCTTTCTCCAAAAACTGCGGCTGACCCTTGGTTCAGCACCTCAATCCCTGTTCAATAAATGTAAATGTCCTGTGCATTACACTTCCGAAGTCTGCCGCAGTTGGGCTCCACTGGAATCCAGACAAGAAATGTTACGAAAATGGAAGGTGCACCAGGAAAAAGGAGTCCAAACGTGAATAAGGAAGTCCTTTAGATTTATTTTATTCTTTATAATAAAGCATGCAGTCAGACATCAGCCAACGCGTTTCGTTCTTTACAAAAGAACTTCTTCAGGGCAATATTGGTAATTAACAGTGGTCCTATCAGATTCAAGTCACAGAGGGATATTAGTTGAATCTCTACTGGCAACCCCTTAGTAAGCGTTCCAAAATATTGATAGCAGTTACAGCATTCTCATTTCGTTGTGTAATACAGAAAATCTATTACGGGAAATCCCATCTGGAGACCTCACAGTCAGAGTTCCAGTCAATCAATTCCAGCCCAGACTATCAGCCGGGTCCCGGAGACGTAGAAGGCAGGTACGCCGCGCAAGGTGTACCTGCCTTCTATGTCTCTGGGATCTGTATTACACAACTAAATGAGATTGCTGTAACTGCTATCAATATTTTGGAACGCTTACTAAGGGGTTGCCGGTAGAGATTCAACTAATATCCCTCCATGATTTGAATCTGATAGGACCACTGTTAATTACCAATATTGCCCTGAAGAAGTTCTTTTGTAAAGAACAAAACGCGTTGGCTGATGTCTGACTGCATGCTTTATTATAAAGAATAAAAGAAATCTAAAGGACTTCCTTATTCACGTTTGGACTCCTTTTTCCTGGTGCACCTTCCATTTTCGTAAACATTCTTTGGCTTTCTGGTGGTCTCTGTTCTTCCAGCCGTGGCTGTGTGATATCTGTTCCCATTGAACTGTTGCAGAAAGACCTCAGTTCCCACTGCTGTCTCTGTATGATGGCTGAGGCTCCTTCTGCTCTGACACTGTGGGATGATGTCAGGTCCAGCTACTGACCTGTATTATATCATCTTTCCCCTTCTGTGGCTCTGTAGGGCTATAATGACCAATGTTCCCTCTGCTCTGGCTGCATGTTGACCACAGTTCCCTGTATGGTGCCCTCTGGTCTCTGTTCCATGGCTTTGTGATACCTTCTGGTCCTGTCTGTTGTTGACTATATGATGAGCTCTTTTCCCCTTACTTTGGCTGTGTGAAGGCCTGTGTTGCACATACTGTGGTTGCATGATGGTTCTTTCCCCCTGTGGTTGCAGTTTGATGGTATGTTCTACCTGAATGGCCTGAATGATGGCTCCAGAACTCCATACTGCGACTTTAAGATGCTCTTTGGTCTCCACGTGTGATTTGTGGCAGCTCCTGTTCGTTAAGCTCTGTCTGTATCATTGCCTCTTTCTTTACCTGCTGGGGTTGCATGGGGCTGCACGGAGCCTTTGTTCCTCTTCTTCTGATGGCATGATGTCTGTGTTCTCCTTGCAGGGACCGTGTTATGGTCTTTGTTGTTTCTGACCTGTCTGTGTGATGGTCTTAGTTCTCCCCGCCATGTCAGTATAAATGCCTGTACTCTCTCTGTTCTAACTGTATGACAATCTATGCATTTCTTGTTCTGACTACATGCTGCATCTGTTTTGGCACTGACTGTATGGTGTCCTCAGTTGTCTCTGCTGTATGCATGATAGTCTCAGTCCTTCTTAAGGTGATTCTGTGATGTTCTCTCCTCTCCAAGATTTCACTCACAGATAATCTCGACCCTCTTTGCTCTGACTGTATGATGTCTTTTGGAAACCCTTTGTTCCCTCAGCTTTGACTCCTCTAATTCTCTTTATTTCCACATTTACATTATAAGATTGTTTACATTCTCTCTGCTTTGACGGTACTATGGCATATGTTGTCTGTGCCCTTACTCCTCTGATGCTACTTTATTTTTGATATATTAATAATCTCTATTCTTTCTGCTTGAATGCATGATGTTTGCTGCCTTCATGCCCTGGCCACATGCTGTCTTCGTTCTTCTTTTTGTGACTTTTAGATGCCTTCAGTTGTTTCTGCTGTCTCCTGTTGTATTCTACACACTGTGGCTTTATGCTGGTCTGTAATCTCTTTGCTTTCAGTGAGTGATATTCACAGCTCTCTGCTCTCAAAGCAGGATGGATTATGCACTCCTTACTCTGTTAGTTTGATGATCACAAAATTGACTCTGGTATCTCTTCTCTGCTTGCTTGTCACTCTTATTCTTATGTGGTAGGCCTTAATTCTCCCTACTCTTACCATATGATGGTCTCTGTAATTTTCTCCTTTGTAAGTGAATGTCTCTGTTGAGTTTGCTATGACTTAAGTTTATCCAAGTCCTACTTTTATTTAATTAATTTTCTAATTAATTCATTTTATTGACTGGTTCTCTTCTAACTCTGTATAAGGGCCTCCCTACTGTGGCCATATTAAAGTATTTGTTCTTTCTGTAATATCGTGTCTGTTGTCTCTGTTCTGAGTGAGTGAATGATGGTTGGTTCTCTACTTGCTCTGCCTGTATCAGGACTCTGTTCTCCCAACTGCGACCATTTTATGGCATTTGTTCTCCCTGCTGTTCCTGTCTGATGGTGTTTATTGTTCCCTTCACTGACCGTCTGATGGTCTCTGTTTTCTCTGTTCTAAGGTCGCTCTGGAGTCAGTCTGCCTGGTGGATGATGGAAGCACTGCCGTTCCAGAAGGCCTGAGGGTGGCACCGGGGGAAAGGGGTCGCGGCCTCGCCGGGTTGATTCAGAACTTTGTCAAGGACTATTTGAAGAATGAATTCCCTGCTGTTAAGTATATTAGATTAACAAGAGTAGAGGACCCTCCTCCATCAATGCTTTCACAGTACAGAATGCTACATGTCAAGGTGAGAGGTTATGGGGACAAGCCTTGTGGGAAGAGGGACAATGGAAGACTGTGAGGGAAGAGGCTGTGATACAGGTTCACTTTAGAAACTCTGGAGGCTTTGTCTACAAGTCGCCATAACAGAGAGGCTATTAATTGCTGTTGCTAGAAAGAGTGAGGGTTTTCAACACTTCAGGAAACATACAGATTTTGCATCTAGAGGGCTTCCCATGAATTGACATAGATGTTACTGTCTAGCCTTTTGTAGTAATCTGGTATGGCCACAAGTTCGCTCCCTGATGATCCTGTTTTACATCAGCTCAGGGAAGCAGATGCCTTGGCTCCTGCATCCTCCACCCTCCATCAAGCAGGAAACAATGTGACACTGCATTAGGTCCAAAGTCTCAGTTGGATTACTGTCTCTTCAGTCCTAAAAAATATCTTAGTGGTGATTGTTGCCTATGTACAAGTTTAAATCAATCCCAGCAACACTGTGTAAAAGGGTTTGAGATAGAGAGATGGTAAAAATACTTAAATGCTAGGATACAGCAGTGGACAGAACCACCCCTTAGCTGGACCAAATCGTGTTCAGGGGTTCCTTCTAGGTTAGTGTGAAAGCCGGAGAATGGAAGAAAAACCTCTTAGTGGCTGATGTGAAAGGCTAAAGATACGGCTTGTTTTAGAAATGGCCAGTATAAGAAAAATCCTCCTATTTTCATTCACATTCTACCATTAAAGTGAAGAAAATCCCACCAGTGGACTCACCTCTGAGGTAGAAATTGCTCCAGGAATAGAGAATTTTTCATTACCACGCAACTCGAATTGAGGCTAAATGTCTTTTCTACACAAAGGTGGTAGGAGAAGAAAAACACATTGCAGAAGATGGTGAGATAATGAGGAACGAGTTACATGAAAAAATGGAGATGTTGAGAGATTGGAGAAGACTGTATTTTAAGCTATAGTGACTCAGCGATACTTAAAAGGGTGGAATGAGATTAGATTAAAGTCTCCAGATCTAACAAAAACTACAATGTACAGTACGAACTTTAGGACATCCTGTTTCTCATCTGTCACTCCTCATTTCCCATCCATCACTCCATATTCCACACTCCCTATCCCACATCTCTGATTTTTAACCTGTTATGCCTCATCTGCCTCTTCTCTAATTCCTCACTCCTCATCCCTCACTCCCTTATTCCTCAGCCCTCATTTATCATCCTTATTCTTCATTCCTCGTAACTCATTCCTTAACCCGGCCTCATGCCCCACTCCTCATCCCTCACTCCTCTCCTATCATTTCACTCGTGTCATCCCTCACTTCTCGCCCCCATGCGGGCAGAAGGTGACTACATGGAGTGATGGCAGGGCAAAGACTCCAACTCAGTTTCACAGTTCCTGACCACGCCCCGTGCAGTGCTGGCACATGCCCTTTTGGGGAGCAAAAATGCAGAGCTCCATCTCTGTCTTTGGGCAACCGCTTAAGACTGTGGACAGGCCTCGCACGCAGCTGCCTACCCGTCACAGGTTAAGCGAGTGCCCTGAGGTTGCGAGAGCACCTCCCCTGCAGCATGGACGTCATTCAGGGGCCGTCAGGGGTCGCAGCTGTGACCCCTGGCTTGCTCCTTGTGGCCCCTGGCACTGCCTTTGCGACCCCAGGTCTCAGAAGTGATAGAATCAGTGTTTGCAACACAGGGGCATCTCATCCTAATGGATGTTGGCTGGTGCTTATTTTCCTGTTTTGTGTAATTTATTACACAAACAGTGAATAACATTATTCACTATTAGCGTGATAAAAACCTGAGTTTAATTTGCTAGAGTATGACCCTATCTGACAACCTAGGTAAGTAAAAAAGGCTTTTAAATGTATAGTATATGCTTGGTTACAGGTTAGTGTGTTTATCTGAGAGAGGGTGTGTGAATGTGTGTGTATTTGTAAGCAAATGTGTGTGAGTCAAAGTAAGGGTCAAATGGTGTGTGATGCCACTACCGCTACCCCTGGCATTTTGGTGAATTGATGCCCATGCCCTGCAGGCGGGACCATCCAACCGAGAAAGTTTGGAGCTGTCCGTACTGCGGAGACAATGACACTTCCGCCGAAGGGACAGACGCCACCTGCACTGTGGTGTTTGACACCAGCCATTGCAATATTCAGTCCTCTAGGGTGAAGTGCTGAAGTTAGTAGGTGCTCCCACAAAAACAAGCATTTAATGTTGGGTGCTCAACGGAGAGGAGATGTTGCCTCGCAGGTAGAGCTGCCGACTTTGGTTTTAAGGAACCAGGTTCGAGTCCTGACTTCTACTCAATATCATGTGATTTGGGGCAAATCATTGAATCTCCCTGTGCTTAAAATAAAAATAAAATAATAAAGATTAAAAAGGGTTGTGTAATTTAGTTCTCAAAGTAAAGCCCTCTAATGCCCTTTGGCCAAGTTTGAGTCTTCGAAAACTGCAAAAAATTCATTTGAAAGGACACTAAAATGAAAAGCTGGTTGTTTCTTAGGCCCAAATGGTTTCACGACAAACTTTCAAAAACAAGAAATAAATTGGTTTTAAATTGCAGAATTATCATCAACGCAGCACCTTTTACCCACACCCTTTATATACTTTGCTTTCAAGTAGTACTGATGTCCCTCCCTCTGAATATGATAAATGAATCCGTAAATCTCCCTCTGCACAGTGTCCTTTAAGAGCTGTGGTGAAAGTGTTCTAAACAGTATAAGACAACAGTAACGCTGCATATGTGTGATGTAAATTCCCAAAGATATAAACATGTATGCATATTTGTATGGAAATAAGAATTGAACTCATTTATATTAAGAGCTTCCGGTTTATGGCATTTATTTCGTTGAAATTTCAGTCTGTATTAATCCATATTCATTTTTTGTTCATTTTATCTGTATTTACCCATATTTATTTTGCACTTAGTGTTAAAGAGACTATAGTGGGTATATATTTCCACATTTATTTAACCAACAAACCTTTACCCTTTTTCAAATGTCCAATGGGTTTTAGCCAATTACAGTATAATACAGTCAGTTGGAATCATTTGCATTGTACAACAGCTTAAACCACTGTCTGCAACGCTATTGGCCTAGCACTCATGATTGACAGTACTGAGAGTGGTCCAAAATAAAACCTATTTGCCGATATTTAAAACTAAGTAAAGACAGGAAAATAAATGATTTCTTTCTATTTTTATCTGTAAAAAACAGTAAAAACAGAAAACTGGGAGCCTCATTTATATTGCAGAGGTATTTTTGGGTCTCCTTAAATTCTGCTGAAGTGCCTCGTGTACCTTAAAGCAGTCTAGCTCCCACCTCCGTTGACTGTAAAGAACTGGAACCAAATTTGCACCTGTTTTCTAAAGGCATGGGCCAACATCATTGCAACTGGTGAGACAGAGCTTCCACTTCTGTGATTGTATGAGTCATTTACAAAACTCAATGCATGTCGATTGTGTGAAAGGGGGAATGACAAGGAGGACTGAGGAGTGAGAGGTGATGAATGAGGGGTGAAGATGCCCTAAAATGAACAGCCTAACACACATTTCTGTACATCATTCGTCACTGTGGTATTCATCACTGTTTATGTGATGAGGAGGGATGCTTAGTGAGGGATGATGAGTGAATGGTGGGCATGAAAAGTCAGGAATGAGGTCTTAAGAGTGGGGGATGAGGTGTGATGGATGAGGGATGACCACTGAGGGAGGAGGGATAGAAGTGGATTGGGCGGTAAGGAATTAATATCGAGAGATGTTCGATGAGGAATGAGGGAAGGGAAGTTTGGGATAAAGAGTGAGACATGAGGTATGAGCAATGAAAAGATAAGAATCAGGGATAACAAATCTGGGATGAGGAGTGACCAATGAGGGAATAATATTGTGTTGACGATGAGTGATGGATGGGGAATACCAGCAGAAGAATGACGAGCAAGACATGAGCAGTGATGGATTGGAATGAAGCTCAAGAAGTGAGAGATGAGGAATGAGGGATAAGGAGTGAAGAATGGGACGCTTTGCAGAGCGGATTACAGACCGTGAGGGGAACGGCCACTGTAAATCCTTTTTTGCCGTGAGGGGAACGGCTTTCCTTTTCTGGTTCTCCGCTTCTGCCACACAGCCGTGAGGGGAACGGCTCGAAGGAACCACAACTCCCGGCAGGCAAAAGCTGCACGCCTGCTCCTGCTACTACGCAAGCGCCAGGAGGTGCTTTTAGCCCAGCTGAGTCTCCCGCTGCGCGGGACGCACCCGGGCCGCGCCCGGGCCGCGCCCGGGCCAAGGGCGGGCCCGTCCTTGCCCGTCATAGCCTGGAAGAGGCTGGGCTGGGCCACCTCTCTTTCCCCTAGAGTAGCTCGTGAAAGTTCCCCTTAGAGCGTATAGGACGTCGATGAGCTTACCCCTCACCAGGTACAGACGAAGTCGTATGTTTAATTTTTATCCTTCTTAACTGGAACTATTGCATTTTAACTCTCTCCCCAAGTGGTGTTGCTTTTTCGGTCTATCAGGACTTAATAGTGTTGGACAGTTCTACTTTGTCTGGACATATTTTATCTTGTACATTGTTGGCTTCTTTCTCTTTGTTGTATAAACCTATGATAGTTGTTAGGTTTTATTTTTCGCAGGTACAATAATAGTGCCGCATGTTGCTTGTTTACATTGCTTATTTTGCACAAATTGTGGGTTGCTTGAACTGCTGCTAGTTCTGTTTTTTCATAAGGACTGTATGTTTATTATACATATTGTATACACTGCTTATTTTGCACATTGAAATTTTATTGGTACAAGTCCTAATCTCTGCTTTTCCCCGGAACTGTATTATTACACCTATTATAAATTAGCTTATTTTATTAGGTGTTCGAATTTGTTCTTAATAGTGTTTTAACCGGGTTTTTACTTCTTGGCATTTTATGAACCTGTAGTCTTGCCAAGTCCTACTAAGCGCCAATCCTTTTGCTGCTTTGTCCTTTCCCTTGCCATACACCTTGTATTAGTCTTATCATTTTGGGAAATGAGCAAACGGAAAATGACCCCCGGTAAGAGTGTGATTGGGACCCTGGACGCATTTTTCTCAAGAGCTGAATCAGTTCTTATACATGAAATTCAGCTTACGGAAAGGAGATTATCATTAGAGCCCCTGTCTTTAGAAGATAGAACTCCTATTAAATTGGCAGCTCCCATAGTAGAAGGGATCAGGAATGCCGATCCTTCTCGGCATACTCTTCCCTTCTCTCCGGAACTAACTCCAGTCTCGACGCAAATTTTACCTAGCCCTGGCATAGAGCTGATAACTACTTCCAGCCCAGTAAAAGCCAAGACAAGAGGCCAAAAGGCCAAATTAGGACAGCTTAATAGTAGTGACCCACAGGCAAGGAAAAGAAAAGGGAAGAATGGTGGGTCCTCGAAAAGTAGTAGATTAGCCCACAAGTTAGATAGCGGTATCGAGGCGTCTTCTTCTCCCTTAGCAACAAACAGTTCGAATGACTTACCTTTACTTATCCCTAATGCATGTACGTTGCCTGGGTCTTGTTCTATTAGAGATCATGAGGACCATTTTTGGGGGAAAATGGAAATGTTGTTGTCTTCTTCTCTTGATCCAATAAGGCAGAAAATTGGGGCTATCGAGGAAGTTTTATCCAAACTCGAGGGACAGACCGGTTGTAACTGTTTAACCTCGAAAGTTGAAAATTCTAACAGGATATGTGTTACACAGACTGCTAGGGATGCAGTAGTGGGAAATGCACTGCAGGGGATGTTGAGGCGATCATAGACCCAATGGAATCAAATAACGATAAAATTACCACTAGTAGTTGTGGTGGAGTGATTTCTCGTTATCCATCTAGGGTAGTGACGCCTAGATTGAAGGATATGACAGGGTTAGCACTCCAGGATTCTCAATCAACTTGTCTTCCTGTAATTAACCTCCCACCTGAATCTACCCCCTATGTTGTTGTTTTAGGGGATGTTCCACCGCTTGAAATAGGGGCTACAGAGGATTTTAATCAACTAAAAAACAAATTAACACATTGGTTTGCCCAAAATACAGCTACTGGTCTGAGTATTGCTAACAACATCATTATGGCACGTAGGGTGAGTTGGGTGGGGCCATCTGCTAAAGTGGGTATTAAAGATTGTATTATTGTGAATTTCAATAACCCTAATCTAGTGGCTAGAATCCTCCATAAGGGCGCTAACCGCAATCCCCCTCAGGTGCTATCAGAACTTTCCCCTTGGGTTTTTTATAAGCCCAGGGTTTCCACATGTCCTATTGACTATAATGTAAGGACAAATACTGGACCAGGAAGGTTGCATAGTTCCGTACCAGCCGCACAGACAGTAGTTAGAATGCATCAACCACTCTTCCCGCAGGTTCAGCCGGCCACTACTCCTTTTTGGAAGTACAAAACAGATTTTCTGCATTAAGTGGATTAGAAGATTGCGACTGACTATTGCCAATAGTAATACAGGAGCCAGGGGTGGTCACAATGCAGTGCCCTCAGTTGATGCCGTGGGGAGGTCAAGTGTAGTGGCCTCTCGCAATTTTATTTCTTGGAATATTGCTGGGCTGGCAACTAAATTTCAAGATCCCTCTTTAGTCAATTTCTTAAAACAGTTTAAGATAATCTGTCTTCAAGAAACCTGGCTGGTTGAAAGTAATCTGTTTTTAGAAGGATACAAGGCTTATTTTGTCCCCGCTACCCCGTCTTCCAGTGGGAGAGCTAAAGGGGGCTTAGTCACATATGTATCTGTGGCCTTAGACAGCAAGATCCAGGTTGTTCCCATTCGGTGTGGAGGGATATTGGTGCTACTTTTTAACACTAGAGGCACCAGATGGGGACTGGTTAATTTTTATAACGCAGTATCCAGTCCCGTACGTGATTGTAATATAACTGCCTTATGCTCCTTTTTAGACGTCCTAACAGATTCCCAGTTTCTGATTTTTTGGTCTCTGGGGATTTTAATGCTCACCCATGTGGTAACCCTGCGGTGTCCTGTTTATCTGAACTGGGATGCCAGCGAAGGAGTGGTTTCCATTTTGATCACCACACACAAGGGGAATTGATTAACAACATGATCCAGGAGTTCAACATGGTGTGTCTGATGGCTCTCGTGGCCCCAAACATTAAATTTTTAACTCCAACCTACAAAGGGGTTAGGACAGGATCTTTTATTGACTACATATTAATTTCCTCCCCTTGCAGTTGTGGATCACAGGTTTCTCTATTGATGAGAGTATTTTTAGCGATCATAACCCGCTTTGTGCCCATATAGCCGGACCACTCATTAGTCATATCGAAGGAGTAGCCACAAGGGGCGTTATGACTCTGACTGACAATAAACGCAGATTGAAATGGACACAGATTGACCCAAAGTTGTTTTATGACAAGGTTAATAGGTTATGTGCCCCTGAACTTTTAACATGTCAAAATTCTTGTTCGTCCCCAGATTATCTGTTGGCAGCTTTTGTGACCTTAGTAGGGAAGATGGGAGACCTTTTAAGTGCGCCGACCGTGAGGGCTAGAAATCTTGGGCCTAAATGGTTTGACTCTGATTGTACTCGAGCAGCTGGTAAGTTGAAGGCAGCTCTTGCATCTATACCTAGAATACAATCAGTGGTCTGTAACTATCGTAGAGAATATAAGGCCGCTTTAGCGAGGTGCAAGACAAAACTAAAAGATGAAGCCTGGCGGGATCTTATCGAGGCAAGTGTATTGAAAAATAGTTCCAAATTTTGGCAAGTGGTGAATCGCCCAGCCATTGGTAGGGATAGGGACCCCGTTTTAGGAGCCTTTATTACAGAAGAGGACTGGGTGTCCCATTTTAAAATTATTTTTGATTGTCCCCCTGATTGTTGTGGCCCAGAGATAATAGATTTAAATGCTCCAGCTTTATCTTTTAGTATTGATGAGGTTATTGCAGGGATTGAAGGGCTCTCTGCTAAAAGGCCCCTGGACCAGATGGGATTCCCCAGATTTATTTAAATCTGACCCTTCTTTTGGGCCCCCATCTTGGTTAATGTTTTTAATGCTGCAGCAAAATTTGGATGCCCCTCTTCCTGGGCTATTTCCACTATAGTCCCCGTTTTTAAAAAGGGTGACCGGGTAGCCCCCATTGTTATAGACCCATCTCCCTTTTAGATTCAACAGTTAAGGTGGTGGGTCGGATATTATTACAGCGGCTGCAAACCTGGGCAGAGGAAACTGAAATATTGTCAGATGTCCAATATGGTTTTTGCCCCGGTCGATCCACAATTGCCCAGTGTTTAAATATTCTTATGATTTTCAGTAAATATACTATAGCACGCTCGGGGTCCATATTTTGTGCCTTTATGGATCTGTCATCAGCTTTTGATCGTGTCAACAGAACTAAACTGTGGCAGATCCTGAGGCTAACAGGTGTGGATCCTAGCCTAGTGAACTTCCTGGTGGATCTCCATAATTCTACCCAGGCAAATGTTAGGTTCGCCCAGGATTTGCGTGTTACTGAGAATTTTGATATTAAAAGGGGCGTCCGTCAAGGTTGCATTTTAGCCCCTTTTTTGTTTAATTATTATCTTAACGACTTGGAAAAGGAATTATTGGAAACCGGGGTTGATTACCCGTATGTTGGCCGTCGCGGCATCCCGATATTGCTTTATGCAGATGATGCCGTCCTTTTATCTAGAACAGAGGTTGGTTTACAATCTCTTTTAAAGGCTTTTGCGGGGTATATGGGTAAACGGGACCTGTCAATTAACAATTCCAAGTCCTATGTGCTGAGAATAGGTAAGCAACCTGTGAAGCCCTTTAAATTTGCAATTGACTCAATTGTGGTCCCTCTCACGAAGGTTTTCTCATATTTGGGGGTTCTTATTGATAACAAATTAAAATGGGGACCCCAAATTGAGAAGAAGAAGGGGAAGTGGTTCGGGCCAATGCGGCCATTTTTAAATTCTCATCAAGAATAGGGAAAAAACCAACTGGGGCCATGTTACAAGTTTATAAGGCTAAAAGTCTTTCCATTGCCACATATGGAAGCGAGATATGGGGATATACAGTTGCAGATTCTCTGCAAGTAGTGGAAAATAATTTTTAAAACGCCTACTGTGTGTCCCTCAAGGGACCTCCAATTTAGTAGTGCATGAAGAACTGGGGGTTCCCTATATTAGTGACATCCTTGCATTACGTCCACTGATTTTTTGGCTGAAATGTTGGTTAAATCCAGATCTGTCTTTTAACCATTTATTATTAAGAGAGTGTATGCTGTTAGAACAAGCCTCACGTATCCCTTGGCTAAATTATATTCAAAAGAGTTTTAAAGGGATAGGGCGTGGCGATCTGTATAGCAAGCCAGAATGCATAGTTAAGCAGGATGTCGAATCAAGCAGAATAGCTTTTACGAGTTTGTGGAGGATGGAAAGAGAAGCGAAGGAGTTGCTGAAACCCAGTGTACGCAATTTTATATTAACGAAAACCACCTTGTCAACTGAACCCTATCTTATGGGGTGTTTGTCTTCTCATGAGAAATATCTTTTAACAAGGTTTAGGATGAATCTATATCATCTCCTGTTGGTTAGACCAAAAGACCATAAGAGGGCAAGTGTGTTACCATCCTGCGGCTGGGACGGTGTGTCTCCGCAGGATTTGTTGCACTTCATGTTTGCTTGTAGATTTTATGAAGTTCCTCGTAGGACTTTTTGGTCCCTTATTTAAAACGATTGAATTTTAGACAGGTTCGCCCGCACTTCTGCACCTACAGATGTTGTCAACGGAGTCATTGTTTTTACACTTGGCTATCTAAAAGCTTGTGTTAAATCGCGATCCTTTATGGATGTTTAACTTGTTATTTTATCAATGCATTTTTATTGTTCGAATGTACACTTCTATGTTTGCACTTATACAACGTGCATAATTTATACAAATGGGGGTTGCAGTTTTTAACATTTCTGTGGACTGTACATATGTATTTATTGCACATCGCACTTTACATCTTGAATTGCACTTGGGGAGTATGATTTTAATCTGACTTTTTTACCAGTTTAAGGAGATTTGACTTATATATTTCAATGTCTTTGTGTAACTTTTATGGTTTTGTTGTTAAAACCGAATAAAGTTTATTGATGAGTGAAGAATGAGGAAGAAGGCATGAGCAATAAGCATAGAGAATGCCCTAAAAAAGAATGTTGTAGTAATGGTCTCCCTGATGTTGTAGTAATTGTCTTCCTGATGTTGTAGTAATGGTCTCCCTGATGGTGTAGTAATTGTCTTCCTGATGTTGTAGTAATGGTCTCCCTGATGTTGTAGTAATGGTCTCCCTATATGTTTGCAGGCTGCTCTGTCACTGATCCTCAAGGTTGAGGAAATTGAGAAGACGGTCCAAAATTTCATCACCAAACTGCAGAAGGAGGGCGAACGCTTCCAATCACCTGTGACTTTGGAGCTCGAGGATGTGAGGAGGATTTACACCAATGAGAAGGTGATAGAGAAGCTTCTGCCCTCAAAGATGCTCACCCAAAGCTGGCTGCCGGTTCTCCCGATCACATCCAACCTGGACTATTTACAAGCCAGAGTTGTCAGCTGGATGGCTGACAGCACAGAGGAGCCACATTTCCTGAGCCTGGGTTCCCACCCATTCAAGGTGCCCTTTGGGGACAACGCTTACCGATTCGACATTGATCTATTTGGTACAGAGCCGAGATGCGCAAAGATACATTTCCTTGCCCAGTTACTGGTGGGTGCAAAGATAACTCCCGGAAGTGTATTGTGCTGCTGTCTCTACATGGAGAAAGAGTTGTTCCAAACATTAGATGTTTTCTGTGAGGGCATCAAAAAATATGAATTTTGGAAAGAACAGCTAGTGATGGAAAAGAATATCTGAAGTCCCTTAAAAAACTCCTGAACCATGCAAGTCTGATGCACTCTACCCTCGGCTCTCTCCTGACTATCGCATGGTCAGCCATGATTCGAACTCATCATTTGGTCGACATCTCCAGAAACACTTAAGCAAGCTTTGTAAACCCATTCAGTTTTTTACATGGCAAGTCCCATTCCATAACTGTTCAAATTTGTCCTGTCCTGCGTGTGCATTATGTACAATCAGGAAAAAAGTAACAACAAATAACATCACCAGTCTTGATTTTGTTGAGCTTAAAATATATTTCCATGGGCCTATGAAGTAACCTTGAACATCCTGAGCTTCTCATATATTGTGGGGGGGGGGGGTGTATGTATGTCTCTGCCTGTGTGTGCATGTGTGCACACATTTGTGTATACAGGCCTATATGTGTTTAGGAAACTTACACTTTCTGTTCTGTTCTTACTATGTGTTTGTGTTTATGTGTATGTGCGGAGCATATGTGTACTCAAGACAACATATCGTTGGTTGGTCTTTCGTACTGTTTCTCCTGATTGAAAAGGAAGCTGCACAACTATTACTGTACATTTGTGTTGTGTTTGAAGAATATGCCATTACCTGGCTATACCTGCTTAACTTGCTACATCTCTAGTATCCACTATCCCCGTGCTGGACATATTTAGCGTGTGAGAGGAGATTGCACCTTTCCATCCCATGATGCATCTGCTGTGTTTGTGCTGGAAGCCTGTCCTTCGTGGATGCTGGCTGTGCCTTTACTGTGGGTGAATGATGCAAGCTGGCTCTGCAAACGACTGTATCGGTTGTGCATGTATGAAGGAAGCTTGCCCTCTCCGTGCTGTACTTATTGCATGTTTGTTACTGAAACTTCCTTGCCCTGCCTGTGTTGTAACTGTTTAATGTGTGCCAGGAGTTGCTGGAAGGTGTTACATTGCATTCAGTCATGGGCCTCATAGAGGGCGATGGTGAGTGGTGCATACGAGGATGGCGGGTGGCTGTAGGCCTTGTCGCCAATGTGCGCCTGTATGGGAAGGCCTACTCTAACTAATGGTGGAGGTGGAACGTATTCCTGGGGCCACTGGAATTATGTGGCAGGAAACACCAAATTATACGGCAGGGTTGACTAATTTATGTGGCAAGAAAAGGGAAATAATGTGACATAACGAGGCACTTTTAAAAAAAATATATTATTACTGCATTATTTTGTCATTTTTACACATGGGAATACTGCCTGGGCAAAGATTTCCCCTTATTAGTACCAGTTTAACAACAAAATACATAAATAAGCAACTGAAAGATGACCAGTTAACTTTTGTGAAGGGTCCTCCAACACTTTTCAACACATATCGCCACATTTTCTGTAACGTTTGAACCATTTGAGCTAGAAACAACATTTTTTTTAAAATCTGCAGATTATGCATACACCAGACGAAGGATTATGTGGCAAATGCGTCAATTCCTTAATTATTAGTGGCCGCAGTATTGCATAATTCCAGTGGCCCTGCATATACTACACACAACACAGAGTAGTTAATGGGACTGGCCCGGGTGGCACAGATCCCCTATATTTATTCCATCGGCCACACCCAGCCAGAGTGTTGCGTGCTGTGCTCATCACCCACCATATACAACCCGAGAGGCTCATTACAGAAGATTTCCAACTAGACCACACACTTCATACAGATCCCCCGTCCACCTACCTATTTGTCAAAGCAACTGCAGTAATGCAAGTTATTGCAACATTTTTATGGGAAATATGCCAGAAATGGGGTGGGGTCATCTCTCCTCTTGCTGCTGCCCCTTCAATACCCCATCTGTCTGCCACTCAATGTCAATTGTTACCTCTAATACCCACAATATATAAACCTGGAATGAGCTGTATCAAACTTTCTTTTGCGCAAGGCAACAGGTAATGCAACAGCTCCAGGCCCACCCTGGCCGAAGGTGTGGAGCCACGCAGTCTGCCTGTGGTGGAATGGACAGGGCAGTATCAGAGGATGTGCTATATGAGTTGAGCCATGAGAGGGGCCTTTTAGGAGGCAGAGAACCGTGAAATACTATTTTGAGAGGCTTCATTCAGTATAGTAGGATTCATGGAACAATATCTATCAAAGAAAGGACAGGAGGGTCGTTCAGGAAAAAGAAAAAGGAATGAGGGAGGGTTGAGTGGGGTACTTGTTCAGAACAGGATGATGGGTGATCTCAATATGCTGAGTAGGCAGACCAGGGCCACCACCGCTAATAACATTGGATGCAAGAGTACAGATGAGGTTACTGTACTAATGATATCCAGGGCTTGATGACATGAGGCCAGATGCAAAAGACACAGGCCCAAAACAGTACCACAAAGAGTAGGCCCTGTGTGAGGAGAGGTTTGCAAATGTGGTGAGGTTTTTAGTTGGGACATATGAGAAAGAAACATCTGCAAGGACAAAATATGTAGTGTCCAAGAATTACGTGAGTGCCACATGACAGTTTTCAGGTTGCAAGGCACATATAATTGACAAAATTTTGGAGGCGGACAGGGTTTCCAGAGGGTTGGCGAGCTTTGAAGAAGGTGAAATGGAAGAATTACAAAGGATCAGTGGGCGACTGAAGGTTGGGTTGGCGATGCGTAACAGGATGTAGAAACTGAAGAATGGTCACCACTGCGGAGGGGTGAAAGTACAAACCGTAAAGGTGTATGATTATCTGCAAAACGACAGGGTGTTAGGCACGTGGTAAGCATGAATCTCAGATGTGAGGCGGGGAGTTGGCCAGCTAGAGACAAATGACAGTTGTCCATGACTTGAGAGGAAGGCACAGGGGCCGCATGTGACAAGAGGGTGACGTTGTTGAAGACATCACAAGAGAGGACTTCTGGAGTGTTGGGAATGGCCCTCTATGCAGGATCATCCCAGATTTTCTCCTTTCCTTTTTCTCCCTTTGCTGAAGCCTTTTTTGTTGACTTTTAGGGCTCTGGCCACCTTTTCCCTGCTAACCAGTGGTAATGTGCTTGTGCTCTCCCTTTTAAATTATTTATTTAACCATTTCTAAAGCGCATGGTTACGCCAACCGGCATGTCCCCGCGCTGAACGGACTCGCTAGTAAGAGACGGCCCTAGACACGTCACTTGATTTACCTACCGACACAATCCTGTCGCTATCATTCACTTTAAGATGCAGAGGAGAATAGCCATGTTTTTAGCTTTTTTCTAAATTTTGTTTCGCATGGTTCCATTCTTAGGGTTTCTGGGAGCCCGTTCCAAGATTTTGCCGCAAACATGGTACAATTGGCCTAGAACTGATTGGTGCATTTAATTTACTTATAACTCCCTAGTAAATGGTACTACATGTACCCAGTGTCTGTAAATTAAATGCTACTTGTGGGCTGCAGCACTCATTGTGCCTTCCGCTAAAGTAGCACTGTAAAACATGTCTCAGCTTTACAACTATAGCATGTAGTGCAGTTTTAGACTGCCATTTTGACCTGGAAAAAGAAACCTTTTTGCCAGGCCTAGACCTTCCTTTTAATACTTATAATTCACTGCTAATGCTGGCCCTATAGGCTCATAGGGCAGGGTGCCTGGTAATTAAAAAGTAGGACATGAGAGTTTATGGTTTACATGTCCTTGCAGGGAAAAACTCCTGACGTCATTTTTCACTGCTGTAAGGGTATCTCTCCCATAGACTAATGCTGGTTCACTCTGTTGCACTTAATAAGTGCTAACTTCAGTTTGAGACCAGATAGAGTTATGTGTTTACACTCAAATTAATTGCAATTTAAAAACCTCTTTAGTGGTGAAGTTGGATTTTAAGCTACTATCCTGAAAATTCCACTTTTAGAAACTTGGCATTTTTCTGCCCCTATCCAAATGTGCCTTTCTGCATGTGTCCAGGGTCTCATGACTGTGAATGACTCTCATCTGGGGTTTAGTATATTGCTTCCAGGCATAGAGACAAAAGAGGCCTAGGTGTGGAGCGAGAGGTTCTTCCTGACAAGATGGATTCTATGCACTCCAAGATAAGCATGGTTACGTCATCCTGCTTTTATCAACTGAGAAAATTCAGAAAAATCAGAAGATTCTTCACCAGAGAGGCCAGCATGTTAATCATGATGGCCATGATTCTGTCCAGAATTGACTATGCAAATGCCATCTATTTAGGTTTACCTATCAACCAAACCTATAAGCTTCAGCTGATCCAAAATCAAGCTGCCAGAATCATTTTTCAACAACCCGGGTACTGCCATACAAAGCCATTGATGAAGGAGCTTCACTGGCTTCCCGTAGTACAGCGGTCCATGTTTAAAACGGGTTGTACTATCTTTAAGGCAATCAACAACAGAGGCCCCAAATTTTTTTCTACAAAGATTCACCCATACCTCCCAAAACGCAATCTCAGATCGGCACAAATGAACTTGTTGATAGTTCCCAGATTTAAGCGCAAAAGAATGGGGGGCTCGCGCTTCTCCAAGTTGGGTCCCCAACTTTGGAACCCCATGCCGATTGAGATTAGACAGACAGCTGATTATATGTGTTTTAGAAAAAAAATGAAAACCTGGCTCTTCACTCAAGCCTATTGCTACACACAACTTCTGTGGTGATTTTTTAACTTAGTGCCAAGAGACCTTTTGGTGTACGTGCGCTCTACAAAATCCCCATAACATAACATAACATAACAGATGGCTGGGGAGGAGTGGTGCCCTGCCCTGATTACAATTCAAAGGGCACACAGGCAAAATGTGATGTTAGGCCTGCCCGTGTCTTTGTCACCCTAGACAGTTTGGAGCCAATCCCACTGGGAGGGGAAGAACTGACCATCACCAGTTTTGGGAGTATGCCAGGGAATTCCCCACACAAAGTCTGGCACCAAGTATAAATCTGGCATCTTCAGAAACACTCATCAGTGCTCTCCTGGACCTGTGGAAATTTCAGAAGGAATGCTTTCCTGTTTGAAAAAGGAAGATTGAACCTGCGCTCCTTGAACCCATGCTCTCCAGAAGTGTCTCCAAGGGACAGTTGGGAGACCTTCTGTTTGAGCTACAGGGGGCACAACAACCTTCCAGAGACCTCGCTCCCTGCAAAAGCCCAGCTCATTTGCACCAATAGGACCTGCCTGAGCTGTGCTGCTGGCCTAAGATTTGTCCCCAAGGTCCTGGGCCCTTGCCTGGAATTCAGAGTGTACTCCTTCTGAAGAAAAGGTGGAGAGATAAAGGTTTTGGGTTTCTCGTGACCGCAAAGTAATCTCTTTGCGCAGAGAATCAATCGCCTGCTACGGCAGCCAGCGCAAAGCTCCAGCGGGTCCTGCTTTCACGCTGACACGGACCGTCCATGACATCAGCTAATGCGAGGCTCCAGTAAGACTTGGTCTTTGGGCAGACAGCAACAGCTCACTTAGACCATCAACATGAACCCACAGCAACGACCGGCTCTTCTTGCTATAGCAGCGACAGTTTGCGACCCCTGACCTTCTTCTCATACAGACGTCCTCCCCGCGGCTCCTGCCAGCACAAATGGCACTTTTCGCACAGGACTTGAGAAGGTAACTTTTCAGTGGGACTAACCTGGTCCCTGTATATGATCCCCGCTACATCGCGGTCGGCCTGAACTTGTGACTTTCTCCCAGTCCAGTGCGACAAGGTAACTGCCAGTGGTGCTTTGTGCTTTTTGGCACAATTTTCACCTAAAACTTTAAAAACTCATATTTTTAGTTCTACTGATTGGATTTTTGTTGTTATGGTGTAATTTTATTTATTTGTTGCTGAAGTTTTCTAAATTGGTTTGGGATTTTTCTTCTGTTGTATTTTCACTTTATTACTGTTTGAGTACTGCATACATATATTACACATTGCCTCTAAGTTAAGCCTGACTTCCTTTGTGCCAAGCTACCAGAGGGTTAAACACAGGTTAATTTGGTGACTTTTGTGGTTCACCCTAACAAGGACTGTGTTTAATATTTGAGAGGGTGTTCCACCTCTCTCAACTTATAACCCAGTTTTTTTTACACGGAGTCAGTGAGTTTCAGCGAGGATAGTGATGAATTGGGGGCTGAGGTCTGCAGATCTGGGAGAAGGTTGAGCCCAAGAGGCAAGGGGACAAAAGGAATGAGGACTAGTTTGAGAGGTTTTAAAAAGCATGAGGCAACTCTCTTGTCAAAAAATAAAAGTATGCCTATTTAGGAAAAGACAGGGAAATAGCAGTGATGAGGGGAGTGAGTGGAGTAGTCATTGAGAACAGGATTCATTACTGATGCCAATATAACTAGTGGCAGACCAAAGCTGCCACCACCAAGAACACCAGATCCAAGACTACAGAGGCAGGCACTGTACTACTGAGAAGTAGGGCTCAAATTACAAAGGATCAGATGTGAAAGAGACTGGAGCCATCAACACCGTATGTGATGCACAGTTATTGTACAAGGGTATCTTGATGCCTCTAGGCACCCACCAGTTGCACAGTTTAAGGAACGATTTGGCAAGGGAATGTGTTTAAACTACTTTACAGAAACTATGTTACAAGACGAGGTGAAAGAAGAGGAGATGAAACTAACGAGGAGCCAGCAGGTATCTACTATGATTGATATTCGTGGGTACCTGACATTCACAAAATACAGGAGCATATACTGTACGGTTACTGCCAGAAACTCCCAGAGAGCAGTGCTGCATTATTTTAAAATACTGTTAAAGGCACAGCCCTTATCAGATTTGGGGTGTGGCCTGGCCCCACTATGATGATGAATTATGGACTAGGAGGTCTGAGGGGAAGTAGACAATGGACTGTGGATGACTCTGCAGGCACCCTACTCTGCTTCATGCCCCCACTATAGGGCATCTCAACCAAGGAGGGGTTGGGATCTCAACAAGGTAACTACAAGAGGTGCTTGCTGGTGTTCTAATAAAGGGGCTTGTTATGGGTCACTTTACAAATATAGAGGTGAACACCCCTGGTGCAACTCCAATCAGCACCTAGTCACCTAGAGGCAATCCAGGGAGGGTGTGCTGGGGAAAGACCAGTGAACTAGTTCAACTGCAAGAGTTGGGATATATGGGTGTGTACTACCCATCAGTAGGGTTGATCTCAGATGCTTTCAGTGATGTTTTCAGGACACCTTGTTAGCTCTATGTATGGGGTGAAGGACCGGGAATATAAAGTCAGTGAAAGAAAACCAAAGGATGATGCAAGAAATATTGGATAGAGAAGTTGAGGAAGAAGAGATGGAGGGCCTGTTTGGGTGTCTGTCAGAGGCAGATTAAATTATTTTGCCAAGCGTAGTTGTTCAGCAGAAGATCGCTGGTGGATTCCTACTCATAGACCATTTGTCCTGGCTAAGCTATGGATCAGTAAAACACTTTATAAAGAAAGGATTATACTCAGTGTTATACTTCATGCCTCCTTGCCCTCTCTAGCGCTTTAGCAACTACTATGATCCTGCGTGATCTGCAGTGCAGGAGGGTGACAGTGACACCTCTTCATGGGCACACATCATTTGTTGATTCCCTGGACCTGAGAGTCCAGAAGCACCGCAGCAGGCCAGAATCCATCTGCAAGGAAAACAAGTGCCCATGAGACTAGCAGCAGTGCCAAAACTCCATTGTCTTAAAACTAAGACTGGGCAGAATTTCAATTACGCCGAAGTAATCAGAGTAATTTTGAGAATTCTGTGTTACTCTTTGATGCGGAATTACTTTTGATTAGTTGTTAACTCCTGCTCGCGTAATTAAGAGTAATTTGGATTGAAAAATCCTACCGCAAGTGCATAGTTATCAAGCATGAGTTAAATGTGCTCTGCTGCATTTAGCACTGTTTCTTAGCACAAAATGCATATGCAAGTGTGCATTTTGTGCTAAGAAAATTGCACTAAATGCTGGCATTAGGTTGGGGGAAAATCCTACACCAAGAGCACATTGAGCAAGCGTCAGCAGTTGCTTACACTTGCTATTTGTGTTCTGTTGCATTTAGCGCTATTTCTTAGCACAACATGCATTCGTGCATTCATTTTGGCTAAGAGGGCTAATATTTGTGCTAAGAATAGTGCTAGACGCAGGATTACTCTTCTCATGTACTTTTGCAAACTATTGCGGAATTCTTAGGTAATTGCGCGTGATTATGCTACACTTAATTACACGAGTTACACCCACCCCTACTTAAAACCTGAGCCCAGACATGGGGCTTGTGGCTTAGCGGGCTAATGCGTCCACTGTAGGGACTTGTGTTCGACTCCATGGTCACAGGTTCAAATCCAAGTGGCTCCACTCAGCCTTTTATCCTTCTGAGGTTGATAAAATGAGTACCATTTGGGTAACAAGAAACATCTGTTATTGAGCACCAAGATACCCTTGGGTGAATGTGCATGTTATGTTATGGCAGTAAGTCAGCACTGAAGCAAAAGTTTAACCGAATTGCTTATTTCAGCAGCAGCCCACCAACCCTCTGTTATTAAAATAGAATTTCATAGACACAGATAGCCGACCCACGTCCCTTAATATTTATGCATGTTCTATTTTTGCATGAATTGTTTTGCTCCTTTTAATGTGATAGGTGCCTGGATTTCATTTTAATAGAATATTTTTTAGGTGTGATATTCTCATCATTTCTATTTTCTTTAAGTGAGTAATTTAAATTAAACTTTTTTGTTTAGTTTATTTTGTTCGATTGTTATTAAATTATGGTTTTGAGCTTTCTTAAATGTGTTTGAAATGTGCCACAACTTGCCTTCTGCAAGTTCAAGATGCTCGAACTATGTTGCTCATTTATTGTTGTTCTTCACCCTTTCCCCTCTGGTGTTTGAAACAGAGGGCCCTGGACATTGTCCAAAGATAGCAAAGGCGCAGTCTTCAAGGTAGATAGCCCCAGCTATTGGTAGATGTAAAGAAACCCAACCTCGTTATCAAAGGGCTCTAGAGTAGTCATTAACCCATGCAGTAGGTTTCCGACATGAGACCACAATCCTTTCATTAATGCTGAGGCAGCAATCCTGTCATTAATGCTGAGGCAGCAATCCTGCCATTAATGCTGAGGCAGCAATCCTGTCATTAATGCTGAGGCAGCAATCCTTTCATTAATGCTGAGGCAGCAATCCTGTCATTAACGCTGAGGCCAAAAGCTGACATATGTTCAGAATGATCCTGTCATAATAAATTAGGCTTCAGTCATTAGCAGCAGACAGCACCCTTACTGTCGTAAGTGTAAGGTGGAGGTGGAATGTACCATGCTAGGGAGTGATGGGGAACCCTAACATAGTTGACATGGGGTGCCGCCATCTTGTGTTATGCACTGCCCACAGTACCGCTGGTCTACAGGGTCCAGGGTGTGCCAGAAACCTGCACCGCATGAAGTGAAATCAAGCACGTGTTTAGCTGTCAAAGTGCTCTCCCTTGAGTACAGTCTAAGAAGAGGTTAATTCGAAAGCTCTGTCTGCTGCAACTTATCCATATGCTAAAACTAAGATTTGGAAGCTGTGGGCTCATTGTGAGCAAGCCACGCCCCTTGACGGCAGGAAACCAGGGTGAGGAAGGAGTCTTGCAACGCCTCTTTTGAATAAACATATCTTTTGTGTAGCACACTTCAAACTCAATCGTTGCCTCTAGGCGCTCTTGTATTTTTTTGGACAGACAAGGGAACTGAGGCATAGGAACAAATGCTGAATTTTGCAGGATACAGTGTGGTAAAGTTGAGAGAGTAGGGCTCCAAATATCATTCGTTTGACTTTAAACTATGTAATGGTCCCACTGCACTCCAACTCCTGTGCATAAGTTGGAACCCTAACCTAAAGGAAGCTGTTCTTGTTTTTCAGTGCTTCCTTTCTACTATTCATGTCCTTGCAGAACAAGGTTATTCTAGTATGGCACACTGTGAACACACCTCCAAAGAAGTCTTAACATTTCTGCAGCAGCATTTAATCTCACAGAAATTATTTCTATTCTTTAGTAGATGTTTTCTTATTAGATGGACAATCTGGTTTGTATCAAATTCCGAAGTTTTTCTGTACTTGTTTTTAGTAGGCGCACCTTTATATTTAAAGACGCCTAATATCTACAACTAGTTTTCTCCAGCATTTTAGGTATAGAAGGGCAGATTTACAAGCCCCTTGCAACACTTTTGCGCTGCAGTTGCGTCACTTTTGTGATGCAGCGGTGGCATAAACAATGCGGTCAATTTACAACGTGACGCATCTAGGGAGATGCGTCACTTTGTAAAGCCCTGGGTCACATTATACCTGCGTCAGGTATAATGTGTGCAGGGTGGGCGTTCCCACGCAGGAAAGCCTCGTAAAAGTGAGGCAGTGAAATCTACAAGACCTCACTGCGCCACTTCTAGGACGCCACTGCGTCAAAACTTTACGCCTACACAAAGCAGGCATAAGGAGTGACGCAGTACAATAAGTATAGGCCTCAACATGCATTGCTGGAGTTGCATCGTGCTTGCGACACAACTCCAGCAATGCTTGACTTTTGGGCCAACAGATGTGTCAGAATTTCTGACACATCTGTCAATCCTTCCGCAATGGTGCGCCGTATTGTAAATACGGCGCATCCATGGTGACGCAAGGGTATCACAGGCTGGCGCAGGGAAACTGACGCATCTCTACAGATGCGTCAGTTTCTTGTAAATCTGCCCCAGGGTGTCTTAGGAATCAAAGTACGTTCAGGCATTAAAAGAAAACGATTTTGGGAAAATCATGAAAAAATAACTAAATTATGTTTTACGTTGGTCAACTCAAATGTTAAATATTGTGTTGTTTCTAAAAAAAAAAGAAAGAAAGCTAATAGCATCATCTTGTATTAATGATGCACCCCTTAGCAGGGATAGCTCAGTGAGCTGAATGCTCACTGTTGGGGGAAAGAGCCTCGATGAACGCACCATGAGTTTGAATTTTGGAAAGGGCAACTAATGCGCATTTTCTTGAGAAGCTCATGTTTCTTCATGAAGAAGACACAGGACACATGCATCGAGCACACGCGAAAATATGCAGTCTACGTTATACTCAAGGGCATTTCTGTCTAATCTCACCCCCTGGGGGGGGGAGGCTCCAGTATTCTTTGGTGCTTGTAGCATTGTGACCCTCTCTCCAAGCCTCATCCCTGCCCGTCCATGACACCTCAGGCTGTGACTGCATGGAGGCCCCACCCCCATTTCCAGCATCCGCCCCTCCAAGCCACACCCCTACTTCACATTCTCCTCCTTTCACACAGTGGCATATTATTACAAGTTTCCGAAAGTGGGCCAATCCACAATTCTTCTTTATTATGATTATTATTATTATTTATCTGCTGTGTTGTAGTGTGAACAAATATAATGCTACCGTGACAGGTCACCGGGGCTGACTATAAACGCAGACTGTAGGTCACTGACTATCTTCCTGTCCTCTCTGCCTGTCCTTCGCAGGTTAATGCAGGTTACTTCTGGATGCAGTCAGTGCTTTAGATGGGCCGGTACTGTCCGGTACGGAGTACCGGCACTTTTTTATTTTGAGAGTGAGAGTACCGGCACTTCTCAAGACAGACGTAATACTTTTTTTTTTTTAAACTTCTTTTTATTAAACAAATGTCAGTGATAATGTACAGCATTACAGCATTCAGTATTCGGTTGTACATGTGCATCACACCTTACATTGTAGTCTACAGATTATTTATTGCGACAATCCCAACAGATCAAAGATCATCCCTAGTAATACCCTAGGCCCGTCCACCCCTATCTATCTATCCCCTCTCACCTTGATAGCATAACCTCCCTCAAGGATTTCTATATGTATCCCATTGGCCCCACACTTTTTCTCACTTTTTGAGGCAGCCTCTACCCTCGTATATTGTCTTCTCAGCTGCACAACACCAATCCATGTCTTTTTTCCATTGAGCTATCGTCGGGGGTTGAGTGGCTCCCCACGCCCCGCGATATTCCTTTTGGCCACCATTGCTGCCATTCGCAGCCAGATTTTGGGGTATTTTGACCATGTCTGATCCCCTGATACACATAGTATGTGCCATCTGGCCTCCATAGGGACTGTCTGCCCTATCACTTCCGACATTACCCGCGTTATCTTCCTCCAGAATCTTTGTATTGCAGGACATTCCCAAACTATATGAAAAAAGGTGCCCTTCTGTTCACAACCTTGCTTACAACCCTCCGTGGGAGTGCGACCCAATTTATGCATGAGTGTGCTGGTGTAATATGACCTATGCAGAATTCTCAACTGTACCAGCCGAAATCTTGCCCTAATCGCTACTTCTCTAGGGCTTTGTAGGGCCTCCACCCAGTCATCGTCCTCTAGCAGACCAAAGTCAGACTCCCATGCCTCCCCTAATGTCCCAAGCACGTCTGGGGAATTATTGATAAGCTTTCTATATGTGCAGGATAGTGCCTTCTCTGGGATTGGGTCCAGGATAAGTCGGTCTTCCAGTGGGCTGTATTCAGGGAGTTGTTCCCCTTCTCTGATATGCCTGCGCAGTGCATGTCCTAATTACAGATAACGATATCTTTCTGTGTCTGCTAACTGGTATTCTTTTTGTAGGTCCGTGAACGAGATTATTGCCTGTCCCCTCCATATGTCTCCAAGGTGTGCTATATCAATCAATTTCCATTTACTAAAACCTTGCAGTTTGCCCACCTCTCGTAACATATCACTATCCCACAGCGGGGTTCTTTCTGTCAATCTATTGTCCCACCCTAGGAATTTGTTAGCCCTTGTCCATACATCCAGAACAGTATTAGTGTGTGGTGGCATACTTTCTTTTCCCGCCCGTCGGTATAATGCTCCTGAGTATCCTCTAGCCTCCATCACCCAATGATCCACTCGATATGCTGGGTCATTCCTATCCGTAAATATCCAGTCATTAATCGTCATTAATTGCGATGCCCAGTAGTATTTCTGGATATCTGGTATAGCCAGACCACCTTCATATACTCCTCTCTGAAGCTTAGCTAGCGCAATCCTTGCCCCTCCTCCATCCCACAGTAATTTTCTTAGTTCGCTGTCAACTTCCCTAAAGAATTTTTCGGGTATGGGATATGGGGTGTTCTGGAGAATATACAGCATTCTTGGCAATGACATCATCTTGACTAGGACTGCTCTCACAATCAGGGAGATCGGCAGAGTCCTCCAGTGTGCAACATCTCTTTTTAGACGTTCCAATTGTGGCTGTAGGATTCCATCCAGAAATCCCGTATCTGTCTTGGTAACAAGTATGCCCAAGTATTTGAAACTGTCTTTGACTTGGAGTTTTATTTCCTCACTGAGCACTGGCGGGGGGGAGGGGGGTCTTTTGATAACATGCACATGAGGGACTTATCCCAATTAATCTGATATCCTGAGTACCCCCCAAATAATAAAAAAAATTGTAATAACCGGCTTATTGTGAATCGGGGTCTTGTCGCGGTCAGGAGGACATCGTCTGCATATAGTGATATTCTCTCCTCCCATTGTTCCCCTCCTGGGATTCTAGAGATCACTGGATCCTCTTTCACTCATGCCGCCAATGACTCTATTGCCAGTGCAAATAACACCGGGGAGAGAGGGCATCCCTGTCTCGTCCCCTTATGAAGAGCAAACGAGCGGGACACCGAACCATTCACCCGCACCCTGGCCAAAGGATTTTTATCCAGCAGTTTAATCCAGGATTGAAACCGGGGGCCAAACCCAAATCTTCCCAGGACCTCAAACAGGTAGTGCCATTCGATGCTATCAAACGCCATACGGGCATCCAGTGACAATAGTGCCGCTTCCACCCCTGGATTGGATCTTACTAGGTGCATTACGACATAGAGGCATCTAAGATTGAGCCTGGTGCTGCGGTGAGGCATAAAATCCGACTGATCTGGAAGTATCAATGTTGTGATTGGTCCCAGAAGGCGATTCACTAGGACCTCAGCCAGTATTTTGACTTCCATATTCAACAAGGATATAGGCCTGTATGAGCCACACTGGTCTGCCGGCTTGCCCGCCTTGGGGATTACTACAATGGTTGCTGTTCGCTGATCTGCTGGTAAACCCCCCTTTTCCCTCGCCTCGTTGAACATATCCAATAGGTATGGTGCCAACACACTCACCGTGCATTTGAATAACTCCACAGGTAACCCATTTGGTTCCGGGCCTTCCCGGCCTGTAAGTCCTGTATGGCACCTATTATTTCTTCAATTGTTATATCGTTCTCAATGTCATCCCTATCCATATCAGACAACACCGGAAGCCTCATTTCGGCTAGAAGTTCCCTACAGTCCGTCTCTGACCTGTCAGGGGTGGATGTGTAGACCTCTTCATAGTGGTCTGCAAAGACTCTCGCTATGTCCACCCAGGTACTGTACGTAACTCCCTGTTTGTCACTTAGTTCCGCTAGCCAATTTCTGTCCCTATCCCTCTTCTCTAACCAGGCAATCATTTTGTTGACCTTGTCCCATAGATCGTATATTCGTCTTTGTGTGGCCAGTGCCGCCGATCTCGTGGCGTTGTTCGCCATATCTCGCAGTTCCTGCCTCTTGATGTCGAGGCAATGCGCTAATGCTTCATCAGTTCTTCCTCCCTCAATAAAAAGTTCCTCCATTTCTACCACTTCCGTCTCCAGTTTGTCCCATGTCAGCCTCTTTTCCTTGTTGCTACCACCTATACTGGCCTGGATGTGTCTCCCACAGTATGCAGGCCGAGTCAACCGTCCCCTTGTTCTCCTGGAAATAGAGTTGCGCCCTCTCCCTAACTTTTTCGGTATCATCCTTGTTGTGAAAGAACCACAAATTTATTCTAGGTGGTAAAGCATTGTTTCTTGTCAGCCCCCGCACGGCCACCTCCACTGGGGAGTGGTCTGATATCCCTCGTGGACAGATTCGGGCATTGCAGAACCACGCTTCACCCCCCGTGTGTTAATACGTGATTTAAGCGAAAGTAGCTGTGGTGTGCTGCTGAGTAAAAGGTGTATTGACGAGTTCCGGGGTTATGCAGCCGCCATAGATCCACCAAGCCCATAGCCTCGACAAATGCTCTAAGTGGCTCTCCTCCTCTCTCTCTAGTTACTGTAGTTTCCCTATCTAGCCCTGGGTCAATAGTGGAGTTCATATCGCCCCCCAACATCAGTAGTCCTGGTGGGAGATCAACCAGTAGGGTCCCCAGCGCTGAGAACGCCTCTGTCTGTATGGCCGGTGGTATGTAACTTGAGACAACATTAATAGTCTGTCCCTCCCATTTCCCCGTGAGGGCCACAGACCTACCCAGGGGGTCGTGCCAAATCTTCCCCACCACCAGTGGGAGACCAGTCTTTACAAGTATTCCCACTCCTCTGGATCCGGTTGTGTAGCCGGCATGAGCGACTAGCTTGTACCCATATCATTCTAGTGCTCGGTACCTATTACCCTTCAGGTGGGTTTCTTGAAGCAGCACCACGTCTGGGGAATGTCGATGCAAGTACTGTAGTACTATCATGCGTTTAATACAGTTCCCCAGACCATTCACGTTCCATGACATGACTTTAAGGCTAGGATTCCCTCGGAACTCCCCCTGTTGCCGCCCTTTCGCATTCTGACCCCTCTCTTGGGATGTCACGTCCTCTGCAGATGCCATGTCTGTACTGGTTTCCCCACCCCCCGATCAACGTGCCGTACTAACATCACAAACCGACATTTCAATAGTAAATAAGAACCATAACCACAATAAAACATAGTGAACACATCGTTCCCCCACTTGTAACTACCCCCTCCCTGCTACGCTGCTGGCGGGTGTGACAACCACCCACCTCCCCAACTCGGAGAGTGCCTGTCGCCCTGAACCTAGTAACTTTACGGGGGTTGGCCGGTGCCGAACTATAGAAACACCCCCCTCCAGGTCCCTCCCGCCCCCAAATCTCCAAATGTTTGTTCTAGTCCTGTAGCAACTTGATTGACTTGTAACTACCAAGAGTGTCTCTAAGGATGAGAGTCAGGTCTCGCAGACCCCCCCCACCCCCGTCATAATTGTATAATACAACCTGTCCTTTACAGTCTTCAGCATGGGTTTTCCACGGGCTGCCTCACTTCCCAGGCCCTCCTTCCACATCATTCGATACCAGGGCTTGTGCTCTCCTATTCAGTGCTCTCCGATGCCCTCTGTTGCTGTTCTCGTCGTCTCCCACGTTGGGAGTTGTGGCCCACATTGCGCCACCCTTCAAGCCACTCCCATGCTTCTTCTGCGGAGTTAAAGTACCATGTTTTCCCTTCGGCGATAACTCTCAATTTTGCCGGAAACATCATAGAATACTTGATTTCTTTGGCCCGTAGTTCCCTCTTTACTCCCTCAAAAGCTCGTCGTTGCCGTTGGACATTCAATGTAAAGTCCGTAAAGAACCGGATCACAGCGTCTTCGTATCGTAGGTCACCAGTCTGGAGCATGGTGTCCCTATCTCGGAAATTGAGGACCCTTGCAATAATTGTCCTGGGCGAGGCACCTGGCTTAGGCCTAGGAATGGGTGCTCCTTGCGCACGCTCAATAGTAAAGTAGCTGGAGATTCGTTTTTGTTTCAGGTGGTTTAGTTTCAAATCCTCAAGGAACAGATCAACACTGGGCCCCTCCATGCCCTCCGGAACCCCAACCACTCTTATATTGTTCCTTCGTGCCCGCCCTTCTTGGTCCTCCAGTTTGGTCGCCATCAATTCTTGTTGTTTTGTAAGGGCCTGGACCCGTTCCTCCAAGCTCTTCGTGCTGGTCTGCAGCTGTGTCACCTCCATTTCCGTTGCGGCCACCTTGTCCGACATTTTCCTGAGATCCGCCCTCAGGAGATTAACGTCTACAGTTAATGCGTCAATTTTAGGATCTATCGTGCCCTTGAGATCCGCAATGGCTCAGTGAGGGTTCCGCCGCCTCTTCCAGTTGCTGGGCCTGGGATGTTGCCGCCTGCCCTGGGACCGCGTATTTATCCATTTTATTAGACTGCGCCCCTGCGTGTCCTTTTGGTTTCATTCGTGGGCGTTTGTGGCCTTCTTCTATTTTGGGGAAGGTGTCCGAGGATTCCGGCCCTCTGGTCCGTCCTCCTCCGTGGGCGCTATCTATTTTCTTTCCCTTGTCTTAGGGCATCCAATGCTTATGTGCAGCACGTGTGCTCTCACTCATCGGCTGCCTTGTACCCTGGTTTGCCCCCTCTGCCTCATCGGGCGCGGTACTTGGCACTGGGGGTTGACCCCTCCTTGTGGTGTCTTGAACCTTTATTGTTCCTGTATCGCCCCCAGTGCGTTCTGTGTAGGCTGTCCACTGTACTTCCCTATCCACCGGTATCTTAGTCCCAACTACCTCTTGACACTCCCCTTCCTTCAGTCGTTTTCTCTTGAATGAGCGTTGCTCTCCAGGTTTCCCAGTCCCCAAGGCCAGTCAAACACAGTGCCGTCCAGTTGGTCCCCAATATATGGCACTAAACCCTGAGGTTGCTATTGACTGTGAAAGAGCTTTATTAAAATCAGTGGTATACAGTTAACCAAGATTGGAAGGAGGAAAGGGCAGGTCAGGATATTCGACCTTGAGACCAGTCACTGGAGCAGGTGTTTAGCCGACTGAGCTATCTTGCACCATCTATGGTATTAACACAAGCTCATTTCTTTCTCATAGGCCTTGATAGTTGAATTAAAGCTAATTTACAGCGCAGGCTCTATGAACAGCTCCCAGCTCCCTGGGATCTGGTCCTGACCGTCCGCGCTCCTCTTTACCCCTTCCAAGGGCTCCCTGGTCCCGATATGGCTGCGTATGTCCCTGCGCGTTGTACATCCGGCGGGGGCAGAGGTTGGGGATAGCTGGGAGTCCGTCCTGAGTTTACGGGGTCTGGGTGTATCGGGTGTTTGGCCCGTTAGCCGTGTCCTTCCTTGTGATAGTGTGCGGGAAGGCGGGGGAGGGGGAGCAAGACCGCTCCCTCCGATACGAGGCCTGCTTACTTGTGTGCTCCATCCGCTGCTTGCATACTGTGCTCTGGCCCCACCCGCTATGGGTGGCCGCCCGTCTCTTCGCCTCTGTCTGCAAATGGATCTCGGCGGTGCCGCGCTGCCTCACCAGTACTTCTTCACGCATCTCCCGGCCTCCAGCTGCGCACCGGTGTACGCGTCTCCGTCAGCAGGCCTCAGATCAGTCACACGAATAGAGACGCCTCCTGCACCACGGCCCCCTCCGGTTCGGGACGATCGCTGGCCCTCAGCATTCTGCCTCAAATCGGTAACTTTTTGTCGCTACAGGGTCGGCTGGATGTCCGGATTTTAGGGGTTTCAGAGATCCGAGGGCCGGGGTTCCGCTAAGACGCCGCCATTTCAGTTGGCTCCTAAGCCACGCCCCCCCCACCCCCAGATGTAATACTTTTAATTGTAGAGAACTGGCACTTCTCAGAAACAAGCAGGTACTCTGGTACGGAGTACCTGCACTTCTATTTTCCCATTTCAAGCACTGGATGCAGTGTAGGATAAGGCACATGCCTCGCTGAGCCTCACTTGCTCAAGGTTTAAATTAATATGTTATCTGGTAAACAGTGGGTTTTTAGTCACAACAAAGGTTTTATTCACAAACCGCATTTTTAGTACATAATGCAGTACTATGACATGCTATTTACAATCCTTCAGCCTGGGACTTGTACTTGGAAATGGTAAATAGCAAAAAAGTTTAGAGTTACACCTAAGTGTAGGAGAAAATCTACTCATCAGTAAATATACACGTTTATATTTATCTTTGTGAATAGGCCCCAAAGTGTTTTCTCTCTTTCCAAAGGCTCACTCCAGGCATATCACCCATACCACCCTGCACTGCTTCATTTATACTTATACAAGAAAGTGGATGCAGCTCTAACAGGCACATGTATCAAGAAAAGCTTTTGCGAGTCCTTAATTGCGATTATTAAGGAATCGCAATTAAGGACTCTCAAAAGCCTATGCATGTAGGAATCGCTATTAAAATAGCGATTCCTAAACATTCCTTAATTGCGACTTGCAAATTGCGAGTTGCAATTAAGGAATGGCTTCACATTCAATCCCATAGAAGTGAATGGGAAATTGCATGCGCAATTTGCGAGTACCAATAGGTACTCGCAAATTGCGCATGCAATTTCAGGGGTGCAAAGGTGTCAAAATGACACCCTGTTGCACCCTTGAAATTGTGATGTGCACCCATGTTGCGCACACACATGCCCCAAGGGCATGTGTGTGTGTAATCAGAAACCTTGAAAAATGCACTTTAGTGCATTTTTCAAGGTTTTGCAAAATACAGACCAGAGTAATTTCTCTGTATTTTGCGGCCCCAAATAGCGAATTCGCTATTTCTAAGTGCCTCTAGCATTGCATTTAAGGAATCGCAAATTGCGATTCCTTAAATGCAATCGCAATTTAGAAATCGCAACAAATTGCGATTTCTTAAATTGCGAGTGCCTAACACTTTAATGCATCGCAAAAGGCTTTTTGCGGGCGCAAACGGCCGATTTTTGCGAATCGCACTGTTTGCGCTCGCTAAAACCTTTGATGCATGTGCCCCTGAGACTGGAAAGACGCACTTATGTTTCATATTGTGCACAAATACCCGCAGATTTTCACCCTGTCTGTTGCACTGACTGGTCCTCACCATGTTGTACCTGTTCTGTTGGAGAGAAGCCTGCACTTATACTGCTTCTGTATGGAAGACGCTTAAAGTCGCAGTGGTGTACGTGTGGGTAAATGAATGCCTGCAAGTTCACCAAGGTGAAAATATATTGCACATCGCAAGTATTGACAAACATCTCATTTATGGCATAATTGCCATCCATAAATTTAACAGCCAAAAGATGGGTTTCTTCAAGGATATGACTGACACTGCGTCCATAAAAACACAGGTCAGGGTGTGTTCAAAGTAATAGTGCTGAAACCTTGCCCAGGGGTAAAGGAATGAGGCAAAACACAGGCCTGCAGTATCTCAGGCAGTGCTGGTAACACCTTATTCTGTAGGATGCTTCTCATTGCAGTCACTCTTCTATCTTCACGCTAAGGCACAGAACAGTGTTTTAAACAATGCTTCAGGGAAGGGTAGGGGGACAGCTTAGTTTCAGATTCTTTTCAGGCACAGCTGACAATCTGCCTGGAGACTTCTGCTGTTTCAGGAAAAACAAGAGTGTATTTCTCTGCCCAAGTGCTCGCACCATAAGAGACAGAGGTACCTTATGTTATTTTGCTGTTGCAGCAGCTGACTCTCAAAATAGAAGTAACAATACACAGAGCAGAAATGGAAACATTTATATACGGTTTTACGCGTGCTTAAGTCTTGAACATTTATCCATAGAGCCCAACGCCCCTTTTCAGAATGTTCTTGCTCTGTTTGCTGCAAGTCTTCCCAGAGTCCCTAATCCATGGGGGCTCTAGCCTTTCTCCTTCTGCTGGAGCCTTGTCCTTCATTCTAATGACTCCCATATGTATTTACCCCTCTCTCAGTACAGGAACTGATTTCCCTTCCTGCTGGAGCAGAGACAGAAGATTTAGGGTGCCTTTAGGAATGAATGAGCATGAATGGTTTCACATATCTGTGAAGGCTGCCCTTTGTGGTACCTACACAGTGATGCCTAAACACAAAAGGTTTGATGGACTGGGAGTAAAATGTGGGCTACCTATATTCGCATCCTCCCTATCGTAATCCAAAACACAGAAAGGCGAATAAGGCACAGCTGGATGACCCAGAGTGTCCGCGGCCTTCTTCAGGACCAAGGATCCCTATTCCCTCCTAGATTCTAAGCTCATGGCTCATGCAATCCATGCAAGCACACATGCACACCATACCCATTGGCATAGGTCTTTATATTCCCCTACTAATTGGAGATGCGCTTAGTCAGCCTGTAGTTGATGAGGTCCTGCAGAGACTTAATTGATCTGAAATTGTAAACAAACAAACAAACAAAAATAAATTATAGACATACAAGGAACATATAACCGGGAGAACATACTCCTTTGATAGCCACCGAATGCAGTCTATCATAAAAGCTCATACTGCACAATAAAAATGAAATCAAATGCACTTCACTGAACAATGTGAAACACTCTATGTGCAAAATAGTGACTGTTCCAAATGCGCAGCAAACATGGTGTCTGGAATACGTGAGTGATGAATACACACCTACATGCAGAACTGAAGGTGCACTGGCTCATGTACAAAGCGCTTCGACGCCTCGTCAGGGGTAGTAAGCGCTATATAAATGCAATTACAATACAATACAATACAATATCTGGTACTAAACTAAGGAGCTCCCATGGAGGAGATAAACGAGGGTGGTCTTGTAGTCACCCACTGAAAATAAGAGGTATTGCAAAAGAGATCATCCAGTACCCACACAAGCATGGTGGAAAGGCCCCTGGTAATGAGACCGGTATTGCTACTCACTTCGTCAAAGGTTACTCCATGCCGGTTCATCTACTTCAGGCGTCTGGCGGAGTGCCGGACTTTATGCAAAGGACTACACGTATGCCGGAATCACATGGACACGTCGTGTCACGCGATCGCGTGTATACGATGACGTGGGCCTGCGCGTAGTCCTAGATTTCGAGAAAATGAAGTTGCACATCCTTATCACTGGGAATTAATGGCGATTGCATGCCCAATTTACTGTGTTACATTGTGCAAGTTAAAATAAGAATATTCTATAGGTACAGAGAGATTTCTTAATTCTATCAGCCAATTTGTAAATAAATGTTCTCCTAATGAGTGTGGGCTACGCGTGTGCCGAAGTCACGTGGGCACATAGCAACATGTGATCATGTATACGCAATTACGTGGGCCTGCATGCAGTGCTAGATTTCTGTAAATTGGGGTCCTATGTCATTTTCACAAGAAATTTAAGGCAAATGCTTGCCAAACCTATTGTATTTTGTTGTGCAATTAAAGGCTCTCTGTATGGATGGAGATTTTTTTGTGTGTAATTCTGTCAGGCCCCTAGGTTAAATAAGTGTGCTTCTAATGAGTGCAGGTCCCAACAAAAGTATAATGGTAAGCCACTGGTTCCAATCGTGTAAGAGATCTGTTTGTAATTGTTATAAATTGGGTTTCTGGTTGGCAGAGGTATGCACCCTGTCCTAGCAGGAACCACAATCGTAGTCAGGGTAAGTGTAGTACACAATAAAAGTTTATCTGTAGCTTGGACAGAGCAGTCAGGCTAAACTAAAGAGGCAATGTGTAAAGTATTTGTGCACACACACACAGTAACACAGTGAAAACACCAACAAGTACTCCACACCAGTTTAGAAAAATAGGCAAGATTTTTCTGAGTAGAGCAAGACCAAAATGGCAACAATCCAACATACACAAGTCAAGTTATGAATTTTGCAAGATTAAATCAAATGCAGTGCTTAGAAATCAATAGCTCTATCTGGTTGCGCTTGACCGAGGCAAATCCAAAAGTTCCGTCTGATCACGATGGAGCGCAGGCCGGATACAGGAGTCACGCAGACCTACTGACTGTACCTAGAATGCTTCCAAGATCGGGGACGTGCATTGAAAAATGGAAGGCGTGCATCGCTTGTCAAAGGTTATGCGTCAGTTACGAAGTCAGGCAATGCCATTGATGCGTCGATGTCAAGAGCGCCATGCATCGGTTCCGAAGTGTCGATGTTGAACTGCTGGGCTGTAGGCGATGCTTTGGTTTGAAGCTGGGAATGCATCGGAGTCGGGTATGGTGGATCACAAACATCAGTGATGTGGTGTCCAAGACTCACAAGGCAGCAGTGATTCAGAGGCGCTGCATCGGCAAAGTCAGGGCTGCATTGTAAGTTGAGGTCATAGCGATGCGCAGTCAGCGAGCCGTGTCCACAGCTTTGGTTCAGGCAGAGGTGATGCATCAATATCATAGGGAAATGCGCTGGTTCTGAACTACACTTTGATGTCAAGGCATTGGTTTCTTGGTTGTAGCACCAAACACTCTCTTCCAAGGGCCCAAGACTGGATTTGGCACCACTTGTCAGAACAGGACTCACAGCATAGGAGCCCAGGTGCTTGTAGCAAGATGCAGGTGAAGTCTTTGATATCCCTGAGACTTCAGAAACAGGAGGCAAGCCTAATAAACCCTGAGAGAACTTTTAAAGATGCAGGATGTAGAAAGTCAAGTCAAGTCCTCTCCCTCCCAGGCAAGAAGTAACTGTCCAACACAGCAAAGCAAGCAGCAAAGTGGCAGTCCCTTCTGGCAGCACAACAGCTCTTCTTCCTGGTAGAATGTCCTCAGTTCCAGAAATGTTCTGAGTATATGGTGCCAGAGGTCCAGTACTTATACCCATTTCAGCCTTTGAAGTAGGGAGACTTCAATGAAAGGTGTTTGTAATGCACAAGATCCTGCCCTTCTTTTCCCTGGTTCTAGACACACTACAGGGAAGTATGCAACTCTTTGTGTGCGGACAGGCAAAGCCCCATGCAGGTGCAAGTGTCAGCTCCTCTCTCTCACCCTAGCTCAGGAAGACCCATCAACCTGGTTATGGGCCTTTAGGATATGCAGGGCACACCTCAGCTCCCTTTGTGTGTGACTGTCTAGAAGGAATGCACAAAACCTAGCTGTCACCCAACCCAGATGTGTATTCCAAAGGCACACAGAGGCACAGAATGGTTTAAAGTTAGAAAATGCCAACTTTTTAAAAGTGGCATTTTCAGACCTGCAATTTAAAAACCAACTTCACTAAAAGCAGTGTTTTTAAATTGTGAGTCCAGAGACACCAAACTCATTCTTCCTATATTTTATTCCAATTGGATGTTACACATGTAAAGTGTTACAAAGCAGCTTCAATGCTAACCTATGCGAGAGATGGATCTTGCTGTAGTGAAAAATGAATTTAGCAGTCTTTCACTACCAGGACATGTAAAACTCCAAAGGACATGTCCTACCTTTTAAATACACTGCACCCTGCCCATGGGGTTGCGTAGGGCCTATCTTAGGGGTGACGTGTAATAAAAAGGAAGTTTTGTCTCTGGCAAGTAGGTGAGCTTGTCCCAGGTCGAAGTGACAGTTTAAAACTGCACACATAGGCTCTGCACTGGCAGGCTTGAGACATGTTTTAAAGTCTACTCAGGTGGGTGGCACAATCAGTTGTGCAGTCCCACTAGTAGCATTTAATTTACAGACCCTGGGTACATATAGTGCACTGTACTAGGGACTTATCAATAAATCAAATATGCCAATCATGGAGAAACCAAATGGTATTACATTTTAGATACAGAGCACATGCACTTCAGCACTGGTCAGCGGTGAAAAAGTGCACAGAGACCTAAAGCCAGCAAAAACGAAGTTCACCACACAATCAAAACAGGAGGTCAGAAGGCAAAAAGTCAAGGAAAACCATGCCAAACGATGCCAGGGCTAACAGTAACTCTATGGAGTTCTTAGATTGAATGAATGTCCTAGTAGCTGGAATTGGTGTAAATCACATTGTATGATGAAAACCACTGGCTTAACTCGTAAAAAACCCACATCGAGATTACTGATAAATCTTTAATTGCATGTTCTGATCAAAGACTCTGAGCTACTATGAACCAAGGTCCCTAGTGCCATTCCTCAATGTACCTATGAGATTACTGTCCTCTTTAAATGATACTGAAAAAATATGGTCTCCTATTACCTCACTTGTAACCATAGAATCTCATCATTGAGTTCCTTTGTGTGTTTTCCAGACGGGATACCCAGCATTGTTCCCTATTAAGGAGTAGTTGTGCCACGTTGCCCTTTTGTGGTGTGTAGATGTTTTCAGTAGTATTCGTCATTTGGTCCTCTGTGTGCTGGTCTCCCCATCTTTGCCAGGTACAGTCCGTTGATTTGATCGAGTCTTACAGCCATGGAAAATTCTTATAATCCTAATTTTGCCGTCATTTAGACCCAAGAAGTAATATTAGGTGTAAAACTACCTCAGTGGTGCAAAGTTAATCTCTGGGTATTGGCGTGTTTAGCACGGTATTATGACTCGCATGATAAAAACTGGAGAAAAAAGTGTGAAAATGTTTTTTCCCACCCCTTCCACCCATGTATTATCTTCGCACACTGTTTTGAAGATGACATTACCACTAGCGGTTAGGTGATAATTGCCTGTGCAAGAACCAGAGCAAGTGTAATTTGCAATCAGCTCCAAATGGGAGCAAGTCCCACAATGCCATTTGCACCCATTTTAGCACTTGCTCATGGGTCTAAATAGTCACATGAGAGGTTCAAATTAATAAACACAGCCTGCTTGCAGCCACAAGCCCCTCAGAAGACACATAAAATCTCACAAGACATACATAGACACTGTAAGAACCAGTGCTTAATTTGTAAAAGGTTAAGTGCCAGGGCCCTTTACAGGATGCCACTGCAACTTGCACCACTCATTGCCCCTGCCAACAATGTCAATGATAGTACCAACACAACTACTAACCATCGCACTCAAACAAGTGTGACAGTTCAGAGTATTCCGGACCACTCAATACATTAAGAATGGTATAGGCCACATTTTAATGTATATTTAATTATTAAATACTGTGTTTTGTGCTCATCTCAAAATTAGACAAACTGCGCCACCATGTGGTGGACTGTCATAAGTGCCAGTGTTGATAATTAAGTGCCAGTGAGGAGCACTGGAAACCACATGCTCAAATTATGCACTGGCATGCACATACAAGTGTGCACAACACACATGCAAACGGTGGGTCACTCCCTTGCTAGTTCTCTCCCCCATAAAGTAACACAAAATGATGAGCCTCTCCCACAGTATGTGGTGCAGAAGGCCTAAAACTCCCATATAATCACAAAAATATATAAAGGCCTTAGGCTGAATAAGGGGCTCCTGCGGTGTTGGGGCCCCCTGTGCCAGAGGGGCTGCACAGGCCTGTGGTACACCCTTGCCTCTCCCCATAGTTCTCCTTCAAAGGGAAAAGGGGTGGGCAAATCTTCCAGCCATGTGGCACATGGCACAGCACTGTTGTTGCCTGAGTGGAGGGGCACAGGCCTTTAGGTCCAGGACATTGGCAGCCAGCACCACAGTAACAACCTACTTTCAGCAGTGGGGGAGGGTAGCAGAGATAAGGCAAAAATTAAAGGGGAAGAGTGTGTGCTAATTAGTAGCTTTCACTCTGTGTAGCCAAGATCCCTGTCCACTTAATCAATGAGGTAAGGAGGACGAGACTAAACCTGTCAGTACTAGGGGCAAAAACACTCAGTCCTACCCGTGTGAAAGAGGGCCAAACTCGTCCTTACCTGCCCTCTTACATGAAAACAGCATCTGGCCGAAGGCCAGAGCCAAATACACCCTTGAACCACGCATGTGCAGCAAGCTGAGCTCAGGTTTTCACCTCGGATAGTATAGTGCCACACAGCTGATCAGCATTTGGTGAGGCTCGGCCCAAACCTCCTAATAAACCAGCATCGCTGCACATGTTGCAGTGATCATAAAGTATATGCAGGGACACTGGAATTATGAGATTATGCAGAAACAGCGTTTTCCGCATAATTATGGATTTACGCATTTGCCACAAAATCCATTATCTGTTGCATAATGTTCAGATTTCAACAACAAAAATATTTCTAGTTCAAACGGATCAAAAGTTACTAAAAGTGCAGCAACATTTTGCTGAACAGTAAAAGGCCATCAGCAAAGATTGACGAGTCATCTTTTGGCTGCCTATTTCTTTATTTGGGTGTCAAAGTGGTACTAATGAGGTGAAACCTTTGCCCAAATATTGTTAACTTGTGTAAAAATTCCAAAATAATAAGATAACACTAATCCTGAATGTGTTGCATTACTATGCATAATTTGCCTTTTCTTGCCGCATAATTTAGTCAACCCTGTCACATAATTTGGTCCTTCCCTGCTGCATAAATCCAGTGGCTTTGTTTATATGGGATAAAGCACCACCTGCCATATTTTATAAGGATATGGCAAGTCACTGAGAAGTTCCCTTACCATAAAGAGGAATGAGGCAAAAGGCTGAGTTCCTTTATAAGGCTATGGAACTCATTAATAACCATATTGTATTTTATTGCTTATAATACATGTTCACACCATTACCCTTCCAACAAACCACTTAAATCAGTGGAGTCTTGTGCCTTCATGTTCATTGCAGACATGAAGAATAAAAAAGCAGATGATGTACTGAGAAATTAAACACATCAAAAAGCAGTTAATAATGTTTCTCAAAACATATTAGAATCAGTTTATCAGTTTAGTGTAAATCAGATTAATTCAGCAACAAGCAAAGTATGAGTCATTTTGACCAGCATTAACCATAAACAGACATTTGAACCAAAAAATTAACATGGGGCAAGTCAACTACCAGCACCCAGTACATTTGAGGCAGTGAATATAAGTTGGAGTGAGACCAGGGGGCGTAGCTTCAGGGGGTGTTTGGGGTGTTACACGCCTAATAAATGTATTTTCTGGTAAATAGTTGGGTACCAGTGTTTTCAGTCAGGTATTGTTTCCATAAAACTGGCGCCGAACCTGGTGACTTCCAACGTCCCCATGTACAATCTGTGTTCAAAACCCAGATAATGCTTTTGAATGTTGTGCAAGTATTGATGTTCCATCAACTTGCCCCAAACCTGGTTGCTATCAGTGCTCTCACGGTCAACATCCGACCACTTCCCTCACCTAATATGATGCCTGCTTCCACCCAGCATGGCCGGAGTGACGCTAGCGTCCTCTGTGAACGCTCTCAAAGTCCCTCCCCACGCGGGCAGGTAGCTTCCGGCCCCTCCGGTACCCGCCCTCCTTCCACGTCTGCTGCAGGTTCTTATGCCGGCCATTCCTCTCCCGCCACACTCTTCCGAGCTGGTGGAGTGAGGGGTAGGTTTCCGGCAAGGCAGCTGCGGCTGAACCTTGAGTACTTTTTTTAATTCTTTGACTAGGACGCCTCTCGGCGCCCCCTTGGCCTGCGTCCATTACAGCCTGATTCCGCTAGGACAGACAGGCTACCGGTAATTATCTCTTGTTTTTCTGCCACTATTAGGACGTTAATAGTTTTAACGTACCCTCCGCCTGTTCCTCGAAGGAGCTAGTTAACCTCCCTAATTGGGTGAGTGTTTTGCTGCACATGTTCCACGGTGGTTGCTTTTGCCACCGTATTTACCTCAGTGGTTAGATGTGCTTCACGTTTGCCACTATGCTTCTTCCTTTTTCACAGAACTTACCACTTATGAGTTCTACTAACCACCTGAGCATGAAGTTTGGCATGCTGTCTCCCAAGAGGCTGTTTTTATTTTTGCTTATTATAATTTATGTTGTTGTCTTTTCTGTCTTTGTATTTTTTTAGGTTGGTCTACTAATAAGGTACCTCATTGTTAGGTTGCTTGTAGTGCTTGGTTTACATTTGACACTAACATTGAACCAACCACTGTGTAGATAGTGTACATACAGTTGGTCCTGAAGAATTGCCATGTGATCCTGCAGACACACTAGGCAAGAAACATGTTGACCCCCACTGTTCATTATCGCAGCAGTGGCTCACCTCTGTTGTTTTTAATTGGGACCAGTAGGCTTGCTGATTAAATTGGATTTGGAGCACCACTGAGCCTCATTTTTGCCCTTCCTGCACAATGCCCTCTAACCTTTCACCCACATCTACACCACAAGGCCCTATACCCACACTGCACCCGGCAGCTTGGGACAAAAAGATCTCCGATAAAGAGCCCCTCATAGGGTGTCCGTCAGGCATTGCAACTCCGGTTTGACGAGGAGCATGCCCTATGATGAAGCATGACAGCCAGCCGGGTGTGTGAGGGCCCCATTTCCAAAATTGGGAGACACCCTGTCTCCACCATAGGGTTAGGGTGTTAGACCGACCCAGCATCTTCCTCTTCTTTTTTTCTCTCCAAGGAACTGCATACCACTTCTGCTTGAGGTGTCTGCTGGATTTCACTGGAAATGTTAACATTAACAGAGAAAGAAAATGCACACACACTCTCCCTCTCTCTGTTGTGAAAGTTTTCAAAACTTGTTAGTTTACAAAATATTGTGTTTTCCCTTACTTAGTACTCCTACCAATCTGCATTCCTCTCCCTTTCCTCTGCCCCTTAAGCCCCCTCATGTGCCCTGCTAGTCCTATAATGTATTTTAACATTATATGCCAACGTGATTGTTGAAAAATCTGAAGCTCAACCCTCCACCTGACCCCCTACCGATCTTACTGACCAAGCTACTCCCCTGAGCGAGACTGAAACCCTTTAAACGGTGATTTGTAAATGTCCATCACTGTTTCTTGAGCTCTGGAAACGGCTATACTGCAAGTGGCTGCAAACTGGCTTCACAGCACGAGGGACACTTTTGTCAAATCCTGCCGTTTTACCAACAGAACGTGTCATACTGCATTTGTTAACCCCATTCTTGGACTGAAAAAAGTGAACTACAAGTTCAAAAATGCAAAGCGCTCTTGGCTCTAAAGGTACCATCAGAGGTGTCCCGCATAGGCCGGGGACACGCAGCATCCTCTAAACAAAAGTGAAATACAGGTTTATATTTAGCCGAGCCATAGAATGCAACATCTGGCAGATATAGATGTTTATTTGAGCTGATTCAGCTTTTCTACAGCAACTTTATGTCGTGGTGAACGATGTCGGACCAGTAAACCACATCTGTGATTCTAATACACACGTTTCCAAGGAGAATCTAATAGCTTTACTCGAAAAAACATGTTTGTCCCATATCTATTTGCGTCTCTCGTTGTGGGAGCTCAGCTGACAGGTTCTTTTTAGGTTCGACGCAAAGGCGTCATTCACGGCTAATGATTGTGGGGCGCGCGCTGCTCGGCTGCGCTCGTGAGCAGTTGGCTGTGCAAGCTGCAGGCTCTGGTGAGAGCAGCCGACTGGTTTGTTTGTCTGCATGTCTTAAGGTGAGGTTCACAGGCCAGGATGGGCTACGGAAGCCGGAGAGGTTGAACCATGGTGTGCAACTGTGAGGACCTCATGGACGGTGCAGATAGGCAGCTGTTTCCCCTCTTTGCTGTGAATCTATCTTGTGCCCCTCCAACCTCACTTGAGTAAGTCAGATGTATGTAATAAATTATTCGTATGGGGTAGGTGTGCTCTGCAGGGGATGGTTGGGGGTTCTGTCTTATGAATTCTTATGAAGCTCAGAAGAAGTCGGCTGCCAGTAACCAAGAGCGAGATAGGCCGGTCTCTCTGTGAGGTGAGAAATGGCCGTGCTGTTTGTCTTCCTGATCGATGGACTGAGCAATATTTTACCTTATCAGTGAAAAGTGAACATTTACACAGGGTGTTGAGAGATGCACTCTGGCACTGTCCAATAACATGGCAGCAGGGCCAAGGCTGCCAGTGCCTACACCTTGACCCTGGGTTAGCGTTGTGGCTTCTCTAGTGAATCAGCAGTTGTCTAGGCCCAACCACGTCTGTGGCCAAACTGCGTCATGCTCGTGTTAGGGATGCATAATGGGGCAGAACTTCCCAGGTGTTTGAATCCCACATTTCTGAGAGGAGACAAATGCCGTCAGCACGAGGCTGACTATCTCAAATGCTTAGGTCTCACATTTGGTATGAAGGAATACATGCACACATACCTTACCTCAAGTTGGAGCCGAGCCCCTCCCCATTGGCCAGTTTTCTCTGCGCAGGGGTCCGACTTACCGTCATCCTGTTCTGTGAGGCATCTGACAAGATTAGAACTGCACCTACCTAGGAATATTGTGGCCAGCGAGAGAGAGCCTGGTAGAGTGACTAGGGGTCCCGGATGTTCCAGGACAGACTCGGTTTGCCACTAGCCGTCCCAGCAGATTTCTGCAATTTTGGATCATGTCCCGGTTTTTAGAGGGGGTTGACTGAAAACGGTGAGCGGTCTTATGAGGAATATTCGTAGGCAAAAGTAATAGTAAATAGTTTATTCTTCAAGTTGAATACAGCACACCAGAAGCAGGCGGACAGCGTAGTGGAACACAGCGCGTCAACGCCAAACAGCTTACTTCAACTGACAATCTCTCAGCTGGCATTCTAGAATGCCAGCTGATACGTCACAACACAGGATGGTGCATGAGGGGGTACGGGTGCCTAGAGGAAAGGGAAGAATATTCTAGAAAGAGAAATACATTACAACACATCTCCTTCCTGAGGGAAAGGAGAAGGGGGGGTAGAGAGGAGAACAAGGAAAATGCACGACAGCCAAATGCATTAAGGTTATAACCTTGCTAGAGATAAATGCAAATATGACAGGCAAACAGAATAAAACAAACGCTAATAGCATTCAAAATCCTTAAACCAGCTAGTTTTAACTATTGCACGCCCAGACCTGGTCATACTGTTTTCCCTACTGGTCTGATGTTCCAAAGACGTGTCGCAAGTATCTGGTTGACTATTGGGAGCTTGACCCTGAATCTCCCTTAGATTGGTATCATTGATCTCAGTACTCTCTTCTAGGATTACTTCTTGATCATGGACAGGTGCGGCATCAACAATTTGGGGTTGGTCATGCCCACAACTATTGTCTATATCAGAATCACAATCAAACATCCTCCCCACACTCAGCTTTACACGTCCAAAATTATCTTCTTGAAATGGTGGTGAGTCTACGCTACTTTGGTCCGACATCACAACCTTTTTTTTCTTACTCATAGAGAGTACAGAAAAGTGCCTGACCTTACCGTCACTTAGCAAAGCAGAGTTGGAAAATATTTTCTTTAGTTCTAGTGGCTGGGTGTAGCGACTCTGCCCTTTCTCAATGAACCCACTGTGTTTGACTCTAACCATATGGCCCACTTCAAGGATCACTGGTCTGCATTTGTGTTTTGAATCGTGAAGTTCTTTGCTAACTTCCTGTGAATGTAACAAATTCTCCTTCACAATCTCAGGAAACCACACAGCCCCTTTGGCTGTCTCCAACCACCCAATATTGTCTTTTGAAATAGGCGTTCTTCCTCTCATTAAAACAAATGGGCAAGAGCTGTGCATTCATTGGGAGTCACTCTGTAAGCCCACACCATTTTAAACAATTAGTTTTTCCAGGCCAAACCGTTATTGTTTGCTAACTGCACTATACCTTTGATGATGCGGTTAAACCGTTCTACTGCACCATTACCAGCAGGATGGTACACAGAGGTGGTTTTGTGAATAATACCATTCCTTTCAAGGTACTTTTTAAAGTTTTCAGAGATAAACTGAGGTCCGTTGTCACTGAGGATGTACTTGGGTAAACCCTCCCTTGTGAAAATTTTGTCGAGGAATTTGATGATGTTGCCTGAGTTAGTTTTGTGGAGTATTTCCACTTTGGGCCACTTGGAGAAATGATCCACCACAACAACAATGTACACCTGTTCATCTTGTTCTCTTATGGGTCCCATTATGTCAATGCCTATTCTCTCCCAGGGCATACACGGGCGAGACAAGGGGTGTAACATGGGCCTTAAAGACACCTGTGACTTATCAGAGTTCTCACATTGCGTACAATCCCTCACCTTCCTTTCAATTGCAATGTCACATCCAGGCCACCAATACCACAGCTTGACTCTGCATTTAGTTTTGTTGATTCCTAAGTGCCCTTCATGGCAAATCTCTAAGATTCTACTGCTTAAGGTTTCCGGAGGTACCACTTTACCTTGTCTTAAAACTAGACCTCCTTCTAATGACAGCTCATGTCTGAGTTCCTAAAAAGTTCTGGGTTCCTTACGGACCTTTTTTTTTTCAGGCCACCCACCAAGTATCATTTTGCCTAACTCTTGCAACGCGTCGTCATCATTTTGTGCCTTCATCCACTCATCCTTTGAAATCCCAGGGAACTCTTCAATGATATTGGCAACACAAAACTCCTTGCCCATGTCTTCTACATATTCATTCATGGGGAAGGGCAAACGACTAAGGAAATCCGCAACAACATTCTTAGTACCAGGTACGTACTGCACGTCGTAATTGAAATTCAATAATCTCACCGACACACGAGCCAGTCTGGGTGAGGCTGCATACAGCGCTTTAGTGTTTAACACCTTAGTAAGTGGCTTATGATCGCTTCGCAATAAGACTTTCTTGCCCCAAACAAATTGGCAGAAGTGCTCTAGACCCCACACTCACGCAAGAGCCTCACGCTCAATCACAGAGTATTTCTCCTCAGTAGGAGTCAAAGAGCGTGAGGCAAAGGCAATGGTGTCCTCACTACCAAACATATTTTTCTGGGTGAGTACCGCACCAATACCCTTCCCACTGGCATCAGTAGTGACTATGCTTGGTAGATTGGGATCAAAACCTTGTAAGGCAGGGGCATTGCAAATATCCTCTTTAAGAGAGACAAAACATTTTTGGCACTCAGGGGTCCATTCAAATTTGTTCTTAAGTTTTAACAGCTGTCTGATATCATAGGTTTTGGTGGAAAAATTCTTCACAAATTTTGAATAGAATTCCACCAACCACAAGAATGCACGCACCTCTTCTCTATTCTTTGGCACAGGAGCCTCCCTTATGGCTCCCAACAGTTCTGTTTTGGGTTTGATACCTTCTTGTGTGATTTCGTGGCCCAAGTATGTCACATATTTTTTTGTGCAACTTCACATTTGTTGTATTCCGCTGTCAAACCTTTTTCTTGCAATATGCTCAATACTTTACACAAATTTCGGTCGTGCTCCTCTTTGCTTTTACCCATCACCAAAATGTCATCTTGAAAGATGAGCAGGTTTTCAAAACCCTTGAATATTACATGCATAAGTCTTTGAATCATTGCAGCAGCAGATGCTCACCCAAAGGGAACTCTTTTAAATCTGTAACAACCAAAAGGTGTTATAAAAGTTGTTAAGGCTCTGCTATCTGGGTGTAGGGAAACCTGATGGTAAGCTGCAGTCAGGTCAATGGTGGAGAACCACCGCATATTTTTAGTATGTGCCAACATCTCATTGATCTTGGGTAGGGGATGTTGATCCACTTGGATGCTCTGATTGAGGTCGCGCAAATTGATGCATAGTCTCAACTTTCCATTGGCTTTTCTAGCTACGACCAGTGGCGCAACCCACTCAGAGGATTCAGTGGGTTCTATGACCCCTGCTTTGTGTAAAGCTTCAAGTTATAATCTAACTTTTTCTTTTAATGCAAAGGGAATGATTCTTACTTTGTGTATGCATGGCTTTGTATTAGCTTTGAGTTGTATTCTATGTTTAAACCTTTTTAGTTTCCCAATGCTTCCGTCAAAAACCTTGTGGAATTTCTTGGACATGCATATTCCTGAGTCATCTTCTGCCTGTGTAAGTAGCACTGGTTCAGGGCTGTTGGGATTTAAAGTGATACCTAGCTTTCCTTGATCCCTCCACCCCAACACTGAGGGACCCGTGGCAGACACATACAATTTGCTTATGGTTTCCCTATTTTTGAAAACAAATTTCAACTTCCTGTAACCCAATATGTCCATAGGTTCTCCTGTGAAAGTTTTTAGAGATACATCTGATTGGATTAACTCGTGACCTAAGGTATGTATAAATTTTTCATCCCACACATCTTTGTTAACTATAGTATGTGGCGATCCTGAGTCTGCCACTATCTCTATGTTTACATCACCAATAGATATATTGCATATGGGTTTCTTTCTTTTCTTGTCGCCTGTATCTAAGTTAGGTACCAGTGTGTCAACCACATTGAGAACATACATGTTAATGTTAGAGTAATTGGAAGACTCCGAATCATACTCCTCATTCTGCGCAATTAATTTGACTCTATTGTTGGTTTTTTTCTGGCATGAAATTTCCTACAATGCCACAATTGGTACACTTTTGTGAGCATTCGGGGCACCTTTTATCATTGGCTAAATGTTTAGTGATACCACATCTGTAGCACTTCCTTTGAGATGAACTCTTAGAGTTATTTTGGTGATCAGACTCATATGTATTTTTATTCTTATGGTTGAACGACAGCTGAGGTCGAGGTTTCACACCACTTATTTTAGCAACTGTAGAAGGTTCCTTTTGCTTAATTTTGCTTTCAGCCATTACTCCTTTGGCACATCTACCAGTTAACTCAGCCCTTTTAACTATATCAATGACTTCTTGGAGGTTTTTTTTTTCCCTTTAGCCCATAGCGAGTCCTGGATGGCGGGATTAGCAGAGTGCATGGCGATCTGATCTCTTATAAGTTCGTCGTGTAGTACACTGAAGCGACATGTAAGAGCCAAATTCCTAAGGACAGCAACGTAATCTTCTATTGACTCAGCTTTGCCTTATTTCCGATGGTAGAACTTGTACCTATCTACTGCAACGCAAACCGTGGGTTTGTAATAATTGTCTAAATCCTCCAATGCATTCATGTATATGCCCCACTGATCACTTGTACATATTATTTTATTTATGCGATTGTACACTTTGAGCCCACCAGCTCCTAAGCAGTGCAACAACATTTTCTTTTTCTTCTCAGAAGTTAAGTCTTCTTCCTCATCATTGAATGTAGAAATGTAATTAGAGAAATATTCACGCCACACCTCCCATTTTAATACAGGTTCTCCAGCAGCAGGTAAAAATGCATGTGGTGGTGATAAATTGTACACATTACATGAAGCCATAGTTACGGTGTAGATGGCAGAGGTTACATTTAATTAGCCACCGGGTATCACCCACAGTTGACCAAGGGAGAAGTACCCAAATAACGTGGAAGGTAATACCCTTGTTGCGCTGCTGAAAAGTGAGTATCCACCCTGACAAAGATTGTGAATATAAGGGTAATAACCGAACAGTAGAGAAACAAGAATTCCTCTAAATCCACATATGGGTGAATACACTTGTGAAAACTTGAAGGGTGGTGGCAGAACTATGTCAGATGGTGTTGGAAAATTCAACCTGGGAGGAATGTACCACACCTACAAAGAATGGGGTGCGGGGCTTATTGCAAACTTGTTAAAGCTTCGTCACGCTGCAAATTTAGGCAGAACTAAACATAAAAATTCTGTTCAACACAAAGGATAGAAGAGGTAATGCTTGAATTAACCACTGGTGGCTTTTGGCATGAAGGTCTTCCCTCACGAAATTGATGAGGAAGCCGTTGAAGCGTGATGCTGGCTGTGATACAGCTAGCATGGCAGTGGTGTGCTTGGTGCGCATGAACAATGAAAATTAGATAAAAGGGAAGTGTCTGGAAAGCGCGCAGCTGCGAGTAACAGACGTCGCAGGAGCAGGGCAGTGCCGGATACAACAGTCACCAATATAGACGGCACAGAAGAAGCTCAAAGAGAACTACTCAGAGCAAGGGGTCTCTTCAGGGAGGTTCCTTGTGCAGAGTGGAACGCACGGCTGCAAGTGTCACAGACGAAGCGCTATGCCCAAGGTCAAAGTTACCTCATACAAGCTGCGAGTCTGTTCCTGGATGTTGCACAGCATGCGTGGAATGACGTTGCTGAGGTAACCAGCACAGAGGGCGAGGGCAGCCACTGGAATGGCAAAGACACAGCCAAAGGTGCTTGGACCGAGCTGCAAATCTCCACAGGAGTGTGACAGGACCCAGCGCAGGAGAGTCACCGAGGTAGAGCTGGACGGAGGAAGGAGTTACCTCATGAATGAACTCCAAACGCTCCTCATGCATAGAGGACACACGAGCCACTACCTCCGTAGACTGCTGGAAGCCACTTGACGATAAGAGAAGGTAAGGCTGGAGAAGATTGCCACCTTACAAGGTGGTTCTTCGATGTGCTGTGATCGTCGCCATTCTTATGAAGAATATTTGTAGGCACAAGTAATAGTAAATATTTTATTTTTCAAGTTGAAACCAGCACACCAGAAGCAGGCGGACAGCGTAGTGGAACACAGCATGTCAACACCAAACAGCTTACTTCAACTGACAATCTCTCAGCTGGCATTCTAGAATGCCAGCTGTTACGTCACAACACAGGATGGTGCACAAGGGGGTATGGGTGCCTAGAGGAAAGGGAAGAATATTCTAGAAAGAGAAATACATTACAAGTGGCATTTTTTAAGTGTTCTAAAGCTGTGCTAGTTATCCGCTGTTATAAGTAAGCCATGGACACCTCCGTTGGAGGAAGCCGTGCGCTCTACAAATGTCTTTGAATTGGATTGAATTCATACAGGGAGCATTGACACAATCCCCTGTGGTCAGAGAGGAGTGAAGGATGCTTTACTCTCCATGCTGTCTAGAGTACGGAATCTGTTGCCGGCTACTATCATTCTTTGGTTAGAGGTAATACCACAACAGGTAGGGCCAGAGGGTGCTCCCGTTCAAGCAGTAAACAACTCAGAAAAGAAATTGAACCATGCGGTCTCTAAAATCTTGGCTGGCTCCTCATTGTGCACGATCAGGCACAAGTTGATACAGGTATCCTATGCTGAGCTATATCACAAGGATGGGGTGCATTTGTCTACCAGGGGCCAAGAGCTATTTATCCAGACGATTTTAGGGGCTATTGACAAGGTAAGGTGCTCAAACTTAAGGAGGGGGGAGGGAGAGAGCCAGGGAGCTCCTCGCCCTGTGGCAGGGTCCTTGGCAGCAAAATAGCGAGAGATACCGAGATGTGGACTTTGTATGGACTGACTAACCTTTGGACAGGGGGAGCATTCAGTGGGGCTCTGGGCTGGCGGGATGGGGGACTGACCTGCTGGTGGTCCTAGACTCTCCTGCCCTACCCGAGATGCCGGTGTTAAAGGTTAAAGGAACTTTTGGGGGTGCACCTGTGATCAGGAAGCCCCATGAACCTGATGAATAATAAGAGGTCCGGGTTGGGAATTCTACCGATTTCGAGAACCTCCCACAAGTGATCAAATAGCTCAATTAACCGCAGCCCACCAATCCCCACCCAGTGATGCCTGAAGCCCACCACCAGCTGTGCCCTCTCCAATTCTGATCCGCAGAAATGCTGTGCCGCTCTGCGCACACAAGAATGGCCACACTAGCATACCTGTGTCTGCGGTTGCCAAATGACTGTAGGAAAAAGAAGGAGAGAAAAAGGGGGGGAAGAGTTACCAAAAGACATGGGGAGGAGGAGGAGTAGTGGCGACCTAACCACCCTCCCTTCTTATGTCAAATGGGGCCTCACATAATGCTCGAAGCACGACGACTTCTACCTGCCCACCCTCTGATCCCATCTGGTGGTAAACCAATAGAAGCCACGGTTGTGGCAGCCCCAATGCGGAGGGAATGGGAAGTGAACTGTGACGTCTCCTCACCCAGCAGGGTCAGGGAGCATTTACATATGCATGTGAACTGAAATCTGGTCAGCGGGGAGCCATCTGCATGCAACAACAGTCTAGAGCCCCCACCCTCAGGTCGCATCCGTAGGAATGCCTGTGGCACTGCCACCGGACAATAGGGGGCCCCCGGAGCCATACGCAAGCACACCCACGCTCCCTTCCCCAACGGGTCTGTCTTAGATCTCCTCACTCTGACCTGTAGGATGTCCCTCATCACAATGACATCCAACACATCGACCCCTGTTCCTGGATCCACCCTGGATGAAGCTAAAAGTTCTGAAATTCTAAATGCCCCAAAAAAGGCCAGCAAATAGGCTAGGCTGAACAGGCACACCTCATAGGATGATATGCAGACCAGGGGTAATATCCCCAAAATACGGGACAATCTAGCCACATTAATAGGCCTCCTGCTGTCGTCCGCCACCGGGGCTAAACCCTCCCATCCCTTTACAGCCTGCCGCACCCTAGGATCCTTGGTTGGATCAGCAACCCCTTCCAGCCCAGCGAAGAAAGCAATAGCCGATAACTGCCTATGCACCATTGACAATGACTTCCCATTTCTCTTTTGCTTAACCAAAAATTGCAATACCCCTTGCAGTGTAAATCGCTTATCCACCTTAGGTGAACCCAAAGACACTACATACACCTGCCATGAATTCTCGTACATACGCTTTGTCTTGGGGACCAGGGAAGCTGCTATCAGATCAGGGGCAATGGGGCACCAAGCTCCCACAACTTCTCTGCGAAATCTGACGTCTTCCTGTCTGCTTGTGGCCACCAAGCTCAGAATTCTGCCAACTTAGAATGGGACAGAGCATCAGCTACTGCATTGTCTACTCCTGGCACATGCTTAGCAGTAAAATACACATTACTCGCTAGGCAGCAGCGGATGAGCTCCTTCAGCAAGTGAAGTGCAAAGGGCATTTTGCAGTCTGATTATTGATCACCAACACTGCCGACATGCTGTCTGACCAAAACACTATTATCCTGTTAGCTAATAGGGGTACCCAAATGTGCAGTGCTACAATGATTGGAAAAAGTTCTAAGAATGTCACATTGCGCGTCAGCCCTGAGGACGCCCATTCTGTTGGCCAGTGTTTTATGCACCATCTTGTGCCACACACCGCGCCTAACCTTACGCTGCGTGCTGCATCTGTATAGAGCGCAACCTCCGCATTGGATTGTACTGGTTGTTGCCAAAGAAGGGTGCCATTGAAGTTGGCCAAGAACCCCTTCCAAGTGAGCAGATCTTCTCTAACTTCAGAAGACAGTCTGGTGTTTTGCCTGTAACCCAGCCATTGCCCTGGCAAAAACCCTGCCCATGGGTATCACCCTAGGAGCAAAATTTTAACTGTACCACTAGTACCTGCAGTTGATGCAAGGTAACCTTCATGGAAGCCCTGAATGCCAACACTTTATCCTGTGGGAGCCTACACACTCCAGCTACTGTATCTATCTCAATACCCAGGAAAGCCATGCAAGTCGCGGGACCCTCTGTCTTATCCTCCACCAAGGGAACTCCTAAGGACTCAGCCAACTGTCAGAAGCCCAGCAGGGCCTTTCCACACGCTGGTGAGCCCGGGGGGCCCAAGAACAGAAAGTCATCCAAGTAGTGCACCACGTCCTGGGTAAGCACCAGATCCTTCACTGTCCACTCCAGGAAACGACTGAAAGTCTCGAAGACAGAGCAGGTGATTGAACACCCCATTGGCATACAGAGATCAACAAAGAAACTCCCCTCAAATGTAAAACCCAGCAAACGAGTGTCATCTGGATATACTGGCAAGAGGCGGAAGGCGGCCTCAATATCAGATTTTGCCATCAAGGCACCCTTAACTAACCCCTGCAGCTTGTGGATTGCTGTGTCAAAGGTAGTGTACAGCACAGCACAAAGCCCTGGATCCAAGATGTCGTTGATTGAAGATCTCGGCGGGAAGGATAGGTTATGAATGAGGTGGAACTTTCCTATTTCTTTCTTGAGAACCAGCCCCAGCGGAGAACACACCAGGTCTTGACGTGGGATTGAACTAAATGGGCCAGCAACCCGTCCTGCTCGTACTTCCTTCATGATTTTTTCTCTAGCGACCTCAGGATTTCGCAGCACTGACAACTGGTTGCTGGGTGGTTCTATTGTAGGAGGGGCACTAGATGGAATGCGGAACATATATTTGAAACCATGATATCACAGATGAGCATCCTGCTGAGAATTATACCTGCCATGAAGCACATGCAAATGAATGGGTGTGGGTACTTTGTCAGGCTGACTAAAGTTACCGGCTTTTGCAAGGGTGCTGTTTCCTTGCCTTTTCAAGCTTCTTGAAACACTTCTGGGTCCCACAAAAGGAGCATATGTGCTTAAATTTAGAGGCGGACCCCCTATTGCATTCTTTTTGTTATACTGCCAGCAAGCCTGCCTCTTGTCCCCTTACCCTTTGTCAAAATGAAAGGAATCAGCTGGTCCATCTTCTGGAGGAGACGCTGGAGCGGACAAAGAGATTGGCCCAGGTCCCGCTTGCCGCTTTATCGTCCTCAGGGCAGCCTCGCACTCCCCGGATGATGTCATAGGCCGGCCCCCCTTAGGCAATCGCTTCCGGTGCATTGAGGGGGGAGGAATGGCTCCCGCCCGAGATGCAACTAAGGGCACCACACCCGAGGTGCGGGTGGCGCCAACACATTCTGCGCCGCTCCGTTAATGTAAAATTGTAGTCCTTCTATTTTTGCAAAATGTCCCGGTTTTTGGTTCTCAAGATCTAGTCACCCATGAGAGAGGGCATATTTATCATGGCACAGTTGAGAGCGCTTGGAAACTGTTTGGAGCATGCCTTATTGAATCTAAATGGTGGAGTGTGGCATTGTTGTGATAACTGGCTAACAGCGAAGAGAGAGTAGGTTCAGAGAAGGGGCTGGCATTAGGTTCAGAGAAGGGGCTGGCATTCTCTCATACGCAGCGGAGTGAAGCTATGTGGTAGTGATGCAATGTGCAATGTGTGAGGATATCCTGTAGACATAAACACGTGGTTAAGAGGAAGGCCACACCACTTGTGAATAAGTGTTAAGTCCTTCATGGTGCCAGTGCTGCTTAGAAAATAAATGTAATCTGCATACTGCTCAACACCCCAAACTACATGCACATACAGATCTGTAGCTGTGTGTGTCCATTCACAATTGTCTAGAAACATTAGCTCTCCGTGCGCTGGCGGTCGCCTAATCCAGCGATTCAAATCTCAAATTCAAAGAAGCAAGAGAGGTGCAGAAACAGGCAAGAGAGGTGCAGAAAGAAGCAAGAGAGGTTAAGAAAGAAGAAAGAGAAGTGCAAAAAGAAGCAACACAAGTGCATAATGAAGCAAGAGAAGTGCAGAAAGAGGCAAGAGAAGTACAGAAAGAGGCAATAGAGGTGCAGAAAGAGGCAGGACAGGTGCAGAAAGAAGAGAGTGAGGTACAGAAAGAGGGAACGGGTGCAGAAAGAAGCAAGAGAGGTGGAGAAAAAAGCAAGACAAGTGCAGAAAGAAGCAAGAAAGTGCAGACTGAGGGAAGAGACGTGCAGAAAGAGGCAAAAAAAGTACAGAAAGAGGCAAGAGAGGTGCAGAAAGAGGCAACATAAGTGCAGAAAGAAGCAAGAGAGGTGCAAAAGAGGCAATAGAGGTGCAGAAAGAAGCAAGAGAGGTGCAGAAAGAGGGAAAAGGAGTGCAGAAAGAGGCAAGAGAGGTTCAGAAAAAAGAAAGAAGTGCAAAAAGAAGCAACAGAAGTGCATAAAATAGCAAGAGAGGTGCAGAAAGAGGCAAGAGAAGTACAGAAAGAGGCAAAAGAGGTGCAGAAAGAGGCAAGAGAGGTGCAGAAAGAAGAGAGTTAGGTTACAGAAAGAGGGAACAGGAGTGCAGAAAGGAGCAAGAGAGGTGGAGAAAAAAGCAAGACAAGTGCAGAAAGAAGCAAGAGAAGTGCAGTCTGAGGGAAGAGACGTGCAGAAAGAGGCAAAAGAAGTACAGAAAGAGGCAAGAGAGGTGCATAAAGAGGCAACATAAGTGCAGAAAGAAGCAAGAGAGGTGCAAAAGAGGCAATAGAGGTGCAGAAAGAAGCAAGAGAGGTGCAGAAACAGGCAAGAGAGGTGCAGAAAGAAGCAAGAGAGGTTCAGAAAAAAGAAAGAAGTGCAAAAAGAAGCAACAGAAGTGCATAAAGAAGTAAGAGAGGTGCAGAAAGAGGCTAGAGAAGTGCAGAAAGAGGCAAGAGAGGTGCAAAAAGAGGCAAGACAAGTGCCAAAAGTGGGAAGAAGGGTGCAGAAAGAGGCAAGAGGGGTGCACAAAGAAGCAAGAGAGGTGCAAAACAAAGCAAGAGAAGTGCAGAAAGAATCAACAGAGGTGCAGAAAGAGGCAGAAGGGTGCAGAAAGAGGGAAGAAAAGCGCAGAAAGAAGCAAAAGAGGTGCAGAAAAGACGCAAGAGAGGTGCAGAAAGAGGCAAGAGAGGTGAAGAAAGCGAAAAGTAGTGCAGAAGAAACAAGACAAGAGCAGAAAGAGGCAAGAGAAGTGCAGAAAGGAGCAACAGAGGTGCAGAAAGAGGCATGAGAATTGGAGAAAGAGGCAAGAAATGTGCAGAAATAGGCAAAAGAAGTGCAGAAATAAACAAGAGAGGTGCAGAAAGAGGCAAGAGAGGTGCAGAAAGAAGAGAGTGAGGTACTGAAAGGAAACGGGTGCAGAAAAAAGCAAGAGAGGTGGGGAAAAAAGCAAGACAAGTGCAGAAAGAAGCAAGAGAAGTGCAGAAAGTGGGACGAGAGGAGCAGAAAGAGGCAAAAGAAGTACAGAAAAAGGCAAGAGAGGTGAAGAAAGAAGCAACAGAAGTGCACAAAGAAGCAAGAGCAGTGCAGAAAGAAGCAAGGCAGGTGTAGAAAGAAGAGAGTGAGGTGCAGAAAGAGGCAAGAGAGGTGCAGAAAAAAGGCAAAAGAGGTGCAGAAAGAGGCAAGAGAAGTGCAGAAAAAGCTACAGAGGTGCCTAAAGAGGCAAGAGTGGTGATGAGAGAAGCAAGAGAGGTGCAGAAAGAGGGAAGAGAGGTGCAGAGAGAGGCAACAGGGGTGAAGAAAGAGGCAAGAAGGGTACAGAACGAGGAAGAGAAGTGCAGAAAAAAGCAACAGAGGTACAGAAAGAGCCAAGAGAAGTGCAGACTGAGGGAAGAGACGTGCAGAAAGAGGCAAAAGAAGTACAGAAAGAGGCAAGAGAGGTGCAGAAAGAGGCAACATAAGTGCAGAAAGAAGCAAGAGAGGTGCAAAAGAGGCAATAGAGGTGCAGAAAGAAGCAAGAGAGGTGCAGAAAGAGGGAAAAGGAGTGCAGAAAGAGGCAAGAGAGGTTCAGAAAAAAAGAAGAAGTGCAAAAGAAGCAACAGAAGTGCATAAAATAGCAAGAGAGGTGCAGAAAGAGGCAAGAGAAGTACAGAAAGAGGCAAAAGAGGTGCAGAAAGAGGCAAGAGAGGTGCAGAGAGAAGAGAGTGAGGTTACAGAAAGAGGGAACAGGAGTGCAGAAAGGAGCAAGAGAGGTGGAGAAAAAAGCAAGACAAGTGCAGAAAGAAGCAAGAGAAGTGCAGTCTGAGGGAAGAGACGTGCAGAAAGAGGCAAAAGAAGTCCAGAAAGAGGCAAGAGAGGTGCATAAAGAGGCAACATAAGTGCAGAAAGAAGCAAGAGAGGTGCAAAAGAGGCAATAGAGGTGCAGAAAGAAGCAAGAGAGGTGCAGAAACAGGCAAGAGAGGTGCAGAAAGAAGCAAGAGAGGTTCAGAAAAAAGAAAGAAGTGCAAAAAGAAGCAACAGAAGTGCATAAAGAAGTAAGAGAGGTGCAGAAAGAGGCTAGAGAAGTGTAGAAAGAGGCAAGAGAGGTGCAAAAAGAGGCAAGACAAGTGCAAAAAGTGGGAAGAAGGGTGCAGAAAGAGGCAAGAGGGGTGCACAAAGAAGCAAGAGAGGTGCAAAACAAAGCAAGAGAAGTGCAGAAAGAATCAACAGAGGTGCAGAAAGAGGCAGAAGGGTGCAGAAAGAGGGAAGAAAAGCGCAGAAAGAAGCAAAAGAGGTGCAGAAAGACGCAAGAGAGGTGCAGAAAGAGGCAAGAGAGGTGAAGAAAGCGAAAAGTAGTGCAGAAGAAACAAGACAAGAGCAGAAAGAGGCAAGAGAAGTGCAGAAAGGAGCAACAGAGGTACAGAAAGAGGCATGAGAATTGGAGAAAGAGGCAAGAAATGTGCAGAAATAGGCAAAAGAAGTGCAGAAATAAACAAGAGAGGTGCAGAAAGAGGCAAGAGAGGTGCAGAAAGAAGAGAGTGAGGTACTGAAAGGAAACAGGGGTGCAGAAAAAAGCAAGAGAGGTGGGGAAAAAAGCAAGACAAGTGCAGAAAGAAGCAAGAGAAGTGCAGAAAGTGGGATGAGAGGAGCAGAAAGAGGCAAAAGAAGTACAGAAAAAGGCAAGAGAGGTGAAGAAAAAGCAACAGAAGTGCACAAAGAAGCAAGAGCAGTGCAGAAAGAAGCAAGGCAGGTGTAGAAAGAAGAGAGTGAGGTGCAGAAAGAGGCAAGAGAGGTGCAGAAAAAAAGCAAAAGAGGTGCAGAAAGAGGCAAGAGAAGTGCAGAAAAAGCTACAGAGGTGCCTAAAGAGGCAAGAGTGGTGATGAGAGAAGCAAGAGAGGTGCAGAAAGAGGGAAGAGAGGTGCAGAGAGAGGCAACAGGGGTGAAGAAAGAGGCAAGAAGGGTACAGAACGAGGAAGAGAAGTGCAGAAAAAAGCAACAGAGGTACAGAAAGAGCCAAGAGAAGTGCAGAAAGAGACAAGAGAGGTGCAGAAACAGGAAAGAGAGGTGCAGAAAGAGAGAAAATGAGTGTAGAAAGAGGCAAGAGGGGTGCAGAAAGAAGCAAGAGAGGTGCAGATAGAAGCAAGAGAGGTGCAGAAAGAAGCAACAGAGTTGCAGAATGAAGCAACATTCGTGCAGAAAGAGGCAACAGAAGTGCAGAAAGAAGCAAGAGAGGTGCAGAAAGAAGAAAGAGAAGTGCAGAAGGAAGCAACAGAAGTGCATAAAGAACAAAGAAAAGTGCAGAAAGATGCTACAGAGGTGCAAAAAGAGGCAAGAGAAGTGAAGAAAGAGGCAAGAGAGGTGTAGAAAGAGGCAAGAGAGGTGCAGGAAGAGGGAAGAAGGGTACATAAAGAGGCAAGAGGGGAGCAGAAATAAGCAAGAGAGATGCAAAAAGAGGCAAGAGATTTGCAGAAAGAACCAACAGAGGTGAAGAAAGAGGCAAGAGGGGTACAGAAAGAGGCAAGAGAAGTGCAGAAAGAAGCAACAGGTGCAGAAAGAGCCAAGGGAAGCGCAGAAAGAGGCAAGAGGGGTGCAAAAAATAAGCAAGAGAGGTGCAGATATAAGCAAGAGAAGTGCAGAAAGAAGCAACAGAGGTGCAGAAAGATGCAACATACATGCAGAAAGAGGCAACAGAAGTGCAGAAAGAGGCAAGAGAGGTGCACAAAGAGACGAGAGGTACAGAAAGAGGGAAGAAGAGTGCAGAAAGAGCCAAGGGGGTGCAGCAAAAGCAAGAGAGGTGCAGAAAGAAGAAAGAAAAGTGCAGAAGGAAGCAACAGAAGTGCATAAAGAAGCAAGAGAAGTGCAGAAAGATGCAACAGAGGTGCAGAAACAGGCAAGAGAGGTGCAGAAACAGGCAAGAGAGGTGCAGAAAGAAGCAAGAGAGGTTTAGAAAGAAGAAAGAGAAGTGCAAAAAGAAGCAACTAAAGTGCATAAAGGAGAAAGAGAAATGCAGAAAGAGGCAAAAGAAGTGCAGAAAGAGGCAAGAGAGGTGCAGAAAGAAGAGAGTGAGGTACAGAAAGAGGTAACGGGTGCAGAAAGAAGCAAGAGATGTGGAGAAAAAAGCAAGACAAGTGCAGAAAGAAGCAAGAGAAGTGCAGAAAGAGAAAAGAGATGTGCAGAAAGAGGCAAACGAAGTATAGAAAGAGGCAAGAGAGGTTCAGAAAGAAGCAACAGAAGTACACAAAGAAGCAAGAGCAGTGCAGAAAGAGGCAAGGCAGTTGTAGAAAGAAGAGAGTGAGGCACAGAAAGAGGCAAGGGAGGTGCAGAAAGAGGCAAGAGAGGTGCTGAAAGAGGCAAGAGAAGTGCAGAAAGAAGCAACGGTGGTACAGAAAAAGGCAAGAGAAGTGTATAAAGAAGCAAGAGAGATGTAGAAAGAGGCAAGAGAAGTGGAGAAAGAGGCAAGAGAGTTGCTGAAAGAAGCAAGAGAGATGCTGAAAGAAGCAAGAGAGGTGCAGAAAGAGGGAAGAGGAGTGCAGAAAGAGGCAACAGGGGTGCAGAAAGACGCAAGAGAGGTGCAGAAAGAAGCAAGAGAAGTGCAAATAGAAGCAAAAGAGGTGAAGAAAGAGGCAACATAAGTGCAGAAGGGGACAAGAGAAGTGCAGAAAGAAGCAACAGAGGTGCAGAAAGAGCCAAGAGAAGTGCAGAAAGAGGTAAGAGGGGTGCAGAAAGAAGCAAGAGAGCTTCAGAAAGAAGTAAGAGAAGTGCAGAAAGAAGCAACAGAGTTGTAGACTAGAGGCAACATAAGTGCAGAAAGAGGCAAGAGTGGTGCAGAAAGAGCCAAAAGGGGTGCAGAAATAGGTAAGAGGGGTGCAGAAAGAAGCAAGAGACGTACAAAAAGAAGCAAAGGAAGTGCAGAAAGAAGCAACAGATGTGCAGAAAGAGGCAACAGATGTGCAGAAAGAGGCAAGAGAGGTGCACAAATAGACAAGAGAGGTGCAGAAAGAGGAAAGACGAGTGTAGAAATATGCAAGTGGGGTGCAGAAAGAAGCAAGAGAGGTGCAGAAAGAAGAAAGAAAAGTGCATAAAGGGGCAAGAGAAGTGCAGAAATAAGCAAGAGAGGTGCAGAAAGAGGCAAGAGAAGTGCAGAAAGAGGCAAGAGAGGTGCAAAAACAGGCAATAGAGGTGCAGAAAGAGGGAAGAAGGGTGCAGAAAGAAGCAAGAGAGGTACAAAAAGAAGCAAGAGAAGTGCAGACAGAAGCAACAGAGGTGCAGAAAGAGGCAAGAGAACTGCAGAAAGAGGCAAGAGGTGAAAAAAGAGGCAAAAGAAGTGCAGAAAGATACAAGAGAGGTGCAGAAAGAAGAGAGTGGGGTAGAGAAAGAGGGAACAGGGGTGCATAAAGAAGCAAGAGATGTGGAGAGAAAAGCAAGACGTGCAGAAAGAAGCAAGAGAAGTGCAGAAAGAGGCACGAGAAGTGTATAAAGAGGGAAGAGAGGTGTAAAAAGAGGCAAGAGAAGTGCAGAAAGAGGCAAGAGAGGTGCTGAAAGAAGCAAGAGATGTGCAGAAAGAGGGAAGAAGGTTGCATAAAGAGGCAACGGGTGCAGAACGAAGCAAGAGAGGTGCAGAATAAAGCAAGAGAAGTGCAGAAAGAAGAAACATAGGTGCAGAAAGAGCCAAGAGAAGTGCAGAAAGAGGCAAAAGAAGTACAGAAAAAGGCAAGAGAGGTGAAGAAAGAAGCAACAGAAGTGCACAAAGAAGCAAGAGCAGTGCAGAAAGAAGCAAGGCAGGTGTAGAAAGAAGAGAGTGAGGTGCAAAGGAGTGTAGAAAGAGGCAAGAGGGGTGCAGAAAGAAGCAAGAGAGGTGCAGACAGAAGCAAGAGAGGTGCAGAAAGAAGTAACAGAGTTGCAGAAAGAAGCAACATTCGTGCAGAAAGAGGCAACAGAAGTGCAGAAAGAGGCAAGAGAGGTGCACAAAGAGACAAGAGAGGTGCAGAAAGAGAGAAGACAAGTGCAGGAAGAGGCAACAGTGGTGCAGAAAGAAGCAAGAGAGGTGCAGAAAGAAGAAAGAGAAGTGCAGAAGGAAGCAACAGAAGTGCATAAAGAACAAAGAGAAGTGCAGAAAGATGCTGCAGAGGTGCAAAAAAAAGGCAAGAGAAGTGCAGAAAGAGGCAAGAGAGGTGCAGAAAGAAGCAAGAGAGGTGCAGGAAGAGGGAAGAAGGGTCCATAAAGAGGCAAGAGGGGAGCAGAAATAAGCAAGAGAGATGCAAAAAGAGGCAAGAGATTTGCAGAAAGAACCAACAGAGGTGCAGAAAGAGGCAGGAGGGGTGCAGAAAAAGGGAAGAGAAGTGCAGAAAGAAGCAAGAGAAGTGCAGATAGAGGCAACAGAGGTGAAGAAAGAGGCAAGAGGGGTACAGAAAGAGGCAAGAGAAGTGCAGAAAGAAGCAACAGGTGCAGAAAGAGCCAAGGGAAGCGCAGAAAGAGGCAAGAGGGGTGCAAAAAATAAGCAAGAGAGGTGCAGATATAAGCAAGAGAAGTGCAGAAAGAAGCAACAGAGGTGCAGAAAGAAGCAACATATGTGCAGAAAGAGGCAACAGAAGTGCAGAAAGAGGCAAGAGAGGTGCACAAAGAGACAAGAGAGGTGCAGAAAGAAGGAAGATGAGTGCAGAAAGAGCCAAGGGGGTGCAGAAAAAGCAAGAGAGGTGCAGAAAGAAGAAAGAAAAGTACAGAAGGAAGCAACAAAAGTGCATAAAGAAGCAAGAAAAGTGCAGAAAGATGCAACAGAGGTGCAAAAAGAGGCAAGAGAAGTGCAGAAAGAGGTTAGAGAGGTGCAAAAAGAGGCAAGAGAGGTGCAGGAATAGGGAAGAAGGGTACAGAAAGAGGCAAGAGGGGAGCAGAAATAAGCAAGAGAGATGCAAAAAGAAGCAAGAGATGTGCAGAAAGAACCAACAGAGGTGCAGAAAGAGGCAGGAGGGGTGCAGAAAGAGGGAAGAGAAGTGCAGAAAGAAGCAAGAGGGGTGCAGAAAGAGGCAAGAGAGGTGCAGAAAGAGGCAAGAGAGGTGCAGAAAGAGGCAAGAGAGGTGCAGAAACCAGCAAGAGAGGTGCAGAAAGAGGCAAGAGAGGTTCAGAAAGAAGAAAGAGAAATGCAGAAAGAAGAAAGAGAAATGCAGAAAGAGGCAATAGAGGTGCAGAAAGAAGCAGGAGAGGTGCAGAAACAGGCAAGAGAGGTGCAGAAAGAAGCAAGAGAGGTTTAGAAAGAAGAAAGAGAAGTGCAAAAAGAAGCAACTGAAGTGCATAAAGAAGCAAGAGAAGTGCAGAAAGAGGCAAGAGAAGTGCAGAAAGAGGCAAGAGAGGTGCAGAAAGAAGAGAGTGAGGTACATAAAGAGGTAACAGGAGTGCAGAAAGAAGCAAGAGATGTGGAGAAAAAAGCAAGACAAGTGCAGAAAGAAGCAAGAGAAGTGCAGAAAGAGAAGAGATGTGCAGAAAGAGGCAAACGAAGTACAGAAAGAGGCAAGCGAGGTTCAGAAAGAAGCAACAGAAGTGCACAAAGAAGCAAGAGCAGTGCAGAAAGAGGCAAGGCAGTTGTAGAAAGAAGAGAGTGAGGCACAGAAAGAGGCAAGGGAGGTGCAGAAAGAGGCAAGAGAGGTGCAGAAAAAGGCAAGAGAAGTACAGAAAGAAGCAACGGTGGTACAGAAAAAGACAAGAGAAGTGTATAAAGAGGCAAGAGAGATGTAGAAAGAGGCAAGAGAAGTGAAGAAAGAGGCAAGAGAGTTGCTGAAAGAAGCAAGAGAGATGCTGAAAGAAGCAAGAAAGGTGCAGAAAGAGGGAGGAGGAGTGCAGAAAGAGGCAACAGGGGTGCAGAAAGACGCAAGAGAGTTGCAGAAAGAAGCAAGAAAAGTGCAAATAGAAGCAAAAGAGGTGAAGAAAGAGGCAAGAGGGGTACAGAAGGGGACAAGAGAAGTGCAGAAAGAAGCAACAGAGGTGCAGAAAGAGCCAAGAGAAGTGCAGAAAGAGGCGTGCAAAAACAGGCAAGAGAGGTGCAGACAGAAGCAAGAGAGGTGCAGAAAGAAGCAACAGAGTTGCAGAAAGAAGCAACATTCGTGCAGAAAGAGGCAACAGAAGTGCAGAAAGAGGCAAGAGAGGTGCACAAAGAGACAAGAGAGGTGCAGAAAGAGAGAAGACAAGTGCAGGAAAAGGCAACAGTGGTACAGAAAGAAGCAAGAGAGGTGCAGAAAGAAGCAAGAGAAGTGCAGAAGGAACAAAGAGAAGTGCAGAAAGATGCTACAGAAGTGCAAAAAGAGGCAAGATAGGTGCAGAAAGAGGCAAGAGAGGTGCAAAAAGAGGGAAGAGCGGTGCAGGAATAGGGAAGAAGGGTACAGAAAGAGGCAAGAGGGGAGCAGAAATAAGCAAGAGAGATGCAAAAAGAAGCAAGAGATGTGCAGAAAGAACCAACAGAGGTGCAGAAAGAGGCAGGAGGGGTGCAGAAAGAGGGAAGAGAAGTGCAGAAAGAGTCAAGAGAGGTGCCGAAAGAGGCAAGGGAGGTGCAGAAAGAGGCAAGAGAGGTGCAGAAACCAGCAAGAGAGGTGCAGAAAGAGGCAAGAGAGGTTCAGAAAGAAGAAATAGAAATGCAGAAAGAAGAAAGAAATGCAGAAAGAAGCAACAAAAGTACATAAAGAAGCAAGAGAAGTGCATAAAGAGGCAATAGAGGTGCTGAAAGAAGCAGGAGAGGTGCAGAAACAGGCAAGAGAGGTGCAGAAAGAAGCAAGAGATGTTTAGAAAGAAGAAAGAGAAGTGCAAAAAGAAGCAACTGAAGTGCATAAAGAGGCAAGAGAGGTGCAGAAAGAAGAGAGTGAGGTACATAAAGAGGTAACAGGGGTACAGAAAGAAGCAAGAGATGTGGAGAAAAAAGCAAGACAAGTGCAGAAAGAAGGAAGAGAAGTGCAGAAAGAGAGAAGAGATGTGCAGAAAGAGGCAAACAAAGTACAGAAAGAAGCAAGAGAGGTTCAGAAAGAAGCAACAGAAGTGCACAAAGAAGCAAGAGCAGTGCAGAAAGAGGCAAGGCAGTTGTAGAAAGAAGAGAGTGAGGCACAGAAAGAGGCAAGGGAGGTGCAGAAAGAGGCAAGAGAGGTACAGAAAGAGGCAAGAGAAGTGCAGAAAGAAGCAACGGTGGTACAGAAAAAGCCAAGAGAAGTGTATAAAGAGGCAAGAGAGATGTAGAAAGAGGCAAGAGAAGTGAAGAGGCAAGAGAGTTGCTGAAAGAAGCAAGAGAGATGCTGAAAGAAGCAAGAGAGGTGCAGAAAGAGGGAAGAGGAGTGCAGAAAGAGGCAACGGGGGTGCAGAAAGAAGCAAGAGAGGTGCAGAAAGAAGCAAGAGAAGTGCAAATAGAAGCAAAAGAGGTGAAGAAAGAGGCAAGAGGGGTACAGAAGGGGACAAGAGAAGTGCAGAAAGAAGCAACAGAGGTGCAGATAGAGCCAAGAGAAGTGCAGCAAGAGGCAAGAGGGGTGCAAAAACAGGCAAGAGAGGTGCAGAAAGAGGAAAAAGGAGTGCAGAAAGAGGCAAGAGGGGTGCAGAAAGAAGCAAGAGAGCTGCAGAAAGAAGTAAGAGAAGTGCAGAAAGAGGCAACAGAGTTGTAGACTAGAGGCAGCATAAGTGCAGAAAGAGGCAAGAGTGGTGCAGAAAGAGCCAATAGGGGTGCAGAAATAGGTAAGAGGGGTGCAGAAAGAAGCAAGAGATGTACAGAAAGAAGCAAAGGAAGTGCAGAAAGAAGCAACAGATGTGCAGAAAGAGGCAACAGATGTGCAGAAAGAGGCAAGAGAGGTGCAAAAATAGACAAGAGAGGTGCAGAAAGAGGAAAGACAAGTGTATAAAGAGTCAAGTGGGGTGCAGAAAGAAGCAAGAGAGGTGCAGAAAGAAGAAAGAGAAGTGCAGAAAGAGGCAAGAGAAGTGCAGAAATAAGCAAGAGAGGTGCAGAAAGAGGCAAGAGAAGTGCAGAAAGAGGCAAGAGAGGTGCAAAAACAGGCAATTGAGGTGCAGAAAGAGGGAAGAAGGGTGCAGAAAGAGGCAAGAGGGGTGCAGAAAGAAGCAAGAGAGGTACAAAAAGAAGCAAGAGAAGTGCAGACAGAAGCAACAGATGTGCAGAAAGAGGCAACAGATGTGCAGAAAGAGGCAAGAGAGGTGCAAAAATAGACAAGAGAGGTGCAGAAAGAAGAAAGACAAGTGTATAAAGATGCAAGTGGGGTGCAGAAAGAAGCAAGAGAGGTGCAGAAAGAAGAAAGAGAAGTGCAGAAAGAGGCAAGAGAAGTGCAGAAATAAGCAAGAGAGGTGCAGAAAGAGGCAATAGAAGTGCAGAAAGAGGCAAGAGAGGTGCAAAAAGAGGCAATAGAGGTGCAGAAAGAGGGAAGAAGGGTGCAGAAAGAGACATGAGGGGTGCAGAAAGAAGCAAGAGAGGTACAAAAAGAAGCAAGAGAAGTGCAGAAAGAAGCAACAGAGGTGCAGAAAGAGGCAAGAGAACTGCAGAAAGAGGCAAGAGAGGTGCAATAAGAGGCAAAAGAAGTGCAGAAAGATACAAAGAGGTGCAGAAAGAAGAGAGTGGGGTAGAGAAAGAGGGAACAGGGGTGCATAAAGAAGCAAGAGAGGTGGAGAAAAAAGCAAGACATGTGCAGAAAGAAGCAAGAGAAGTGCAGAAAGAGGCAAGAGAAGTGTATAAAGAGGGAATAGAGGTGTAAAAAGAGGCAAGAGAAGTGCAGAAAGAGGCAAGAGAGGTGCTGAATAAAGCAAGAGAAGTGCAGCAAGAAGAAACACAGGTGCAGAAAGAGCCAAGAGAAGTGCAGAAAGAGGCAGGAGTGGTGCATGTTCCTGTTTGGCAATGCAAACACTAAGATGGTTGTCTACTGTTCCCTGTTGGCCACCATCCTTGTTTGTGTTTGTAGCCAACCACAGGGAATCATAGTTAGCTGCCTAACTAATATTCAATGCGTTGGTTGTTATATGACTCCCTGCAACAGATTTTCCAATGTTAGTAAATTTGTCGCATTGCAAAATCAGTGACAGATTGCAAAACGTTGGTATGCAGTTTGTAACCACTTGAAATGAAATGAAATTCGTACTTGTAAAGCGCACTTATACCCCCAAAGGGGTGTCCTGGCGCTGTACGCATACCGCTGTGGAACCCTTCCTGGCTTTTCCCTGTGAAATGTCCACTCCTGGGCACCCCCAAGGTGAAGGCAGGCATCCCAGCGCTGGTGGGGCCGTTGTGGAGATTAAGCAAGCTATTGCCCAGAGTTGCAGAGTGGGACCCATGATTAGAATAGGCACCGAGGCGAGAATTATCAGGTCCGAGGAAATTGAGCCCAAGACCCGCCGAGGTGGGAATTGAACCCTGGTCCCGGGCCAGATCTCTGCATCAGGGTCTGCCGCTCTAACCATTGAACCACTAACAACTTGTCTCAATATATAAGACCCATTATTACCTGTGGTCTGTTGTTTCATTTAGGTCACTAGCAACACGTTGGCTCATGAGAGGACAGATTTCTGCATGTTCCCCTCTCATTAACATTTGCATTTTACTTGGGGCATAAGTGTTGCACTATGCTGTTGTCTCATCTTTTTACATGGGTACACATATTAATTATGCTCTTATGAATGAAGACTTCAAAATTTGTGATAGATATACATGAAACTATTGCGTTATCATTTTTTGTTTTCAGGCTGTTTTTAGGTCTGTCCAACAGACAACTTTGACTCTCTGTTTTCAAAGACCTAATGAGTACAATACCAAAACGTACAGTAGGCTCATTGCTTATCACTGCTTGTGTTTCTTGTCAATTTCATTTGCTTGCTTCTTTCAATTTTCATTCCTTTTGCTTTTTATGTTTGACTCTCATGTTGAGCACAACTTCTTTACCATCCTTTTGATTGGATGGCTTGATTCTTCCCCTGCTTGCATTCAGGGAACTAATGGGTTTCAGCACTCTATAACACCACATGAATGGCCTAATTTGCAATATTTTGCCACATGGCATCTCGGCAAGTGTTCCTGCTGCGCTGCCGTGCGTCAAAATAAAGGGGCAGGAATGAGCCGTATCTACAAGATGCGGCACATTCCTGTCCTTCTCCCCTCTGCTGGCGCACAAACAACAGCCATGCACCAGCGCAGACACCCTTGCATCATTTTGCAAGGCTGCCTGCGCTAAGGGGATGATTACTTTTGTGCAGGAAGGGACACCTTCCTGCACATAAACAATCATTAAAGGCATTTTCCTTCTACAGCATGCATAGAAAGAGGAAAAAACAAGGAGAAATTAAAGTATTTCTCTGTGTTGCACCACAAAATGTTGTAAATCTGGGAATGCGTCAAGTTCCATTGATGTTGCGTGGGAACACCCACAGCAACACCCATGGAATGCCCCTTTCACGCAGAGTTATGTGTGAAAGGGAAACATATTTACAAGGCCATGAAAAGTCACGTAGGGTGACTTTACATGACCTTGTAAATATGGGTAAGCCCATCGTGCTGCTTGTGCGTCAATAAAAGTGAAGCACCAGCGGTGCAATGGGCTTGTAAATAAGCCCCAAAATGTCTTGATTTCTCGACCTCTCTCCTGTGTGCTGTCCCCCCTTCACATTCCAAACTTCGGTCACGCTCTTGGTGTTGCTCTCCCACCCACTAGCTCATCCGTTGCTTTTGCACACACCTCTCATTTTGTTTTGTAATTTACCGCTCCAAGACGGGTGTCCACAACCTTGGAAGAGGAAATTATAAACAGTCAACATGGCCACAAGCCAAGGCCAGCATGGCCGCCACTTCATGAGGTATGCACGCATACATGGTCAAGCATGCAAGATCATATGTCATCATACTGGGGCCAGATTTTGGCTTATAAGTTGTGTTCCTGATGCTGATCAGCATCAGTAAAAAGCACTTATTTCTTTTTTTATCAATGCTGTTCAACACTATCAACAAGTATTTGCCAAAACCAAAAGGCCAGCTAATGCCTTTCAAAGATGAGACCTGTTGTTTGTACCAATGTTTGTTTCAGACAGTTGTTTATTACATCATAACTTTTTTGTCATTTCCTTTCCGCATATACTTGTGTGATGCCTCAGCTCTGACTGAGCCGCACAATTTTGTGATTTCCCTCATAAAGATATTCTTCCCAATTGTGCTGCAGTGTTTGACGATGACTGCCACACTTGTGTGCACATTTCTTGATTGCTCTCTAGCGAGCCAGTGCGGGAGTTGAGTTGCTCAAGCTGCTGGTGAAGTCATGCTTCTCTTAGCTGGCTCCTGCCAGAGGTGACAGGACATGTGACCTGTCATGCACAGAAACGAATTCCATGTTCCATGTGCCACTGGAATGAAGCTGCACCCTATTGATGAGGCCCAAATAGTCTGAAACTGATCTGGGATTACTTGTGATCTGGTTCGCAGGAGACCTGGCCTGGCAGTTCAGTATGAACTGTTCCCACTGTGTTCCATCAAAATATGATTTCAAAAATATCATGAGACACTCCAACCTAATAAAAACAACAGTAGGGAAATTGCTGGTCTTTGGAGGGGATGGGGGGAGGGTAAGATTTACTATTCCTACTAAAACCTAAACAAATGTAGGAAAGCGTTGAACCAGTGTAAACAACAAGAGGCAACGTTTTGGACTTTGGAGGGGTCAGAAATACTAGTCTCACTCTATTGTAGGCAACAGTATGGAAAATGTTGAAAAAATATATAAAATGTAATATAAAATGTTTTTCTAAAAAGTCACAAAATAAGAAATTAACATTAACATATCAATTAACTACATATGAAACATTTAAAAAAAAAAAAATCACCAAGTTTTGTGAACAGCCAAATAATTATTCATATAAAACAATACTTATTGAATACAAAGTATCCAATTTAAATATTATTTATAAATTAAAAACACTTACACATTTATAGTAAAAACTCTTTATACCCTACTCACCTGCAATTCCAACACCCACAAAAAAATTATACAACACTAAAAAAATAATTGTATAAATCACAACAAATAATGTATATATAATAAAATACCAAAACTTAAAAAAACAAAAACAACACATTAAAATAAAATGTTATATATTCAAACAATTAAATCATTTACATACTTAATAAAGTAATATCTAACGAAAGTAAAATAATTAACTATTTACAAAAAAAGAATCATTTATCAATTACATGATTTACATACCAATTGAAATTAAAAATATATGCATAAAGATATGAATGAAATAATGTAATAAATAAATAGTTGGCATAATTAATAATCTAATAAACCATTTAAATTTACATATCTGTAAAAGTATTGAGAACATTTAAATATATATTAAAATATCTTCCCACCCTACTGCTCTAAAAACCCAACAACCCACCAATAATTTTAAAAAAAAGTAAATAAGCTAAAAACTACAATATTATAAAAACAATAAAACTATTAAATAAATCTGACTACTTACAATGACATATTAATAACTTAAAACACACAAAATCATAAAACATAAAGCACTTTAAAATACACTATTCCTACCTGCAATATTCCGTGCCATAATATACTTATCATCATGATATTTCTTTTCATAATATTTATCTTAGATATTATTGTTGACACAATGTTAACACTGTGCATTGTTCAAATGAGTATTCCTTAAGAAGGATTATGTCCTCAAAGTTAAACCTCTAAAAATAAGGACCCCACACTGCTTTGGAAGGAAGTTTAGTTATACATATACTCTTTAGATTTAAACTCACTTTGGGGAAGGTGTACATAATAATGAAATGTCATATCTTCTATGGTGGAGATGCCAGAAAGATCTTGGAATAAAACATGATCCTAATCAGCCTGATCTTTGAGCTGTTGGTGGATAGATCACCTTCTCCGAATAATATTTGTTCAGAGTATCCTGATGTGCTTACTGTTCCACTAGGGCTTTACAGGTTATACAAAACGTTGGGGCATATTAGCAAGGGCACTATCGCTGCTTTAGCAGCACTTTTTGCCGCTAAAGCGGCGATATTTATATCGCCCTATCAGCAAACTGTCTCTAACAGCAGTTAGAGACAGTTTGCGGGCATTAGCGCCCGTTTTTTACCGCTTTGCATGTCAGCGATATTTATCGCTAATGACATGCAAAGTGGGCGTTCCGACGAACAAACCTGGGAAACACTCGCTAACAGGCCTATCACCTATTAGCAAGGTGGCCATGGCCCCAGTTAGCGACGTGAAAAAGTAGCGCTAACCGGGGTCATCGCCATTTATTTAACACCTGCAATTAGCAGGTGTTAGCCATACCTAACATGGGGGGGTGGATTATGCTGATACGACCACAGGGTCGTATCAGCAAGGTGTTCTCCCTTCTCCATGCAACATCGCTGGTTTTTCAGCGATGTTGGCCTATTACCCCCGCTATTGCTGGAATATTCATCGCCATAGCGCTAATCGTTGCTAATACAGCGTTAGCGTGGCGATATATTCCAGCGATAGCCGGCGATAAAAAAAATCACGCTAAGCAGGGTTAGCGATGATTATCGCCTCTTCTTGCTAATATGCCCCGTTGTTCAAATTGGTTTTGGTTGCAGCTGCACTAGAACACATTATGCAAAAAATCTTGTAAGGCCTCCCTAATGTGCTAGGCTTCTAAGACAAAATTACCATGATGTATGGAAGTAATGCAGAACAATATTATGATAGCCTGAAAAAACGTTTGGAGAAGTTAAATGTAGCAGGGCTGATCACAGAGGGTTAAATGCCAAATTGAAGTAGTCTTTGTGACATATCTAGAGCATACACTATCTAAAGGTACAACCAAATATTGATCTTTCTGCCAAATAGTGATCTTTCTGAAGCTGTCAAAAATAATCCACAAGAGTTGGCTGGATAGTAGTCAAAGTTCATCAAGGGTTTCTCTGGTAGACTACTTTTAGGTACTCTGTTGAACGAACATTGGCAAACGCCAATAGGTCTTGTCTATGCGAGAGCTATTGGCTTTGGCAATGTGTTTTAGCTGTGTTGTACACCACACCAGTGTGGCTGCTGTCCAGCATGGCTAAAAGTTAGTGGGGTGGGGTACATTGGAGTGGGGTACATTGGGGTAGAGTGGAATGGGGTAGATTGAGGTAGAGTGGAGTGGGGCAGATTAGCGTAGAGTGGAGGGGAGGTTGAGTGGGGTAGAATGGAGAGGGGTGGATTGGGGTAGATTGGCGTGGGGTAGAGTGGGGTTGATTATGATATATTGGAGTGGGGTAGATTGAATTGAGGTAGATTGGGGTGGAGTGGGGTAGATTGCGGTGGATTGGAGTGGAGTAAATTTGGGGTAGATTACAGTGGGGTAGAATGGAGTGGAGTAGGGTAGAGTGGAATAGGATATACTGGGATAGATTGGTGTGGAGTGGGGTAGATTGGGGTAGATTAGAGTGGAGTGGAGTGGGGTCGATTGAGGGAGTGAGGTAGATTGAAGTGGCGTGGGGGAAGATTGGAGTTGGGTCGGTTGGGATAAAGTGGGGAAGATTGGGGTAGAGTGGGGTAGATTGGAGTGTAGTGAAGCAACTTAGAGTGGAGTAGATTGGGGTATATTGGAGTGGGGTAGATTGGAGTGGGGAAGCGGGGTAGATTGAATTGGGGCAGATTGGGGTGGAATGGGGTAGATTGTAGTGGAGTGGGGTAGATTGGAGTGGGATAGATCGGGGTAGAGTGGAGTGGGATATATTGGAGTAGACTGGAGTGGAGTGGGGTAGATTGGGGAAGAGTGGAGTGCAGTGAATTGCGGTAGATTGGAGTGGAATGGGGTAGATTAGGGAAGAGTGCAGTGGATTGTGGTAGATTGGAGTGGAGTGAGATAGACTGGGTGGATTATGGTAGGGTAGATTGGAGTGAAGTAGGGTAGATTGGAGTGAGATAGATAGGAGTGGGGTAATTTAGGGTGGGGTAGATTGGAGTGGGGCAGATTGGATTGGAGTTGGATAGTGTGACGTGGGGAAGAGTGTGATGGGTGGGGTAGATTGGAGTGGGGTAGATTGGGTTAGGTTAGATGGGTAGATTGGAGAAGGGTAGATTGGAGTGGAGTGGGGTAGATTTGAGTGGAGTGTGGTAGATTAGAGTGGTGTAGATTGGAGTGAAATGGAGTGGGGTAGATGTGGGTAGAGTGGAGTGGAGTGTGGTAGAGTGGAGTGGGGTAGATTAGAGTGGAGTGGAGAGGGGTAGATTGGGTGGATTGGAGTGTGGTAGAATGGAGTGGAGTGGGGTAGATTGTGGTAGATTGGAGTGGGGTTGATTGTGGAGGAGTGGGGTAGTTTGGAGTACGGTAGATTGGAGTGGAGTTGGATGGCGTGGTGTGGGGCACATTGTGATGGGTGGAGTAGACTGCAGTGGGGTAGATTGGGGTAGGGCGGGGTAAATTGGAGTGGAGTAGATTGGAGTGGAGTAGTTTGGGGTCATTGGAGTGGGGTAGATTGGGGTGGGCAGACTAGATGGGGTAGATTGGAGTAGGGTAGTTTGGGGTGGAGTGGGATAGGGTAGATTGGAGTGAGGTGGATTGGGTGGAGTGGGTTAGATTGTACTGAGTGGGTAGATTTGAATGGCATGTGGTAGATTGGAGTGAAGTTTAGTGGGATAGATTTGGTAGACTGGAATGGAGTGTGGTAGAGTGGAGTGGAGTAGACTGGTTAGACTGGAGTGGGTAGATTGGAGTGGAGTGGGGTGGAGTGGAGTAGAGTTGGATAGATTGGAGTGAAGTGAGATGGATTGGGGAAGAGTGGAGTGGGGTATATTGGAGTGGAATTGAGTGGGGTAGATTAGGGTGGAGTGGAGTGGGGTGGATAAGTTGGAATAGAGTAGGGTAGATTGGAATGGAGTTTGGTAGATTGAAGTGGGGTAGATTGGAGTGGAATAGATTGGGGTAGAGGGGACTGGGGTAGAATGGATTAGGGAGAAGTGGAGTTGGATAGATCGGAATAGAGGTGACATTGGAGATGAGTGTCATAGACTGGGAAAGAGTGGAGTGGGGTTGGGTAGATTAGGGTGGAGTGGGGTAGATTAGGTGGATTAGAGTAGGGTAGAACAGATTGAAGTGGGGTAGACTGGAGTGAAGTGGGTATATTGAAGTGGATTGAGGCAGATTTGAGTGGAGTGGTTTGGATCAGAGTAGGGTACAGTGGGGTGGGGTAGATTGGGGTAGAGTGGGGTAGTTTGGAGTGGAATAGATTGGAGTGGAGAAGATAGGGGTAGATTTGAGTGGAGTAGATTTGGGTGGGGTAGATTTGGGAGGGGTAGATTGTAGTAGGGTAGATTGAAATGGAAAGGTACCGGGTAGATTGGAGTGGGGTGGAATGGGGTGGAGTGGATTAGATTGGATTGGAGTAGGGGAGATTTGAGTTGAGTGTGGTAGATTAGAGTGGGGTAGAATGGAGTGGGGTAGATTTGAGTAGAGTGAAGTGGAGTGTGGTAGAGTAAAGTGGGGTAGATTAGAGTGGAGTGGAGTGGGGTAGATTGCATGGATTGGAGTGTGGTAGATAGCAGTGGCGTGGGGTAGGTGTGGTAGATTGGAGTGGGGTAGATTGTGGTATATTGGAGTGAGGTAGATTGTGGTTGAGTGGGGTAGATTAGAGTGGAGAAGATTTGTACAGATTGCAGTGGAGTTTGGAGTGGAGTGGAATGGGGTAGAGTGGAGTGGAGTAGATTGGAGTGGAGTTGGATAGAATGGAGTAGAGAAGGTTGGATTGGGATACATTGGAGTGGGGTGGATTGGGATAGATTGAAGTTGGATACATTGGAGTTGATTGCAGTGGGGATGGTATGACTGGGGTAGATTGGAGAAGAGTGGGGTAGATTTGAGTGGAGTACTGTAGATTGGGGTGGAATGGGGTAGATTGGAATGGGGTGGGATCGATTGAGTTAGATTGAGTAGAGTGGGGCAGACTGGAGTGAAGTGGGGTAGATTGGGGCAGATTGGAGTTCACTAGGGTAGATTGGAGTAGGGTAGAATGTAGTGGAATGGGGTAGATTGGATCAATAGTGGAGTGGATTGGGGTTGATTGGAGTGGGTTTGAATGGGTTACAATAGGGTAAATTGAAGTGGGGTAGATTGGAGTGTGGTGGGGTATATTGGAGGGAGGTGGAGTGGGTGGGTAGATTGGGTTGGGTAGATTGGAGTGGGTAGATTGGAGTAGAGGGGGTAGATTGGGGTGGAGTAAATTGGGGTAGATTGTAGCAAAGTGGAGCAAGGTGGGGTAGATTGTAGTGAAGTGGCGTGGGATAGATTGGAGTGGAGTGGAATAGATTGGAGTGGGGTAGATTGGAGTGGGATAAGTGGTGTAGAGTGGAGGGGCATAGAGTGGAGTGGTGTATTGTGTCGTGGAGTGAATGAAGTAGATTGGAGTGGCGTGGAGTCAAGTGGCGTGACATGTCGTAGAGTGTCTTAGAGTGGAGGGGCATAGAGTGGTGCGGCCAGTCGTAGAGTGGAGTGGAGTGTCATAGAGTGGAATGGCGTGCCATAGACTGAAAGGACATAGAGTGGAGTGCAGTGGGTTAGTGTGGAGTTGGCATGGTGTGGTAGCGCACTGCCATTGCAGACAACACATTTTCAATTGAAATGACCGTTACATTTATATCACAATACGGTTTTACTGCACACAAATAATAATGTGTGCAAATGTCGTCACCTAGTGTATTGATGTGTTTTGATCGTATTAAAAAAAAAAATTCCACCACACTACAGAATTACAAAATTATATGTGATGCATTTGTACTAATTCTGATATATTCTGAAACATCAGCACCATTCATTTTTGTGTGTGCTAGAAACAAAACTCATCCTACACTCTCTCCTCTTACCTGGATACTCAGCAGGATTGTCACATAAATGCTCTCACTTTGAAGTCAGAGAAAGAAAAAGTAAATACCAAGCTCCCTGGGAAGACACAGCTTGACATTTGACCATTGTCTTTGAATGCACAGCAAATGCTACAAGATAAGAACAAGCTTTAAAGGCCTGTTTACAGAAAGCGAGTTTGTGGTAGAATACTGTAAATGATGTTTGGGCAACGGAAGGGACGAACTCAAGCGGGGCAGCCTAAGCAAATAAAGCCAGCAAATAGAAAGCCAGAAAATGTGAGTTACAAACCACAAAGCCAATGGTAAGCAATGGGCAGAATGCATTACTAGGTCATCTTTCTGGATGTCCCCAAGATGTCTTTAGCAAACCAGACTGCTGCACTGTCTGGTAGGCTTTGACCTAAAAAGGCGGTCCCTTTTAATTGGTCTGCTGGATGTTTGTACACGTTTGACAGATCTAGCAGCTGATTTACAGAGTCCTTACTTTTGACACCTCCAGGTACACTGTGCTGACTACTGTCTGTGGTTTTTCCAGCTCTTTCCTGGTCTCTTTTATCAACTTCACCACAACACTCTAAACTGCCAACATTCTATCTTCTGTCAAGTGGAGCCAGTGTCCCAGTGGTTTTGAAGTTTCATTCATGATGTCTCTGCTGAAACTGAATAAATGAACTCAGTGATGGACATCATTGAAGGAACTTGGTGATGGCACTTTATGAAGGAACTCAATGACGGAGCTTATTAAAAGAACTAATTAATGGAGCTCCATGATAGCAGTGACTGAAGTCCATGATGACTCTCATTAACAAATTTCAGTGAAGGAGCTCAGTGATGTACATTGGTGAATTAGCTCAGTGATGGGATACAGTGAAGGTTGATTTTCTGGGTCAATTTGGTATGCAGGCAAAAGGTTCATTTTAGGGAGCAGAGGGTGTTAGGTGGATGTAAGAGGCATTTGATAAGAAAAGGGGACACAAAGGCTATTTAAGAGCATTTGTGCCTGACCTGATGTTCTATGAGAATTAAGATCTGGAAATAAGTAAACAAACCAACCAAAGTGAAATTTACAGTGAATATAATTTTTAAAACAATTGTGGCATTTTCATTTTTATCAAGAAGTGGCTTGACCAGAGAGAATAGCTCCATTGACTAATAGTCCAACAGTCTAAAGAAGCACTGGCAAAAATGATGGGTCTCGGGTTCATAAGCTGAGTTTTGCTGTTTCGCATGCTCATAAATGTGTTTAGACGCTTTTGTATGCACAACCAACAATGTTGCAATGAGTTTACGTTAATGAAAAAACATTTCAAAATGGTTGCCAATGTGCATACCTGTTGTGAGGCATGTGAATGTGTAGTGGAGTAATGCATAGGTATGTGTGTGGTGTGACATTGAGTGTGTGTGTGGTAATGCATGGTAGCCATTTTAATTTACCTTTCTAAAATAGTGGGATGGCATGTGAGAACAGTAATAAAAGTAAAGAATAAGAAAAGTATGCACCAGTGCACACACAATAAAATGGAGTGCTGGCCCGATAGCACTTTGCAGCCGACATTCCCTAATGAAAAAATATAAATGACAGAAAGGAATAGGAAAGGAATCGGGAAAACTGGGTAGGAGAGGAAGTGGATGGGAGGGCAATAAAATGAGTGCATGAGGGGAAGTAAGAAAAAAAATTAAAGCAAGTGGAGTGAGATTGGCAGGGAATATCGCGTAGCAGGAAAGCAGGGATACAGGAATGAAAAAGAGCACTTGGTGAATTAAAAGCACAGGGGGAGAGCAAGTAAACATGCTCTCCCATTAAGTGCTAAATTTAAAATAATAAAAAGTCCCATCAGGTATGCAGTGAAAGGATACTACTCGTCCAATCAGAACATTATGAGACCAAGATGCTCCTGACTGGAAAAAAGAAGTGAATACAGAGAAAAGTCAAAGTCATCCAATCACGAGCAAGGGGCTGAAACAAAACACATTCATTGTATATTTAGTGTATTGGAAATAATAGAACTAGTCAACAGGCAGCACACCTGTCTTCTCCATTCAGTTAAGGCTTGGCCCGAGGGATGGGGTCCCCGGGGCTGAAATCGGTCCCTGGGAGGGGGACCCCGTGGCCCCCCCTTCCCCATTGAATTGTGATGGGCCCCAGGAATGGGGTCACTGGGGCTGAAATCGGCCCGGGGAGGAGGACCGCTCAGCCCCTCTCCCCCATTAAGTTGTGGCTGAGCGCCAGGGCTAGGGTCCCTGGGGCTGTTCTGGCCCTGATGTTAAACCAACAGTAAGCACTTACACACATAAACATAGCAGGTGACCCCTTTGATGCTTCACTTCTGTACAGGACATATGATCCTAACTCCTGGGCTTGGCAAAGGCAAAGCAAGAGTGTTTTCTCTGCAATTCCATATTGAAAAATTATCTAAAATCCTTTGTGGAGGTGATTGCATCGTTGATCAATTTGAGCGCAATCTGTATGTGACTGTAACAAGTGGGTTCTTTCTTGTTTTCTCCTGGTGAGAGCGGAGTCCATGGTTCTCCCTTAAAATTGCTAGGAGTATGCAAATGTGCAGATCACTTGGAAGCTTCCCTGTTTGGCCCCACCCATCTTAGTGGTATCCAGAGGTCTTCCTGCCTTTTGCCAGGATGATGGACAGCTTAACAAGTGGCCCCCCAGCGTGTCGCCCTACGATTTTGGTGGTGCGTTCTTGATGCTGAGGAATATGAGGACATCTCCACCGAACAAAGAAGGACTTACTTCATATAATTAAGAGGAAGGATCCTAGTTTAGAGGAGATTTACATCTTTGTAGTCTTATTGTCTTCTCTATAAGCGAAATTCATGTTATGAAATATTTCTGGATAAAGAAGCACCAGGAACAATCACATTGCCAAAACCCACACAAGGTAACTGATGATATTTCCTTGTGCTCCATTACACAGTTTTAGTTTAGAATATGTACTGGACATTTACCCAAGGAAGTAGCACTTAGTAATTAACCAGTAGAAAGAATTCCATGAAGTAGATATTTTGTGCAAAACTCTGGACTCTTGTTGGATAAAAAGGCAGGTGTGGTTCCTATGCGGCTGAATCACTCACACAGCTACTGACACACAGACACTCACACACCCACTCACAGAGGCACTCAGACACTCACCTAGTCACTCATGCACCCACTCACAGACCCATACAGCCACTCATACAGCCACTCAGAGACCCATTCAGACACTCATGCACCCACTCACAGACCCATACAACCACTCACAAAGCCATTCACAGACCCACTTATATACTCACACTCACAGATCCACTCAGAAATAACGCACCCACTCACAAACCTACTCAGACACTCATGCACTCACTCACAGACTGACTCACACACTCATGGACTCACGCACAGACCCACTCAGACACTCTCACACCTCTCACAGACCCACTGAGATACTCACTGAGACACTCACGCACCCACACAGGCACCCACTCATGCACCCACTCACAGACCCACTCAGACGCTTGAACAAAACCAGTGAAATTCCGCAGTTATAGTTAGCTGAGCTAACTATAACTTATGCCCCGCAACTATAACATCCCTGTAACCTTTGTTTTTTTCAGTGAATATATTATATATATATATATATTATCTACTGGCGGTCGCCAGTAGATAGTTATAGTTAGGACCTATTTTCCATAGGAAATCCGCGACATTCTATTTGAAATAGCTCTTGCAGTCGGTTGACGAATCTTCGCGAAATTTTCAAACTTTATGGCCCGCTCCGGTCCGCTCCTACCCTGAAAGTTTCGGGGTGATTCGTCAAGCGGGGCCGAGAAAAAGGGGGTCCCAAAACGTGTTTTCCCCATTCATTTTCCCATAGGAAACTTTAGACACGGCTACAGCCCGAACTGCTGAACGGAATTACACAAAATTTGGCAAAGAGGTAGTTCTTGGTTCAGAAAGAACCCTTTTTGATAAATGGTGTAAATCCGTTCAGTAGTTGCGGAGAAATTAAAAAAATAAGAGTCAGAAAATCAATTTCCCATAGGAAACTTTATGCAAGGCTACATCCCGAACTGCTGAACGGAATTACACCAAATTTGGCAAAGATGTAGTTCTTGGTTCAGAAAGAACCCTTTTGTTAAATGGTGTAAATCCGTTCAGTAGTTGCTGAGAAAATCAAAAGTAAAAACACATATATATCTGGGCGGAGCCTAACCACACATGTCATCGTGAGATCTGATTGGCTGTCAGCACTTCATCCTGGAATTGCTGGCAGCCATCTTGGGACCAATATAAATGATAGTACCCCATTGAAATGCATTGTAGTGAATCAAAGATTTTGAGGGTTACCAAAAGGAGAACTATAAAGGGTGATAACAGACTTTAGTTACATTAGAATTCATTTGTTGATCGTACCATACTAATTTCAGGAATTGTGGTGTGTTCTAAGGTGATTTTACCCTGTGAAAAACCTTCTGCTGGGATATCATGAATCATGTTTGAGAGAAAACTATTTTCACATGCTTGTCCCATACAGTTTTGGAAGGTGCTCCAGAAGCTAAAATGAGAGCATATTTTCTGTAAATTCACATTATCTTTCTCAGTCATGTGAGAATGAAGTGTGACATTCTCAGTAAAACATGTACATCCAACAAGGGCAGAGACTGTCAGTTGATTCCTTTGTGTTCTACTGCAGCTTCCCAGAGTGTTCTAAAGAACAACTAGAGTGCTAACAGCCTTATTTATGACAAAAGTATGGCACACCTGAAGCCATCTTGATTGGAATAAACTGGTAACACTTAAAACATTTAATTTAAAAAGGAACAAAATGATGGGGTTCATCTTGTCATAGAAATTATGGTTAGTGCTCTGGAAAGAAAAATTAGGACATGTTTCAAGTGTGATCTCAAATATCTTCCTGTTATATTTCAACAGGAGCAGCCTGTCAGTTGATGCCTTTGTGTTCTACTGCAGCTTCCCAGAGTGTTCTAAAGAACAACTAGAGTGCTAACAGCCTTATTTATGACAAAAGTATGGCACACCTGAAGCCATCTTGATTGGAATAAACTGGTAACACTTAAAACATTTAATTTAAAAAGGAACAAAATGATGGGGTTCATTTTGTCATAGAAATTATGGTTAGTGCTGTAGAAAGAAAAATTAGGACATGTTTCAAGTGTGATCTCAAATATCTTCCTGTTATATTTCAACAGGAGCAGCCTGTCAGTTGATGCCTTTGTGTTCTACTGCAGCTTCCCAGAGTGTTCTAAAGAACAACTAGAGTGCTAACAGTCTTACTTATGACAAAAGTATGGCACACCTGAAGCCATCTTGATTGGAATAAACTGGTAACACTTAAAACATTTAATTTAAAAAGGAACAAAATGAGGGGGTTCATTTTGCCATAGAAATTATGGTTAGTGCTGTAGAAAGAAAAATTAGGACATGTTTTAAGTGAGATCTCAAATATCTTCCTGTTATATTTCAACAGGAGCAGCCTGTCAGTTGATGCCTTTGTGTTCTACTGCAGCTTCCCAGAGTGTTCTAAAGAACAACTAGAGTGCTAACAGCCTTACTTATGACAAAAGTATGGCACACCTGAAGCCATCTTGATTGGAATAAACTGGTAACACTTAAAACATTTAATTTAAAAAGGAACAAAATGAGGGGTTCATTTTGCCATAGAAATTATGGTTAGTGCTGCAAAAAGAAAATTTAGTGCATGTTTTAAGTGAGATCTCAAATCCTCTTCTATTTCATTAGAAAATTCTGACATGCAGACTGAAACAATCACTTTCAATACCAGCAGTAGACTTCCAGTTAACTTCTTGGTGAGCAGTAGCTTTACTACAGTGATCTAATGAACAAATCTACAGTGCTAACATTCTGAATTTATGGCAAATGTGTGACACATCTGAATGCCTTCTTGATGGAATCAAAGTAAAAAACTGAAAGCATTTCCTACTGAGGAGACTGCAGTAAATGAGGAAATTAGGAAACTTCATAACAAAGAAGTCTTCCAAGATGGCCACCAGTGAAAAAAGAGCCCAAATGTAGCACAAATATTACCCAGATGTAGCCCACATATATCCCAATGACAAAAGTGTGAAAAACACTTTTTATTTTTAGTTTTTTTGCAGTTTTATGTAGTGCAGACTGGTCAGGTATTGGAGCGTTGCATCTTAAAACATGACCCCCCTACACTACAAAAATACCACTGCACTACCCTAAACCCTAAAACACTACCCCCAGCACGACCCCCTACACTACACAAGCACCACTGCACTATCCTAAACCATAAAACACTACCCCCAGCACGACCCCCTACACTACACAAACACCACTGCACTACCCTAAACCCTAAAACACTACCCCAACACCACTGCACTAACCTAAATCCTAAAACACTACCCCCAGCACGACCCCCTACACTACCCAAACACCACTGCACTACCCTAAAACATGACCCCTACACTACACAAACACCACTGCACTACCCTAAACCCTAAAACACTACCCCCAGCATGACCCCCTACACTACACAAGCACCACTGCACTACCCTAAACCCTAAAACACTACCCCAGCAGGCCCCCTACACTACACAAACACCACTGCACTACCTTAAACCCTAAAACACTACCCCCAGCAAGACCCCCTACACTACCCAAACACCACTGCACTAACCTAAATCCTAAAACACTACCCCCAGCACGACCCCCTACACTACCCAAACACCACTGCACTACCCTAAAACATGACCCCTACACTACACAAACACCACTGCACTACCCTAAACCCTAAAACACTACCCCCAGCACGACCCCCTACACTACACAAGCACCACTGCACTACCCTAAACCCTAAAACACTACCCCCATCACGACCCCCTACACTGCCCGAACACCACTGCACTGCCCTAAACCCTGAAACACCAGCCCCTGCACGACCCCCTACACTGCCTGAACACCACTGCACTGCCCTAAACCCTAAAACACCAACCCTAGCATGACCCCCTACACTGCCCGAACACCACTGCACTGCCCTAAACCCTGAAACACCACCCCTTCACGACCCCCTACACTGCCCGAACACCACTGCACTGCCCTAAACCCTGAAACACCACCCCCAGCACGCCCCCTACACTGCCCGAACACCACTGCACTGCCCTAAACCCTGAAACACTATCCCCAGCAAGACCTCCTACACTGCCCGAACACCACTGCACTGCCCTAAACCCTGAAACATCACCCCCAGCAAGACCCCCTACACTGCCCGAACACCACTGCCCTAAACCCTTAAACACCACCTCCAGCACTGCCCAGCACTGCCCAAACACCACTGCACTGCCCTAAACCCTGAAACACCACCCCCTGCACGATCCCCTACACTGCCCGAACACTACTGCACTGCCCTAAACCCTGAAACACCACCCCCAGCACGACCCCCTACACTGCCCGAACACCACTGCACTGCCCTAAACCCTGAAACACCAACCCCAGCATGACTCCCTACACTGCACGAACACCACTGCACTGCCCTAAACCCTGAAACACCACCCCCAGCACGACCCCTACACTGCCCGAACACCACTGCACTGCCCTAAACCATGAAACACCAGCCCCAGCACGACCCCCTACACTGCCCGAACACCACTGCACTGCCCTAAACCCTGAAACACCACTCCCAGCACGACCCCCTACACTGCCCGAACACCACTGCACTGCCCTAAACCCTGAAACACCAGCCCCAGCACGACCCCGTACACTGCCCGAACACCACTGCACTGCCCTAAACCCTGAAACAGCAGCCCCAGCACGACCCCCTACACTGCCCGAACACCACTGCACTACCCTAAACCCTCAAACACCAGCCCCAGCACGACCCCCTACACTGCCAGAACACCACTGCACTGCCCTAAACCCTGAAACACCAGCCCCAGCAAGACCCCCTACACTGCCCGAACACCACTGCACTGCCCTAAACCCTGAAACACCACCCCCAGCAAGACCCCCTACACTGCCCGAACACCACTGCACTAAAGCCTGAAACACCACCCCCAGCAAGACCACCTACACTGGCCGAACACCACTGCACTGCCCTAAACCCTGAAACACCACCCCCTGCACGACCCCCTACACTGCCCGAACACCACTGCACTGCCCTAAACCCTGAAACACCACCCTCAGCACGACACCCTACACTGCCCGAACACCACTGCACTGCCCTAAACCCTGAAACACCACCCCCAGCACGACCCCCTACACTGCCCGAACACCACTGCACTGCCCTAAACCCTGAAACACCACCCCCTGCATGACCTCCTACACTGCCGGAACACCACTGCACTGCCCTAAACCCTGAAACACCACGCCCAGCACGACCCCCTACACTGCCCGAACACCACTGCACTGCCCTAAACCCTGAAACATCAACCGCAGCAAGACCCCCTACACTGCCTGAACACCACTGCCCTAAACCCTGAAACACCACCCCCTACACTGCCACGAACACCACTGCACTGCCCTAAACCCTGAAACACCACCTCCAGCAAAACCCCCTACACTGCCTGAACACCATTGCTCTGCCCTAAATCCTGAAACACTAGCCCCAGCACGACCCCCTACACTGCCCGAACACCACTGCACTGCCCTAAACTCTGAAACACCACCCCCAGCACGACCCCCTACACTGCCCGAACACCACTGCACTGCCCTATACCCTGAAACACCAGCCCCAGCAAGACCCCCTACACTGCCCGAACACCACTGCACTGCCCTAGACTCTGGAACACCAGCCCCAGCAAGACCCCCTACACTGCCCGAACACCACTGCACTGCCCTAAACCCTGAAACACCAGCCCCAGCATGACCCCCTACACTGCCCGAACACCACTGCACTGCCCTAAACCCTGAAACACCAGCCCCAGCATGACCACCTACACTGCCCGAACACCACTGCACTGCCCTAAACCCTGAAACACCAGCCCCAGCACAACCCCCTACACTGCCCGAACACCACTGCACTGCCCTAAACCCTGAAACACCAGCCCCAGCACGACCCCTACACTGCCTGAACACCACTGTACTGCCCTAAACCCTGAAACACCAGCCCCAGCACGACCCCCTACACTGCCCGAACACCACTGCACTGCCCTAAACCCTGAAACACCACCCCTGCATGACCCCCTACACTGCCCGAACACCACTGCACTGCCCTAAACCCTGAAACACCACCCCCTGCACCACCCCCTACACTGCCCGAACACCACTGCACTGCCCTAAACCCTGAAACACCACCCCCTGCACCGCCCCCTACACTGCCCGAACACCACTGCACTGCCCTAAACCCTGAAACACCACCCCCAGCACGACCCCTTTACTGCTCGAACTCCACTGCACTGCCCCAAACCCTGAAACACCACCCCCAGCACGACCCCCTACACTGCCCAAACACCACTGCCCTAAACCCTGAAACACCACCCCCTGCACGACCCCCTACACTGCCCGAACACCACTGCACTGCCCTAAACCCTGAAACACCACCCCCTACACTGCCTGAACACCACTGCACTGCCCTAGACCCTGAAACACCACCCCAGCACGACCCCCTACACTGCCCGAACACCACTGCACTGCCCTAAACCCTAAAACACCACCCCCAGCATTACCCCTATACTGCCCAAACACCACTGCACTGCCCTAAACCCTAGAACACTAACCCCAGCATGACCCCCTACACTACCCGAACACCACTGCACTACCCTAAACCCTCAAACACTACCCCCAGCACGACCCCCCTACACTACCCGAACACCACTGCCCTAAACCCTAAAACACTCCCCCAGCACGACCCCCTACACTACCCGAACACCACTGCACTGCCCTAAACCCTAAAACACTCCCCCAGCACGACCCCCTACACTACCCAAACACCACTGCACTGCCCTAAACCCTAAAACACTACCCCCCGCATGACCCCCTACACTACCCAAACACCAATGCACTACCCTAATCCCTAAAACACTACCCCCGCATGACCCCTACACTACCCTAAACCCTAAAACACTACCCCCGCATGACTCCCTACACTACCCAAAGACCACTGCACTACCCTAAACCCTAAAACACGACCTCCTACACTACACAAACACCACTGCACTACCCTAAACCTTAAAACACTACCCCCTACACTACACAAACACCACTGCACTACCCTAAAAACTACCCCAGCACGAACCACTACACTACCCAAACACCACTGCACTACCCTAAACCCTAAAAACGACCCCCAGCAGTACCCCTACACTACCCAAACACCACTGCACTACCCTAAACCCTAAAACACTACCCCCAGCAGTACCCCCTACATTACCCAAACACCACTGCACTACCCTAAATCACTACCCCCAGCACGACCCCCTACACTACCCAAACACCACTGCACTACCCTAAAACACTACCCCCAGCACGACCCCCTACACTACCCAAACACCACTGCACTACCCTAAACCCTAAAACACTCCCCCAGCACGACTCCCTACACTACCCAAACACCACTGCACTACCCTAAACCCTAAATCTACCCCCAGCATGACCCCCTACACTACACAAACACCACTGCACTACCCTAAACCCTAAAACACTACCCCCAGCACAACCCTCTTCACTACCTAAACACAACTGCACAATTTGTTACAGGCGTTGCAACGCAGGCCTGTGGTGCTTACTGGAAGTACCTAGTGGGCTAGTTGGGCCCCAGGGACCCTCAGGATTCAAGGTGACCTAATCCCCCAACTTAAAACGCACCACGGGGCGCGTTTGCACAGTGGTGAAGGGAGGGGCGGTGCCTCAGGTGACATGTGCGCAAACACGCCCTGTGGTGCGTTTTAAGTTGGGGAATTAATTCCCTTTGAATCCTGAGGGACCCTGGGGCCAACTAGCCCACCAGGTACCTTCAGTAAGCACAACAGAGTTGCGTTGCAGAGAGGTGAAAAAGGTGCGTGGCCTCGGAACGCCTCTCTGCAACTCAGCTCTGTGGTCCTAACTGTAGGTACCTGGGGGGCTAGTTGGGCCCCAGGAACCCTCAGAATTCAAGGGGACTTAATCCCGCAACTTAAAACGCGCCACGGGGTGCGTTTGCACACGTCACCTCAGGCCCCCCCTCCCTTCACCACTGTGCAAACGCGCCCTGTAGCGCATTTTAAGAGGTAGTTTTAATCCCCTGCCCTATTATGTACTAGGGACTTGCAGAGGAGGTCATGCTAATCACAGGGGTACCCCAACGCATAGTGTTCCCTAGTGTATGTAGGTGTTTTCACTGTATTCTAAGTGTTTTTTAGCTTAGCACTGGCTCTGGTTAGTCAGAGTCAGTTACCACCAGTACCCGTCTGAAAAAGTTGTGGGCACAGGATGATTTTGCAACAAGGCCTCTTTCTGCTCCTCTGTTGGTTCTTTCTGCACATCTTTTGCTTCTTTCTGTGCGTTTTTTCTTCTTTCTTCACATGTCCTACCTCTGTAGGCATAGTTAGAAAGTAGCATTTAAAAAAACCTTTGAAATTCACTTAAAAAATCATAGGTTTCAGGCACGTTATAGTTAGAAATTAGCATTTAAAAAACCTTTGAAATTCACTGAAAAAACCATAGGTTTCAGACACGTTATAGTTAGAAATTAGCATTTAAAAACCTTTGAAATTCACTGAAAAAACCATAGGTTTTAGGGACAGTTATAGTTAGTTGGACATTTCACTCGTACAAAACCATAGAAATTCCCCGTTATAGTTAGTTCAGCTAACTATAACTCGCGCCCGCAATGCACTGCTGATGACGTCACATATTACATCACTCATGACATGGTCAGTGACATCACTGATGACATCACTGATGACATCTCAAATGACATCACTGATGACATCATCCATGTGATAATTTCATGCATCTTCTCACACCCTAATATAACTTTTGATACACCCACTCTAAATTACAGACTGCCATTCTCAAAACCATAGACACTCCAACACCAAAAACTACATACCCACTCACTGATTCTTAGGTCTACACACACATCCACTCACTCACCTGTAGAGTCACTCATACTTAGTCACTCAGTACAGGACTATCATATGCACTCATACACCTATATAAACACTCACACACCGCCACTCATCCATAGAGGTACTCACACACCTAGTCAGTCATGCAAAAAACTTAATCACATACCCATTTACTCACCTATACAGTTATACACACACCAGCTCACTTACTCATACAAATACTAGCACATTCTTACGCTCTTATACAATCACTGATACAAGTACACACTCATCCATACAGCCACTCTCACAATCGCACACTCTCACGTATAGCCATTTATATACTCCAACACACATATATACTGCCTTGCACATATGTAGTTACTCACACATGTACCACTGAGATATACATTCAATCACTAACACACCCATACACACACTCACCCACCCATACAGTCCATCACAGATGCACTCTTGAAACCATGCACCCAGTGAATCACCAACTCACACATCTATGCACAGAGTCACACACACCCCACCCACACAAACACTCAGGCACCCATACAGATACTCAGACAATCAATCAATAACCCATGTAGACACTCATGTAGCTATTCAGAAAGCCATGCAGCCGCTTACAAACCAACAGACAGACGGATACAGACATTCACACAGTTTAGTCACTAACCCATGCATTCAGTAAGATACATTTAATCACTCACTTGTAGAGTCAGTCACTCACGTACTAAATCATCCATTCAGACACTTATACACCCACTCATTCTTCAATACGCCTTTCCCTAAATATATTAAACATATTTAAACTTTACAGAAACACACAGTCACTGGATGATGTCATCAGTGATGTCACTGACCATGTCATGAGTGATGTAATATGTGACGTCATCAGCAGTGCATTGCGGGGACGCAAGTTATAGTTAGCTGAACTAACTATAACGGGGGAATTTCTATGGTTTTGTACGAGTGAAATGTCCAACTAACTATAACTGTCCCTAAAACCTATGGTTTTTTCAGTGAATATATATATATATATGCTTAAACGAGGTATCCCCTTGTGAGGACGCACTTGAGGAAACAGGCGAACCCTGCACATTGAAGCAGCTTTCTTTATTTCATAAAACCGGACATCACAGAGCTTGTTGGATGAATAGCCCTACGCGTTTCGGAGCTCCTGCTCCTTGCTCACGGGCTCAAGGTAATGTCAGCGGGCTGGAAAGCAAGTGGGAAACGAGTCTCTCTTTTCTTCGTTCTTTTAAACATCCTCAAGTGGGCCACGCCCTCTGGTGGGCTAATTGATGTTGACAGAATTCTGGGACTCGTAGTTTTACCACTTGAATAATCATATCCTCTGGTGGATTCCACCAACTGAACATTAAATAATTTGCATAATTCGAGGCTCTCTGGAGAGCCACAAGTCCCGGACTCCGGTTTGCTTTGTGAATCCTGTTTTCAACCTGCAAGGCGCTAAACCAGATAGTCTGTGCGCCGCAGCCCACCATTCTTTTCAGTGGTAGTGCAGTCCTCTCGGCCGGGACTGGCAGAATTAAATGCTTAAACGAGGTATCCCCTTGAGAGGACGCACTTGAGGAAACAGGCGAACCCTGCACATTGAAGCAGCTTTCTTTATTTCATAAAACCGGACATCACAGAGCTTGTTGGATGAATAGCCCTACGCGTTTCGGAGCTCCTGCTCCTTGCTCACGGGCTCAAGGCAATGTCAGCGGGCTGGAAAGCAAGTGGGAAACGAGTCTCTCTTTTCTTCGTTCTTTTAAACATCCTCAAGTGGGTCACGCCCTGTGGTGGGCTAATTGATGTTGACAGAATTCTGGGACTCGTAGTTTTACCACTTGAATAATCATATCCTCTGGTGGATTCCGCCAACTGAACATGAAATAATTTGCATAATTCTCGCTCTCTGGCGTGACCCACTTGAGGATGTTTAAAAGAACGAAGAAAAGAGAGACTCGTTTCCTACTTGCTTTCCAGCCCGCTGACATTGCCTTGAGCCCGTGAGCAAGGAGCAGGACCTCCGAAACGCCATACCAATCTCCATTGGTCACTGCCCTCATATGTTGTAAAATTCTGGTCTTCAACTGTAGCTTGGTACTGCCAATATACCTGAGGCCGCAAGGGCACTCTAAGGCTTAGATGACAAAATCACTAGTACAAGTTATAAACTTGGTGATTTGTTTGGTCTTGCCATGGCCGATGCTATATTTGTTCCTGCTGCTACTGTGCCTGCAGGCTTTGCAAGTGTTACACGTGACAAAACCACCGGTGGTTCCTAGCCATGTGTTGGGGGTGGACTTACTCTGATAACTACGGACTAGATGATCCTTAAGGGATTTCGATTTCCTATAAGTTATCAATGGTGTTTTCCCAATGCAGTTGCCAATTATGGGGTCTGTTTCTGATAGACTCCAATGGCGCTTCATAGTGCGTCTTAAGATGTTAGACCTGACATTGTAGGTAGTGATCATTCTTGGCACTGGATTATCACTGGTTTTAACTTTTTGGGGGAAGAAAAGTGCATTATGGCGTGTTACGCCTTTGACTTTCTTAATGGCTGCTGATATTGTTTTGCCTTCATAACCACGTTGGAAAAATCTGTTTTCCATGGTCTGTTGTTCAATTGTAAAACCTTGTTCAGTGCTGCAGTTTCTGTGTGCTTGGAGAAACTCCCCATAGGGGATACTTTTGCGTAAGGGCATGGGATGATTGCTGTTTGCATGAAGCAAAGTATTTCCAGCCGTATCTTTTCTGAAGAGAGTCGTGACCATTTGTTGATTCTCAACCCTAATGGCTACATCCAGGAATTCACAGTATGTGGAGCTGATTTTATGAGTGAAACTCAAATTCAATTCATTCCTGCCCAGCTCATTAATAAATTCTAACGCTAAACTTATAGGACCATCCCATATCAGGAACAGGTCGTCAATGTACCTGATCCAGATAGGGATGTGTTCAGTGTATCTTTCATTGGTCTCCACCCACACCGTTTGTTCCTCCCACCAGCCCAGAAAAAGATTCGCCAGGCTGGGGGGGAAACAAGTACCCATCACCGGACCTGACTTTTCGCGGTAAAGAGTTTTGTCAAAGATAAAGATATTCTCATTGAGGCAGTATAACATCATGGTTTCCAAAATCATTGTGTGTTCCCAAAGTGATATGTGTCTTCCTCTCAGAAAGTACATGCACGCTTCCACCCCCTGTTTCTGATCAATACAGGTGTATAGAGAACACACATCTAATGCTATCATGTGATAACTGTCATCCCATTTGATGACATGGACACGTCTCAAAAAATCCGTACTGTCCCTGCAATAAGACCTTAGATTAGTTACAAAAGGTGACAAAAACAAATCCAGAAAAATAGAAGTATTTTCAAGCAGCCCTCCATTTGAGGATACTATAAGTCGCCCTGGTGGTCTAGTGGGATGTTTGTGGATCTTCGGTAATAGATAAAAACATGGAACTCGTGTATTGTCTGTTTTCAAGAATAGATATTCGTCTCTGTCCAATAAGCCAGCGTCCCACCACCCTTTAAGTAACTCATGAAAGATACTGATTGATGACCTATACACATCCCAACTGATTTCCTCATAACAGTCGGTATCTCCCAATAGTCTGAGGGCTTCATTATTGTACTGCTGTATGTCCATCACAACAACGTTACCGCCCTTTTCTGATGGCTTTATGATTATACTTGGATCCTCCATCAGATCCTTTAAAGCATTTCTCTGTAGTCTTGTCAAATTATCTTGTTTAAATTTCGAGACATTGTCCCTTAATTTATTGATTTCTTTGATCATAATCATATTGAAGGCCTCAATATTGTCATGCGGGACATTGGGGTTAAACACCGATTTCGGCTTGAAACCGCTGTGACATGTTGCATCCGGTTTAAAACCCAGTTCAATGAGCATTTTGCCTTTATCCTTTTTGGGGATTTCAGCGATATTCTCTTGCAATTGATGCAAATCCAAAATGAGATCAACATCTTCTATGCAGAAATCTTGGGAATCCTCCGGTAACTGGCAGCCGATTCTAGGTTTTTTCTGTCCCACTGCCATTTTGAAGATTTTCTTGAGTTTAAGTTTTCTTATGTACAGAAAGAGGTCAATTCGAGTGTCCACAAAGTTCATATCATTTGTAGGGCAGAAGGATAGTCCCAGTTGTAAAAGTGACTCCTCTTCCTCAGTGAGATTTCTGGATGAAAGATTGATAACTGAATTGTTGCCAATATTCTTGCCGATTTTCAATCGACAAACGGGTCTTGTTCTTCCACCTCGTCTCTTTTTTATTCTGAGTCTTTTTTTGTTCCTCTGCCTCTTCCTCTTTTGGGACCTTTTCCTCTTCCCCTGCCCCTTGCCAGAGTTTTCTCGTTCTGCTCTTACTTTTGTTTCAAGATCTGAAATTCGTGAAGGAAGGTGAGGGGTTGCACTCCTAAAGGGACACTTGGATTCAGTGCTTCGGTATCGGAGCTTAAATCCGAGCTGGAACCTGTTGACACGATCTCTTGTTGTCTTTGTTTCTGAATCACCTGGAAATTTCTCTGCGCCCAGTCAAAGCGTTTGGCGTAGGTGAGAATACGACCTTCCGCGTAGTCTTTTTTATCCCGCAAGAACTTGCGTTGTTTCTTCTCCTTGATTGCTTCTTCGTATGTTTTCAATTTGCCTTCAAGTTGTTTCCAAAATTCTATTACTTCTTTTTCTTTTTTGGATTTTTCCAAATCTTGGTATTGTCCAAATCTATTTTAGCATATTTTACTAGCAATTCAAGCATGCCTTTGCAGGTCTTTGCCATAAAAGTTGACCATTCCTTTAACAATTCGGGATTTGGATTTTCGTAAGTTGGAATAATAGATATTCTTAAGCCTCTTGGGACTCTGTTGACTTCAATATAATTGGTAAGGGAAGTGACCTCCCACCATTTGTTTAACTCCCTTTTGGACAGTTTCTCCAATAATGCAAGTTTATGTTTCAAGGATAGTTCAGTGGGACTTTCACTACTGGTAGGAGCAGATTGCGAGTTGTCCGATTCCAATTCTTCATCAAACAAGGAGAGTGCAGCAGCCTTCCTTTCAGTCTCCCATGCGTTCATCCTCTCATAAACAGATAAAAAAAATAAAAAAAATAATAAATGAATGAACTTGTCCTTCGGCGCCCTCAGCTGTGTCAAATCAGCTCCACATACTGTGAATTCCTGGATGTAGCCATTAGGGTTGAGAATCAACAAATGGTCACAACTCTCTTCAGAAAAGATACGGTTGGAAATACTTTGCTTCACGCAAACATCAATCATCCCATGCCCTTACGCAAAAGTATCCCCTATGGGGAGTTTCTCCGAGCACGCAGAAACTGCAGCACTGAACAATGTTTTACAATTGAACAACAGACCATGGAAAAGATATTTTTCCAATGTGGTTATGAAGGCAAAACAATATCAGCAGCCATTAAGAAAGTCAAAGGCGTAACACGCCATGATGCATTTTTCTCCCCCAAAAAAGTTAAAACCAGTGATAATCCAGTGCCAAGAATGATCACTACCTACAATGTCAGGTCTAACATCTTAAGACGCACTATGAAGCGCCATTGGAGTCTATTAGAAACAGACCCCATAATTGGCAACTGCATTGGGAAAACACCATTGATAACTTATAGGAAATCGAAATCCCTTAAGGATCATCTAGTCCGTAGTTATCAGAGTAAGTCCACCCCCAACACATGGCTAGGAACCACCGGTGGTTTTGTCAAGTGTAACACTTGCAAAGCCTGCAGGCACAGTAGCAGCAGGAACAAATATAGCATCGGCCATGGCAAGACCAAACAAATCACCAAGTTTATAACTTGTACTAGTGATTTTGTCATCTATGCCTTAGAGTGCCCTTCCGGCCTCAGGTATATTGGCAGTACCAAGCTACAGTTGAAGACCAGAATTTTACAACATATGAGGGCAGTGACCAATGGAGATTTCAGCTATCCCATTGCTAGACATTTCCAATAAAAACATCAACGTAACAGCAATCTTATTGTGTTCTTTGGGGTGGATAGAATTTCACAACATCCCAGAGGCGGGGATAGAGAGAAACTACTACGAGTCACCGAATCCAAATACATAATAGAGCTCAACACTAAAATTCCATATGGGCTCAACAGTGGGGAGGAGTAAGCAACACACATAGGATATAGATGATCCCTTTGCAGTATATCTTGTCCCTCAGTCTCAGTATGTATTGTCACCAGTATTCCTGTTTTTAATCACTTTCACATTTTATTAAGGGGATATGAAGCATGGGTTGATCTGTATGAATTACTATTGTAGAAACTACTAGCAATTGATTAGTGGCATGTTGCCATATGAATTACAGTGGTTACACACTCCACTACATGTAGTTATCACATGAATTTAATGTGATACAATATCCTGTGCATCTATCGTATATTATCCCCTTACCATTTATTATCATTCTTTCTTTCTTTTTCACACTGTTGTTCACTTCACCACAATAGGCTGTGCACAAGATTTCCTTCATGGTTGTTGCTGAATACAGAACATTTGAAAAATGTCTTTGTTAATCCACCTATGATATAGCATTTGCAGGAATGGTATGCTTATTGGGTACATTACCCAGGTTCGCTAAATCGTGGCCGTTAGCTGCTCCTTTACGGTCCAGGGAGTTGGAATTTATTTACAAGTTCTCGGGTACATTACCCCGAATTGGATGAAATCAACTAATTATATATTTGATATAATTATATATAATTTAGTATAGACTGGATATTATGTGGAGTACATTACCTGTGGTGACCAATTGTGGATTTTATAACAATCGGCCCTACAGTAGAAGCGAAGATTAGTTTAAAACTGCAAATGTGTCTAATACGTATAGATGCATGTATATATTCTGGTACGTGATTCTGGAGTATCTACTTATTCAAAGATTGCAATGATTATGAAATCTATTTGTTTATTGTTCATTGGATACATGATTGAAAATTACGCACTGTTTGGGGTACATTACCTGCTATGATGTAGTAGGTACGCAATTGATAAGTAACCAGCAGTACTGTGATTGTATAAAATACGAATATATGTACATATTAAAATAACGTATTTAATTAACGTATTTATTTACAGGTTGGAATTACAAAGAAATTCAATTGGTTATTTGAAACTTTATTGCACAAACAATATCACTGTATTCGCAGTATGTTTTTGCTTTCCATGAACGGTGCTCCCATATTTTTAGAGGAGATTGCGCACAGGTCACTTACTTGCTAAAGGCTTTGCCGAAACGCGTTGTTTGTGGGCACAATAAACTTTTTGTGCTGTCCTTTGGTGTGCCGCGTATTTTTTGTGGAATTGTCCGGAGAGATTCACTACTTATTCATTAGCGGCTGCGGCCGCCGCTGCTGGCACCGGTGTCGCATGGAGGAGGATTGGCTAAGGGCTGCAACTTTTTCAATATATATATATATATATATATATATATATATATATATATATATATGCACATCAGGGGCATCACTGTAAACTAAAACACATCTAAGCTCAGAGAATAATAAACATAGCTGTCAACATGGACCCGTGACACAAGCGTAACTTTCCGCCAGTGTCTTTCAGCATGCCTGGGCTTGTGATTTCACGTTGACATTATAAACATGAGACTGTCAGTAATAGAAGGGTTTGTGAAGTTGGTTGAAAATCAGGACTGGCTGAAAGTTGCTCTCTTAGAAAAAAAAGTAGTTGCGAGCTGTGCAGAGCAGCAAGCAAACTGGCAACTACTGCAGCTGAGAACCTTCTGAAATAAAAAAGCACTGACCCCCATCAGGCTCTAACATAAAACCCACCAATATAACAGAAAAAATGTCAGAATCTTTTACATCTATACATCTATCAGAAAAGAAGTTGGAACTACTCAATTAAAAGGAGCATTTACATTTTTTGGTCGACCCAGAAGTGCAAACATCTCTATTAAGTTACCAGATAACTCTATGGGGCGAATTTACAAAGAATTGGCGTAGGGCAGCGTTGCAAGTTATTTTGCTGCGCTGCCCTTCACCGATTCGCAAGGAGAGGAATGCTCCATATTTACAAGATACAGTGCATTCCTGTCCTTTCAGCTGGTGCACAATTAGCAGCTGTGCTCCTATGCAGGCACCCTTGCAGCATGGTGCAAGGGTGTCTGTGTTGTTGGCACAATTGTTTTTGTGCAGGAAGGGACACCTTCCTGCACAAAAACAATCACAAGAGGCATTTTCCTTTTTTTATGTGTGCTGCAGAATGCAGCACACGTGAAAAGAGGATAAAACGAGGAGAGATGTAAACATTTCTACTCGTTATGCCTGCTCTAGAGAGGTGCAAGGATTTGGTGCTGCCCCAGGTTTACAAGAAGTTGTACATCTGGGGCAGTGTTAAATTTTATGGGTGTGGATTAGGAACACCCGAAGCAACACCCATGCAACGTCTCTTTCACGCAGAGTAAGGCAAGGAAGTGACTTACACTGACTTGCCTTAATCCATATCTACAGGCCATGAAAAGCCACGCAGGGTGACTTTACGTGGCCTTGTAGATATGGCTAAGCCCTGTGTACCACCGGAACGTCACAAAAAGTGATGTTCGGGTGGCACACAGGGCTTATAAATATGCCCCATGTCCACAGGGACACCATGGTACAATCCAGTATCCCCTTTTACAATCCATTGTCAAGCAGAACGTTAGTCCAGTTGTTTCAACTGAGGTCAGGTAGGACTAAAACTCCGCAAACGCATTAGATGGGTGAATGAGGGCCTTAAAACATGAACTTGATACCTTTAATGGCATGTAGTTAGTTATATCTTGAAGAGCGCATCAAAATCTTAAAGCAAGCTTGGAATTCATGATGACATCCGGCCCCGGGTGACAACTAGCGCCTAGCAAAGTTTTATGGCACATGTAATTTCCAAATAATCCTACATTTTAGTATTTAAAAGGGGACTCCCTCGTGGAACACGTATTCAATCATCTTTGGGATAATATTAAAACATGATATATGCTATTGATGGCCCGTAGAAACCTGGGTAGGTGGAACTCATAGGACATTAAAACAAAATGTGAAACTTGGCACCCCCTGCTCTTAATCATATTCAACCCTAGAATAGTTTCTCTGGTCGTAGATTTTGATGGATGTCAAAAGAGATAAAGTTACTTTGTGGAATCACCATAAAAGTTTTATGGTGATTCCGTTACTAATTGACTATCTTCCATTTTCAATGTTTGGGATGTAGTGCCACCTTGTGGCAGAATTATTATTTAGCTCCTAAGCAGAAGAGAGTCGGTTGTGTGTAGTACATCGTGGCTAGGCCACTTTTCACTTCAGGGTCGAATGCTTACCAGTTCAGACCGTTTAGGTGTAAGCAGGGCCGGCTTTAGGGTGATGCCACTGGTGCAGTCGCACCTGGCGCTGACTTTGGTGGGGGGGCTGTATTTAAAAAATAACTTTTGTTTAAAAGCAAGTAAACTGCAGCACTTTTCAGGCAACAATAACAATTTCAAGATTATTCTGGTGATTAATGTTCCTACCAGCGGCGGCTCCTCCGCAATGGCAGAGGAGTGTCGCCCCACTGCCTTGCTCAGAGCCAGCAAATGTAAAATAAAACGATGTTCTTGCATCGTTTTATTTTGCAGTTGCCGGCTCTAAGCCAGCTCTGTAGGAAGGGGTGGTGTAGCGCGGCGGGGCCTGGGTATCTAGGCCGCAGCAGCGCTTGAATTACTGGCACGACACAGTTGCTTTGGTGCTCATGACCGGAAGACCCCGAGCGGTCTCCGGCCGTTTATTTATCCCCTCGGGGCGAGCCCGCCCCAAGGGGTGTGGGGATGCGTGAAGTGGCAACAATGTAGTAGAGGGCCCGGGTGGCTCTCTACATCCCTCCTTTCTTTCGGCTCTAGACCATCACGTCATCCCAGTTCATGGAGAAGTATATACAAAGTCTGGCAGTTGCTGACTTGGCGCCGGATTCGGCCGGAGACCATACCTCTGGCTCCGGACCCTGTAACCAGCCGACACACCGGATGGGACACCCCCAGACGATCCGGCGTCGGGGTCCTGACTCGACAGTCGTGTAGGGCCAGCCCATTCCTGGCCGACTGGCCGGGGTACCTCTGGTGGGGTACTCCCCGTGCTGGGTGAGGAAGGAGGGGAGAAACTTGGAAAAGAGTCTTGATCAGTAGACGCTTCTTGATCCAGCACCCTCTCAGTGGTCTTCTTGAAACTGGACACATTCCTCGTTACAGATTGCTGTCCCTTGTTAGCAGTGACCATGGTTCCTTGAACACCTATTACGACCCATACTTCTGGCTCGTATGGTGTCCGGAACTTCCACCCGGGGTGTCGGTCTTTGATCACCACCCGGTCTCCCACTCTTAGCTGAGGTTCTTGTGCTCTCCGGGCTTCGCTGGCTTTTCGATTCGTTGTCTCCCTCCTTGCTTGGACGGTGCCATCATCCCGCTCCACGGGTACCCACGTCGGGTCTGACGGGATACGATCTCGGGGAGCCCGTTTGAACAGTAGATGGGCCGGAGCACACTTGGTGGTGCTATGAGGGGTCTGTCGGTACGCGCCGAGAAACTGGTCGAGAGCTACTTCGGCGTCTTCTCCGCTATCGACTGCGATGCGCAGTGCACGGTTCAGTGTCCTCATCAGGCGTTCTACTTCCCCATTTGCCTGGGGCCATAGCGGGGTGATCTTCCGATGTCGAATCGCCTGGCTCTCAAGGTAGTCCTGAAACTCTCGGCCCTGGAACGGGGTCCATTGTCGGACTTAACCTCTTCCGGTAGTCCCATCATTGCGAAGGTTCTCTCCAGGACCTTCTTCACCTGAGGAAAAGCTGTCGACGACACCACCTCAACAATGGGGAACTTCGAGAACGAGTCAACCATGACCAGCATGTAACGTCCATCCGGGAAGCTCCCAAAGTCCAGGCTGAGGTGTGTCCAGGGAGTCATGCTTGGTTCCTCTGTGATCACGGGTGCCGGCGCTGGATCTCCTCCGGTGATCGTGCATGCGTGGCACTGTCGAACCATCTCCTCTACCATGGAGTCCATCGCCGGAAACCAGACCTTGTCTCGCAACCTGGCCTTGGTCTTCGCCATTCCCTGATGGCCGACGTGTGCCAGGGTGAGAATCCGCTTCTGCAAACTCTCCGGGACCACGAGCAGGTGCCCTCTCAAGATGACTCCATTTTCCCCCACACTGAGCTCGTTGCTAACATGCCATAGCTGTTGGCGGGCATTGCTAACCTCCGGCCGGAGGACGCGGGCTCCGTCCATGAAATGGGCCCATCCGTTGTTCTCCAGTGCTCCTCTCACCCGGGAGAGAGTGTGGTATTCCTGGGTGGCTCGACCAATCTCTTCTAGGGTCATGACTGTGGGACACGCCCCTTGTGACACCATATTAACGAAAGCTTCGGTGTCCACCGATGGGCCTGATGTCATTGTGGACTCCGGGTGACGGGACAGATAGTCGGCAGGGTTGTGGGCCCCGGGACGATAGATCACCTTGAAATTGTATGCTTGCAGCTGCACTGCCCATCGTTCGATCCTCGGTGGCGCTAGCCGGGATGAGCCTGCGAATAACGGGAGCAGCGGTTTGTGATCAGTTACGACGTGAAACTCCTGACCGCACAGATATAGGTGGAAGTGCTGACACGCCCATTTGATGGCCAATGCCTCCCTCTCAATTTGGGCATATCTGGTCTCGGTGTCCGTTAGAGCTTTGCTGGCGTACGCGACCGGCTTCCACACTTCTGAGCCATGTTCTTGAAGGAGGACTGCTCCGAGGCCCACTGGGCTAGCGTCGACGACCAGTTCCGTCCGTCTCCTCGGATGGAAATAGGCCATTACCGTCTTGTCTAGCAGCCCTGCCTTGATGTCCTGAAACGCTTTGTTGGCTGCTGGCGTCCACTCCCACTTGTGGTCATGGCGCGTAAGGACCCGTAGTGGCTCTGACATGGCTGCGAGATTGGGGATGAAGCGCCCGCAGTACGTGGACATGCCGAGGAATCTCCTCACCTCGGTAGGATTCCTGGGCGTACTGGCCGCTCGGATGGCTTCGGCCTTCTTCGGGTCCACCAGGAGCCCTTCTCGGGTGAACGTGTATCCGAAGAAGTCAACACTCTCCTGATAAAACATACACTTGGACTTGTGCAGAGTCAGCCCGCAGTCTGTCAGCCTCTTTAGAGTGGCCCGTAGGTGAGAGTGGTGTTCCTCTAGGGTGTTGGAGAACACCAGTTTATCGTCACTGAAGTTGATCACCCCTGGCAGCCCCGACAGTGCTTCTCTGATGGCATTCTGGAAGACCTCGGCGGCTGATGACACTCCGAAGCTGAGCCTTTTGTACCTGCGGAGGCCAACATGCGTCGAGAAGGTGGTGATATACCTACTCTCGGGCTCCAGCTCTAGTTGATGGTATCCGGCGTTCAGGTCTAGCTTGGAGAACCACTTCACCCCATTGAGGTCCGCCACAATGTCGTCCATTGTAGGGGTGATGTGACGTTCCCTCTTCACCGCAGTATTTGGCAGCCTCATGTCAACGCAGAGGCGAATGGCTCCGGGTTGTTTGGGTTTGGGCGCCACGACCAGCGGGGACACCCATGGGGTGGGGCCAGAGACCTTCTCGATTACATCCAGCTCTTCAAGCTTCCTCAGCTCCTCCTCCACTTGCGGGCGTAGGTTGAAGGGCACCCGCCGGTGCCTGAGGGCCACGGGACTCACCTCGGGGTCGATATGGAGCTTGAACCTCTTGCCCTTGAGCTTCCCCAGTCCTTGGAAGAGACCCGGAAACTCCCTCAGCATCGCTTCCGCGTGGGAGTCATGGATCTGGTTGGCGAAGAAGACAAGTCCTAGGTCTTCGGCCGTGTGACAGCTGAGTAGGGTTCCTTTCCTGCCCTCTGTGATGTGGAACCTCGCCGTGGTGACATGGCCTCCGCTGGCAACGGTGGTCTGGATTACACCACGGAGAGGAAGAGGGTCAGTTCCTCCATACGTGTAGATCCGGGCTGCAGACGGTGTCAGTGGGGGTCGCGGTGACAGGCGGTCATACTGTTCCGAATCCATCACATTGACGGACGCACCAGTGTCAATGAGAGCCCGTACATCAGTGCCTTCGACGGAGACGGAGCACATGGGAGGTGGCCTTCGACAAGTGATTGTCCTGCTGACGTACGATACCACGAACACCTCTTCGTCCTCATCCTCATACACCGGGCGTCGTTCCTGTAATTGGTCTTCCGATATTGGTGGCATTTCATCCAGGGAGAGCTGGCGAATCCGTTGGGGCATGCTCCTGGACCTCGACGATGTCTGTCTGAATCGCCCCCCGCGGCACACTTTGGCATAGTGATTCAACTTCCCGCAGCGGGAGCACGCCTTCCCCTTTGCCCCGCAGACGGCCGTCACGGGGTGATCCTCGCCGCAGTATCCACACGGTCCACCTGATGGCAGTCTGGGTGCCTGGCGAGGTACGGTGGGGCGTCTCTGGATTGCGTCCACCCTTTCCTCTTTGATCGGCGGGTGTCTGGGCGCCTGTGAGGCGGCAACCGGGGTGTGTAAGGCGGCTTCCATCTCCTCTGCTCTGACGTCCGACAGCTCGTGAGAGCGGGCGAGAACCAGGATCTCGTCCAGCGAAATCCCTGGTTGACGAAGGATCAGCTTCGCAGGAGTTTGGAGCGGCAGCCCAAGATGATTTGGTCCCGTATTTCCTCCCGCTGGTCGGCGAATGGGCACGTGCTCGCCAGCCGGCGAAGCCGTGCATAGAACATATCGACAGATTCCGAGTCCATCTGCCACGCCCTCTTGAACTTGAATTTCTCAAAGTCAGGGTTGAGCTGAGGATCGAAATGCCTGTTGAGCGCGGCAACCGCAGCCTCGTAGTCGTCGTCATCTCCCGTGTTGGGGAGCGTCTCGAACAGGTCATAAATTTCTCCGTCCCCATAGTAGATGAGAAGAGACCGTTTCACCGTGCCATCAGTCTCCCGTGTCCCCTTGAAATAGTGGTTGAGCCGCCCGACCCACTTCTTCCACCTTGGCGCGGCAGTGGCAGGGTCCGAGGTCTCACTGAAGGGAGGCAGCGGTGCGATCATCGTGTGGCTGTGTCTTGGGGGAGGCGGCTCAGCGCCACCATCATGCTGTGCAGCAGCTCCAGCCGCCGGTTGGGTGGTCATGATGCGACGGTGCATAGGCGCAGGGGCGTGGCCAGTGCGCAGATACTCCGCTTCCGCACGTAGCCTCGCGCTGCGGGCCGCTCAAGGGCTCCACGTGCGTGGAGAGATGCAAGATGTCCTTTTACACCCACAGGTGCACCTGCCAGGCTTCTGTCAGCCTTGTGTGTTCCTGTACGTCTGATGTCCCCCTCACTACTTGTGAAGGACACCAGCGAGCCCTGCAGCCTGAGGTGGGGAAAATCCGTGCCCCACTGCGCCGGCAGTCTTATCTGGCCGTCCAAAGCAGGGGCCACAGCACACGAGCGGCATGCAGGGGAGGGCCACGTGTAGCGCTGGAGACACCCGGTTGTCTATTTCCTTTCCTTTGTTGGTTGTGTCCACTGCTTCCTCTTCGCGCGGTAGCGCTGAGGCAGACGAGAGGAGAGCAGGCTCCGATGCGCGCCGACAGGGGGCGCCCGGCCGCAGCGAGGCGCACGCTGATTCCACACTCGCGCTGCAGGCACTTACCCCCGACGTGTCGGGCGATGAATCGCCAGCCACCAGCGCCGCCAGCTGAACACGCTCCCACTGGGCAGGGAGACGCGAGGGCGGGCGCAACTCGATGGGCGGAGGCAGCAGCACAGGCCAGCGCCAGCGGAGGTCGCGGGCAGCCGGGGCTCCAGCGAGCAGCGAGCTCCGGTCGGCGTGAAGCGGTGCGGGTGGGCTCCACGAGCACCCAGCGCGGACCGGGCAGGCAGGCAGGTAGGCGGGCACGCGTGAGGTGCGACCGGCCTCGTCGCCAATGTAGCGCGGCGGGGCCTGGGTATCTAGGCCGCAGCAGCGCTTGAATTACTGGCACGACACAGTTGCTTTGGTGCTCATGACCGGAAGACCCCGAGCGGTCTCCGGCCGTTTATTTATCCCCTCGGGGCGAGCCCGCCCCAAGGGGTGTGGGGATGCGTGAAGTGGCAACAATGTAGTAGAGGGCCCGGGTGGCTCTCTACAGGTGGGGCCTAGGCATGGGAGAGGGGAGGAGGAGTGCTACGTGAATTCCACTCCCTAAGTGCTCATGTGTGTTTGGCCGGCCATCTCAGGCTGAGCAGGGCATCTTTTGTGCTTGGGTATTGGATGAGAGTCTGTCCCATGGGCTGCTGGGACCCAGGAAGAGGAGAGGCGGCGATTGCAACGCTTGAGGAGGCTGAAGGTAAGCTTTTATTACTTAAATCTATTATTTCTAACCTCCCCTCCTGAGCGACACCCCCCCCCGTACTCCCCTTCCCGCCTCACCACCCTATATTCCAGCCGCCACTGGTTCCTACTGGTGAAAGATCGGAATTTTGTCTAATGGAAGTTCTAACTCATCATAAAGTAGTGAGGAGGGTTAATGTGCCTGCTGCAAAGAACATGTACCATGCAGATCACCGAACTGAGTGTGGGTGAACTATGAGTAGCATAATAAAACAATGAAGTGTTTGTCGGAGAGAGGTTATGGAGAGATGAGGCGTACTGTTGACAGTGGTAGTGAGGGAATTCTTGGAAAAGGAAGTCACAGGGGCAAGGTGGGAGGGCGCCAAAAAGACTGTTGCACCGGGCGCCACAAGCCCTAAAGCCGGCCCTACGTCTAAGCCAAGTGGAAAAGCCACTGAAGGCTCAACTCAAGCGCAGGGTTGGACAGGGGCAGGAAATTGGCCTGTGCACCAAAATAAGTGTCCCCAGAGCTCCCCTTACCCAGAGGGCATTCAGGCTACTGGCCACGAGAATGTTGCCTCCTGTAGCTCCTGCCTTCAACCAACCTGAGCCGAGTCGCCAGCATTCTGACGCTCGCTTGGCTGCTGCAGGGGAGCAGATTTCCCTCCAGTCATCAACCATCAGCACATCATCCGCGTGAACTGATATAGGAAATGGAGCAGAAGTGCAGGGTGCAGCAGGAAACCTGGTTCAGCAGCCATGGAATAGTTTACTCACCAGCCCTTTTAAGACCGAACTGTCCACATGGGGTAACTTCTGGGTAAGACTTTACTGAATTCTCATCTGTGACTTCATTTAAAAAAAGAAGGGAAAAAAGCATTGGCAAAGCCAATAGGCTTGGCCTTGGCATGCTGGTGCAGTAGATATTTTTATATTTTTATTGCAAGTATATGTAACAAAAAGTTAAAGAAAGAAAACATTCAGCCAGTTAAATATAACCACCATATGCCTGCAATAAAAAATAATTACATTTAAAAAATATTCACTCATCTGGTTATTTTATTATTGATTAAAAAAGGTTTATATTTTTATTTTTTGTGACGGTGACAATTGGAAGACATCAACTCCCAAACAAGCACCTAAAGTGCAGGAAGGTTTGTGACACAATGACCTTTAAATGATTTAAAACAGCTACTTTGTACAGGGCATAGGAAATAGATAACAATCTAAATGGGCACCCACAGTGCAAACAAAATAAATAGCTGTTTTTTCCGATATACAAAGATAAAATATAAAAAAAGCACACTTTGAAAAAGTTTCATCACTGAAGAAAAAGCAGCTATTTTTGACCGGATGTGAACATTGTGCACAAGCTTTGTGCTGTCAATCAAAGTGAAGGAAGCAAATGTGTAAAATGGGCTGACGCAGCTGCGGTGCACTGAATAAAAATGTGAATGACATTCAACAGACCAATGGATGAAGTCTGCTGACCAAAACCCCTTTATGTATGTATATTATGTTTTTTTTTGGGGGGGAAAGCTATTTCAAAGGCCAGACCTGAAAAGGATGGTGTCATGTTTTAATATCTAATTTAACTTTGTGGCAGAGAGGAATAAATGTACTGTTCAACACATTTGCCTTTCGCTTTCAGCAATACTACTGCCCGGTAAAAGCCCCCATTTTCCCATAGGATTAAACAACCTTGATTTCAAGCATTAGACATGCATTTTGCCAGAACACAGTCTATAGTTACAAAATTCACAGATTGCATGACAACCGGTGCTGAGTGTCATCCACACCTCCCATTTTCTGCATCATAACATCAATAGCTTAAAATACCTCTGACCTCTGGTCAGGGACCTGCTGTCTCCCCCAGCAGCTCCACCGTTGTGCCGTTGCCACTGATAGGGATCCTGCAGGGTTCGAGCCTGCATGCAGCCACCTGCCTCGCTGTGCCCGTTTTTTCCTCTGTTCTGGGGCAATCCTTCTCTTTCTGTTTTATTTTTAGGTGTGTAAGTATTTGTTTACACCTGTGATTGTCACTGTTTGTCACTGCGCGTCCTGCTCATTTTCCCGCCGCTGCTCCCCCGCAGCCCCTCCCCCCTGCATCTCACGCTCCCGCCTCCCAGCTGAGCTGCCCTCCCTCCTCCCCTATTTAATGGCACCCTCGTTTACAGGCCCCCCGGACCTCGCGTCCCGTTCGCCACGACCATCGCTGACCTCATCGCACCCCACGCCATCGCCTCCACGGACTACATACTCATCAGAGACTTGAACTTCCACCTCGACAACCCCAGCGACCCCAACTCCACCACCCTACTGGACAACCTAACCTACCTCTGCCAGAAACAGCTCGTCACCACGCCCACCCACAAGGTAGGACACACCCTCGACCCCATCTTCGCAGGAGACAACAACATCCACTTCAGCCACACCGCGCAACCCCCCTGGACGGATCACCACTGCGTACACTTCAACATCGACAAACCCACCGCCCCCAAACCGGCACCGCAACCTCCACGAAGGAACTGGAGCAAAATCACTGAGGAGCAGCTCAACTCCACCCTAAACCATGACACCCCCATCAACTGGGCCGACTCCAACCTCGCAGCCAAAGAACTCCACAGATGGATCTCCAACTGCGCAGACAAGCTCACACCCCTACGTAACTTCGACAGACTGCGCCCTAGGAAAGCCACCTGGTTCACCGCCGACCTCCAAGAATCCAGACGCACCTGCAGACGTCTCGAGAAGAACTGGAGAAACAACAAAACACCAGAAGACCGCACCACCTACAAGAATGCCATGACGGAATACCACCAAAGCGTCAGATCCACCAAAAGGACCTTCATCCAAAACAAGATCCTCGCCAACTCCAGAATCTCCAAAGAACTCTTCAGCGTCATCCAGGAATTCACCAAGCCCCCCAGCGAAACCACGGACATCACCCCCTCCCAGGACCTCTGCGAAAAGCTCGGATCCTACTTCCATCTGAAAATTAAGGGCCTCTACGACCACTTCAACGACCAGACACCTGACGCCGGAACCACCTCCCTCCCCAGCAACGCCAGCCAGCCTACCATCTCCTCCTGGACCCCAGTCACCACTGAAGACACCACCTCGACCATGAAGGGCATCCACTCTGGGGCCCCCACGGACCCCTGCCCGCAGCACATCTACCACAGAGCCGCCACCGCCATCGCTCCAGAACTACGACGCACCATCAACACCACTTTCAAGACCGGCACCTTCCCCAACGACTGGAAATGCGCAGAAGTCAGACCCCTGCTCAAGAAGCCCACAGCAGACCCCATGGATCTCAAGAACTACCGACCCATCTCCCTCCTCCCTTTCACGGCCAAAGTCACCGAAAAGATCAATGCCCGGCTAACAAAATTCATCGAAGAAAACTCCATCCTCGACCCCTCCTAATCCGGCTTCCACAGCAACCACAGCACCGAGACCGCTCTACTTTCCGCCACAGATGACATCCGCACCCTCCTCGACCAAGGACACACCGCGGCCCTGATCCTGCTCGACCTCTCTGCAGCGTTCGACACCGTCTCCCACCGCACACTCACCGCCAGACTCCACGACGCCGGCATACAGGGAACTGCCCTCGACTGGATCCGCTCCTTCCTCACCGGCAGAACCCAAAGAATCAGACTGCCACCCTTCCTCTCCGAACCCACGGAAATCAACTGCGGAGTACCCCAAGTATCGTCACTCAGCCCCACACTCTTCAACATCTACATGCGTCCTCGCCGCCATTGTCAGACACCACGGACTTAGCATAGAATGCTACGCCGACATCACCCAGCTCATCTTCTCCCTCACCAAGGACCCCGTCACCACCAGATTCAACTTCCAGGAAGGAATGAAGGACGTTGCATCCTGGATGAGCAGCTGCTGCCTGAAGCTCAACTCGGAGAAGACGAGGTCCTCGTCCTCGGACCCTCCCCCTCCGCTTTAGACAACACCTGGTGGCCCACTGCCCTCGGCAGCCCTCCCACCCCCTCGGCATTGTACTCAACTCCTCCCTCTCCATGACCCGACAGGTCAACGCCATTGCCTCTAGCTGTTTCAACACCCTCCGCATCCTCCAGAAGACTTTCAAATGGATCCTCCCCAAATCAAGAAAAACCGTCACCCATGCACTCATAACCAGCAGACTGGACTGCGGAAACGCCCTCTATGCTGGGATCAACAAGTCGCTGCTCCACAAATTCCAGACCATACAAAACACTGCAGCCAGACTCGTCCTCGGCATCCCCCGACACGAACACATCACCCAACACCTGCGCAACCTCCACTGGCTCCCCGTTGAGAAGAGAGTTACTTTCAAGATACTCACCCACGCCTTCAAATGCCTCCACAACATCAGACCCCAATACCTCTACGAGAGAATCTCCTTCCAAGTACCCAAGAGAAACCTCCGATCCGCCGACCTCGCCCTCGCCAAAACCCCACGAATCCGCAAAGCCAGAACAGGTGGAAGGGCCTTCTCCTACATCGCAGCCAAGACCTGGAATGAGCTCCCGATCGGCATCAGACGTGCCCCCTCCCTGAATATCTTCAGGAAGGCACTCAAGACCTGGCACTTCGACTGAACGGTGCTGCTGACCCCCAGCGCCTTGAGACCCTCACGAGTGAGTAGCGTGCTTACAATTCACCTGATTGATTGATTGATTGATTAAATGCCTGCTGGCAATTAACTACTTTTTATTATGTAGCATTGACCTTACTTACCACTTTGCGCCAGCCCCACCCAACGTGGTACTCTGAAGGTGCATGTCTTCAGGAACAGAAGAGGATAGAGGGGTGAGCAGAGTGTCGGCGCCTCTGGACAATAGGTTTGTATATCATAGTGACACATTTAATTAAATACCTGACTAAGGCAGGAGGGACTACATGTACCATGAAGCCACCGTACATGAGACTTGCCGAAGGTGGCGGCCATCTTAAATGACTACCATATAAGTTCCTTGAGGGCCATAGCATCCTTTGCTAGGCAATTGTGATACATAAATCCTGCTGCAGGGACTTGCTTTTGGGAGATAGAATTCTTTTAAAACGGATAATCTGAGAGGTTGACAGAAGTTGTCCTTGAATTCAGAAAAGTATTTTCTCGCCACACTTGCAAAGAACTAGGATTGCACTTGTTGTTTTCTACAAGACCCATCCATTCAGAATAAGATTTCAAATTCTGTTTTTCACCTTGTCTATTTTCATCAAGAATAGTCATATTAATAGTGTACTCTTGATTTGAGCTGTGCAGCCAGATAAATGCTTCTGTTGACACTTGTGCTGAAAATATGTCACAATAATTTTCTTTCTTATCAGATTTACCTGACCGAAGATATTAAGTGCTATACAGATAATACAATCAAACCACCCAAAAATATTCTTTTAGACCTCACAATGGGTAAACCAATCCCAATGCAATGCTGTACACTTTGTCTGCAGGTCAAAAAAAACCTGCCTTGCAGAAAAAGTTTGTCTTGTGTCATTTTGTGAATACTTACTGCCCTTGTGTTTGAGTATGTGACAGAGGCGTTGCCAATGTCTCACTCTTTATAATGTAATTCTTATATGAGCCATCATTCCCTGCATGATTGGTTCCAAGATGTTTAAGGAGCAATGTATTGTCAGGCACATGCTAACGGTACACACTGTCCCTTCAGGCCAACATAGTGGCTCTTAAACTGTGTCCTGCTCACGCTCAAGGACCACAATGGCATGCACTGATTAACACTTTGGGCACACGTAATTGAAATGTCTTCCTTTTCTGTATTTGCAAAGAGTATAACTAGGGGCCAAATTCACAAAGTAACTTACAGTACTTCAGTAATTTACACTTTTGTGTAAGTTTAGGACTTTTGGCTATTCACAAAATCAATAGTAATTCCAGCACCACACATGGCCAACCACTGGTACTGCAACACCCCTCCCCACAGTAAATAACTGAGGTAGGAATTAAAATAAAACCCCATAGGAAATAATGTTAAATTCAATTAAATTATTTAAAATAGTTAGAGATATAAATAAATACAGTTTAATGTTAGAAAAATGTATGAAAATAGTACAGGTTTATTATTTAATCACAAAATATTGTAATACCCTATTCTGAATGTAAACATTAATGTAAAAATAATTCTATTAACATATAACTAAATTAGAAGCAGAAATTTAGGGCGCTCAAAATCCAGTACATGCTTCTTTTTCCGGCCTGTCTTATGGTGATCCACATTTCTTTTGACACTCCAGAACAGGGTTGGGAGAGTGCGACGGACCAGAGTCCCCTGCGGCCGACGTTCTCGGGGGGGGGGCTTGATGGAACTGGGGGTGACGGAACGGTCCTTTCCCCTCCTCTCCCCACACAAGCACCCTGGAGAAAGCATACCCATTCGCAGAGAGGCCCAGCGGGTCAATGTGGAAGACAAGAATCAGGAAGCCCACCTCCTGCGGAGGAGGCCCCTGGTGCAGTGGGTCTTGAGGCAACCATCTCCGACACTCCGGTACTTAAGTCCCCTGAGGATGTTCCTGATTCATTGACTTTTATTCCTCTGGCCATCCCGTGTCATATTACATGACATGAGTACATCTATGCTCCAGGCTGGAAGTTTCCACTGACAGTAACTGCCTCTCATGTGGACCCCCAGGGGAGATACATGCTGATCGAAGGGTGCCTGGAGGCCAGACACTCCAACTTTGTTTCCTGCTACGTCCCCGACCTACTTCTGCATTCGACTCTATGAGTGCTCCAGTCCCTGGCCCTTCCTCCAGAGATGACCTTATTAGGAGGAGACTTTAATGCGGTCCCACACGGGACACATCGAACATTCTGAGTCCAGGCAGAGTGGTGCGCTCTGTGTGCTTGAACTCATGGGCAGACTCCATTGGGCTCTGTAAATCATGGCGTTCCTGGAATCCCAGACAACGATCCTCCACGTACATGTCCGCGGCCCACAAAACAGAGTCCAGAATCGATTTCCTTTGGCTTCCAACCTGTGACTTGCTACTACTGCAGTCTGTTCAGATATTGCCACGGGGTAAATCCAACCACACACCCCTCTTCCTGGAATGAGATTTCAAGCCACACTCCCTCCGTCCTATGTGGAGATATAATTTGTGGCACCTGATGGATCATGAATTTGCTGACTTTGTGGAAGAGGAGCTGCAGGCCTTTTTCCAGACTAATTACGGCTCAGATGTCCTCTGTGGGGAGTTTATGGGTGGCGAGCAAACCTTCCTTATGGGGCCACATCAAAGGGTATGTGAGGAGAAAGGAGCAGCGCCAACTGATGCTGGTGCTGATTTTGGAGAACCAGATCCTTACCCTGGGGAGGTCAGAAGCCAGAAGAGATTGAATGCCAATTGTTGCTGGCACGCTCTAGACTGTCCCAGATCTCTCTGGAGAAGGTGAAGCTGTGCTGGACGGCATCAACCCAACAGGTGTATGCATCCTGGGATATATCCGGCAAACAGCTGTACTGGCTGGAGACCCTACACATCTCCAACATAATGGTACCGGCCTTTAGATACTCCTCTGGGGCTCTCTGCGAGAAGCTACCTTTGATCATCCAGGCCTTCGCGACATTCTATCAAGACATATAAATCGTGCTTCCGGCCCCCCCCCCCCCATGAAGTTGAGGCCCCTCTCCTTCGGGATACCCCCCTGCCCTCTATTCCAGACTCCTCGGCCCGAGCACTGAGTCAACCTCTCACAGCAGAGGAAGGGGAGCTGGCTATATCTGACTGCCAATCCGAGAGGACCTCCGGCCCGACGGGTTACCATGTAATTTTTTTAATGGAACCGCAACCATTTGATACCGCACCTATCGGGTCTCTACATGGAAGTGTTGAAATTCAGCCCCTTTCCCCCAGATCTTGACAATGCCACTATGGTGTCTTTTCCCAAGCTGGTCAAGCCTACGGAAACATTGTTCCTCCTACCGGCCGATCTGTCTCATTAACTTGGACATTCAGATCTTTGTGATAATCCTAGCAACTAGTCTGAGCCGGGCGCTGTCCTACCTGATCCATCCAGACCAGTGCAGGTTTATGCCGGGCAGGAGCACCTGGCACTGTATTCGGAGGGTGCAACTGGCCCTCTCACAATCCGACTGCATGAATGACCCTCTGGCCCTCCTACCTTTTGATTTCAAGAAGGCATTCGACGTGGTGTCATGGCTGTTTTTGACAGCCATACTCCAACGGGCCAGCTTCGGGCCATACTTCCGCAGACTTGTGGGTTCCCTCTACAACCCCCCTACAGCGCAAGTCTGAGTCAATGGTCTCCTGTCCCTACCCTTTCCGATCCCCAGGGGCACTTGCCAGGGCTGCCCTCTGTTCCCTCCATTGATTGCTCTTGCAATTGAGCCCTTGGCATGCCTGATGCGGTGCGATGCTTGGGTTCGGGGATGGCGGGGGGAGGGTGGCTTTAAGCACAGCATTGATCTTTATACGGACGACGTCTTGCTCTTCCTGGATGACCCTGAGTCCTCAGGCACTAGATGCCTTTAAATCCTCCATCTTTATGGAAAGGTCACTGGCTTGCACATTAACATCCACAAATCACTCTTGGTGGTGGTGGCTGGGGATGTTGCTGGGCAGTGCTGGTGCCCTGAGATACAAATACAACAGAACTGCTTTAAATATCTTGGTATTCATATCTCCTGGCTCCCAGATCTGGCCTGGTCCCTCAGTGTTCGGCCCCTTGCGTTGGCCTTAGATAGGGACTTGAGTTGGTGAGGCCGTCTGCCTTTAAATCCAATGGGATGCATTGCTGTCTTTAAAATGATGCGTCTCCCATAATACCTCTATAATCTGGTGATTATAGAGGATGAGGCTTCTCTCCCTGACTTTGAAGATGACAGCCTTCTTTTGGGCAGTGGGGGCGACACCAGGTGGCCTTTTCCTCTCTGTGAAAATCCCCATGTGATAGTGACCTCGGTATGCCTGATGTTTGTGGCTACTATCTTGCTGCACTTCTGGTCCCAGTCAATGAGTGGCGTGCGGTGGGATGGGATGATCTGGCATACTGGCTTGAGCTACACCTCAGAGGCCTTGATGGTCTTCTTGGCCTCCATATGGCAGCTTGATCCCCTCGTCGGCTCCCTCTTGTACCCAGGTGGCACTGCGTTGTTGCAGAGCGGCTTTGCGCTTTATCAGCTGGAGCCATCGCCTTACATGCATGTCACCACTGTGGCAGGGTACCTATTCAAGCAGATGTTGGGTCATTTAGGATTTGCCTGATAGGACCAAATGGAAATCACATATCTGGGAGACATTCGCCGAGGGGGGGGTTGGCGGCTTTGATGTCCTCTCAGGACATGCAAGACCAACACAGTTTCTCCCGCACACAGTTCTTTCGGTATCTGCAACTGCAGCACGCTTTGTTGGTCCACCTTCAGGTAGATGCCCAGATTCCAGAATACAGTCCCCTCGAAGCCAAGTTAATGATGGAAAGATTGGGTAAAGGAGCTACATCGACGATTATCGATCCTAGTTGATTACCACGCCGGATCGCTTCCTCTCTTCCTTGCAGAGGTGGGAGGACTGGGTGGGTGAGCTCGATGATGATGACTGATGGAGGCATGCTTGGCCCCAAGAGAATTGGTGATTTCCTCCAGTCTTTGAATGATCCAAATCAATTATCTCCATGCAACATTTCTGACCCCACAGTGGGTACAGCAGATGTGCCATGCAGCTGTGGCCGCATGTGTGAGATGTTCTTTCCCTACCACAGACTTCTTTCATGTGGACTGGTCCTGGCATTGTCATCTTTCTGGGGCGGGGTGGGGCGCGAGATCTCTCAGGTGCTGGGTCGCAGCATAGATTTGAGTCTCCAGGTGGCCCTTCTGGGTCTCCTAGAGGAAGTTGGAGAGCCAAGAGCCGAAAGGATCTTCATAGGCGTGGTCTCCCTAGTGGCGAAAAGGACATCACTTGAACCTGTAGACAGCCTGAGCCCCCCTTTCTTACAGTCTAGAGAAGGGGAGTTGACTGGTGTGCACACCAAGAAAAACCCATTTATGAGGCAAGAGGCTGCCCACAAAAACATGATAAGATCTGGCGTGGATGGTGTGCTCTGACACAAATGTGATAATGTTATTTTCTTATTGTTAGAGGATCTTAAACCCAATACAATTTGGTTATTTAAAAATATAACTAAATTAAATGTAGTTTCTTAAGATGCAAATGTATTTTTAAATTATCCTTCAGAAAAATGTTTACATTTAATTTAATATTGTTCCATTAATTAAAGATTTATTTAAAATTTTTGAAAGATTAAGGAAATATTAAGTAAGAATTTGGTGTAGAAGACAAAGTTGTCCTGAGCAGATTTTATTTCTCCAACGTAATTGAAAGATTTTATCAGCAAGGTTGCCCCCTATGGGTTGGCTGGGTGAGTTAGCCGCAGAGGAAGACAAGGGAAAGTTTGTGGTGGCCATACGTGAATGACCACATTGTGATGCATATTAAGTTGTGTAGTTCAGTCAGAATTCTGACAAGTGCTTAAAATCTGTGAAAGTGACAACAGAAAGTGTGGAACTGATAGATAGACAGTGAATTGAATGGTCACTAGATTCCTGGAGTCTGTTTGTGAGTGTTAAGAAATATATGATTGAATTGATAGATTATTTTTCCAAATGGGCTGAGGTGAAATGTGTGGTGCATCCCACTCCTGATGTTGTCATTAAGTTTTTATCAGGTAATTAGCCGCGTTTTATAAATCCTGATTGATTGATGTGGTGTTGTCTTTAGGGAATGAGACGTTTACCACTGTTGATGGTATTTGATTTGTTTCTATGAGTTACAAACATTGTTTTTCAGCTTTTTGGTTTTGTACTGAAAATAACAGCACTTTGGTCATGACTTAGGAGAGGATTAGTGGAACATTTTTTAAACACTTTATTTAGGTTTTGTGAGGCAGGGAAAAGACATAAGCTTTCATACCATAGTTCACTAGGGCAAGAGATAAGCATCAATAAACAAATGTTCCTCAGGGCATATATCAATGGTGTTGACATTAGCAGGCACATTACAATAATTAGTGGAACATTCTAAATTCAGTTTTGGTGGAAGCTTACAATTCATTGACTTTTTCTGCTAAATTGGGTGCATAGGAGCATATAAAGGAATTGTAGTGGTCTTTTTACTATACGCAATCCATGTACATAATTTAATCTGAATTGGTTGAAAGATTAGATCCCCAGATTGGATGTTTGTAAGGGTGCAATAAGTTAATTGTGTCAGGAAAAAAGGTTAAGAGCATAGCTAGTGTCAAAACAGGAGGTAAGAAGGAAGTAGTAATACAGTGATTGGGAGACTGGGTCAAGATGAGACAACCGGGTCTCTGTAGGAATTGGCATTCAAAGTTTTCTAGGCCATTAAGAGCAATAAGAACTAGGAAGTCTTCTGTGAAGTTGACCGCAATGGTGTAGATGATGACAAGTTCACATTTTACCCCATTTGCCCTCCCCAGGGGGAACAGATAACCCACTAGGAGTCATGGATAACCTTTAAAAAAAATAAGGTGCTGCAGACCCCTCCGTCATCCACCTCCATCATCCCCCTCCATCACCAGCAGACCCCAGCACCATCCGAGTGAATAAAAGACTGCTGCAACTTCCTCTAGCGGCCTCAGTCAGTTGGAATCCTTCAACGGCACGTACAGCGCTGAATTACCTGATTGCAGATTGAAGGACGGCTGAGCCACACAAGATGGTGGCCGTGGCCCCGGCCAGGCCTTGAGCGCCCCAGTCGCTGCGAGGAACGGGTGCAGGGAGCCGCAGGAGAGGTGGCCGCGGCGGAGAATCGAATACACCATGCACCGCAGTTTTCCCAGGTGAGTGTTGCGGCCCCGGTAGGTGAGCGAGGGCAGGCCTGAGGCACTGGTGGGGCCTGCATCGCCTGGGGCCGCACCTCATGACCTGCCGTTGCCAGTGGGGGGACAGGCGACTTGCATCGAGCGCTCATCCCACCCTCTGCTGCAAATAGCGGGTCCAGGAGCACTGGACCCACTGCCTAATGACCAGAGCGACCTCGGCTGCTGACACAGAGCAGCATCGGCTCCCGGGCAGGACGGGGGTTTGGGCCCTGTCCGGCCCTCTGAAATAACCCCTGCCATTCTCAATGCTGCTCACTTACAGATTTTGCTCCTCTCCCCACCTGTGGGCCTAAGGAGCACGGTATCTAGAGAGCTATGGCCATGGATCTGCTGAGGCCTGGAGTGGGTCTCTCCTGCTGTGTCTGTCACCTTGCCAGGCCCATATAGGCTGAAACGCAGCAGATCCCAGTAGCAGATGAGTGGATTTTTTTCTTTCCCCCGTCTCCAACTACCAACACACTGGCCTGGCCAGTCTGACCTGGGGGTGCGTGGGGCTGTGGCCCTGAAGACCTAAATTCCCCCTTGGGACTGAGACCCTCTTTCCTCTCTTCTCGGAGGAGGGCTGAAGTCGGGGCTAACTGAACTGCCACTATAAAACTGCATACCAACTCTGGAGCTTCCTGAGATGGCTGGCCAGGGCGCCAGTTCTTCAGCTCACTCACAAACCTAATTCAGGGGCCACAAGCCTCTCCTGCTCCTGAGGAACTGACTCCTCCTTTAATGTCGCTCCCCATATCGGCCTGACACAGACAGAGAGGTAGCTGCCTGGCCACCCGTGTTGCTGTGAAGCCTTGGCAAGCGGGCTGAGTTCTGGACTGGATCAAAGCTCCACTCCTTAAGAAAAATGGGGAAAGACAAGCCTACGAAACTGCCCCCCTCTCAGCCATGCATTGATCAGTACATGACACCAGCATCCCCAGCTGGAGGAAGAACAATGGATTAAGGCACTACAATCTAAGGTGGGCTAGACAACATTCTTCAAGCCATATATACCTCACAAGCTGTTGTCGAAACTAAGATCGGGGAGGTCCTGGTGGATGTGGCACTCCTCCACCAAGATCTACGCAACACCACCGGCTGTATTACAGAAGCAGCAGGGTGTCAATTCACTGTAGAAGATGAAGTCGCCGACCTAAAAACCAAGGTGGCCTGCCTCCTTACCCATACAGGGGAGCTCCATCATCACACTGAAGATGCAGAAAACCGGTCTAGATGCAACAATTTGCATTTACTGGGTTCCCTGAAGATGTCAAGGGCTCCGAACCAGTCAAGTTTCTGGAGGAATGGCTTCAATCCTGGATGCCCTAAAAAAAAACCTTTCACCCTGGTTTGTCTTGGAACGGGCACAATGATCGCTTGCCACTAAACCCCCTCCGGGTGCACAACGATGGCCCATGATAGCGCAATTCCTCAACTTCAAAGACAGGGACTGTATCCTGAGGGAGGCCAGGGACCACAAAGACCTCCACCATCAAAACTCCAAAATATTAATCTTCCCAGACTACACCCGGGATGTCCAGGCAAAACGCATATCATACGAGGCCGTCAAGCGGCAGCTCAGAGAGGTCCAGATGTTATGTTATGTTATGTTAATTAGATTTCTAGAGCGCAGCGGTTACCCTGAGGTGTCCTGGCGCTATGCACTGCCTGCAGGTTAACGGGGAATATGATCAATGAGTGAACAGCCAAGTCTTCAGTCCCTTTCTAAAAGAAAGAAGATCCGCTACATTCCTCAGATGGAACGGCAGATCGTTCCAGGCCTTGGATGTGCATGTGATAAAACTCCTACCTCCCCAACTAGCCTTTTTAAATGTAGGGATTTGGACATTTTTTGCTCCTGTGGACCGAAGGGTCCTTCCAGGAATATACTATTTAAACTTTTGCCTCAAATGGTCAGGGCCTGTTCCGTTAAGGGCTTTGAAGGCGATACAAAGGGCCTTAAAATGTACCCTTTGTTTCACAGGAAGCCAGTGTGGTTGAATTAATTATTTTTTAACAGAGACAAATTTAGGTGTCCCTGACAACAGCCTCGCTGCCGCGTTTTCTGCTATCTGAAGCCTGTTAATGTGCTGTTTTTGGGCATTCAGATAGAGGCTGTTGCAATAATCCAGACGTGCCATAACAAGTACCGTGACCACAGTCCTGAGGTTTCCTACTGAAAGATAAGGCTTTATTTTCCTTATAATTCTGAGTATCAGAAAACAGGCGGATACCACGGAACTTATATGCTCACTAAACGTGAGTCTGTTATATACTGACACCCCCAGATATTTTGCTTTCAGGGCAGGGGTGGGGCAAATGCCCAAATCTGCTGGCCACCTGTCTGGTGTCCATAAATGTGGGTTATTACCAAATATAATAACCTCTGTTTTGCTTGAATTTAATTTTAGGCAGTTAGTCAACATCCATCCTGATATGGCCTTCATACAATCATGAAAACGTGCTCCTGTTTCCTTTTCCTCACCATCTCTAAGGGATAACACTATTTGAGTGTCATCCGCATAGGAGGTGAGTTGGAAACCAAAGGATCTTATCAGGCCAGCCAATGATATCACATATACATTAAAAAGTGTTGGACTTAATGAAGATCCCTGGGGCACCCCGCAAGGAAGGCAAAACGGCTTGGATTTGTTGTTGTCCAAATCAACTGTTTGTGTTCTTTCTGATAAAAAGGATTGCAGGAGGTTCCAGGCAGCACCCTGTACTCCTACTTCAGACAAACGGTCCATCAAAACTTCATGATGGACCGTGTCAAAGGCTGCTGACAGATCTAACATGATCAGTATTGCTTTACCTCCACAATCCAATGCCTCCCTTACTTCCTCTATGGATTTAATTAAGGCCAGCTCCGTGCTATGTTCCGCTCTGAACCCATATTGAGACGGGTCGAGTATGTTGTTAACTTGCAAAAAAGCACTGAGCTGGGTGTTCATAGCTTTTTCTGTGATTTTTGCAGGGAGCGGAAGCCGCGAAATTGGTCTATAGCTACTTGGGTCCGTAGGATCCAGAGTTTATTTTTTCAATAGGGGGAGGATAGAGGCCTTCTTCCAATCCTTGGGAAATATCCCAGTGGTAAATATGTTATTAAGCAGGGGGTTTAGGGCGGATCCTATGATTTCTGAAATAGATTTCAGAACCGAAGCCGGACATGGATCTGTAGGGGATCCTGATCGGATAGAGTTCAAAAGTTTTGTTATTTCTGATGCTTCTAACAGTGCAAACTTATCCAGGACTGATGTGGGATTGGATCCGATCTGAACTTTTTCGGGTGGCTGTATCCATTCACTCTTCTGAGCTGAGGTGAACGTAGAAAAAATACATTCCACTTTTTGTTGGAAAAAAATAGCAAGTTTTTCACACAGCTCTGGGCTACTTGCACTCTTGGGAGTCATTGGTGAAGGCAGTTTTTTAACAGTTTTAAAAAGTTCTTTGGGGATAGACTTAGCTTGGAGGATTTGTTCTGAGATGGAGGAGATGTCCTACATGCTTCTATTCCCTGCGCGACTCAAAATTATCCATGAAGGTAAATCCCTTTTTTTCGAAACCACTGAATCTGCTTGGGATTGGCTTGCATAGGAAAAACCGCTGAGCGGTTCACAATGATCTTCGCCCTCACCCCTCCCCGCCACTCATTGGCCAACAGGCGGCAGACAGTCTGACTTCAGAAAAGAACTGGTACCCGCTCCCGCCCACAATGACGTGCTGCTCCCGCAGGTTGCTCTCCCTGCAGTAGGACTCTTTGGCAAATCAACACCCAAGTAGATCTGAGTTCTCTGTCAATGACAGGAGGGCCCAGTAGGAATGGACCCAACCTGAAGAAAGCTTGAGCCAACTCCCTCACTGATCACTTGACATTATCCAAGACTGGGTCTGAGGTGCTGACAAACAGATGTCTATGTAGGTAAACAACCGTCACCCTGCATCCGTAACTCCGCATGCTGTTACAACGCGGTCGTAACAACGACCGCGTTGTGACAATGCATGCCATTACCCCGCAAGTCGTTACAACGACTTGCGGAGTGGGGAGAAGGTGTTGGATTTAAAATCCAACACCTTCCCTACAGTCCGCACAGACTGGAGTTGGAATAGTAAATTTTACTATTCCAACATCCAGCGCCCCCCCCTCCGCAAGTCGTTGTTACGACTTGCGGGGTAATGGTATGCGTTGTTACAACGCGGTCGTTGTAACGGCCGTGTTGTAACAACATGCGGGGTAATGGTATGCGGGAAAAAGAGGCATATTCGTCTATGTACAATGCTGCTGAGAGTTCCGAATAGTGCTCACATAGCTGTGGGTGTTCTGCTGCATTGATCCTACTATCTGGAGGGGTCCGCCATACCACACCTGATCAAAGGGGTTTTCTTTAATTTTCCTTCTCCTTTGTTGATTCCCAGTTTGGGTACCTGTTATAGGGTGACAGATGCTTCTAGGGGGGAATCATAGGGTATAGGGGAGTTGGGGGGACAAGGGTTTGCATACAGTATGTGTGCTTGTTACTGCTTTGTTGCTTGTTAATGCTTTTTTTCTTCCTTAGGTTGTCACAATGACCTGATATTCTGTAAATGGCACAGGGTTCCGTACACTTTAATGTCCTCTACTGCAATGTTGTACTTGCTCTTGCACATGCGTCCAGTAGACTTCCGGCCTAAGCTCATATTGTCACCTTAAGTCCCCGGCATGACCCCATACAGTGTTATGTAATGGAACGATAATGGTCTCTTCAACAGGATCAAACATTCTGTAGTGTTGCGCTATACCCTACGCTTTCTTCCCTCCATCCTAAAGCTTCAGGAGACCTACCTACTGAGGACCAAGTGTCTGTTTCTTGCACAACAGGAGTATGACAGGCCTCATCATACTGGGTTCGCTAGGGGTCAAGGGGTGTGGAAATCCTTTTAAGGAGCTCATTTCCCATGGTGGTGACCTGAACCCAATCTGATCCCCAGGGTTGGTATCTTGCTCTCACATGCTCTCTAGAAGGCTGTTCACTAAATCTCTTATGTATATACGCTCCTCCGGTGGCACTAGATTCTTTCCTGAACACTATTCTCAACCTGGTGGCTGGGCTCCCACCTGGCCTCACTTTCATAGATGGGGATTTCAACTCAGTTCTTGATCCTCCAATGGATTTTATGGGCCCTATTTCTGAACACCCTCACACCTGAGCCCATTCATTGCACAAATGGGTAACTACTTTAGGTGGGTGAGATGTATGGACGGCCTGGAACCCTCGGCAATGACACTACACACACACACACACGTCAGCCGCACACCTTACACATGCGCGCATTGGCATGATTTTCATGCCAGCTCCAGATGCTCTTCTAGTTTCACACATTCAGATACTTCCATGTGGAATTTCTGTCCATGCTCCATTACTGCTTCAAATTGGTGACCCTGATACACACTGTCGACTTAATGCCTGGTTTCTCTAGGATAAGACATATTCTCAGGCAGTGGGAAAGGAAGTCAGGCATTATTTTCAGCTTGACGCTGGGTCAGTGCAATTGGCAGGTGTCCTTTGGGAGGCATGCAAGGCCACCGTTCAGGACCACACCAAGAACATCCTTAGTCAATATGAAAAAAAGCACCACCTTCGGTGACACAACTGGAGGCTGAAGTGCTTCGCCTGGAGAGGAAGCTTGCTGAATGAACCAATAGACTATTGGTGCTGGATCAGGAGGAGATTGGATTCCTCTCTTTAGAAGCAGCAAAACCAATTTGGCTGCCATCCATTGCACAGGTCTAGGGTTGGGGGGACAAAAGTGGGAAGCTACTTTATTGGCTGGCATCCCGACCCCTGGCAAGTAGGATTATCCCGGAAATCATTGATGCTGCAGGCCACACTCACTGTGCCTCCCCTAACATGACACAAGTGTTTGTGGATTACTATTTATCCCTTTATGCAGCCTCTCCGTGCCCAGCCGACGAGATGGGGGCACTTCTCCTAGACGAAGGGCCACTGACCCTTCTTTCAGAGGCTGAAATCCGTGCACTAGACAAGCCCATTACTTTGGAGGAGGTGGGTGAAGCTATATCCTCAATGGTAGAGGGCAAAACACCTGGCCCCGATGGCTACACTACCGACTTGACCCCAAATATCGGGATGTCCTTGCCCCCCACCTCCTGGACCAATATAAGGAGGCAATGGAGATTGGCTCCTTTCCCAAGAAGCTAGACGGGGCTATGATCCTAGATATACCCAAATCACACCCTCCTTCAGTTTCTTGTGCTGACTGCCGTCCCATCTGCCTTATCAATGGGGAGGTGAAAACCTTCACTTTGATTCTTTCTTCATACCTTCGACAGGTCCTTTAGTTCCTCATTCACCATGATCTGTGCAGCTTCATGCCCACGAGAAGTACGAGGCACTGTCTCGGCATCTCCACGTGGAGCTTGCACACCGCCACCTCTTACCACATCCCTTGGCCCTGCTTTTAGTGGATTTCAAAAGATCCTTCGATACCGTAGACTGGGGGTATTTGACCAAGGTGCTCGAAAGAGCAGGTTTTGGACCCTGGTTTCGGAACCTGGTTGAGATTCTTTATTCTAATCCCACTGCCAGAGTTCAGGTCAATTGTGCAGTCCCTGAAGAGTTTCCCATATGGTGAGGGACCCATCAGGTTTGTCTCCTGTCCCCCCTCCTTTTCGCACTAGCAATTGAACCCCTGGCGAGACTCATATGATGCGATGCGCAGATTCGGGGATGGGAATGGAGCCGGGGATATGAATACCACATTGCCCTATACACAGATTATGTTATTTTATATTTAGCAGACTGGGCCTCCAGTGGCCCCTGCTGTCTTCGGATCTTACAGCTCTCTGCAGAGGCCTCAGGACTGAATGTCAATCCAGCCAAATCAGTGTTGATCACACTGACGTCCTCACGAAAATGTGGACAGGCAGGCGACCATTCCTATCCGCCGCCTCAGCTTTCTGTACCTGGGCATAATGGTGGCCCTGAATCCCCAACTGACGTGGTTTCTCAATATTACCCCCCTTGTTCGCAAGAGTAAGGAAGATCTTAAGAGATGGCAAATATTCCCATTGACTGTAATGGGGAGAATAGCATTGTACAAAATGATGATACTGCCATGCCTCCTTTATCTCGTATCAAATTTTCCTCACAGCTGGTTTCGCAAGATGGACTCACTGATGAAAGCATTTCTATGGCACAACTCACGAACACGACTAGTGTTTGGGACCTGTCAATGTGCCCCCTACGATGGTGGTTTAGGGGCACCCAACCTCTACTTCTATCACCTAGCGTCCCACTTACTGGTCATCAACGAGTGGCTGAGTGGTGGTTGGTCTGAACCGGCTTACAAACTAGAACTAAATGGGCTGGATTTTTCCTGAATCCTCACAATTTTATAGGGAGACACAGTCCCCTCTAAGCTCCCTGAGGTAACCCAACTGGTATTTGAAGGGTGGAGGACAGCCCACCGACACACAGGAGGGTGGTCCAAAGTTATGCACCAAACTCCCTTATGGCAAGGCACATGGCTGAGAGAGACGGCGTCTCTGGAAGGGATCGCCCACTGGGAAGCCATTGGTATCACACTCCTGGAGGATATCTGGAAGGACTCCTACATGGCCTCCTTTCAAGAACTTCAGCAAACATACTACCTATCGGGAACACAATTCCACAAATGTCTGCAATTATGACATGCATTATGGGTGCATGTTACCCCAGACACACCGATCTAAGAATTTAGTCCACTGGAATCAAAGATCATGATGGAAGCACTGCGCAAAGGGGTAGTGTCCCAAATATATCGTACACTCGTCATTAACACCCCGGACACTTTAGCGACACTCAAAACATGCTGGGAGAGGTGGCTTGGTCCGATAAAGGATACAGACTGGAGAGACGCCTTGATGGCCCCTAGGGTGCTGACCATATCTTTACGGCTGCACTTGGTACAGATCTATTATCTACACTGTGCATACCTTTCCCCGACAGACTGTTTCGAGCACAATTGCTACCCAGCCTCTCATGTTTTCGCTGCTCCCAAGCACCGGCTGATTTTTTCCATATGACATACTCCTGTGATCCCATACAGCGGTACTGGAGGAGAGTGACCGCTGAACTCTCCATGGTTTTGGGTCTAGAGCTCTCCCCATTAGTGATATTGTTGGGGGTGTTGGAGGGAGTGGGGGGAACCGAGCAGACCGGGTACTTTTGGGGACAGCCTTGTTGGTGGCCAAGCGAGACATTGCAGCTCAATGGAAGACTTCCAGGCCCCCTACGCTGACAATGTGGAGAAGGGGGGGTGGACTGGTGTGCCCAACAAGAGAAGCCGGTATACGAGGCATGGGGTTGCCCACTAAGCATGCCAGAAAATGGAATAAATGCTTTGAAGGAGGGGATATGGACTCAACCTAAAAAAGCTCCCATGAGGAATGGGTCTATATTACAGTATTGAGCTCCTTGAACTGTCATTGTTATGCTTATAATGATTTCTACCACCACTGGGGACCTTGTATTCATTCCAATGCGACTTGTTTCGAAAACAATAAAAATATGTTTATCATTTTTTGTTTTAAAAATAGGGTGGCGTCCTGTCCTGAAATCATTCGTATTTAGTGGACACTACAGTCTTTTTACCTCCTGTGGGGAACATTGGAGGGTTTGCACCGAATCTCCTCACGCCCACTGGGGACTGGAGATACGATTAAAAAAATATAATGAGGTAGGGTCTGGCCATCCTGGCATCGGGCCATATCCTCTCACCCTTAGGCCACAAACAATCTTTCTGCCCCTTCCCCCCTTGGGGAAATGCAGGTTAGTGGGTTTATCACAATTTGGCCTCACTAGGGAGTTGGACAGCACACTAGACACCAGGATTCAATGTATGTGAATGTCTGAGTTTATGGCTGATCTAAGGATTGTGTTTTTTTTTGGTAATCAGGCATACTCTTCCAGTCTGCGTGGGGCACACCTAATTAAGGATGCACTGAGGCACAAACAGAGACAGTGCTCCTGATGTGAAATGTGACCTTGAAATTCTTTTTGTTTTAACAAATGGGCTGAGGGCCAGTCAGTCCACCCCCACACCTCTGGAGCCTAAGCAGCCTCTCTGCCCACGAGGAGCATTGAGCAAAAACACTGTAGCTATCCCCATGGCAAGCGAGAAGAAATTTTGATTCCTTTAAGTGTTGTTTAGACATATGGGCTGGTGGTGAGGGGGCAAACCCTCCATTTTGCCTCCCACAGATGGTCAAGCAGCTAGCTGGTGCACAAAATGTGAAATATGAGGAACATCTGTAATTTAGGCAGATTTTGATGTTTGCAGGGGATTCTGGGTAAGGAAACATAGTGGGATCAAAGTAAGTCACACTACCCACAATTTTTCCAGGTGTATAATTTTCAGAAATGTTTGCTGTTAATGGGTACCAGTCAATACCGGGACCAAATACTGCCGCTATGCACAGCAGCAGAAAGACTGAAATTCCAAGGAAAACTCTTGCTGTCTCCACGTTGCATATTGGGACCTTTTCTTGATGCGAGCAATAGGCTCAGTCACACAAGTAGGATACAGTTTTTTTGCAGGAGTGTGGGAATGCGTTTTGGTAGGACTTTCGTTTATCCCTGTAAATTCTGGAAATTTCCATCACAGAAAAGTGAGGTAAATCACATTTACGGGTGGGATTCATGCAAGTCAAACCACCCTTGACTCTCACAGGAGTCTTGTTGCCAAAAATGTCTGTTTTTGGCAGATATTCTTGGATGCCAAAGGTCCCAGGCCCAAATACTGCAGTAACCACATCACCAGAAAGACTGAAATTATAAGGAAACATCTTGATGCATTTATGCTGCATTTGAGGGCCTTTCCTTTCACGGGTGATTGGCTCAGCTACACAAGTGGGGTAGCTTTATTTAGACGAAAAAGTGTCAACCAGTGGAGTGTTTCATTTGCTTGGCACCTGAACTTTATTGTCAACACTGGCGCTTATGACAACATACCACATGGTGGCGCTGCTTGTCTAATTTTGAGATGAGCACAACCACAGTTGCTTTCAATATATCAATTTGCATTACAATGACTAATATCTGCTACCCAAAGCTATAAGAATAGCTTGGGCAGCAGGTATTATGTTATGTTATGTTATGTTATCGCAGATTTATAAAGCGCTCGGATACTCAAGAGTGTCCCGGCGCTAGAGCCAGTAGGAGTGAGACAAAGGGTGATCGTAGAGCAGAAGATTAATTAAAAAGCACGGTTTTTAGCTGCTTCTTAAAGAGCCTGAGGTCTTGAATTTTTCGCAACTCATGGGGGAGAGTATTCCAAGCCTTAGCCGCCCTAAAAGCGAGGGATCTTCCCCCTGTTCTGGCTAGTCGGTACCGTGGAATAGTGGCTAGGCACTGTGTTGTAGACCGGAGCTGTCTGGAAGGCGCATAGAAGTTAAAGCGTCTCCTGAGATAGGGGGGCCCCAAATTGTATAGAGCACCATGAGCAAGGGTGAGGGCTTTAAACAGAACGCGACTTCCCATCGGAAGCCAGTGCAGATCTCGGAGGTGTTGCCTGGCACTGGTCCTGCAAGAAAGACCCAGAAGCACTCTCACTGCTGCATTCTGGATAGACTGCAGTTTTTGCAGCTGATAGGCAGGAAGGCCAATGTATAAAGCATTGGCATAATCGATGCGTGACAGGATGAGAGCGCGTGTCACCATTTCCTTTGCTGGTTTGGGCAACAGTGGAAGAAATTTCCTAAGCATTTTGAGTGTGCCGAAGCACACTCCAGCCACTTTTTTTATCTGAGGAGCGAAGCTGAGGTCCTCACTAAACCAAACCCCCAGATTCTTTACTGGGATCCCTGAAATATTAGGCAAGGGGTAGCCTGTTGGCCAGAGGTCCTCCCTAAAATGCGGCGGGAAATACCCGTAAAGGAGGACCTCCGACTTCTCCTCATTACATTTAAGTTGGGCCCATGCAAGCCATTTGAAAACAGCTGCTAGACAATTTTTGGCTGCATCGGGAGACAGAACATTTTTTCCCCAAGTAAAGAGGAGCTGGGTATCATCGGCGTAAGCGATGATCTTAGCGCCCAGCTCCTCTGCCAGGTAAATTAGCGGCGTAACGTAAACGTTGAATAGGAGGGGGCTCAGGGTAGAACCCTGAGGCATACCCGTAGTCACCTTTCTTGGGACCGAGGAAAACGGAGGCAGCCAAACCTGTTGTGTCCTATTTTCTAGGAAGGATGCGATCCAGTCCCAGGCCATGCCCGAGATTCCAATACTGGAGAGACGAGCCAGTAGCTGATGATGGGGCACCGTATCTTTAATGTATATTTAAAGATTGAATTGTCACACTTGTAGGAGTGTGATGGTTAGTTGTGTTGGTACTGTCATTGGCAGCGCTGGCAGGGCTATGGATGATGCAAGCTGCAGTGGCCTCCTGACAAGGGCCCTGGTAATGGTCAGAATGCTGGGTGATAGGATGTTCACAGATTCCCACAGACATCAGAACTTCCCCTCTCACAATTGTGAGGAAAATATATAATCTTACTCAAAGTTTGGTGTTTGCAGGGCATTCGGGGAAATAAAAAGTGGTGGGATCCATATAGTCCCCACAATCCTGGTCTTCCCCTGGTGCCTACTATTCAGAAATGTCTGGAGTTGGTATGTTTCCCTAAATGCCGGCTGATTCTGGGTCCAAATACACAGCTAGCCACATAGCCAGAAAGACTGAAATTCCAAGGAAGGATTTTGATGCCTTTAAATTACATTTGGTGGCCTTTCCTGTTGCAGGTGATTGGCCCAGACATAGAAATGGGATACCATTTTTTTCGGAAGAAGTATGGAAGCTTTGGGTGGTACAACTTTCGTGGATCCTCACAGATTCCGGAGCTTTCTCTCTCAATGAAAGCATTGTCACATATTTCTACTTTTTTCTACTTACTGTCATTATTTTATTTTAAATCAATAGTTTATGTGAAAAGACCATGAGTTATTTACACAGATGAACCCTTGCTGAATTCAGACTTGCAGTTTTCTGCGGGTTGTGCATTTTTCTGGATTTACCCAGGGGTTTAACATCACTTTTCCCCCACAAACTCCAAGTATGAGTATACTACAAAAAAACTGGAATTATTGTGTACCACTTATTAAATTGAAAAAATTGCTGTAAAAAATGAACTATTTCTATAACTCTGCCTGCTCCCGAAAGCTGGGAAAACAGTGATCTTAGCACAGCAAACCTTATGTTGATGCCATTTAAAACAAAATATATACAAATATATACACTTTTTTGCACAGCACTTCTTTCCCATTTAAATAAATAATTGCTATATTTTGACTTTTTTCTCAGTTCCCTCCAGGTGAATCAGCAAAGCATGGGTATCCTTTTGAATCCCCAAGATGCAGGTAAAAGGGATGCCAATTTGGCTTGGATATTAATTATGGGAAACAATAATGAAGGCTTGAGCATGAACAGCCTCCAACATAAAAAGTGCATATACTTGTTAAGCCTCAGCACTTAAGGTGTTAAACAACAATTCATGGTGGTGTTCAAGAAGAGTGGTGAGATTTCATGGCAATGAGTGAGGTTTGGTTGCAGAAGGTATGGTTGAAGATGAGTTTGATTAGAGTGCCCCAGTCTTTAAAATGGCAAATTATTGTGTGGAGGGTCTGGCATAGAATGTGTGGAACAGGATTCCATTATGTTGGGTGAAATGAGTGTGACTTGTGAGTCCACTTATAGAAGCACTGATAATAGTGTTAGAGTATAGGAAGACACAAATACATGCTTTTAACTACAAAAAAGAAATGACCTGTCAAATTTAAATATGTACAATTGTGCACATTAAGGAGTCAGCTCTTGTAAATGTTTTACAGTTCCATTGAATGTGCTTGACTTCTCCTCTTATAGTATGCCATTGTTACTCTTTAGTCTTTTGTTCTTTTTCCTGGTCTCTTCCTCTTATTGTTGTGGGGAAGGAAATGTGTAGTATTTCTTTGTGTCTACTGTTCATGCTCTTTGTGCAGTTGGACTGTTTTAGGTATGCTATTCACCTGACCGCTGTTTGTTGGAATGTTAGCAATGTCAGACTGTAAGCTGTTATGACTCCATTCCGTAATAATAACGAACTTGGATAAAAATGTATGGATACTTCGAAAAACAAATGACAAATAAATAATTAGCTCAAAAAAACGTCTTGTGAAAAGCTTTATTAAAAGAGAAAGGATTGAACATATTTCTTGGAGTGCATGTGGGAGACGCCCCTCTTTCCTAGAGGAGAGCGCTTTTCCGATTGCTTATTTATTCCTCATACTCAGAAGGACCTACCCTATTGCACCACCTACTGTTGTACTCACAGTACCCAGAATACTCCACAGGAGTGCGTCTTTCTGTTTCAAGTTCAAGTTAATGACTCCATTCCTTACATTTTTTTGCTGTGGAAGCTGGAAAGCATAAATATGTTGAAGGTATAGGATGTGAAGCCACATCAGTCGCACAAATTTATTTATTTGAGTTTTATATAGCGCTGGCTAGACCCGGAGGTATCAGAGCGCTTTACATAAGGATCCATAAAGTTACAAAATTACATCAGTTACAAGTTACATCAGTTACGAGAAAACATTTCAAGAGCGTCGGAAGACGGAATGAATGGAGCTTAGAAGGGTAAGGGGTGGGGTAAAGGTGTGGGAGGGAGAAAGGATGGAGAAAGAGACGAAGGAGAGTCTGCCCAAAGTCCGGCTGGGTAGGTGACGGCCGAGGGGGAAGTCCACAGCCCATCTCCTCTATAGCTATCAGGTAGCTCCACCGGGCATCAGTCAAGCGGCTAGGTCTCAAAGAGAAAACAATAAGAGAGCAAAGAGAAGGGATAAATGGAGTGTAAAGGGGAAAGTGGGTGGAGTAAAGGGGTAGGAGGGAGAGTACAACGGAGAGAAGAAGTGAGGTCTGCCCAATGTCCGGCTGGGTAGGTGACAGCCGAAGGGGTAGTCCACAGCCCATCTCCTCTCTAGCTATCAAGTAGCTCCACCGGGCATCGGACAAAAAGCTAGGTCTCTACGGTCTCCACAATGTTGTTTTATCCCAGTGTTAAACAATGAAGTCCCACAAAGTGCGAACAAACTAAAAAACATCCTGAGCATGGTTAGATCCATTAGCTGGTACTTACTAATCAACCATGTGAACGAAACCCCTGAGAGAAATCTCAAAACATCTCAGCTTGTGGACCTGGTGAACCCAACAAGAGGCACTAAATGCACATTTCTGCAGTGGATTCAGCCCTTTGTGACCTGGCAGTGCTGTGTCTGAAATTGAGAGAGATGGGCATAGCACTGCTATCCCCTGGCGATAAAGTGATAAAACCCCTCTGACCAGCATTATTTTCAAATATAATTTGATGCAATAGCCATGTTGTGGGGTTGCCAGCACATGCACATCTACCTGCAGACACAATTCTTCACAGTAGCATTCAACAAACCCTTAGTCACTCTTTGTCAATAGTCTTTACTAAATCCATCCCACACATAGGGAAATAGATCCTGCATGTACCCTGCACACTTCCTGTCATGACACCTACAGCTTGTCACAGGTGCCGTATAGGGGCAGACCTCCAGGACAGATAAACACAGAAAACTGATAATGGAGTATGCCCCTCCAAAGCAATCAGAGCAGAAGATATAGTTCAGTCACCTGCAGAGGAAGAATCCCTAAGAGCCATAATCAGGTAAAACACCACCAGAAAGCGAAAAAAAAACAGAATTTCTAAGACCTTTTAAATAAAGAATTGATTGAAGACTTCAGCTGTGTTGAGTGACCAAGTAGCTTGGGGCTGGAGGAAGTCTGGGTTACTAAATACTAATTACTTTTAGAATCTTCCATAGTTCCATGCCTGGCACACCCTTTTGGCTAATATATTGCCTTTCTTCCAGAAAATATTTTTTCTGTAGTTGTGGAATATTGCTTCAAATAATTTATGGCCCTCAGATCTCCTAGATTTTCGACAGCTGTGCTCTGATCTATGGCGGTAACATCTAAATTCCCCAAGATATTTAGGGGCATATTCTCAAGGAACTACTGCTGAGTTAACGGCACTTTATCACAGCCAAAGTCGCGATAAAATCATCGCCCCATTCACAAGCTGGTGCTAACAGCCGATACCACCAGTTTACGTGCGAAAGCATCCGCAAAGCATCGCCACAGATGACCCCGGAAACTATCGCTAATGAGATGCAGAGTAGGCGTTCCCGAGCCAAAATCCGCGACAAAACCACAACGCAATATTCCCAACGACCAGCCAGATCAGCGATGAGAACACGAAACAGGCGATACGGCGCGTTAGCCGCAGGAAATTAACACCTGCTCTGACCTGGTGCAAAGTCGGACGACAACCTGCACCAGAAAAGGGAGCACAGCCCACAGCCACACCTGAAGAACAACCGATGCCATGGAGCTACTCATCATGCAGCTCAGAGCCCCAACAGGGCCACAACACCCACCGCCACCACACCCAGGACCTCCCCGCCCCCCCCCGGGCCCCACTCCGGGCACCCCCCACCCACACCCGGACAAAGATATGTCACATCAACGTCACAAACTCATAGACAAAACAATGTACCTGATGTCGCACAATTACAACACCTAACATACATGTGTCGTCAGAAAAATGATAATCATACATTCATCTTAGATTTAGCAAATAATTCGTATCACTCAGAATAAACACCAAATAACTATTTTGAAGAGTCATGGCGGGTCCCCTCAGGACAACCTGTAAGTCACAGCCTGCAAAACAAAATTCCAGATAAGAAGGTGTGTCATGCGCCTATCAAAGGACAGAGAGAGCGAGCGAAAGAGTGAGAGAGAGATAGAGATAGAGAGAGTGAGAGAAAGAGAGGGAGAGGGAGTAAGAGTAAGAGAGAGAAAGAGAGAGACCGTACAAGGAGCGCAAGGCCAATCGGGCTCTTGGCTCATACATGCCAACTGGTGTGTGTGTATAGCCATTGGTGCACACTAAGTCAAAGGCCTGGCATCAATAGCAACGCGAAGGCCACATCACATTTCAAAAATGCAAGCAGTAGTCAGACCAACATCAGGAATGTGAGAAGTTGGCCTGGCATATGCTGTCCACTAATTATAGTGGGCACCTTGCACCAGTCCAAATCGACTCTTATGGTAGGTAGGTTAAAGACAACCTTATTGAAAGCTATCCTAGTGGTAGCTGTGGAGAGCAGCCTTCAGGCTAAGTCTTGAAGGAATGTAAAGCAGCTTGTTTTACCAGTCTATAATCTCTTGAGTGATCAAATGAAAGAGCACCACACCAGGTATATATTCAAAATATATGTATTTATTACTAAACACACCCCTCTAGTCTCTTTATGAGGCTAGAGTTCGAAGTACATAGGTTATAAGATCTTAAATCACAGTAATAGCACAAATACACGTTTGGGCCCTAGGGGCGTACCAAACCATATACCAATAAAGTGGTATGCGAACCACGACTGAACTAGACACTAGGCCTAGAGCCTCTAGAAGTGCTTGGACCACAAGGAACCACCCAAGGTAGTGACACAGGGGACCCACGGGAGACGCGTGCAGTGTAAATACACAACCGCGATACGCCGTTTACTTCTATGGAGAAAGTCGGGATCGGGAAAATAGAGGAAAGGGACACTTTAAAGAGGACTAGGACAAAACCCTTTGAGATCTAGGACTTTGAAGAGTCTCTACCCACGGGAGCACCGGAGTACTCGTGTTACCTCACCCAGGGAAGCCGGGTGCATAGGTGCCTTTCGGGGTCGGGTTTCGTCGTCGTTTCTTATGGCGATCTGCTGCAAAGTGCTGCTGGCGACCAGGAGAAAAGTGTCCGGGTGGATCCAAGAGTGGATCGGAGTTCTGAAGAACCTGAAAGCAGAGGGGACAGAGTCTGGGTCACTAGCCAGTGACCAGGAGGGCGATGGACAGATGCCCACCGATGTCGAGTGCTTCAAGTTCGTTGACGGTCGTCTTGACTCTTCAGCCACGAGGTCCGGGAGGCGTTGTCGGCGACCAGGAGCAGGATTCGGGCTGTTGCTCGATGTCTGTCGAGTGCAGAGGTGTCGGCGACCAGATTGGACCCAACAGGCCTTGGCAACGGCAAGTCTCGAGTAAGATGTAGATCGTCGATGATGCAGACCAGCAAGGTCTGGGGAACTCACCCAGCAAGGGTAAGTGAGGGCAGGCCTGGAGCAACCAGACTGCCAAGTAAAGAAAAGATTGGCCTTCGGTAAGGGCTACTAGCCAACGGGCTAGCGACCGCGAAGGAGCCTCGTGACGCCGCACGTGGAGCTGGCTTACAGGACACTCGTGGAGTGGGGGCCAGTGATCTTCGGTGCAGGTGGTGCTGGAGGCTAGGGCTACTCGGAGCCCAAAGCACGACTTCTTGGGAGACCCAGAAGATGGTGCACTTGCAAATGTGCTCGGTGTCCAGGGGTCACGGTCTCAAGTCACCCACGATAGCCACGGGCCTCAGCTTTGCTGGGGACTCAGGGTAGCCTCGGGGAAGTCTGAGAATCCACCTCTGGTGATGCGATGACTTCGGCGTCCGACGGGAGCTTCAGTGATGCGAACCGGACAGATGCTTCTTTGGTGCCTGCCAAGCAGGGGAGTCACTCCTTGACCCCAAGGGAGATTCTTCAGTCCTCTAATCTTGTCGTAGAGCGTCGAAGGTCCAGGATTCCGTGTCAGAGTTTCGTCCAGGTATAATCTAAAGTCCTAAGGACTGGGTTCCTACCTTTATTCTAAAAATAGGGGATGGACTACTCTGTGGCCCCACCTATGGGTGGGTCAGGGCAGAGGGGTGGCTACACCCCTTTCCTTTGTCCAGTTCGCGCCAAAGCAGGGGCTGCAAGCCCCTGATCCGGTTTGAACTGGGGTATGCACAGGGACACCAAATGTGCCCCCAGTGCAGGACTTCAAAGCACCCGAAAGTGCTCCCGCCCAGCCCCAATACACATTGTCCTGTCTGGGGAGGTGGTCACACCTCCCTGGGACAGGAAACCTATTGTCCAGGCCTCCCTGCCGGAGTTTCGTCCAGCAGCAGGAGGCCAGACTCGTGTCTGTGGCAGCAGCATCCATTTTGTGATGCCAGGGCTCTGGAAAGAAGTTACCGGACTCGTCAGAGTTAACATGCCTTTCCCTCTAGAAGGGTGGAATGCTACCCCCGCCGCCAGAATTGGCGGGGGGTAGTATTCCAAGATGTTTGACACCAAACACGACATGTTTCGGTGCAGCCATTCCATAGTTAGCATTTTACCGCGAGGATATAATGCGTTTAAGAGTATATGGTCAGGCTGCACTACAAACAGCATCAGAGATGGTCTCCGAACGCTGCAGAGGGGCCCTGCTCATGCAGGGGCACCCTCTCACATAGGAACCATGCACTCTGCCTTTAGGATTGATAAGGCCTGCCTTAGGAGTGACTTATAGGTTTATATGTGTGTATGCATTTAGTGATATAGGTAACCTATACCACAGCAAGGGGTGCATGCACCACCTTACCCAGGCTGCTGTAGCAGACCTGTGGTGTCAGTTTGGATGGCCTACCAGGGGTGGCATAATATATGCTGCAGCCCCTGGCAGGCCTCTGAGGTACCTATGCCCTTGGTACATAGTATACCATATACTAGGGACTTACAAGGGCACTCCAGATCCCAATCAGAGATGTGCCTAAGGCACATGGAGACCCTTTTAAAGAGGAAACAGCTAGGCTGGGGTTCTGAATAGCAGGGCCCCAGCCAGACTAATGTCGAAAACCAGTGAAGTATCAGCAAAAAGTGGGGGTACCCCTGTGAAGCAGATCCTACTCTCCTACACAACCCCCCCAAACGTAGGGACATTAAACTAACCTTGCCCAGTTAAGTCTTCATGTTCTAAGTGGAAATACCTAGAGAGTCCATCTGCATTCGCATGGTTACTCCCAGGCCTATGTTCCACTGTAAAGTCCATCCCCTGTAGGGAAATGGACCACCTAAGCAGTTTGGGGTTTTCACCCTTCATTTGTTTTAGCCATAAGAGGGGCTTATGGTCTGTCTGAACCAGGAAGTGTGTACCAAACAAGTATGGCCTCAACTTCTTCAGAGCCCAGACCACAGCAAAGGCCTCCCTCTCTATGGCTGACCAACGTTTCTCTCTAGGGGTCAGCCTTCTGCTAATAAAAGCTACTGGCTGATCCTGACCTTCTTCATTCAATTGTGACAGTACAGCCCCTACCCCCAATTCAGATGCATCTGTTTGGACAATGAACTTCTTGGAGTAATCAGGACTCTGCAGAATTGGAGCAGTGCACATGGCCTGCTTGAGGTCATCAAATGCCTTTTGACAGCTAACTGTCCACTGAACCTTTTTGGGCATTTTCTTAGAAGTTAAGTCATTCAAGGGTGTCACTATTGATCCATACCCCTTGACAAATCTCCTATAGTACCCAGTCAGGCCTAAGAAGGCTCTCACCTGAGTCTGGGTAGTTGGAGCAGTCCAGTCCATGATGGTCTGGATCTTGCTCTGCAAAGGTTGAACCTGGCCTCCACCCACAAGGTGGCCCAGGTACACAACCTGACTCTGCCCTATCTGGCACTTAGTGGCCTTGATAGTCAGGCCTGCCTTTGCAGGGCCTGTAAAACATTCCTGAGGTGGACCAGGTGATCCTCCCAGGTGGAGCTAAAGACAGCAATATCATCTAGATAAGCTGCACTATAGGCCTCCAGTCCTGTGAGAACTGTGTTCACCAACCTCTGGAAAGTGGCAGGTGCATTTTTCAGACCAAAGGGCATCACCACAAATTGATAATGCCCACTAGGGGTTGAAAATGCTGTTTTGGGCTTTGCAGCATCAGCTAGTCTGATCTGCCAGTAGCCAGCTGTTAGGTCAAATGTGCTGAGATATTTGGCAGAGGCCAAAGTATCTATGAGCTCATCTGCCCTGGGTATTGGATGGGCATCAGTCCTAGTGACTGCATTGAGGCCCCTGTAGTCTACACAAAACCTCATCTCTCTTTTCCCACCACTGGTGTGAGGTTTAGGTACTAGGACTACTGGACTAGCCCAAGGGCTATCTGAGGGCTCAATCACTCCCAATTCCAACATCTTCTGGACTTCAGTCCTGATACAGTCCCTGACATGGTCAGGTTGCCTATAAATCTTGTTTTTAATAGGCAGACTGTCCCCAGTGTCCACTTCATGAGTGCACCAGGTGGTCTGACTGGGTGTCAGAGAAAACATATGTCTAAACTGATTGAGGACTTGCCTGCAATCAGTTTGTTGCTGGGTAGTGAGGCTGCCTGCCAAGGCTACACCATCAACTGACCCATCGTCAGGGTTCTGTGAGAGCAGGTCAGGGAGTGGGTCACTCTCTTCCTCCTGCCCTTCATCAGTAGCCATGAGCAAGCCCATGTCTGCCCTGTCCACATATGGCTTAAGTCTGTTGACATGGAGAACCCTGTGGGGACTCCTGGGTGTTCCCAGGTCTACTAAGTAAGTGACCTCACCCTTCTGCTCAACAATAGTGTGGGGTCCACTCCATTTGTCTTGGAGAGCTGCTGGGGCCACTGGCTCCAACACCCACACCTTCTGTCCTGGCTGGTAAACAGTTAGGACAGCCTTTTGGTCATGCCAGGCCTTTTGAAGTTCCTGGCTAGCCTCAAGGTTTTTGGTTGCCTTTTTCATGTACTCAGCCATCCTGGAGCGGAGACCAAGTACATAGTCCACTATATCTTGCTTTGGGGGCTTGAGAGGTAACTCCCATCCTTCCTTCACCAAGCACAGTGGACCCCTCACAGGGTGGCCAAACAGAAGTTCAAAAGGGCTGTAACCAACCCCCTTCTGAGGCACCTCCCTATATGCGAATAAAAGGCAGGGCAAGAGTATGTCCCATCTACGCCTAAGCTTTTCTGGGAGCCCTTTAATCATGCCCTTTAAGGTTTTGTTGAATCTCTCAACTAAACCATTGCATTGTGGGTGATAGGGTGTGGTGAACTTATAAGTAACTCCACACTCCTTCCACATTGCCTTTAAGTACCCAGACATGAAGTTTGCACCCCTGTCTGATACCACCTCCTTAGGAAAGCCCACTCTTGAGAAAATTCCCAGGAGGGCCCTTGCCACCACAGGTGCTGTAGTGGTCCTAAGGGGTATAGCCTCTGGATACCTGGTGGCATGATCCACTACCACCAGTATAAATCTGTGCCCAGATGCTGTTTGGGGATCCATGGGACCAACAATGTCAATCCCTACCCTCTCAAAGGGCACCCCCACCACAGGTAGTGGTATCAGGGGGCCTTTGTAGTGCCACCTGCTTTGCCACTGGCTTGGCAGGTTACACAGGAGCGACAAAACTCCTTACTGTCTTCAGACATGTGGGGCCAGTGAAAGTGAGGGACAATTCTGTCCCAAGTCTTGTTCTGGCCCAGGTGTCCTGCTAAGGGAATATCATGGGCTAGGGTCAATAGGAAGCCCCTGAACTTCAAAGGTATTACCAACCTCCTGGTAGCACCAGGCTTGGGGTCTCTACTCTCTGAGTACAGGAGTCCATCATCCCAATACACTGTATGGGGACCACTAGCTTTCCCAGCAGCCTCAGCAGCAGCTTGCTGTCTGAGGGGTTCAAGGGAGGGGCAGCTCTGCTGCTCCTGGCTCAGATCTGCCCTAGAAGGTCCCCCTGTCCCCAAGAACTCAACCTGGTCAGGCTCAAGTTCCTCTGGGACAGTTCCTTCTTCAGGGCTGAGATCATCCCCTCAAGGGACTGATCTTCCTCCTGAGCCAAGGGGGAAGGCACTGCCTTAACCCTACTACTCCTCCTCTTGGAAGGCACTTGGTCCATTCTTCCAGAATCCAAGGCCTGTTCAGTTTTAGACAGTTTAGCTTGTGACCTGGTCACAGCAAACACATCTGCAGGGATCCCCAGCATTTCTGCATGGGTCCTGAGCTCCACTTCTGCCCAAGCAGAAGTCTCTAAGTCATTGCCAAGCAAGCATTCGACTGGTAGGTTTGCACTTACCACAACCTTCTTAAGGCCAGTTACCCCTCCCCAGGAGAAGTTAACAACTGCCAGAGTATGGTCTGTTCTGACATTGCTAGCATTGGTCACTTGGTACATTTCACCAAGTATAACTTGCCCAGGTAGCACAAGGTCTTGTGTCACCATTGTGACACTTGCCCCTGTGTCCCTAAATGCCAAAGCCTCTCGTCCATTGATTAAAGGCTGTTGTCTGTACTTGCCCAGATTACTGGGACTCACAGTGGAGGTCACATCCATGCCTCCATCACAGACTAACACAGCCTGAGTCAGCTCCCTGACTAAGTCAGAGCCCAACTCAGTTCCCAGGGTGAACCCTACTAAACCCTTTGCTGGAGCACTTCCACCAACTGTACTAGGGGGAACAGGTGCCTTAGGGGCATTGGTGGATGCTGGACTGGAGTCTTTGGACTTGGTGCAATCACTGGTCCAGTGGGTCTTTTGCTTACAGACCTTGCACCATGGTTTTCTTTGGCCTTTACCCTTGGTAGACTGGGAATCCCCACCAGAAGAAGATTTTTGGGGGCCTGATGAAGACTTTTGATCTTTACCCTTCTCCCCACCCTTGTCAGAGTTCTTAGCATCTTGCTTCTTGGTTTCCCCACCTTGGTTCTGTACCTTCTGCTTCACCCTGGTTCTGACCCATTTGTCTGCCTTCTTTCCCAATTCTTGGGGAGAGGTCAGATCAGAGTCAACCAGGTACTGATGCAACAGCTGGTTTTGACAGTTATTAAGAATCTGCTCCCTCATTATCAGATTATACAATCCTGAGAAGTCACACACCTTACTGCCCATCAACCAGCCTTCCAGAGCCTTGGCAGAACAATCCACATAGTCTACCCAGTCTTGAGTCTGTGCTTTTTGGGTGTCTCTGAACTTCAACCTGTACTGTTCAGTGGTTAGGCCAAACCCATCAATAAGAGCACTCTTCAAGACCTTGTAATTGTCAGCATCCTCCTCTCTAACAGTGAGGAGCTTGTCTCTACCTTTGTCAGCAAAGGAGAGCCACAAGATTGCTGCCCACTGCTCCTGAGGGACCTTCTGTACTTTACAGGCCCTCTCTAAAGCAGTTATCCATTTGTGGATATCATCCCCACTCTGGTAGGGAGGGACAATCTTGCTCAGGTTCCTATGGTCATAGGACCTTTCCCTATCTCTAGGGATATGGTTGCCACCATGGGACTCTAGTCCCAACTTTCTTCTCTCTTTAAGGAGATCTAGGGATTCTCTATCTAAAGCCAATTGCTTCTTCCTGATCTCCAGTTGAGTTTCCTCATACTGGACCAGTCTCTTTCTTCTCTCATGAGAGGATTCCCTCCTGTGAGAAGAAACAGAGCTCCCTATTGAGGTGCCAGAGTGGTTAGACTCCTGAGAAGGAGACCTAGACTTTCTGAGCACACTCATAATCCTTCCTGGGGGACAAAGGTGTGGTTCTCTAGATCCTCATCTTCATCTTCCCCAGAAGGGATTGGGTTTTCCAGGTCAGGGTCATTGTCACCCTCCTGGTCAGTTTCAGAGGGGGGCTGGGGGTAGTAGTACCCCTGGCCCCTTCCTCATCTGCTGGCCCACCCTCTGCTCCTACCCCTTCAGTCTCTGAGGACTTACTAAGATCATAAGCCACCAACATCTCCTGGAGGTGTTGGGTGGTGGGACTTTGGCCTGTCCTTAATTTCCTCACGTTACACAAAGCTCTCAGTTCCAAGAATGGGAGTGTGTCATACTTGGAGGGGGAAGCTCAATGGCTTCCTGCAGGGCATCTCTAGATCCTGCTTTTAAAGACATTACTAGTGTGGTGTGGTGTATGCACTACCTACTCTAGTGTGGCCTACTAAACTCTCTTGAGTTGTAGAAAGGGTTGTGCTATCCCTTAACACACAACTCTAAGTTCAGTAGAACTTACTGATATTCTAAGCTTAAATTATATGTACCTTAGGTACCTTTAGTGGTTTTCAGTTGATCAATTCAATTGAGATTATCTGGTAAAACAATAGCAAGCTGGAATCCCACACGCTGCACACCAATGTGAGAAGTTGGCCTGGCATATGCTGTCCACTAATTATAGTGGGCACCTTGCACCAGTCCAAATCGACTCTTATGGTAGGTAGGTTAAAGACAACCTTATTGAAAGCTATCCTAGTGGTAGCTGTGGAGAGCAGCCTTCAGGCTAAGTCTTGAAGGAATGTAAAGCAGCTTGTTTTACCAGTCTATAATCTCTTGAGTGATCAAATGAAAGAGCACCACACCAGGTATATATTCAAAATATATGTATTTATTACTAAACACACCCCTCTAGTCTCTTTATGAGGCTAGAGTTCGAAGTACATAGGTTATAAGATCTTAAATCACAGTAATAGCACAAATACACGTTTGGGCCCTAGGGGCGTACCAAACCATATACCAATAAAGTGGTATGCGAACCACGACTGAACTAGACACTAGGCCTAGAGCCTCTAGAAGTGCTTGGACCACAAGGAACCACCCAAGGTAGTGACACAGGGGACCCACGGGAGACGCGTGCAGTGTAAATACACAACCGCGATACGCCGTTTACTTCTATGGAGAAAGTCGGGATCGGGAAAATAGAGGAAAGGGACACTTTAAAGAGGACTAGGACAAAACCCTTTGAGATCTAGGACTTTGAAGAGTCTCTACCCACGGGAGCACCGGAGTACTCGTGTTACCTCACCCAGGGAAGCCGGGTGCATAGGTGCCTTTCGGGGTCGGGTTTCGTCGTCGTTTCTTATGGCGATCTGCTGCAAAGTGCTGCTGGCGACCAGGAGAAAAGTGTCCGGGTGGATCCAAGAGTGGATCGGAGTTCTGAAGAACCTGAAAGCAGAGGGGACAGAGTCTGGGTCACTAGCCAGTGACCAGGAGGGCGATGGACAGATGCCCACCGATGTCGAGTGCTTCAAGTTCGTTGACGGTCGTCTTGACTCTTCAGCCACGAGGTCCGGGAGGCGTTGTCGGCGACCAGGAGCAGGATTCGGGCTGTTGCTCGATGTCTGTCGAGTGCAGAGGTGTCGGCGACCAGATTGGACCCAACAGGCCTTGGCAACGGCAAGTCTCGAGTAAGATGTAGATCGTCGATGATGCAGACCAGCAAGGTCTGGGGAACTCACCCAGCAAGGGTAAGTGAGGGCAGGCCTGGAGCAACCAGACTGCCAAGTAAAGAAAAGATTGGCCTTCGGTAAGGGCTACTAGCCAACGGGCTAGCGACCGCGAAGGAGCCTCGTGACGCCGCACGTGGAGCTGGCTTACAGGACACTCGTGGAGTGGGGGCCAGTGATCTTCGGTGCAGGTGGTGCTGGAGGCTAGGGCTACTCGGAGCCCAAAGCACGACTTCTTGGGAGACCCAGAAGATGGTGCACTTGCAAATGTGCTCGGTGTCCAGGGGTCACGGTCTCACGTCACCCACGATAGCCACGGGCCTCAGCTTTGCTGGGGACTCAGGGTAGCCTCGGGGAAGTCTGAGAATCCACCTCTGGTGATGCGATGACTTCGGCGTCCGACGGGAGCTTCAGTGATGCGAACCGGACAGATGCTTCTTTGGTGCCTGCCAAGCAGGGGAGTCACTCCTTGACCCCAAGGGAGATTCTTCAGTCCTCTAATCTTGTCGTAGAGCGTCGAAGGTCCAGGATTCCGTGTCAGAGTTTCGTCCAGGTATAATCTAAAGTCCTAAGGACTGGGTTCCTACCTTTATTCTAAAAATAGGGGATGGACTACTCTGTGGCCCCACCTATGGGTGGGTCAGGGCAGAGGGGTGGCTACACCCCTTTCCCTTTGTCCAGTTCGCGCCAAAGCAGGGGCTGCAAGCCCCTGATCCGGTTTGAACTGGGGTATGCACAGGGACACCAAATGTGCCCCCAGTGCAGGACTTCAAAGCACCCGAAAGTGCTCCCGCCCAGCCCCAATACACATTGTCCTGTCTGGGGAGGTGGTCACACCTCCCTGGGACAGGAAACCTATTGTCCAGGCCTCCCCTGCCGGAGTTTCGTCCAGCAGCAGGAGGCCAGACTCGTGTCTGTGGCAGCAGCATCCATTTTGTGATGCCAGGGCTCTGGAAAGAAGTTACCGGACTCGTCAGAGTTAACATGCCTTTCCCTCTAGAAGGGTGGAATGCTACCCCCGCCGCCAGAATTGGCGGGGGGTAGTATTCCAAGATGTTTGACACCAAACACGACATGTTTCGGTGCAGCCATTCCATAGTTAGCATTTTACCGCGAGGATATAATGCGTTTAAGAGTATATGGTCAGGCTGCACTACAAACAGCATCAGAGATGGTCTCCGAACGCTGCAGAGGGGCCCTGCTCATGCAGGGGCACCCTCTCACATAGGAACCATGCACTCTGCCTTTAGGATTGATAAGGCCTGCCTTAGGAGTGACTTATAGGTTTATATGTGTGTATGCATTTAGTGATATAGGTAACCTATACCACAGCAAGGGGTGCATGCACCACCTTACCCAGGCTGCTGTAGCAGACCTGTGGTGTCAGTTTGGATGGCCTACCAGGGGTGGCATAATATATGCTGCAGCCCCTGGCAGGCCTCTGAGGTACCTATGCCCTTGGTACATAGTATACCATATACTAGGGACTTACAAGGGCACTCCAGATCCCAATCAGAGATGTGCCTAAGGCACATGGAGACCCTTTTAAAGAGGAAACAGCTAGGCTGGGGTTCTGAATAGCAGGGCCCCAGCCAGACTAATGTCGAAAACCAGTGAAGTATCAGCAAAAAGTGGGGGTACCCCTGTGAAGCAGATCCTACTCTCCTACAAGGAATGAAAGCTCCTTTGTCACAATACACAAGCCTGAAGGACACCTGAACCCCCGACCTTGGTCCTGAATGCGGCTGGCACTCCCTGCGAGAGATACCATACAAAGATCGTGACGACTCCCACACCACGAACTGCGCGAATGAAAGACCAACGTGTCCACACCCCACACACACTTGTCCCTGTTTGAGGCACACCTGCTTTGGATGCCCCTGACACATAAGTAAAAAACAACCCATACGCCCAAACGTTGCACACAAATACGACTCATTGCTCCGAGCAGTGGCATATCATCCACATAACTGCCGGCAGTCAGAAGAGTGCCGGTGCTACGAGACCAACAAAGGCAATGGCTGGCAACACCGGGCACATGCACAACCCCTGTCAACCCCTGTCACGTGGAACTGTACCATGCACGAATGCTGCATCTGTTGGGATCACTGCCACTGGCAGTGTTGCGCATCAGTTACCGTCTGAGTTTCCGACTTGCGTACGTCACCTGCGTCCATCCCTGGTTCCACTGTCGATCATGCACATACGAGTGGCCCATGGATGTCTGCCTATCCAACACAACGGTAGCTGAACTGGATTATGATGTGTGTGTGCGCCCCCTATTGGCCCACGAACAAGAGTGTAACCGTGACACCCGTGCATGGGATGCTTGATATTTGGCGTATGTGTAGGCAGTTGGGCATGGGAGATTGCACAACTCCTCGTGTGCAGTGACCACATCGAGGCGCTCCCCTATTGGGCTGTGTTGCGGATTGGTGAAACGGCGTGGACGGAGCACAGCTGCCCGGAGCAGGTAATGGATTGGCTCGCCCTCGTGTACCTTGGCCTTGACAACGATGTACTCTTGGAACAGGTTGCCCATGAAGCAGCGCTCGCATACATGGACTAGTGACTACGTTCCTGCAGCCACAACTGATTGTCACCCACAGCACAGGTCCCCACACCTTGTAGCATCTTGGAGAAATGGTCACATATCCCACCACAACAGTGGACATGTCTGCTTTCGCCTGGACTCAGAATGCATGTGCGTGGACCTACGCGTCTGTATACACACCTGTGCAAGGTGATGCAGTCCCATGGGCGGAGCTGCACAGCATCGCCTGTCAACATTCCAAAATCAGAGAAACTGCTGGTGTGAGAGTACACACATGGCAATGTAGTACGACATGTGAGCTTGTAGGATCCTTTCACCTGCTCACTGTCAGCAGAGCACACAGTCAGTGCAGTCCGGTGCTACAGCACTATGCAGATCCCATCGGCTGTGAGTCGTGTCCCCTGACACGGGCCAATGAGCAGACGCAAAATATCACATGACTCGGCCAGCAAGGCAAGGTGGTTTGAGACCGTCGACATCCGTGATGATTGGTGTACATTCCTGCCACCCCATTACTTGCACCTCAACATGTTCCTAAGCTGACTGTAAGTGTCTTAAACATTGGTCTGCATGTTGTGGCCCTTGCCTTGCACGTACTGACACGCACATGCTAATAAAGTCAACGCAACTTCACCTGTGTACAACTGTGATGAGTGTTGATCATAATGACAGATCTTGTGCCTACATGTGCATTGTCCGTACACAGGAAGGGATTGACTGACGCTTGTGATTTGGGGGTGAGTCCCTATTGCCAGCTCCACCTCTGTGAGCCAGACATTGTGGCTCGGATAGTTGCTGGCAGACCTGTGCTCTTACGTGTCCCCAGCAATGTGCGTATGGTGCCCAACTTCTTGCCATGTAGATCAAGGTCATCCATCAAAACAGACTGTGTCCACACAGATGTGTGTGAGTAGGCATGCGAAGAGACGTTCTGTTGTCACATGTGATGGGGACACCACTTCAGGACTGCTACCGAATTTGACATTTCCACACACAGCCCTATTTAATACATGGACGTGGGGCTACGTTGGGGGGCAACGAGATTGTTGTTACTGTGCAATGAGGCCACAGCTAGTTCACACCTTCACAGTCATCTAAGTGGCCATGTCGGTCAGGGTCAAACATGCGCATTGATGACATTTACCAGGGTGTACCTTTTAGTGCAATCAATGTCCCTACATTCATCCAACCACTTATACGTGAGTGAACATAGACATGACACATCTGTGTGATTTGGAATGTTTTATTCACATTCTGGGGTGTGTCGGAGCTGGAGCAGTACATGGCCACTTCAAGCCCACATGACATGGTTGCCCAGTGGTGGGCCAACTAGAGTCCTTGTGGCAAGGCAAAGTTAATCTGAAGAGGAAGAGTTCAGTCCGCCGCCAGATTGCTGTGTCATTGGTACCAGAGCAGATATGGCAGTCCATGCCGGGGTCCATGTGAAGGTTGCAGAGTGTTTTGGGGGACAGTGGGAGGTGTTGTTCCAGGGCATGATGCAGAGAGCACAACCAGGCAGGGACATGCCATATGGCGGGGACGGATGCTACTACCTCCTTCCTCACACAGTCATTACCCTCCACATCTTACTCCTCTGAGACGTCTTCTGTGTCCGGTGTGTCAGGTGTGTGTGGTGGTGTTATATGGCTGCTTCACTGTGTGCCGCTGACAAATCAGGGTGCGAAGGGGATGGGGCTGCCTCACTGTGTGCCAATGACACGTCAGGGGGCGGAGATGTGTGTGTCAAGGTTCCTGCAGCAGTCAGCTGGAACAGGCTCAGTGACAGCAATGGCAAGATGAGGATCTGCAAGGCATGGAAGATCGCAGCTACATCTCGCTGGTGTTCAGCAGTTGCAGCCATACTTCCAGGCTGCATCGGCTCCATGGTCTCCATTGTCCTCCGCATCTGTGCCAACTCTGTGCTGCTTGTCTCCGAGTGGTGGACCCAGCGATGTCAGCCATGGATTGTTGGTGAGCATGGTGCGGACAGTGGGTATCGGTTAGGGACTGTAGGTGCTCCCTGATGGGACTCAGGCACCCACGTATGGCATTAGGTTTGGCTGCCATGAGGTCAAAACCTAGCCGCAGCTGATCTGCCATCTTCTCCTGGCACCCTAACACACGGCATTTGAAATCCATGTCTTGGTCGTGGGGGTCCGGGGAGGCAGCCGTGGTGGGGCGTGCTTCCTGCTGTGTGGTCTGTGCAGGGTGTGGGCTCACCGCGATGCAGCTGGGCTACCCTGCTCCTGGAGGTGGGGTGCGGAGGCTGTCCACGAGCCGTTGGAGTGTGTCTGGGCAAATGGGCAGGGTGTCCTCTTCATCATCACTGAAGAGATGTGTAGTCTGCTCTGCAGGAGGTGTTGATTGTCCCTCTGCAATGTGAAGGGGAGATGCAGGTTAACAGTGTGTTCCATGTATGTTGATGCATTGTAGATGTTTACATTCTGACTGCATGACGATGTACATTGTGACTGTTTTGGTGGAGCTCGCTATTTGATGGGAGTCAGTGGCCATTTCGACTACATGACGGATGTGTGGTTGTGCTCGTACATTATCATCTCAAAGTGTCATGCATTGCCAGATGTGATTGGCCAGTTTCTACGCACGAGCGGCACCAGTTGTGTCCTCTGTCCTGTGGTGTAGGGGTTGCACTCTGTCCCACATTGTCGTCAATGTTGATGTACTGTGATTGCTATGTGTGTGTGCTGCATTGTTGGCGATTTGCCCCTGCAGCTCTGCATTGGCGGACCCTTATCCCTTTGAGTGGGTGTGCATTTGACTTGTGTGCTTTTCGGGTGCTGGTATGTTTGCGACTTGGGTCATTTGTGCTACTGGAGATATTTGGTACTCTTGTGCATTGTTTGTCTGCAGATGTGTTTTTGCCGTCATGGGTCGTAGGTGCACGTGGATGTGTCAGAGTGTGACCTGCTCCTTTACGGATGTGGTCCACACTCAGCCACCTCAGTGTAGTCTTGTGCACCATGTCATGTATTGTGACTTCAGCCATGCTATCTGTCATGCAGTGTCACTTGCATTGTCAGTGTGGCTCACAGAGCCGCTGCTTTTCTGGATTCGGCACATGTGCATGGGTAGGTTGTGGCATTTGTGATATGGAGGGGGGCCCATTTGTGCACATTGTGGACGGGGGCCTACTTGGTGTTTCTATCTGTGCTTCAGTGTGCCAAGGGTATCAGGGACATGTTCCACACTCATTGTGGGTGTGCAGTGTGCTCCACATGATTGTGCATGTGTGCCATTGTGCCCATCTGCCCATCTGCCCCCGGTCACCCAGTCCCTGGTCGTTACTCACCCTGTTGCTGTTGGGTCAGGTCATATCGGGCTGTGTCCAGACCCCCAACTCCTTGTACCGTCTCCACACTGATGACTGTGGCCACCATTTCCTCCAGCTCATCCAGCTCCTCCTGTGGCGCAGGACTCCCACCTTCAGTCGCCTTTGCTGCCTTCATGTTGGCAGCGAGTTTCAGTTTGGTTTAGCTGTGCACTTCATGCCAGCGCCTCTTGACCTCCTCCATTGACCTCCTCGACACTCCGACTGCATTCACTTTGGTGACGATGGACTGCCATATTTCCGTTTGTGTTGCCAATGACGCAGTGGAGATGATGAACAGTTGTTGGTAGTGTTCTATCGCCTCCGTGACGGTGATCCGGTCTTCCTGCGGACTGAACCCCCATCTTCCTCTTCCTCTTCTCCTTGCCCTTCCCCGAACGCGGGGTTCCTGGCTGGTCCTCTGTGGGGCTTGTGGGGTTCGGGTTGTCCTCTGCACTGGGTCCGGGTGCATCCATGGTGCTACGCAGTTTGATTTGGTTTTGGTGTGTTTTTTTGGTTGCTTTTATAGTGCATTTTCCCGCATGACGCGTGGGAATTGCAGGTCTGTGGCTGGTTGTCGCTGATTTTTGTATCGCGATTTGGGGCATCGCAGGTTTTTTCGCGTTCGTGTTTCGCATTTTTTCTGCATTGCGTTGGTTTTTGGGCGGTCATTTGGCGCGTTATCGTGCTACTATCGCATGGTGCCGCCGGGTTGGGAATGCCACGTTAACAAGGTGTTATTTTCCCGCGATGAGCTGCGATGTGAAGGGTTGCGTTAAGCAACTTTTGCGGTAGTTATCACACGTTCTTGAGAATATGCCCCTGACTGTACTAAGGTGTCAAGTGGGTTTTCGCTTTTTAAAATTCCAGTACAATGTTTGTGACAGTGTCAAGAAATTGATAGAAAATGTCCCATGGCGGGCCCATCCAAAGTGTTCATTTGCTAGTTCTAGTTTGTATTTCACATCATCCGATAGAAAAACGTTTTAGGGCAGATTCTGATAGACATATGCCTCCAGTCTTGTCCTGCAAATGGACGATCAGGTATCAGCACTTAATAATAAAGTTTCTTGTAAAGTGGCCATACCATAGCACTGGATATGTGCTGATTTTATGAACTAGGACATCCCTGGTAAGAATTATGTTTAAATACTGTTGATTTTCATGCAAGGAATAATAATCCGCACAACGAGTGCTTGGTGCATCATTAGTCAGCAGTAACAGCTGGTTTGTGTATGCCCTTTCTATATAAACCCACATATTAAAATTAAGCATGCACAAAATTGGCCTTACCCCAGCCTACTCTTATATAAAATTAAGCATTTACCTTATGATGTCAAACCCCCAAGTAATGCGGTAGTTTACTTGGGAAGGAAAAGTGTCATGGGAAAAGTGCTAGTGATGTTTGCAGCTCGGGTGACTCACCTGGATGGATGCACTTCTGTTTTTGTGTTGCTTGGCATTGACTGTTGAGTGAAATTAATTTCAAATTGACTTTTTTGCTCAAAACTACAAATTGAGCCACTATTTTTAGCCTGAAATCTAATTTTCTTTTTTATATGGGAAGTGTCAGGCAGAGTTAGGCTAATCTACATACATTAACCCAGGAGCGGCTCCTCCGTGAGAGCGGAGAAGCGTCACCCACTAAAAAACGCCTCAGAGCAGCAAAAAAATAAAATGGTAAAAAATGTATTTATTACCATTTTATTTTGAAGCAACCCGTCCTTAACGGAATGTCAGGAAGGGGTGGGGCCAGTGCTGCTAAATGGCAGCAAGCAGCTGTGCACTTATGTTAAAAGTGCGCATGTCCCTTAGGACAGCCGTCTTGTGACGGCCAGACAGACATGCACATTTTAAACTACTCTAACCTAGCTGTCTTAGACAGCTTGGTTAGAGAAAATGCAGGCCTCCAGTGCTCTTAGGAGCGCTGGGAGAGGCCGCTTCCTCCAATCCTGGCACGTCTCTCATGCTGAGAGACGTGCCAGGATTGGAGAGTGCAGTTTCCTGGCCTGGACATTCCAGGAGCGAAAACACCCAGGGAGCAGGACGCCGTGTGGCAACTCTGCAAAGTAGGTGCTTTTAAAAAAAATATCTGTATGCCACCCGTATGTTGCTTGTCTTTTTGGTGGGGACAATTTCATAGAAAATGGGAATGGCTTGTTTGGACTCTGAATTGCATTGAGCAAAGTATGTTTTCGAAGTTGAAATGTTGACAAAAACTTTGGAAAATATCAGCATTATGTACGAAAAGAGGCAGATTCTTTTTAATATTTTTTGCCCTCACGCTCTTCCCTGCAGTCAGCCACATACCCTTTTATTCACCGCTTCTTCTCCCCCTTGCCTTCTCTTTGCGCCCCACTCCGAGCTCTCAAGGTTCCCTAGGTCTATGAGTGAGAGACTCGTCGTGCAAAGTTCAGAGTTTTGCTCTGTATTTTGTAGTCTTGATTTTATAGTGGGATAAACAGGACTAAAAGTCACAGAGTAGAAGCAAAACCCCGGATTGAATGAGCTACTCATGCATAGACCTGGATAATGATGACAAAAATGCCTTTGGTCCTCCACATTGGTCAGCGTCGACAGCAGCTGGATCTGCATTTGCACCTGTGTGGTCACGGATCTCGATTTTCTCAATGCCATACGTTAGTAGCTCACCAATTCCTATTTTTTCGATGCATGCTTGGATTTGTAGTCTTGTTTAACCCATTATAATTAAAATGACACTCCTGGGCTGGATAAGTTATGTCAGGGCCGGCTCTAGGGTGGTGCGGGCAGTGCCACCGCACAGGGCGCCAAGTTCTGGGGGCGCCGTTTGTGCATGTACTTGAAAAGCACGCTCTTCTGAGAGTTCAGAGTGCGTGCACAACAGTGTTGCCTGATTGGGCTTTGCTTATTCCCACTCAAATGGACCACATTTTCCCAATTGTGCATTAAAAAGGCTCCTCTGGCGCAGGGCCGGCACAATGCATGGGCAGTGTGGGCAGCTGCCCAGGGCCTCGTACTGAGCCTACCAGCATGGGGCCCCGCACAAGTGTAACACACCACCGGTCTTCGTGTACCCCTGCTGATCTAATTGAAAGAAAGGTGTCTTGTAACAATTGAGCCCATGGGAGGGGGCCCCCTCTCCCCGGGCCTCTCAGGAATGGTATGGGAGGCCTAGGGGAGGGGGACACTTCCTCTTGTCCCAGTTGCAACTAAACACATTTTGCAGGTTTGTCCTACAATTTGGCCTCCTGCCTGGCTGTCCATTCAGAGACACTGTGGGACGCCCATTGTCCAGCACTTTAGCGCCCCCACAGATTTAATTCTCAGCCCCCAAGCAATTCTCACACCTTCAGCCCAATGTGAGCTGAAAAAGAGGTGCTTGTAGGAGGCTGAGAGGAGGAGCTGCGGCCAAGGAGAAGTCTCCACAAAGAAGCTTCAGTAGCCCTCAAGGTGTCACTCATGTAAATTAGAGGGGCCTCGCACATTCCCCTTCGCCCGGGGCCCCAAAAATCCTAGCACCGGCTCTGCTCTGGTGCGTGATACTTTTATGTGTGTCTCTGGCCACTGTAAATTCAGTGAGTGCTGGCCTGGTGCTGCAGCTGAGGTGAACGGCCTGCCCTGGGAGTTGCAAGGGCATGCATAGCAAGCAGCAAGGAAGAGAATTGTGGGAAGCTTTGTTTACCCATGATTCCTGGCCACAGTCCGCTGTGTGGGTAAAGGAACAATAGCAAGCTTCCATTTAAACATAGAGTTAAATATTCTAGGCATTTATAACCATACAGGTGTAACCACATTGTGTGCCACTACAAACAACTGACTGAGACATCATCATTATGTCTTGGTATAAAAATGTTTTATTTTGCTTTTAAACCTCTTTTGTTTTACTTTTAATCTTTATCAATTGTGTTATCATACATATATACAAAAGTGAATAAATGAATACATGAATACATATAATATATACATTGAAAGAAGAAATCAATCCAAATGATACAAACAATAATTGTTACTTTCTCAAAGACTGGACAGATTTGATGAAGGCTAGCGGTAGATAACAGCTACGCGCGTTTCGGCACTTCTGCCTTCGTCAGGGAACCGTCTATAGCGAAAACTTTGATTTGAGATGGGGACTAAGTAGTTGATGCCAAGTAGTGCAGGAAATAAAGTTATAAAAATCCTGCCTTTTCGTTCAGGTACTTGATATGTATATATTGTAGGATCCTGGAAACATACTGTTACATTGACACGCTTTATCCTCAACGGAAGGTTGCTGAACCGGAATTGGCGCGGATCACGGATCGACAGAAAAATAGTTGGTTTTACGATAAGATAATAAGTGATGACCCCAATAATAGTTGAATTTTTTATTGTTAACAAGGGCTCTTGCGCATATATATTTTCTTTCGCCACCAAAAGTGTATAGGCAGGATAGACGCCTTAGGTCCTTGAATCATCCATTCTACGGATGATGGCAAAACGTTCTATTCTGTAACATCCGATCAATGAGAGTGATTCCTCCTACCTAAGTTCCCTAAGTTAACTTGCTTGCTGAGTGCTGGGAAATTGTGCAGCATGTAGAGCTGAGCTGCTGCCTTCCACTTTACTAACCAAAGGGCTTTTGGGAGTTATTTGTGAGTAGTGGGTCAGTTCCAGTGCTACCTTTGTACATGGAATTTATGATTTAATTCTGCCACGTTGCCAAATAGTAGAACTGCTGCTGGAGCCTTGAAACTCTCAGGTAAGCACGAGCTACTACTTGGCACCGATGGCATTTACGCGATTCTCGATTTCTCAGCACATGGATGTCATTAATAATGGTCAGCCACCAAAATGGAAGAGGGTGGAGGGGTTCATTAGACATCACTGTGCACTAGAATAATGTTTTGTTGTGCTGTCCCTACCCCTGTGCTGCCTGCTGCCCCGCACTTCTTGCTGTCCCTGCATTGCCTGCTGCCCCTGTCCCTCCGCTGGCTACTGTCCTTACCCATGCGCTGCCTGCTGTCCCATGCTCCCTGCTGTCCCTGCACTGCCTGCTGTCCCTACCCCTGCTCTGCCTGCTGCCCTGTCCCTGTGCTGTCTGCTGTCCCTACCCCTGCACTGCCTGCTGCCCCTGCGCTGCCTGCTGTCCTTGCCCCTGCGCTGCCTGCTGTGCTGTGCTTCCTGCTGTCCCTGCGCTACCTGCTGCCCCTGTTCCTGCGCTGCTGGCTGCCCCTGTCCTGGTGCTGCCTGCTTTCCCTGTGCTGCTGGATGTCCTGCACTTCCTGCTGTCCCTGAGCTGCCTCCCCCTATCCCTAAGCCAAAATGAAAGCTGAAAGAGGGTGGAGGGGTTAATTAGACATCACTGTGCACTAGAATAATGTTTTGTTGTGCTGTCCCTACCCTCGGCGCTGCCTGCTTCCCCACACTACCTGCTGTCCCTGAGCTGCCTGCTGCCCCTGTCCCTGTGATGCCTGCTCTCCCTACCCCTACGCTGCCTCCTGTCCTGCGTTTCCTGCTGTCACTGCGCTGCCTGCTGTTCCTACCACTGTGCTGCCCGCTGTCCCTACCCCTGCACTGCTTGTTGTCCCTACCCCTGTGCTGCCTGCTGCCCCTGTCCCCGCGCTCTTGTCCAAGTCTCTGCCCGGCGCCCAGGACCACTAGGGCCACCTACCTGGGCTACTAACGGAGGCCGCCGCAAGACCATGCAGTGGACATATGCAGCGGGCGTGCTGCCAACGCACCGCCAGTCAGACAACACCCAGCACCAGGACCCCTGACCCTCATGCCACCCAACAGTACACCGCTAAAGAATTCCTGGACCCCGGTAGCCAAAACAACAGATGCGTCTCATCCCCCCCAAGATCCACCAAAGGACCCTTCACCTGCCAACACTGCCACTTCTTCTGCTACACAGCCTACAAAAGATCCTGCACCACTCCTGCCCACAAGACAAAGAACACCCCGCAACAGCTCCACTGTATCCTGCTCAACACCAGCTCACTCTGCAAATACGCCACGGAAATCTGGGGCACCATCACCACCCTCTCCACGGACGTCGCCTTCATCACCAAAATGTGGTTCAAACCCTTCGCGATCCCCGGCATCACCACCGCTACCCCAGAAGGCTACAAAATAATACACCATGACCGCGCCAACAAACAAGGCTGAGCCATCACCATCATCTTCAAGGAAACTATCAAATGCACAGTTACCAACAACGACCCCACACCTCTCATAGAAAACCTCAACTTCCTACTACAAACTGATACGAAGACCACAATAAGAGGCACCCTTGCCTACAGACCGCTGGGACCCAAGCAACATTCTACGATGACATCCCCAACCTCATTGTTACCCTAGCAATTAAATCTCACCACTACATCCTACTCGGCGACATCAACTTCAACATTGATGACCCCAACTACGCCAACTCTGTCACCCTCATGAAGAACCTGAACAATATTGGCCTCACCCAACTGGTCACCAAACCCATGCACAAAGCTGGACACACACTCCACCTCATTTTCACCTCCAGCGACAGAATCAAATTCAGCCACACCACAGAACTCACCTGAACTGACCAAACCATTGTACACTTCACCATCACCGACGCCCAGCACACCATCACCAGGCATCAGAACTCCTCCCACCTCAGCTAGAGAAAGGTCACTGAAACTCAGTGGTCTCAGGCCCTCACCACCTCTCAACCAGAGACCTCAACAAACCTCTACCAGGCTGTTCAGAACTTTACTTCCTGGATCACCGACAGCGTCGACAGAGTCGCCCCACTGAAACCTACAAAACTCAACAAGAGTTTCAAACATGACACCTGGTAGCCCCCAGCACTCAGGAACACAAAGCGCAACTGCCATCAACTGGAGAAACTATGATGCGCCACCAAGAGCCAGCCGACAGAGCAGCTCACAAAACAACTCTCAGCAACTATCACCAGTACATCAAAGAAGTCAAGAAAGCAGCCATCACTACCCTGCATTGACTCCGCAGCCAACCACACAAAGGAACTCTTCAAAATAGTCAAAGAATTCTCCAACTCTGCAGCCATAGAGAACACCATCCACCCCTCCCAAGAACTCTGAGACACCCTCTCAGGCTGCTTCCACAGCAAGATCACCAACATTGACAACAATTTCAACATCCAACTTGCCAACCTCAACCTGTACAACTTCAACCAACCAGCGAACACCAGCCAAGCCATCACCACCTGGTCACTGCTCAATGCCCTGACCACCTCAGCCATCATGTCTTCCATCCACTCCGGGATGCCCACTTACCCCTGCCGCCACCACCTCTGCAACCTCGCAACAAACCCAATTAGCATTCAACTCACCAGCATCCTCAACACCTCCAACTCCACAGCAACCTTCCTGGACAGATGGAAACACGTAGGCATCAGACCCATGTTAAAGAAAGCATCGGCTGACCCCAACAATCTAAAAAATTATCATCTGATCTCCCTGCTCCCTTACCCGGCCAAAGTTCTCAAGAAAGCCATCAACCAGCAGCTCACCGAATTCCTGGAACAAAACTACCTACTGGACGCCTCTCAATCAGGATTCTGTGTCAACAACAGCACTAAGACTGTGCTGATTGCCGCCACAGAAGATGTGATAACACTCCTCAACTGTGGAGAAAACTGTGGCCCTGATCCTTCTCGACCTCTCCACGGCATTCAACACAGTCTCCCACAACAGCCTCAACAACCTCTGCATCATAGGCATACAGCAAGACGTCCTCAAGTGGATCACCTCCTTCCTTACAGGATGCACACAGAGCATCCGACTGCCTCTCTTCACCTCCGCACCCAAAGACATCATATACGGCGTGCCACAAGGATCATCCCTCAGCCCCACCCTGTTCAACATCTACAAGATCCCCCTGGCAGATGTCATCAGATCCCATGGACTCAACATATTCTCCTACTCAGACGACACTCAATGGATCCTCTCACTCACCGAGGACCCCTCCAATGCCAAACCCAACTTCTGCAATGCCATGACCAACGTTGCCAAATGGATGAGAGCTAACTGCCTCCAAATCAACTCTGACAAAACTGAAGTACTGATCTTCGAGTAGAACACCTCTACATGGTACTACAGCTGGTGTCCGGTAGAACTCGCACTCACTGCGACACCGACCGACCATGCACGCAACCTCGGCATCATCCTCAACAGCCACCTGACCATGAAACAACAACTCAACGCAGTCGTCTCCTCCTGCTTCCAAAGACTTTGCATGCTCCGCAGAATCTTCAGGTGGATACCAACCAACACCAGAAAGACCGTCACTGAGGCCCTCATCACCAGCCACCTCGACTACGGTATCGCCCTCTACGCCGGCATTTCCACCCAGCTCCTCACAAGACTCCTGACCATATAGAACGCTGCAGCCAGACTCATCCTGGACCTCCCCAAATGAACTTGCATTGCCCCCCCACCTGAGAGACCTCCACTGGCTCCCCATCCAGGAAAGATGCCAGTTGAAGATCCTCACGCACACTTACAAAGCCCTCCATGACCTAGGACCTGCCTACCTCAACCATCAACTGAGCTTCCACCAACCCACTAAACACCTGCTCTCCTTTTCACTCACCCTCGCACACCCCCCACATCGATCGCAACCACAGCTGTGGCTGCTTTTTCTCCTACATAACTGCTAAGACCTGGATCGAACTTCCCCCACAGCTCCGTACAGCCCTCTGGCTGGGAGACTTCAGAAGGAGACTCAAGACCTGGCTCTTCGATGGAGACAAAGCGCCCAGATACCAATAGGGGTGACAGTGTTGCGCTTTACAAATGTTGTTTGATTGATTCATTGAATTGGTCGGCAGCTTATTGCTAACACCTATCACTCCGTCCCTTGAGAATTAATTTGTTGCGCGAGAAAGTAATTTCCCCCCCCCAACCAGTATCTCACCCTAGGCTCTTGTGTTTTTCTTTTGCCCAAACCTCGTCACAAATAATAGTTTTTTTGTCTATTATGCAACATTGTTATTGCTGCTTGTAAAATACCGTTGCACCCACCAATTGGCTGGCACAGAGCCTCAACATGTTTATAAGGAACGTGCTCCATGTGCCAACAAATCAGTCTCTTCTGGTGCATTAGTCCAGTTTGTTCAGTGGAAGTGAATTAAAACTACAGTTCCCAGCATGCAGGTGTTAAAAGAAAGCTGCGGAATGGAACAGCCATTAGGCCAGCCGCAGCCAGTGCAGGTAAGAGGGGTGGGGTGGGGGGGCGGTGTAGAGGGTAGTAGACAGACGACGACGAGGGAAGATGAGCGATAAGCAGGAATGTTTGAATTTTTGGGGATGGACAGGCAAATTTAAGGAACATTGGGGGAGACACAACAAAACCCTGAGCAACATGTAACATGAAGGTCAAAATGTGTATTGTATGCAGAAAGCTCAGTGGGTTATTGCTTTTGACATTGATATCTTTTTGTTACTTGCAGTTCATGCATTAAAATCCTTCTAAGGGATGTAGACAAATGGCAAGGCATAGGTTTAGATCTTTTTTCCTCTACCTTTTGTTATTCTAAGGTTGCCTAAAAGGGTTCCTTTTGGCGGTGGTACATTCTTATTAGTATATCTAGCCCCAACAACTGGTTTACGTTTTAAATCCTGAGTTTGTGTTTCTCCGGATGAAGCACTCTTAAAATATACTGCCCAGCAGTAGGTTGGTACATGGCTTCTACAACTTGTAGCTCTCATTGTCTAATGTAACATTTCCTGTACATTGATTTACACACGTATGATTCACTGTCTCTGCTTAAAATTTGTGCAATGTTGAGTTCTCTGACAGCCTACATTGCGATGAGAGTGGTGCTATAAATGAAATAAAATAAATGTGAACGATAGGCCATGGAAAGATGAGGGGCACTGTTGTTTGGTGGCAGTGAGGGAATCTGTGGAAGAGGTTCTGGGGGTGCCAACAAAGGCTGTTTCACTGGGCGCCACCAACACTAAAGCCCCCTGAGCTACGCATGCATGCAGCTGGGAAACTTGAGAGCTCTGCTTACTATCCCTCCTCTAAATAAACACCACGATACCGCGCGCTCAGCAGCTGACATCTAGCAGCGGCTAAGCTGGATTGCTGCAGCCCGTCAAACAATTAACTCGGATACCTACCAAAGGGCGCGCACCTCGCGCATTACATCAAGTGCCTGCAGCGGCGAGGTTGGATTCCTACCGCCCTCCTTTAGTATCATACATCTTTCCTCAGGCAACGCGGTCCTCGCGCAGCACCTCGTGCTACCTCCTATTCAGGCACGAGCCTTCTCCTTTGAGGTGAGTCTTAATGAGACAATTCATGTATTGCCTTATCGTGGAGCCTTATTGCTTTCTATTACTCCTTGCCGCTTACCGTTTTAATTAATTAATTTCCATCACAATAATTCCTCTTTTAATTATTTTTATCTTACCCTGACCTTCATCCAGCTCCTGCTCAGGGTACCCCATGTAAGTACCTCTTCCCCTTCTTTAACACATTGGTAGTGTGCACTCCCTTTGTTTTCCTCCATGATTTCATCAGGTATGTTACCAATCATACCAACATTATGGCCTATGGTTGTTGTTCTTCCAAAACTAGATAGTCACTGCTTATGTTTTGTATCTACAGGTGTCACCCACATCAATTGGTCCTGATGAGACCCCCTATTACAAAGGGGTTGAAACGACGGCGACACTTTCAAAGCGAACGAATTACCCAACCCCTTTGATTGCTAAACAGGGCTCGCTTGTTAAAGATAAATTGTTTATTGGTCATTTGTTACAGTTTGGAAACCTCTTTTTCTTTTCTCTTTTATTGTATAATTGTATTGTTTTTCCTGATTCTTTTTTGGTTCCGTTTCACGTGGGACACAATGCACTCTGTGTTTTTACATTGAATAATACAGTCATTATTTTCATACGACACCCAGTGTTTGACTACTCTGTGACGCTTTTCCTGTCTATATCCTTCAACATTCACATTGTGTGACTGTGCCTATTATTGCAGTGAATATATATTTATGATTCAAGAACCACTATTCTTTCTGATGATGTTTAAATGCCCTGGTTCTTATTGAGTATGGTTGCCTTTGTTTTTGTTGGAAAACTGGAAATTACCTGGCACAAAGATTTTCATCTTTTCAGGTACTTGCATTAAATAATATGGAACAGGATCATCAACTGAAAGCTTGAGCCAGATGCCTAGCTATGGATCAATCAATCAATCAATCAGGGAATTGTAAGCGCGCTACTCACCCGTGAGGGTCTCAAGGCACTGAGGGGGGGTCCGCAGATCTGTTTAGCCGAAGAGCCAGGTCTTGAGGGTCTTCCTGAAGGGGTTCAGGGAGGGGGCGCAACTGATTTCTGCTGGTAGCTCGTTCCAGGTCTTGGCTGCAATGTGAGAGAAGGATCTTCCGCCTGCTCTGGCTCTGTGGATGCGCGGGGTTTCGGCCAGTGCGAGGTTGGAAGATCGGAGGTTTCTTTTGGGTACGTGGAAGTTGATTCTGTCGTTGAGGTATTTGGGTCCGTTGTTGTGTAGGCATTTGTAGGCGTGAGTGAGGATTTTTAAAGTGACTCTTTTCTCCACGGGGAGCCAGTGGAGACTTCGTAGGTGTTGGCTGATGTGTTCGTGTCGGGGGATGCCGAGGACGAGTCTGGCGGCGGTGTTTTGTACTGTCTGGAGTTTGCGGAGTAGGGACTTGTTGATGCCGGCGTAGAGTGCGTTTCCATAGTCCAGTCTGCTGGTGATGAGTGCGTGGGTGACTGTCTTCCTTGACTCAGGGGGATCCACTTGAAGGTCTTGCGGAGGATGCGGAGGGTGTTGAAGCAGCTGGAGGTGACGGCGTTGACCTGTCGGTTCATGGAGCGTGATGAGTCGAGTACGATGCCGAGGTTCTTGGCGTGGTCTGAGGGGGTAGGTGGGCTTCCGAGGGCGGTCGGCCACCAGGTGCTGTCCCATGCAGAAGGGGTGGTACCGAGGACGAGGACTTCTGTCTTCTCGGCGTTGAGCTTCAGGCAGCTGTTGGTCATCCAGACTGCGACGTCTTGCATTCCTTTCTGGAAGTTGAGTTTGGCAGTGGTGGGGTCTTTGGTGAGGGAGAGGATGAGCTGGGTGTCGTCGGCGTAGGATACAATGTTGAGGCTGTGTTGTCGGATGATGGCTGCGAGGGGGGCCATGTAAATGTTAAAGAGGGTGGGGCTCAGTGATGAACCCTGTGGGACTCCGCAGGTGATTTTCGTGGGGTCGGAGAGGAAGGGTGGGAGTCTGATCCTTTGGCTTCTTCCGGTGAGGAATGATCGGATCCAGTCCAGGGCTGTTCCTTGTATGCCTGCGTCGTGTAGTCTGATGACTAGTGTGCGATGGGAGACAGTGTCGAAGGCTGCTGATAGGTCGAGTAGGATGAGGGCTGTGGAGTGGCCTTGGTCCAGGAGGGTGCGGATGTCGTCTGTGGCAGCGAGTAGGGCGGTCTCTGTGCTGTGGTTGCTTCGGAATCCGGATTGGGACGGGTCGAGGACGGCGTTCTCTTCAATGAATCATATCAGTTTCCTGTTGACTGTTTTCTCTGCAACTTTGGCTGCGAAGGGGAGGAGCGAGATGGGCCTATAGTTCTTGAGGTCGGTGGGGTCAGCTGTGGGCTTCTTGAGCAGGGGTCTGACTTCTGCGCTCTTCCAGTCATCTGGGAAGGTGCCTGTTTTGAAGGTGGTGTTGATGGTGCGTTGTAGTTTGGGTGCGATGGCGGCCACGGCTCTGTGGTAGATGTGAGGGGGGCAGGGGTCGGTGGGGGCCCCCGAGTGGATGCTTTTCATGTTCGAGCGACCCCAACTCCACTATCCTTCGTGACAACCTCGCCAGCATCGGACTTAAACAACTCGTCAACACACCGACCCACAGAGCAGGACACACCCTCGACCCCATCTTCGCGGCAGGAAACTGCGTCCATTTTAGCCACACAACGCAGCCGCCATGGACCGACCACCACTGCGTACACTTCGCCATCAACAAACCCAAGGCACCCAAACCAGCCCCACGCCTACCATGAAGGAACTGGAGCAAGGTTACCAACGAGCAACTTAACTCCACCCTCACCCGAGACAACCACACCTGGGCACCCGACGCAAACAGCGCAAACGACCCAGCCAGAGAACTCCACACCTGGATCTCCAACTGCGCAGATGAGCTCGCCCCGCTACGCAACCCCGACAGACAACGCCCCAGGAAAGCCGCCTGGTTCACAACCACTCTCCAAGAAGCCAGACGCACCTGCAGACGCATGGAGAAGAACTGGAGAAACACCAAGACAACCGAAAACCACACCACCTACAAGGACGCCATGACGGACTACCACAACCAGATCAGAGCCACCAAAAGGAACTTCATCCACAACAAAATCCTGGCCAACTCCACCAACTCCAAGGAACTTTTCAGTGTCATTCAAGAATTCACCAACCCACGCAGCGAAGCCACAGACGTCACCCCATCCCAAGACCTCTGCGACAAGCTTGGAACCTATTTCCACCTCAAGATCAAAAACCTCTACAACAACTTCATCGACCATCCACCAGGTGCCACAGACGGCCCCCCGCTCCCCAGAAACACCAGCAAGCCCACCATCTCCAACTGGACACCGATCATGGCCGAAGACACCGCCTCGACCATTGATCAGTTTGAGGTCTGCTTGGATCCTCGAGCCCAAAATGAACCAGGCTTTCATTTGGCCTCTGCCTGCTACCAACTCTCTAACCTCACGCACTAAGGATAAAAGACAAAGCATTGATCTTTTGATGTAAAAAGGAAAACAAAATAGATACTCATCTCGTGGCTGTTTTGCTCAGTGAGAAACCAGAATCCTGGAACCAACCCTAACCTAATTGTGTGATCCGTGGCAAATATTTTATTTCAGTGAGCCTCCCTTTCTTCATCATCCCACATGAGAGCACCTTTAAATACATGAATTCAGGATGTGCCTTGTTCACAAACCTCCTATGTTTGATTTAATTTAATATGCTTCAATGGTACCCCATCTACAATAAGTATCTAGCCTACATTTAGGGTACTCATGACAACGGACTTGCCTCTTATTTACTAGTGATGTCGTCGTGGCGAGGGGCGGGGGAATGCGTCTATATTTAATTTAAAAGAAAATCAAATCACCTTTAATAAATGTCTCACAATGCAGCAATATAAACTGGTGTGCTAAGATAAAACACTTCCACGTGTTAAAAACTACCCTTTTTGAATTTTGAAGAGACATTAGCATATTTTTACATGTTGGTTGCATGATTCACATACACAGGTTCTTAGAGCTAAAGGTTGTAATCTATTTTCCACCTTTTGAGTCAGTGTAAAATATTGTGTTGGTGGTTCCAGAAGGAGCGGACAGACCTTTTAGAAAATTGGCTAATAGTTTTAGATGGCTATCCACGCAGGATTTGAACATGGAATGTTAAGACCCAGAAATATCCCCAGACACAGTCCTGCACACTCAGCCGTACCCTCAATGTTCTGCACAAGTGTCAGTAGTTTCTACTACAGCCAGCAGCTGCCCCCATCTCCCCTCCCTCTCACATCACGAGGAAGGGCGGTAGGTCTTCTATTACACTCCGCATCTGACATCAACCTTACTCCACTGCAACCATAAGCAAGGAGATGTGTTTTAACCTTGTGAAGGAGGGAATAGAACATTCTCGATCTTCCGTCTCTTACTCGTAGTAGAATCCTGTTTTGAGGGATCTAAACCAGAGCGAGTCAGTTCACACTGGCTGGCTTTGGGACACCATGCAGTTGAACTGTTATTTACCAGTAAACCTATCCACTATCAAGTCGATAGTAGATGTCCTGGACTTTACTTCACCAAACCAGACCCTTGGCTTGGCTCTTCTTGTTAATTTGTTGGCACAAACACATCTAATTATGAAATGCCACCTGTCTCTTTTCACCTCTCTCCCACTTCTACCTACTTACTTTTTCTCTTCATAACACCCTCCTGTCCATACTACCTTTTCTTCCCTCTCGACCTTTCTCTTGCTCTCTTTCCCATGTGGCTTCCACTTAACCAAAGTCCTCCTAACTTTCATAGCTGCAACGTCTCGGGATTTGTCACTACCCTTTCTCTTTTTATTACTCCATCTCTTTCCCTCGCCTCTCCTCTTTTTCCCCCACGCCTAATTTCTTTGCCTCACTCATTGGCCCTTCTGTCTCTCTTACTGTCATGCCTCCTCATCCCTCAGCACTTTCGTTCTCCAGTCCCCACTCACGCCCTTCCCTCACCACAGTCCTAACAGCAATACCCCTCTGCCCTTGGGGAATGTCTCACTACATTCCTTTGTCTTTTCATTTCCCTCACACTTCAACTTGTCTGTTCTCTCCCCTTCCTGTCTCTTTTGTATACTTAATTTGGTCCATGGCTGTCCTTTTCTGCTGTCTGTTTCGCAATACATCAGTGAGTCAGTGGCGGCTACTCCGCTAAGGCGGAGGAGCGTCGCCCCACTGCTCTTAGAGCAGTGAAAAGGGGTAAAATAAAACGATAATAACAATGTTATTATTGTTTTAGTTTTGGTTGCTGCGGGCTGGGCTAGGGCAGGGCAGTGCTGGTGGCTCAGGGTGGGAGGAGTAGTGGACTGGGCACACTAAGTGCGCATGACTGCTTGGCTGGCCGTTTTGGCCGGCCAAGCAGTCATGCGCCCTTTGCATATTCCCCACCAGGCTGTAATGGCCAGCTTGGTGGGGAATATGCACAGGCTTCCTGTCCCGATCTGAGCGCCGATCCACGGCGCTCAGACCAATCACAACGCTGCTTTGTAGCATTGTGATTGGCTCAGGGGAGCCTGAGTGCTGGGTGCTTCCTGCAGCTTCTTCCGGACTGGAGTCAGGAAGATCAGAGAAGAGGAGGAGAGACGCGGCCGTCAGAAAACGTAAGTATATATTTTTTTTTTAATGTTTTCAAACCCTTTCCTTCCGCCAGCCTTCGTTCCCTACCAGCCGCCACTGAGTCTCCCTGTGGTGCACAGGCTAGTCCTATCCGTGCAAATGAGGTGGAGATGCTGGTACCAAGTTCCATTGTTCACTACCCATCCCTTTTATTCCTGCTCACCTGTCGACCAGATGATCAGCAGGTATCCTTTTTAGTCGAGGTTTTGTTCATGCTGCCGTCTGCTAGGGGGGCTGTCCTGTTCTGCCTCCCTGAAAGCCAGTCTCACCCTGACGTGACGGTTCCAAGCTCATGCCCCGGTTCCCAAACTGTAAATTAAAGGTCTTGTTGGTGCCAGCAAACAGAGGAAACAAACAGTAAAGAGTCCATCAACCAGAGTCAGGATCATTATTCTCACTAAGCAAATTACATTTAATTACAAAGCTGCAGTGTTTCTTTAAAGCTATGGTTTCTTGCCGTATTTGTACAGAACAGCTGCAGACTCAGCTGGGCACAGAGTACGGGTGGCTCTTAATAAAAATTAAAAATGTAAAATAAATTTTACAAAAATTTGTTATAAAAATCCACAAATAAATTAGCTTCAAGTACAGCCACACTTGAAAGCCTGAGTTTTTTACAACTTTAAATCCCACTATATTATCTTCCTTATACATGTATACCCTTTCTGTGTAGTGTTGGAACCGGAGTGACCGAATCCGTTACGGTAGCATGGCGCAAAGCGGGGAAGGCACGCGAAGGCAATGTGTAAGGCAGTTGTGCAGCACACTCTTACTTCAACTCAGATATGCGGAGCAATAACCGGACACCACACCAGGTTTACGTAAGTAAAAATCAAGTTCCTTTATATCAATCAAGATTAGCGTTAGATTATGCAGATGATACAATACATTTCTTTAACTGGTGCGTATTCTGTTAAAAAGACCTCAACAGTTCTGGCCACTAAAAGGCCGCAGGAATCAGTTCCTAAAACACAGCACCAATAATGATTCGGGTGCACTAACAAATTAGGGCCTAGCACATGCACAACACTGTTTAGGCATATTAAAATCTCTGGCCCCTGGGCACATACATCAGGCCTAGGTACTCAGTACAGCATGGGGTACAATAGGCAGGAGGAATCCTAAAGGAACCCCTCAACATGTCCAGCAGCTGGGGCTTCCCTATGAGGGGGTTCTATACCTCCCAGGGGAGGTGAGGGTTAACTTAAGCTTGGCCCCTTCTCACCAGGTGCCTCGCCTGGTACAAAACGTCATGGAAGGCTCCTCCCTCCTTAATCCCCTGCTAATCGTGGCCCCCGGCCCCAGGGGCTTAACCTAGAGCCCTAGGGGCCTCCTGGGCTCACCTGCAGTGCTGTAGCTGTCGTGGTGCCTCTCGGCGGATTCTCTCCCGGCCAGCTCCTCTATTGGACGGGGCGGGGCCCGGTGCGAGTCTCACGGCCCTCTGGCCGGCGCTGCCCAACTTCCGCGAGGCTATGGAGCCTCCTGCTTCACTATCCGGTCGTTGGGGGGGGGGGCCGGTATCACACTCCTCCGGCCCCGTGGAGTCAGCGTTCAGTGGGGGACAAGGAGCCGGAGCCGGCAGTCCCTCCAGACGGCCCGGCTTCCCGCGTGTGCACACGGAGTTCTTCCTCCTCCGTACGTGCTGGGGGGCGGGTCTCGACGGCGCCCAATCCCAGCGCGGCGGCGATTCTTCCGGGGGCTCCCGTTGGCAGTGGAGCCCGTCTGACGTCTTCCTGATTGGCTCCGGCTGGGCCAATCACGTCGCGGCCTCCTCCTGTTGCTGGGCGACGCCTCCCGCCTCCTTCTCCTCGGCTGCTGGCTCCGGCGGGGCCAATCCCATCGCGGCCTTTTCGGGGGCGCGACCTGTGACGCGGTCGGCGTCCCCGGCCCCACGGCAACGGCATCCACGGGCCCGGAGGCCGCAGTAGGCCTCAACTCTGTTCACGCGGCCCTCCTGGGCTGCGGCGGTGTTCTTCTTGGCCGCGCTTGCAGCGGCAGGGGTCTCGGGCCCGGCGGTGATTTCTGTGGGCTTCGGTGAGGGCGCGGACGGCGCACCTCACCACACTCATGCACGGGGAGAGGTCTTCCTCACCTCAGCACCCCTCTTCACGCGGCGCGGCGGCGATCCGGTCACCAGGTCAGTGACTGGGGGTTCAAGTTCTCCCACGTGGAGTTGCAGCGCGGGGCGCGCTGACAGCCTTAGTCACCGGGCTGTGTGGGAAGGGTTCTTGGGGGACAGTCCAGCTGTCGGTGTGGATAGATAGGGGGTGAAGGTCTAGCGCTTAGGACACAGCGCTTCGCCTCGTGATCCCCATGAGACGGTATAACTTAAGTTCCTGTTACTCTTGGCTTAACAGTTCTTCTTCTTATGAACAGGGGGGTTGTGAGTTGGTGATTCTGGGAGTGCTTGATGTTCCTCCCCGCACGCTGGAGATGGTTCCCTGGGTCCCCTCACACTGGGCAAGATCAGTGGGTGGTGGGCGTTCCTCAGCTATCTTACGGCAGCAGGGCCTTGACCCTGTCAGCAGCAGTAGTGTAGGTCTCCCCTAGGCCCTAAAGTCTATACTCCGGCGCAGGTTCTCCCAGGTTCAGCGGTGCCTCAACCTAACTAACTAAAAGGTTTTCCCTCCAAGCCTCTTATACCCCTAGGTCAGGTGACCCTCCTAAAGGCGGCAAAACGTAACTCCTCCCACAGCCCGGAAGGTTCTGGAACCTTCCACCTACCTAGCTATGTGGCCCAGAGGCGGGGACGGGATGGATACTGTATCCCTATGTCCCAGCCTGACTCTGGCTACTAGCGTGTATGTGTGGAAGGCCCTCTGCAGTAGCAGGGGCCTGTGGCAGCCATCTTTAGTGAGAGAGCACCTGCACCTCAGCACTGACCAGCAGTGGCAAGGCGCCCGGAGACCTAGGTCCAGTAAAAATATGGTGGCAAAAATGAGGCACAAAAGGGAAAAAAACAGGGCAAGACCACCCTAGGGCTGACAGGTCTAACATGTAGTAATGTATCTATATAGTAATTACTTTTCTCCTACTGTAGAAGAAAAAAAACTGTGACTCTCTCCAATGCACTACTCTATTTCTCACCCTATACCTCTCTCAATATGTCCTCTACCTTCACTCTCTGACTTATCCCAAAACCCCATTCTACTAATATGATCTCCAAAATAACCCTATCTAGACTCTTCCTTCCTGTATCCCTCCTTGGCTCACCCAAACCTCCTTTTACTACTATGATCTCCCAAACAACCCTTTCTAAATTCTTCCCTCCTCCATCTCTCCTTTTACTCATCCCAAACATCACCTTACTGCTATGATCTCCAAAATAACACTTTCTAACTCTTCCCTCTTCTATCTCTCCATTATCCTATTCAATCCAACTAACAGACTTGCATGTCCACCACTCAAATGAACTCATATTTCCCTATACTAATCCACCACTAATCTTTTTTGGGCTCCAGAGTAGCGTGCTACTTGTCGAAAAGTACTTTGGCAACTTGTCAGGGATAATAAGTGCTATAAAAATACAACTACAATTATGTGTCATGGCATGGCCAGATTGGATAGTCTTCCTTTCAATTTTTGATTGTTTGCTGGTGGATGAGACAGAGAAGAAGGCACGTCTGTAAATGTGCTGTCATCAGAGTCCCTTCTGCTAAATGCCAAGCAATGAGAAATCAAGAGATGGAACCCAAGAAACCAATTCAGTTTCCTGGCCAGTCTGAGACCCACTCTGACAGAATCAAGACAGTGATTGGCAAGCATTGGGGATCTCTTAATTCTGAGAGACTAACACTTGAAAAATCTCTTCTTTCCTATAAAAGGGGAAAAAAAATATGTGGTCATATTATACACACCAAATAAAGCCTATTGTGAATGACAGTCAAAGTACCCTATGGTAGCTCCCCAATGTTGTAGTTCACGACCCTTGTAAAGGAATGTCATATCTTCAAATTTGTGACAGATGCAATATCTCTAGACCTGGGCCTACAAATCACCTGGATGCAAATAACTGGATATAATTACAAAACTGAGAGTGTGATATATATGTTCATGTGCTAATACGACACATATGGCTCAAGTTTTTGGAATCGCAGGCTGCTTGTGATGAATCGGGATATTGATGTGATAGAGCATCTGCTAACACAGTCTTTGAACCAGGAATATATACGTGATATTAAAATCAAATTGTGCAAAGAAAGCCTATTGTCGTGTAATTCCTATAGTACCCATGCAGGACCTGCACGTTTGGATAACATAAACTGTGGGCTTGGTGATGTGCAGGGGTGGAAGCCACAGATGTGAAATAGGCAATCTAAGTAGGAAATCCCATTGCCAAATACTGAACACATGACACCCTCAGATGCTGCTATGGATGACATGGATACACCACAGGATAGGACACATTCCCCGTGGACCACATGGGTTCCTGCACAGTAACACTTCATTATCATGAGACCAAATATCACCATCACTGCAGCAAGGGCATGGTTAGCATCATCAACATCATGTACATCAGAAGCAAAAGCACTAGAGAACAGAAAGTTGCTTTATTCAGCATATGTGGAATCAAAAGTAGAAGTCCGGTAGAAAATAAACAAAGGCCAATGGCCAGTCCATCAACAAAGTCACAAGTGGGTGACAGTGGCAGATGCCACCCTACACATGCCTGCACAAAACCAGGGACAATCCACTAGGAGGGGCAACCGGGGGTAGGCCAGGCACCGCAGGGACAGGATCAGGGCTCACCAGGAGGAAGCAGGGAAGGGGTGGTGGGTGCTGGAGAGCCACTGACAACTGCAGTGGAGGTGTCTGACATGGTGTGTGCCGGCACAACTGGGGGCATGACTCAGATGTTGTGGGTGCTGGCACGACTGCAGTGGACCCTGCAGATGGAGTGGACAGGTCCACCACTGCAGTGCCCAAGTCAGACAGGGTGGTAGTGGACTCCACTGCAGTGCCTACCACCAGGGGAGGAGAATGGGGAACAGGCAAGGTGGGCTGGACAGAGGGGAGGACACCCTCACCACATCAGTGGCACAGACAAGCGCAGCGGGGGGTGTGGTGCCGGGAGAGCAAGTGGCAGGGGAGAAGGCCGGATCCTCTTGGGGATGGTATATCTGTGGGTGGGGGAACCTGGGGCAGGGTGTGGTGGGGGCACCTGTGGGAGTGGGGGCCTGAGGGATGGAGGAAGGAGACCTGGTGCTTGAGCTGCAGGGCGGCGGCGGGGTCTTGCTCTTACCACTCTGGGGGACTTGTGGGTGGGGGCCTCAGTCTGTCTGCGCCTGGGGGAGGGTGTCCGGGGCGAGGGGCACTCTGCTCCGTGTGGGGGCTTCCTCTTCCCCTGGATGCTGGAGCAGCTGGATCGGAGGGGAAGAGGCCGAGGTCACTGAGGAAGAGGCGCTGGGTCTTTGGGGTTGCAGGTGAGGCAAGGGAGGGTGTTTTGGAGGGAGAGGCAACTGAGGACTGCGCAGTGCCCGTGGATGCGTGTGTGTGTACCAGGGCCCCATCCCCTGTGAGTCTGGTTTCAGTCCCCTGACTGTGCGTGCGTGTGCGTTTTGTTTGTGGCGTGTGTGTCTGTGTGCTGGACGTGTGTGTGCTGGTGTGTGCCTGTGCCGGTGTGTGTGTGCTTGGGACGGGTAAGGTGCTGGGGAGTGTGGATGGAGCAGAGGCAGGAGGGGTGAGGGACTGTCTGAGGAGGGACACTGCTGCCGTCAGGGAGGAGTCCATGGACCTATTGCCCCTCTGTAGGTCAGACATGCCCGATGAGATGCCCTCCATGAACGACACCAGCTGAGTCAACAGAGCGGTGTGCGCATGGAGGACACTCAGCATGGCTGTCTGCCCTACATGGAGCTGGCGAAGGAGGTACACAGACTCCTCACTCAGGGCAGCAGGGGACACAGGGGCAGGGGGTGCGGTGCCTGACCCAAAGGAGACACGCTCCCGAACATGGGAGCCTCCACGGACCTGGGGAATGGGAGCCGATGGGAGGGCGGTGGTGGTGCTGGTGGTGGCGGGGACAGCAACACTAGCTGGGGTGTGGTGGCTGCTGACACCCGCCTCCATAAGGGAGTCATCCTCCGAGTTGCTCTGGTCCTCAGCTGAGGTGGATGGTGCTGAGGACTCCTCGGTGTGGCTCCCTCGCCCTCCGTGCCACTGGGTCCCTCCGACCACTCCTCGGCTGCTGACCCAGTCTGGCTCTCTGGCTCCTCCTGGTCCGTGGAGCTGTCCCCTTCCGTGGCCGTGGATGTATCTGCAAACAATGGGGAAACAGACAGACATCAGTCACCTGCACCAAACGCACACACCACTGTGAGCACAGCACATTACAGAGCAAGCCCTGGCATCATTAGTTGTACATTGCTAAAAGTGCCCTAACTGAACAGGAGAAGCCAATTGTCAGTCTGATGCCTGCCAAGCATGGCACTCACATCCCACATGGCCTTGCACCCATCTGTCTGGTGTCTGTTGGATTGCAACACCCCAGTGTGGACACATGCACCAAGTACACAGTAGTTGGACAGTGCAGAGAACACGGTGTGGCATGTGGACATGCACACATCACAGCTCTTGCCACTGAGTCAGTACAGGTTTCCGGATGAAAGGGATGCCCAGAGTCAAATAGGAAATGCATGTGATGCATACCAGCGACAGACACCATGATGCACCCATGTCCTGATAGCCATCGCCACAATGGTGTGCATGTAGCACATGTCACTCCCCTGCAAGACCACCAATAAGTAGACACATGCCATGGCAGAGGCATGACTGCTAAGTCATACATCACTGTCTCAGTGATGTATGACTTGGCAGCCAGACAACAACACTATGCACTGTGTCACAATAGTAGGTCATGGGGAATGCAAGTCCTGGAGCTGCACAAGTGCACATGTACATCCCCCACACAACACATCATCTTAACCCTCATCTGTCCAGGTCATACCTATTGGACATATGGGAGACCTGTGACACTACCCTCTGAACCTGAGCCCCTCACAATCTGCTGTGAATGGGGAACAGCTGCCTGAACTTCACATTCGCATACCCCAGTCTGCACGGGCAGCTGATCAAACACCTATGTGACACACAAGTATCGTCTCCTATGGTCACATCTCCAGGGGCATGCTGAGCACCTACCAAGAAACACCCCAGCAGTCCTGGCAACTAATCCACAGCACACTGACACAGAGGCAGACACCTGAGGGCTCAAATCACTGCGCACAATGTGTCAGCTGATACACGGGAGTGGGAGTACAGAGTGCATTGCATGGCCTGGAGTAGGCATGACTGTCCTGCTCCACATGAATGAGGGATGAGCCCTGGACAGTGGATAGCTGGCTATGTATGTGTGACACATGTAATCTGCACACTCCTGGGGCCCAAACATTGTTCCCACCCGCTGCATGGGCGTGTGCCACATACCCCAGGCACATGTGGTGGCTCAGCACAGCAAGTGGACCGCATATCAAAGCAACACGCAGATTACATGTCCGAACACAGGCGTAGTGTGAACAATGGACCCACCCATGATGCCCACAACAGAGTTAGGGAAACAGATGCTGTCCCCCACCTTTAGTGAAGCAAACTGCAAGGACACAGTCCCAAGTGACACAATTCCCTGAATGTAAGGGCCACACCTGGGTATCAGATGAGCAGTGGGCAGTGCACAATAGAGGGACATGGCTCCTGGACAACATGACTGCTGCACTGTGGCAGTTGAACCAGGCCAGAGGAGGGCACACAGCATGTAATACAGAGTTCACAGTGCAGTCTTTGACTCACCCCTCCTTGCTGCTGTCTGGCCTTCAGCTGCCCATCCAGGTCTGGAAACACCACCGCCAGGATCTGGAGCATGTGGGGGTCAGGGTCCGTGTTCCGCCCCTCCTGCGAGGAGGCGACAGCTTCAGCTGGACCCGTGCAATCCTCCGGGTCCAGCCCCGAAGGTCCTGCCACCTCTTCTGGCAGTTGCGGATCCGGCGCTTGTAGACCCCCACGGACCGGACAGCCCGGACGATGTCCTTCCAGATCTCCTGCTTCCGATGGGCATTAACCTGTCAGGATGACAAAGTGAAAAGGCCATTACTACACATGCAACATATCCGTGCATGACACAGTTGTATATACATGTCTCAATCACAGGGGCACATGATGTACACAGGCAGTGCAAAGCTGCCCATGGACAGTTTGCCAGACGTCACTACATGGTATCATTGCATGGGAAGTAAAACCTTGTTCAAATGCACTGTCACTGCACCATACCTGTCCAGTGCATGTCACTACACACTATGGGGGTGACAACTACTCAGTGAGCCTGCTAGCCAGTGGCGTGCAGACTTTCAGCCTTGCTAGTCAGACAATATGCACATTCAGAAAGGCAGTGCACAGAACACTCACCTGCTCCCCTGGTGTCCCATACAGCTTGCTGTACTGTGGAAGTAGGCTGTCCAGCAGGGCCTGGTTCTCCTCAAGGCTGAAGGCTGGGGCTCTCTCCACAGTACGTGCCATTGCAGGGTCCAGAGGGGCAGAGACAGCAGCAGTGCAGTGGCAGAAGTCGTCCTGGAGCATGTAGTGCAGGCAAGTGAGCTCTCAGGGGAACAGCCAGCAATATATATGTGCTGGAGAGGCAGATACTGTCCCTTGTGTCCAAAGTGATAGGTCCAAGTCGTTTGCATCTTCTGAATCTGGCCAATCCATGGAATAGCAGCACCAAAACACGCCCACAGCATCCTTCAAATCTTCAACTTCATGACATACATGATTTTGCAACATTGTTGTGGGTGACCAACTGAATTTCCAGCAACCGACTCGCTCGAAATTCGAAAACGCGTCCGTTGCCAGGCAAGGCCATTGTCAATGGGTGCGCACCGATCGGTCCATTGCGGTACAACGCGTACAGGGGTACAACGCGTACCCGCACACATTGAATGCAATGGGTCGGCCGGGGCACCGATCGGTCCATTGCGGTACAACGCGTACAGGGGTACAACGCGCACTCGCACACATTGAATGCAATGGGCCGGCCGGGGCACCGATCGGTCCATTGCAGTTCAACGCGTACAGGGGTACAACGCTGCACCCGCACACATTGAATGCAATGGGCCGGCCGGGGCACCGATCGGTCCATTGCAGTTCAACGCGTATAGGGGTACAACGCCGCACCCGCACACATTGAATGCAATGGGCCAGCCGGGGCACCGATCGGTCCATTGGCGGTGCACAACGCTGCACCCGCACACATTGAATGCAATGGGCCGGCCGGGGCACCGATCGGTCCATTGCAGTTCAACGCGTACAGTGGTACAACGCTGCACTCGACACATTGAATGCAATGGGCCGGCCGGGGCACCGATCGGTCCATTGCGGTACAACGCGTACAGGGGTACAACGCGTACCACGCACACATTGAATGCAATGGGCCGGCCGGGGCACCGATCGGTCCATTGCGGTACAACGCGTACAGGGGTACAACGCGTACCCGCACACATTGAATGCAATGGGCCGGCCGGGGGCACCGATCGGTCCATTGCAGTTCAACGCGTACAGGGGTACAACGCTGTACCCGCACACATTGAATGCAATGGGCCGGCCGGGGCACCGATCGGTCCATTGCAGTTCAACGCGTACAGGGGTACAACGCGTACCCGCACACATTGAATGCAATGGGCCGGCCGGGGGCACCGATCGGTCCATTGCTGTTCAACGCATCACTGTACATGTGACTGGCATATGTCAGCATGCCTGTCTCAGATGGACATATGCCAGCCACAGATAGCTCCCAGGGAGTGAGGGGCACACCTACATCACGACAGCCTGTCCAAACTTTATCATAAGGCATGTAAGGCTGCATTTCCTATTGTGTGTATGTTGGTGTACATGTTGTCCTGTGGGTGTCACCTGTGGGCAGCCACCCCCAGGCTGTGCACGTGTTCATGGGGACAGGATCCTGGGTGTTACGTGTACATGACCACTGTGATGTGCAACTGTTCATATCTGTGCATGTGCCATGGTCACATTTCACGGTGGTGTATGTGTATGTCATGTCACATACCCCGTGAGTCCCATGTGGGACGGTATGTTTGAGCCAGGGTGTCCCAGTGGCACAATAGTGATGGTCCTCCACAGTCTTTGTGCATGTAGTGTTTACAATGTCTCTGATTTCATGTGCACAATGGGAGACAGTCTCCACATCCACGTTGTGTGTGCCTGGACTTTGATGTTGTGCGTGTGTGTGTCACAGACGTCCATGTCTGTCCTGCCGTGGCAAGTGGGACCACTACCTGTGGGGGTCATGGTTGTTTTGCTGTGGTGTATACATGATACTCCATGTAATGCCAGTGTCCATGTGGCAATACAGGGTCCCTGGGAATGTACCTGTCGTTGAGCTGTGGTGCCTGGGGCACATCTGTCCTCACATGTCACTGTGGGGGTGATTGTGACACGGCAGCAGGAGATGGGAACTGTGACACGGCCTCATGATATCCAATGGGCCAACCTGGGACTAATTGATGCCACCTGTTGGACCGTGTTGACAGATGTTGGCCATGTATGTACCATACATGTCCTTACGGAACTGCACACTTCATGTAGTTGTGCCTCATAATGATGTGTGTTGGGATATTGAGTGTGTTCAATGCCGCATATGTGGGGTGACTGACAATCTTGCTTACTTCTCCTCTGCACTGCAGGGCTCCTGCTGTCCATCGACCATTCCCAGACCTGGCAACGATGGTGGAACGGGACAGCATCCGACGGTACCGCTTCACCAGGCAGCTGATTGAGGATTTGGCAGTGCAGTTGTCCCCACATTTGCAGCCTGGCCGGCCGTATCCTACAGCGCTGACCCCCAAGGTGAAGGTGATGGCAGCCCTACACTTCTTTGCCACCGGTACCTTCCAACATACTGTGGCGACTGCTGGTGGGATGTCACAGACCATGTTGAGCCGTGTGCTCCGCGATGTTTTGGCGGCAATGTTGCTATTCCTGAACCGGTACATCTATTTCCCTAGACTGCGACGACTCACTGACGTGAAGAGTGACTTTTATGCCCTGGGGAGGATGCCGCATGTCATTGGCTCCATTGATGGGACACATGTGGCTTTGGTACCACCACAGGCCCAGGAGCAGGCCTACAGGAACCGCAAGCACTACCACTCGGTCAATGCACTGGTGGTGTGTCTTGCAGACATGACCATCACACACGTGTGTGCCCGTTTCCCTGGTTCAGCACACGATGCCTTTGTGATGAGGAGTAGTCGCATCCCCAGGATGATGGCACAGATGCAGAACCAGCGTGCCTGGCTTGTCGGTGTGTACTGACTTTGTGCCATTGTGTGTGATCTGATCTGTAGTATTCCGCCCACTTTTCCAAGTCAGCTAATGTGCACTTGTCTGTCCGTAGGTGACTCGGGATACCCCAACATGCCGTGGTTGCTGACACCCCTCAGGAACCCTGTGACACCAGCCCAGATGCGCTACAATGAGGCACATGGTCGGACCAGGAGAGTGATTGAGCGGACATTTGGTCTCCTGAAGAGCCGCTTCCGCTGCCTGGACAAGACCGGAGGGTCCCTCCCATATGCCCCTGCGAAAGTGTGCAAGATTATCATCGTCTGCTGCATGCTCCACAACCTGGCAGTGCGGAAGGAGTTGCCTCTCATCCAGGATGACAATGACCAACATCCGCCACCTGTGGAGGATCCTGGCCTGGACCACGATGCCAGTGACGATGATGATGATGATGATGAGGGTGATGTCCGCACACAGCTCATCACCAACTTCTTTAGCTGAATGTGAGTATCCTGAGGTGTCATGTCAATGATGTGAGTTGGCATGATGTGTAGGTGGTGCTCTGGTGCTGTTGGAGTGTGTCCATGGGCTACTTGACTGGATGTGTGTTGCGATGTGTGCTTACAGGTGGGCTGTACTCCCCAACAGTGTTGACATGCTAACTTGGTTCTGGGTGGGTATCTTGTAACATGTATTGTGCATGAGTTTTGCTGTTCTGTCCTGTACTCCATTGCTTTTGACTGTGTGTCATTTCTGTCCTTCACAGGGTACTTTCAGATTCGTTTGGTCAACTGTGTCCACCGACGACGTGATTGCACTTCCAGGCTGGTAGCTGTTGTGTCCCTACAGGTGATGTGCGCCACACCCATGGACTTCCTTCCGTCTACAGTTGTTGACTGTGTGCCCGCTGCCAGGTGGGATTACCTTGCATCTGTAGTGGTTACGACATGTTGCAACTGTGTAATAAACCTGTGCTTCACTTTGTGATGTGCGTTGTCTGTGGTCACACATTTGACTGCCATTTGCTTACTGCACCTGTGGGCTACTTGACTACAACTGGGAATGGGTGTGGTGTCTGTGCATTGCACCGTCTTCCCTGGCAACATCAGTGTAGGCAATGAGTCAGATGGCCTAGGTGTGTATGTGTTGTGTAGCCCTGGTGGTGTGTCTCCCTCATATGTGTCACGTTGCCTTTACTCACATGCCTGTGTTGTCCTTGCTGTTGCAGTTCGCATACACAGTGTAATTTTGCAGTTCATCATCCCCATAACAGCACCCACGTTGGAATCACAACAGAGGCAAGTATGGTGTATTAGTGTGTTTATTGTGATACATTTGTGTGAATAGTGCATAGGATGGGTAGTGCTGTACATAAATCTTGCAATCAGAAGTTCCTAGGTGAATTGAAAGTCCTGGTAGACAGAATCCCCAGTATCGGGGCCACAGTTGTCTGACACATTGGTCCAACTTGTACTCCCCATGCAATGTGTGGGAGTAGTGTTGCCGTCAACAGGGTGAACAGTCTGTGCACAAAGGTGAACATCCAGAACAGGTTCAGGCTTCCTGGGAGTTGCGCTTGGCCATCGGCCTCTCACTTGCCCCTCCTCGGACGACCCCTCTTCTTGGGGGGGCCCCTCAAGTACAGGCTGCTGCGGTGCAGGGGACTCTCCGCCAGAGTCATCCTCCCTCCCTGTGGCAGTTGCAGTTTGTTCGGCACCAGATGTTGTTGGCACACAGGGAGGTGTGGACTGGTTGCTGTTCATCTGGCGGAGGCATTGTAAAATGTCCCTGTGCACCGCCGTCATCTCATGCAGTGCATCCCACTTGGACTCCACGCGGGACATGTGTGAGTCCACGCGGGACATGTGTGACTCCACGTGGGACATGTGAGAGTCCAAGCGGGCATGATGGGCAGCCTGCTGCTGTTTCATGTCTCTGAGGAGCCCCACTACCTGGCTGAGGTCTCCGGTGCTGGACTGGTACGCATCAGCTATGCGTACCAGTTGTGGGTCATCATGCACACCAGCAACCTCTGCAAGCAGCGACCTCTGTCTCCCACTCCTCCCACCACCCCTGCTGACATGTGCAGTGCGTGCAGTGGCACGCACAGATGACCCTGGTCCACCTTGGGGGTTGGTGGTGGTGGTGGTGTCCATGGCCCCAGGTTGGTCCAGGGTCCCTGTGCTGGTGTTGCTCCTTGTTCTGTCCATGTCGGCAGGGATGGTATTTGTGGTGACAGTCGTTGGAGGGGTGGGTGCAGGGGTGCAGCTGGTGGTCCTGCTGGTGCTGCAGCTGGTGGTCCTGCTGGTGCTGCATGTAGACTTGCACCGGATGTGCCAGGTTGGTCTTCTTCGTCCGAGGAGGGCAGAGGCTGTACGACGCCAGTGAGCTCCGCATCCTCTTGAGCCTGGGACTGGGACTCCTCAGCGTCTGCTGCTGTGTCCCCATCATCACCTGTTTTTGGGAGACACACACAATGTATGTTATGTTTCTGCAGGCATCAATGGTTGACACACATGACAGTTGTGACTGTGCCTCTGGGTGCGGGCCTGTACATTGCATTGTCCTAAGTCGTCACAGTCAGGGGTTGATATTGGTGTGGCACATTGTCCTGCATTATTTGGGCATTTCTATGTATTTTTTGGGGTGTGAACATGGTCTGCATTGGTTGTGTTTGGTTGACAGCCGGCCCTCCTTCCCACCCACCCAGCCAGTCAGTTATCCCACCATGGACTGTGCTTGCATTGCAGGGAGTGGAAGTTGTCTCTCAGGATGTCAGTCAGTGGTGTCCTGCTGTTTGTTGGTGCACAGTTGCCAGCAGGGCCTTGTGCTCCCCACAGCAGTAGCCAGTGTCAGCCATCTTGTGAGTCCTTCTCCACTTCCTGTGATGTGAGCATGGTTCAGGGTGGTGTTGATGGGACAGTTGTGGGGGTGACCAATATCAGTGACTACGACTCCCATCATGCTATTGCCTCCACCCCCTTCCCAGCATGCCCATGCTTCCTTCCTTTTGACTCTGCTTCCCTGTGGGGTGGGCTGGCTGTGCTGACAGGATGGCTGGGAGTGTTGTCCTGGCAGTTGTTTGGCTAAGAGTCCCAAGAGTGTCCCTGTGCTTCACACAACATAACCCAGGGTGGTGGTTCTTTGTGGGATCTTGTGTTAGGATGGGGGCATTGCATTCTACCAGGTGGGTTCTGTGGAGTTTGTGTTGAGGGGGGTGTGAGGGGAGGTGCTTGTGACTATGGTCAGTGCTGCAAGTCCTCCTTCCCACCCACCCAGCCAGCCAGTTATCCCACCATGGAACGTGCTTGCATTGCAGGGAGTGGAAGTTGTCTCTCAGGATGTCAGTCAGTGGTGTCCTGCTGTTTGTTGGTGCACAGTTGCCAGCAGGGCCTTGTGCTCCCCACAGCAGTAGCCAGTGTCAGCCATCTTGTGAGTCCTTCTCCACTCCCTGTGATGTGAGCATGGTTCAGGGTGGTGTTGATGGGACAGTTGTGGGGGTGACCAATATCAGTGACTACGACTCCCATCATGCTATTGCCTCCACCCCCTTCCCAGCATGCCCATGCTTCCTTCCTTTTGACTCTGCTTCCCTGTGGGGTGGGCTGGCTGTGCTGACAGGATGGCTGGGAGTGTTGTCCTGGCAGTTGTTTGGCTAAGAGTCCCAAGAGTGTCCCTGTGCTTCACACAACATAACCCAGGGTGGTGGTTCTTTGTGGGATCTTGTGTTAGGATGGGGGCATTGCATTCTACCAGGTGGGTTCTGTGGAGTTTGTGTTGAGGGGGGGTGTGAGGGGAGGTGCTTGTGACTATGGTCAGTGCTGCAAGTCCTCCTTCCCACCCACCCAGCCAGCCAGATATCCCACCATGGAACGTGCTTGCATTGCAGGGAGTGGAAGTTGTCTCTCAGGATGTCAGTCAGTGGTGTCCTGCTGTTTGTTGGTGCACAGTTGCCAGCAGGGCCTTGTGCTCCCCACAGCAGTAGCCAGTGTCAGCCATCTTGTGAGTCCTTCTCCACTCCCTGTGATGTGAGCATGGTTCAGGGTGGTGTTGATGGGACAGTTGTGGGGGTGACCAATATCAGTGACTACGACTCCCATCATGCTATTGCCTCCACCCCCTTCCCAGCATGCCCATGCTTCCTTCCTTTTGACTCTGCTTCCCTGTGGGGTGGGCTGGCTGTGCTGACAGGATGGCTGGGAGTGTTGTCCTGGCAGTTGTTTGGCTAAGAGTCCCAAGAGTGTCCCTGTGCTTCACACAACATAACCCAGGGTGGTGGTTCTTTGTGGGATCTTGTGTTAGGATGGGGGCATTGCATTCTACCAGGTGGGTTCTGTGGAGTTTGTGTTGAGGGGGTGTGAGGGGAGGTGCTTGTGACTATGGTCAGTGCTGCAAGTCCTCCTTCCCACCCAGCCAGCCAGATATCCCACCATGGAACGTGCTTGCATTGCAGGGAGTGGAAGTTGTCTCTCAGGATGTCAGTCAGTGGTGTCCTGCTGTTTGTTGGTGCACAGTTGCCAGCAGGGCCTTGTGCTCCCCACAGCAGTAGCCAGTGTCAGCCATCTTGTGAGTCCTTCTCCACTTCCTGTGATGTGAGCATGGTTCAGGGTGGTGTTGATGGGACAGTTGTGGGGGTGACCAATATCAGTGACTACGACTCCCATCATGCTATTGCCTCCACCCCCTTCCCAGCATGCCCATGCTTCCTTCCTTTTGACTCTGCTTCCCTGTGGGGTGGGCTGGCTGTGCTGACAGGATGGCTGGGAGTGTTGTCCTGGCAGTTGTTTGGCTAAGAGTCCCAAGAGTGTCCCTGTGCTTCACACAACATAACCCAGGGTGGTGGTTCTTTGTGGGATCTTGTGTTAGGATGGGGGGCATTGCATTCTACCAGGTGGGTTCTGTGGAGTTTGTGTTGAGGGGGTGTGAGGGGAGGTGCTTGTGACTATGGTCAGTGCTGCAAGTCCTCCTTCCCACCCAGCCAGCCAGGATATCCCACCATGGTACGTGCTTGCATTGCAGGGAGTGGAAGTTGTCTCTCAGGATGTCAGTCAGTGGTGTCCTGCTGTTTGTTGGTGCACAGTTGCCAGCAGGGCCTTGTGCTCCCCACAGCAGTTGCCAGTGTCAGCCATCTTGTGAGTCCTTCTCCACTCCCTGTGATGTGCGCATGGTTCATGGTGGTGTTGATGGGACAGTTGTGGGGGGCAATATGTGTGACTGCGACTCCCATGATGCTATTGGCTACACTGACTTGGCCAGCATACACAGAATTCCTTCCTTTGAGTGGTCTTCACTGTGTGTTGGTGTTGTTGTGGTGGCTACATGTCTGGATGTGTTTGTTAGTTCTATTTGTGCCACTGCCTAGCTGTAGTTGTAGTTGTGTTTGTACATGTGATGGCACAGTTGGATGTGACTTTTTTGATGGCATGTGTTGTGTTTATCTGACTGACATACTCATTTTGGGATGATTCTGTTCTGGTTGCTGTGTAATTGCTATGAGTGCATGGTTTGACTCTCCCTTGACAGTGATGTGTGTGTGTTTTGTGGCAGTATATTGTGTACATTTGTTGTGTACTCACCAGGCTCTGGGATGTCCTCTAGTCCATATACGCTCACTGGCGGAAGGATGGCCCGCACCTTCTCCTCCCAGGGCCTGAGGTATATTGGCTTGGCAGGAGGGCCACTGCCGGTGTATTGGCTGTTGATGTAGTCTTTCTTGAGCAGGTCCCGTACCCTCCTGCGCACGTCATACCACCTGTTCTGGATGTCGCTCTTTGTGCGCCGACATGGTGATTGTGCGTTCACCCTGTTGATGATCCTCTCCCACATCTTGGTTTTCTGGGAGATGGGGGTCTGTTGGACCAGTGTGCCAAACAGCTGTGGCTCTACCCTGAGGATCTCGTCTCACCATGACTTCCAATTCACAATCTAGGAACTTGGGATTCTTCTTGGGGGGCATGGTGATGGGTGGTGATGGTGAGTGATGTGTGTGTTGGTGTGCAGGTGAGGGTGTGTGAGTGTGTGTTTTGCTGGGTGTATGTGAGGTAGGTATTTGTTGGTGTGCTGATGGTGTGTGGCTTGTGTGAGGGATGAGCTGTGGGTGTGTGGTTGCTTTCTCTTGGGTGCTGGCAGTGGAATGGCATTTGCAAAGGATCATGGTTGTGATTTGTGTCCTTTATATGGGTGGAGTTGTGGGTGTGTCTTTGTTCTCTGTCCCCACCTCCCCCAGTATTTATTGGCTTAGTAATTGCTTGTTTGGCCTTTTTTTGTGTGATTTTTCCTTTGTACTGTCTGTGCATGTTGGAAACGTTCTTGTGACCGAGTCGGACCCTGCATTTGTCTCGTACGGTCTTCTCCGTTTCGTTCACGCTGTGTTTGTGCAGTTTTCTATGCTGCGTACGCGTCGGTCGCGGTGTTTTGTGTTACTTCGGCTCGGTTTTGTATGCGTGTCGGTCGTACGGCTTGTCCTCCGTCCGACTCGCTCGTGGTTTTCGCGCCTTGCATCGTACTTTGCGGTTTGGAGTTCGCGTGTACGTTTCGGTCGGATTTGTTCCGGGTGCGTGTCGGTCGGCTGGATTCGCGTGTTTTTCCGACCGGATTGCTGTTTTCCGTGCGGCTCGGTCGTTCGACTTGGGTTCGGTACGTGTCGGTCGGATTTTGCACGCCTTGCATCGTACTTGGCGTGTCGGGCGCCACAGGTACGTGTCGGTCGGAATAAATTCCGGCTCCGAGTCGGTCGGTGCTTTTTCCGGCCCGAATCGGAATCGACCCCTAAGTGTCCTGGCTGGGAAGCACAACATTATCTGTGTGAGCTACTGCAGACGACAAATCCAACGCCTCACAGAGAACGTCAATCGCACATAGATGGAATGTAGCACTGCCAACAGTCGATGCTGCGGCAGCTTGTGCGGCAGTTGTTACCTGGGTGCCCGTGGAGGAGTCACCTAACCCAGCAGGAGCAAACGGCACCAGTGGATTCTCCAGGAATGCATTCATCAGAATTGGAAGCCGCTGGGGACAGCGCAGAGCATGGGCCTTTATGGGGTCCAGCATTGCATCCGTGTCCGGAGACGTATCTGATGGAAATGTTAGTCAAAGATCCAACGTGCATTCTTCTCCGCAAAACAGGCATCGAAGAACAGGTAAGATGCAGTCTACCTAGACTGGTCGAAAGGATAGAAACCAGGAGGCATTGAGTTCTCGCAGGCAAGAAATGCCCAGAAGTTGTACCATGCGTTCACGGTATTTCCGCTCCATGAGTATGTTCGCCATTCCCTCGGGAATTGGGCCCTCCATTGCGTAGCAGTAGTATTATGAATAGGACCCCTGCAATCAGCAACAGGATAAGCGGGAGTCCTCCAAATACGCTTCCCAATACGGAGTGTATAAAATTTGGGATTACTCCGAGGACTGTCTGAAAGATGCTTAACAGTCCTGACCCTATGGTCTTAAATAGGTGTACGATACCGCTTGTATCAGACATATTGAAGATACGACCCACCATTTCTGTGAAATGAATGGGGCAGTTTGTACGTCTGAGCGCCTGTATCTCACTCGAGGTCCTTGCAACTTGAAGTTCATAGGTTTCTCGAGCGGAGGTTAAGGGCAAGGGTTGCTGTAAAAGCATGGCTTGCAGTCTGCTCAGAGTATCAAATTGTATGAAAGAAACGTTCAGTGAAGGCCATAGCGGCACCTCCCTGACTGTGTTCAGTGGCGGAAACAATACTTGCATACAGCAAGTAACCCTGGAGTTAACGGTGACCTGATATGCGACGCCCGGAAGCATCCCACATCAACCTTGACCATTTAGCATCAAGTAACTCCCATTCGAGAGCAGCTGGAAAACCGGTGTGATCATGGCCGCTGGGGTCCCAGTCATGTGACAAGATAGGTTCGCTACTGAACCGCTACAGGCTCCGTGCAGAGAAATATCCTGACACATGAGAGAACCGCTTAAAGCGTTCTTGCAGTTTGCACCGCTCAGAAATACTTCTCGATCCCCATTCCGGCATCGATATCTATATGGTAACTCCCAAGTTTCCTTAATGTAACCCTTACCCATTTTTTCATATTTGCCTGCCTGCCTTTGCTCAAGGCAATATTGAAACTGAAACGTAGTGACCGTCAGAGTGATTTGGCCATGAATTAGCCATTCAGTTGATGGTAATTCGGCTACAGTAAATGGTAACCTTTCCAATTTCTCAATACGCAGCATTGTATATTTGGCTCCCCTTTGTGCCATTTCTGTCTGTTTATCAGTTAGATTGTATTCCTGAAAACAGAGACGTGGTGTTTATAAAACGCCAGGGCACGTAGCCTGCACGCAAAGATTGTAGCGTCCAGCTTAGCATCATAATAGAACGCAGCTGAGATTGCCCGTGTTGTAACAAGGCCAGATCTTGTTCTAATATGTCGATTGCCGAAGACACAATGGGGCCGATTCCGATCTCGGCCGGTAGGGCTCCGAATCGGATTCGGCTCTACCGGATCCGATTCGGAGCCCTGTTTCCCGACCGAACCGTACGCGGGTCCGGCCGAGCGAGTACGATGCGAAATCTCCGACCGACTCGTCCGGGCGTCCCGACCGCTTCGACCGACTCGCTCCCGGCTCGAACCGCTCCGACCGACTCGCTCGGACTCGACTCGCACCGCGCAATGGAGACGTTTCCCGGCCGGGTAAGTACGATGCGCGCCGCGAGCAGTCCGACCGAGCCGCGCACTCCGGCTCGTAAGAGCTGTCGGAGCCGTACTTTGGGGGTCCGTGTCGGACCCCCTGTACGCGTAGCCGCGCGAGTTGCACACAGGGGGGACCCATGGGTCCCCCTACCTGTGCGTGTATGGCGCGAACCGCCGCCGCGTACCCGCTGTAGGGGGCGCCCTTGTCCGACTCGCACCCATTGAGTCAATGGGAGCCCGCGTACGCGTTGTACGACCGGCTCCCATTGACTTCAATGGGAGTCCGACCGACTCGAGTCCGATAACATACGGACGCATCGTACTCGTTCGGTCGGACTGCACGGGTCCGATTCGGTCGGAAATCTCTCCGGGTCCGGCTCGGTCGGAGAAATTTCCGGCCCGAATCGGAATCGACCCCAATGTTGCCTAAGGAGTAAATCCTGGAGGTCAAAATTGTTAACCCATTATCCACTACAGCTAATGCCTTTTCTAAGTTAATACGGTCTATTTCCCGTATTCTTTCTGCGGCCTCTTGTTGGGATATTTTCCAGTTTTCATTATAAAAGGCATAAATGCCGGCATATATGAAACGTTTCTGACGTGTTTTCCTTGGGCGTAGCAAGAAATCCCTAAGGTCTACATCAGGTGTGAGTAAGTTTAAGTGATGTTTCACTTCTGTGAGTGTTGAGGTTTCTAGCCAATCAAGGCACAACTTCCCAACACTATACGATGTCACTACCCCTGGGTGTTGTCTTTGTACATAGCGTGTATCTGGCCTATGGATACTAAACCCTTCGGTTGTATTCATAAATCTCTGTTGACAGGTGTTTGTGTCAATGGGCCAAATCAGCCATTTCGTCCAATCAGGATCTGATCTGTTGTACTGGAGAATGTCATCTAATCCTACCCCTTGTGTAGTTGAATTCTGCCCCCCACCCATCTGTGATGGTGTAGGAAACCCGGGTGAGTTTAGCTCCTTGTTCTTGGCTAGTCCAAGACAGGATGTCTGTTGCACAGTATCATTTAGAAATATCAGCTGCTGTGGAATGAGGCATGCTCTAAAAAACGCTTCTGTTCCCTGGACTTGCCAGTCCCTAGAACCCCAAATTGATTTTAAATCAATAGTGTTCTTCCATAGGTCGAAACCCTGTGTAGACAACTGGGCCATAAAGGAAGCAGAGTAAATCTGTTTGGTGTTAGTTAACAGAATTTTCTGTGCTGATGTTTTTGCCACTTTGTAATAAAATGACATTGGGTCAGATGTATTAAACCCTGAAAAGTATGTGAATTTCTGTGCAAAGGTTTGCGAACTACATTTTGGAGGTGTTGGGCAGTGTTCCCACTGGTTGTATTCAAATACATTTCTAGGTGTTATAGATTTGTGTAAGAAATGATGACCATAATGTTGGTAACAGTACAATGTATCATAGTCTGAAGCACCTTCTAACATTTCATTGTTCGGAAATAGCTACGCGAAGTGCACTTCGCACTACGCGAGCTACGCATAGCTACGCGAACTGCGTAGTGCACTGTGCAAAATGCTGTTCGCACTGATTGCACAGTGCCGGATGCTTGTCCGCACTGTGCAATCATTGCAAACGGATTCTTGCACAGTGCAAGCGGTCATTTTCTGCCGCTCGAGTAGATTTCTACTCGAGCGGCAGCTTCTCAACGCGGACTGGTAAGTTTCTCATCGCGAGCGGTCGAGAGCATACGCGACCACTCGCAATGAGAAACCTGACCTCCCGCGTTGAGAATCTCGCCGGGAGGTTTATTTTCCATGCTCGCGATCGGCAACTTGATGTTGCTGATCGCGAACGAGAAAAGTCTCGCCGGGATGTCATTTGCTTGCTCGCGGTCGCCAACTTGACCTTGAGGACCGCGAGCAAGCAAAAATGACCGCTACGCTATGCGTGTTTGCACTGTGCTACGTGCAATCCGCGTAGTGCTGAAGTAGCGCTAACTTCGCAAACTACGCGAGCGTAGCGTAGTACTTCGCCCAGGCCTAATCATAATCAATCTTGTCCCATACTATACCGTCCGGTATAGGAACTGCTGTAATGTTCACTGAAGACAAGTCTCTTGGTTCACGATGTGAAGACTGGTGTCGTTTTAAAATCAAATTGACTCTTTGGGATGTAGAGCTCTGCTGGATATATCATCCATTAATAAGCATACTAAAAGTTATAATTAAACCTAGCCAGAAAAGAAAAAATAAAATCCCAGTGATATACCATAGTTCTATCCAAGGTGTCACGCATGTATGACAGAATATCGACGGACAGAAAATCGACCTGCAAAAATATCGACACAGAAATATAGAAGTCAAAAATATTGAAGTCCAATCTACATAAAGGTAAGTACACAAATATCAAAAAAAATATATAGTTGTCAAAAATATCGAAGTTAAAAATATCGTTTTTTTAAATGTTTTAATAATAATCTAAAATTAAGTAAATAATACATATAATTAAAAGAAATATAGTTAAAAATATTAAAAGATATTTAAAAATAATAACTAATACATTAAATGTTACAATAAATTAATCATATACATATAAATTAATATATATACTTACTCCACATAGTGCAACAGTAGAGAAAGCGTTGGATAGCGTAGGGGTAAAAATTACGATTCCCACTCCAGAGAGTGCAACAGTAGGGAAAGCGTTGGATAGCATAGAGCTAAAAATTACTATTCCCACTCCAGAGAGTGCAACAGTAGGGAAAGCGCTGGATAGCGTAGGGGTAAAAATTACTATTCCCACTCCAGTGAGTGCAACAGTAGGGAAAGGGTTGGATAGCGTAGGGGTAAAATTACTATTGCCACTCCAGAGAGTGCAACAGTAGGGAAAGCGCTGGATAGCGTAGGGGTAAAAATTACTATTCCCACTCCAGAGAGTGCAACAGTAGGGAAGCGCTGGATAGCGTAGGGGTAAACATTACTATTCCCACTCCAGAGAGTGCAACAGTAGGGAAAGTGTTGGACAACGTAGATGTTAAAAATAACATACTTATAAATGAAATAAATATTGTAATTAAATAATGATTTATTAATAAATTTAGAGGAAAAAAAAACCTACAAATATATCAAAAATAATAATTACTTTAATAATATTAAATACTTCCCACCCTATTCCCCAATAAACACACAACACACTCCACATAAAATTTCACACAATTAAATTAATTTTCTATTAATCAATTAATAAAAATTAATTTGCAATTAATAATTAAATAAAAAAAGTGTCAATAACAATAAATAATATGTAATAAAAATTAATAACCAATTAATAATCCATTAACAAAAAATGAATCGTCAATACCAATAAATAATATTTAATAAAAATTAATAACCAATTAATATTTAATTAACAAAAAAATATCAATACCAATAAATAATATTTAATAAAAATTAGTAACCAATTAAAAATTAATTAACAAAAAAATTAATTATCAATACTCAATTTTTTTAATTAATTACTTAATTACATATAATTTACTTACCACCCTATTCCCCTAAAACACACAACCCACTCCAATAATAAATTAATGCAAATAAAATAATTATCAATTAATAATGATTAATTACCAATTAAAAATTAATTAACAATAAATTAATTATTAATAACAATAAATAAAATTTAATAATTACTTAATTAAAATTAAATTACTTCCCACCCTATTCCCCTATAAACCCACAACCTGCTACAGAAATAAAACACAAAATGTAATTAAAATAAATTAATAATTCCTAAAAATTATTATTTAATTTACTATAATTAAATTACTTCCCACCCTATTCCCCTATAAACCCACAACCCGCTACGGTACTAAAACGCAAAATTTACTTTTAAAAAAATTACTAATTTCTAAAAAATGTATACATATATTTAAAAAAACAGTACAATACGTAACAAAAAATATAGAACACATACATATTAAATACATACTAAAATACATAACACTCATATAAATATCGATATTATTAACATCGATAATTTAACTATCGATATTACTAACATCGATATTTGCAACATCGATATTTCTTACCTTAACTTCGATATTCTGGTTGTAGATATTCTTGACTTCGATATTTTGTCCCTACGATATTTAAAACTCGATATAACTGTGCTTCAATATTTAAAAATCGATATTTTGACTGTCCACTGGTGTCACCAGGTAAGTCTTACTAAAAAAGTTCAAAAAGTCAATGAGTTTCTGTTTGTGTGATTTTTTGGCTGGCGTCGTTTCCGGCTCGCTTGGATCCAGTGAAAACGTATCAAAGTTCATGAAATAGCCAGAAGCAGTTCGATCAATTGTTGGAATTGCATCAGGATTTGTTGAGATCGGATTTTGCTCTTGACGAGGCATGTTGACGTAGACGTCTGTAGTCGGTCTGATTGCAACTTGGATGTTAAGTAGAGTTTCTTCTTGTTGAAGTGGAACGAGTTCCATTGCATTGTTGCCTAGTCCTTCATTCCGTACAGGTGGCTCTTCAAACGTGATGAGTCTTTCTGTTTGAACTTCTTCGATTGTAGCGAGAGGAGGGCGTCTGCTACTGTGGAGTCCACGTGGCCTACTGTTTAGTATCGGCCACATAGTGTGGTTTGATTAAGTCGATTGAGACAAATCTTTTCTCCTTTTTTCCAGCAAGAGGCGGCAGAAGTACAATTCTTGTGCCTTGGATTGCTAGGACCGGTACAGGCTTTCTGTAGGATGGCCCAAATTCTTTCTTGTCTGCAATCTTTCCTCTGACCAGATCTCCGATTTTTGGGATCCAGACAGGTCTTGCCGTTACTGCCTTGACTTCCTCAGTGGAGGTCTGTTTCTGGAGCACGTTACTTTGTTGTGTTCTGGATTTATTTAGATCCTGTAAAACAGCCAAACGATCATGGATATCAAATGGTTTTTCATCCGCCACCTTGCCTTCACAATCAAGATCAGGTACCCACATTCTTGTCCCAAATAGGACCTCGTAAGGAGTGACACCCCTAGAGAGCTTCTTGGCTGATTGTTTATTGCTCGTTGTACTCCATAAAGGTGATCGACCCATCTACCGCCCTTGCCTAATACCCTAGCTGTTAAAGATTGCTTTAAGTCCCGGTTTTTCCTCTCCACAACGGAATTTCCCTCAGGATGATACGGAGAGGAGTACCGCAATGCTACGCCCATTCCTTCCATGGCCTCTTTGTAAGCCCAAGAGCTAAACGCCGGGCCACGGTCAGAATGTAACGTGCCAACTGCGTATGTGCGATAAAGACTCGCAAATCTCTTATAACAGTTCGAGCATCAGCTGAGCGCTGAGGCCAAACCCATAGGAATCTAGAGCAGGAATCCACTGCAACCATGATATATTTCTTGGCCCCATCAGATTGTAGGGGTCCGCAGTGGTCCAAATATACACATGCGAGAGGTTTGTCTGATTTCAGCAATGGTGTCTGCGCTGGGCGTGTTACGGTGGAACCTTTCATCTGCTGGCAGATGTCGCACTTTAAGACATAGGGGCCGATTCCGATTCGGGCCGGAAAACGTACTGACCGACTCGGTACGGGAATTTAGTCCGACCGACACGTACCGGCGCTGCCCGATCCGCGTAGTACGATGCAATGCATGTGAATTACGACCGACTCGTATGGAACACAAGCCGAACGACCGAACCGCACGGAAACCAGCTATCCAGCCGGGAAACCACGCGAATCGAACCGACCGACACGCACCAGGAATGAACCCGACAGAAACGTACCCGCGAACTCCGACCCGCGCAGTACGATGCAATGCGTGGAAAGCCAGACCGAGTCGCACGGAGCTCAAGCCGTACGACCAACACGCATACAAAACGGAGCCGAAGCAACGCAATATTCCGCGACCGACGCGTACGCCGCACATGAAACACAGCAGAAACACAGCTTGAAAGACTCGGAGAAGCTCGCACGAGCCAACTGCAGCGTCCTACTCGGTCAGAAGAACGTCTCCTACATGCCCCAAAACTACAAAGGAAAAAATACAAAAAAAAGGGCCAAACAAGCAATGACAAAGTCAATAAATACTGGGGGGAAAAAACATGGAACAAAGACACACCCACAACTCCACCCATATAAAGGCCACAAATCCCTACCATGATCCTTTGCAAATTCAACTGACCTGCCAGCACAGAACACCATCAGACAGCAACCACAGACACAACCACAACTCATCCATCACACAAGCCACACACCATTAGCACCTCCCTAATAGCACCCTCACATACACCCAACAAAACTGACACTCACCTACCCTCACTTGCACACTCACACACACATCAATCCCCACCACCACCCATCACCATGCCCCCAAAGAAGAATCCAAAGTTCCTAGACAGTGAATTGGAAGTGCTGGTAGATGAAATCCTCAGGGTAGAGCCACACTTGTTTGGTACACTGGTCCAACAGACCCCCATGTCGCAGAAAACCAAGATGTGGGAGAGGATCGTCGACAGGGTGAACGCACAATCACCATGTTTGCGCACAAAGGAAGACATCCAGAACAGGTGGTATGATGTGCGCAGGAGGGTCAAGGCCCTACTCAAGAAGGATTACACCTTGAGCCATCGCACCGGCAGTGGCCCTCCTGCCAAACCAGTATACCTCAGGCCCTGGGAGGAGAAGGTGCGGGCCGTCCTACCACCAGAGAGCGTACATGGACTATCAAACATCCCAGAGCCTGGTGAGTACACAACCAATATACCCAATATCGTGTGACAATACACACACATCACTGTCAAGGGGATAGTGAAATCATGCACCGTTAGCAAAGCCACAGTAACCAAAACATAATCATCCCAAGATGTGTATGTTAGTTAGACAAACACAATACCTGTCATCCCATAGTGATATGTAACTGTGTCATGACATGTACAAACCCAACAACAAATAGAGCAAGGCAGCGGCACAAATCTAACCAACAAACACTGTCAGACATTTTGCCACCACTAGATCACCACCTCACAGGGAAGCTCACTGAAAGGAAGGAATTCTGTGTATGCTGGTGAAGTCAGTGTAGCCAATAGCATGATGGGAGTTGTAGTCACAGATATTGGTCACCCTCACAATTGGCCCATCAACACCACTCTGAACCATGCTCACATCACAGGGAGTGGAAAAGAACTGACAAGATGGCTGACACTGGGTACTGCTGTGGGGAGCACAAGGCCCTGCTGGGAACTGTGCACCAACCAACAGCAGGACACCACTGACTGACATCCTGAAAGCAAACTTGCACTCCCTGTAACGGAAGCACGTTCCATGGTGGGATATCTGGCTGGGTGGGAAGGAGGACTGACAGCACTGACCATAGTTACCAGCAGCTGTTCTCACACACCCCCTTAACACAAACTCCACACAACTCACCTGGGAGAATGCATTGCCTCACACTCTAATTAAATATCCCACAAAGAACCACCACCCTGGGTTATGCTGTGTGAAGCACAGGGACACTTTTGGGACTTGTAGCCAAACTAATGCCAGGACAACACTGTCAGCCATCCTGTCAGCACAGGCACACTACCCCACAGGGAAGCAGAGTCAAAAGGAAGGAAGTATGGGCATGCTGGGAAGGGGGTGTAGGCAATAGCATGATGGGAGTGGTAGTCACAGCTCAACATCCCCCACCCGCATGGCCCAGCAAGCTCACACTGAATCATGCACACCTCACAGGGAGTGAAAAGCCACTTCAAAGATGTCTGACACTGGTGCTCTGTTGTGGGGAGCACAAGGCCCTGCTGGGAACTGGGCACCAACAAACAACAGGACACCACTGTCAGCCATCTTGCCATTGCTGTCACACTCACACACAGTGAATTCGACTCAAAAGGAAGGAAGTATGGGCATGCTGGGAAGGGGGGTGTAGGCAATAGCATGATGGGAGTGGTAGTCACAGCTCAACATCCCCCACCCGCATGGCCCAGCAAGCTCACACTGAAGCATGCAAACCTCACAGGGAGTGAAAAGCCACTTCAAAGATGTCTGACACTGGTGCTCTGTTGTGGGGAGCACAAGGCCCTGCTGGGAACTGGGCACCAACAAACAACAGGACACCACTGTCAGCCATCTTGCCATTGCTGTCACACTCACACACAGTGAAGTCCACTCAAAAGGAAGGAAGTATGGGCATGCTGGGAAGGGGGTGTAGGCAATAGCATGATGGGAGTGGTAGTCACAGCTCAACATCCCCCACCCGCATGGCCCAGCAAGCTCACACTGAAGCATGCACACCTCACAGGGAGTGAAAAGCCACTTCAAAGATGTCTGACAATGGTGCTCTGTTGTGGGGAGCACAAGGCCCTGCTGGGAACTGGGCACCAACAAACAACAGGACACCACTGTCAGCCATCTTGCCATTGCTGTCACACTCACACACAGTGAAGTCCACTCAAAAGGAAGGAAGTATGGGCATGGTGGGAAGGGGGTGTAGGCAATAGCATGATGGGAGTGGTAGTCACAGCTCAACATCCCCCACCCGCATGGCCCAGCAAGCTCACACTGAAGCATGCACACCTCACAGGGAGTGAAAAGCCACTTCAAAGATGTCTGACACTGGTGCTCTGTTGTGGGGAGCACAAGGCCCTGCTGGGAACTGGGCACCAACCAACAGCAGGACACCACTGACTGACATCCTGAGAGTCAACCTGCACCCACTGCAAGGGTGGCATGCTTCATGGTGGGATAACTGGGCTGGGGGAGAAGGAGGGCCGGATGTCAACCAAATACCACCAATGCTGGCCATGCACACACCTCAACATTCACATTGAAATGCTTCAGGTTGGCAGGACAATGTGCTACACCAATATCAACCTCTGACTGTGACAACTTAGGACAATGCAATGTACAGGCCCGCATCCAGAGGTACAGTCACAACTGTCAGGTGTTTGAACCATTGATGCCTGTAGAAACATAACATACATTGTGTGTCTCTTCCAAAAACAGGTGATGATGGGGACACAGCAGCAGACGATGAGGAGTCCCTGTCCCAGGCTCCGGGGGCCCCTGAGCTCTCTGGTGTGGAACAGCCTCTGCCCTCCTCGGGTGGCGAAGACCTACCTGGCCCCTCCGGTGTGAGTCATCATGCAGCACCAGCAGGACCACCATCTGCACCCCCTGCACCCACTACTCCAACATCTGCCAACACACAGACCACCCCCACCGACACGGACAGACCAAGGACCACCAATGACAACAGCACAGGGACCCCGGCCCACCGTGAAGCAACGGACAACAACCCCAGTACCAACCCCCAAGGGGGCCTAGGGTCACCTGTGCGTGCCACCGCAGGTCCCGCACGTGTGGCCAGGGGTGGTGGGAGGGGTGGTAGGCAGAGGTCGCTGTTTGCAGAGGGGTCTGGACTGCATGATGACCCACAACTGGTACGCATTGCTGATGCGTACCAGAATAGCACCGGAGAGGTCAGCCAGGTAGTGGGGATCCTTAAGGACATTCAACAGCAGCAGGCTGCCCATCATGCCCGCTTGGACTCCCACATGTCCTGTGTGGAGACACACCTGTCTGGCATGGAGTCCAAGTGGGACACATTGGAACAACTGACAGCGGTGGAGAGGGACATATTGACATGCCTCCGCCAGATTAGCACCAACATGGCGACACCTCCCTGTGTGCCCACAACATCTGGTGCCGCAACAACTGCAACTGCCACAGGGAGGGAGGATGACTCTGGCGGAGAGTCCTCTGCACCGCAGCGGCCTGCACGTGAGGGTCCCCCCAGAAAGAAGAGGGGTCGTCCGAGGAAGGAAAACTGAGAGGCCGATGGCCATGTACATCCCCCAGGAACCCAACACCTGTTCTGGAAATTCTCCTTTGTGTGCAAACTGTTCACCCTGTCAAATGCAACCCAACTCTCCCACATGACATGGGGAGTTTAAGTTGGACCAATGTATCAGATGACTGTGGACTTTACTCAGGACATTTCTGCTACCAACACTTCCAACTCATCTGGGAACTTTGGATTCCAATCCCAATGTACCGCACCCACCATCCTGTGCACTATCCTCACACATGTATGTAAACAAACTCACTAATACACCATACTTGCCTCTGTTGTGATTCCAACGTTGTTTTTGTCATGGAGATGATGACCTGCTAAATGACACTGTGCATGCTAACTGCTACAGCAAGTTCAACACCGTCATGTGAGTCATGGCGACGTGACACATATGAGGGAGACACACCACTAGGGCTACACAACACATACACACCAGGGCCATCTGACTCATCGCCTACACTGATGTTGCCAGGAAATACAGTGGAATGCACAGACACCACACCTATTCAGAGTCTGTGTTAACTAGCCCACAGGTGAAGTAAGCAAATGTCAGTCAGATGTGTGACCACAGACAACGCACATCCCAAAGTGAAGCACAGGTTTATTAAACATTTGCAACATGTTGTTTCCACTACAGATGCAAGGTAATCCCACGTGGCAGTGGCCACACAGTCACCAAGTGTAGAGGAAATAAAGTCCAGGGGTGTGTGGCACATCACCTGCAGGGAAACGACTGCTTCCACCCTGGAAGTTGAATCATGGTGTCGGGGGATCACAGTTGACCAAACAACTCTGAAAGTACCCTGTGAAGGACAGACATGACACACAGTCAAAAGCACTGAAGAACAGGACAGAACTGCAATACTCATGCCCAATACATGTCACAAGATACCTACACAAAACCAAGTTAGCATGTCAACACTGTTGGGGAGTACAGACTACCTGTAAGGACACATCGCTGCACGCATACAGTCAAGTAGCACATGGCCATACTCAAACAGCAACAGAGCACCACCAACACATATCATGCAAACTCAAATCATTGACATACCAACTCTGTATACTCACATTCAGCTGAAGAAGTTGGCGATGAGCTGTGTGCGGACATCACCCTCATCATCATCATCATCACTGGCATCGTGGCCCAGGCCAGGATCCTCCACAGGTGGCGGATGTTGGTCATCGTCATCCAGGATGAGAGGCAACTCCTTCCGCACTGCCAGGTTGTGTAGCATGCAGCAGACGATGAAAATCTTGCACACCTTTGCAGGGGCATATGGGAGGGCCCCTCCTATCTTGTCCAGGCAGCGGAAGCGGTTGTCAGGAGACAAAATGTCCGCTCGATCACTCTCCTGGTCCGACCATGTGCCTCATTGTAGCGCATCTGGGCTGGTGTCACAGGGTTCCTGAGGGGTGTCAGCAACCACGGCATGTTGGGGTATCCGGAGTCACCTACATACAGACAATTGCACATTAGCTGAGTTGGAAAAGAGGGTGGAATATAACATTGCAGAACACACACAATGGTACAAAGTCAGCACACACCGACAAGCCAGGCACGCTGGTTCTGCATCTGTGACATCATCCTCGGGATGCGACTACTCCTCATTACGTAGGCATTGTGTGCAGAACCGGGGAAACGTGCACACACATGTGAGATGCTCATATCTGCAAGACATACCACCAGGGCATTGATAGAATGGTAATGTTTCCTGTTCCTGTATGCTTGCTCATGTGCCTGTGGTGGTACCAAAGCCACATGTGTCCCATCAGTGGATCCGATGACATGTGGCATCCTCCCCAGGGCATAGAAGTCACTCTTCACGTCAGTGAGTTGTTGACGTTTAGGGAAATAGATGTAGTGGTTCAAGTATCTCAACATCGCCTCCAAAACATCGCGTAGCACACGGCTGAACATGAAATTTGTACTTGTAAAGCGCACTTATACCCCCAAAGGGGTGTCCTGGCGCTGTACGCATACCGCTGTGGAACCCTTCCTGGCTTTTCCCTGTGAAATGTCCACTCCTGGGCACCCCCAAGGTGAAGCCAGGCATCCCAGCGCTGTTGGGGCCGTTGTTTAGATTAAGCAAGCTATTGCCCAGAGTTGCAGAGTGGGACCCATGATTAGAATAGGCACCGAGGCGAGAATTATCAGGTCCGAGGAAATTGAGCCCAAGACCCGCCGAGGCGGGAATTGAACCCTGGCCCCGGGCCAGATCTCTGCATCAGGGTCTGCCGCTCTAACCATTGAGCCACACTTCTCCACACATGTCTGTGACATCCCACCAGCAGACGCCACAGTGTGTTGAAAGGTACCGGTGGCAAAGAAGTGTAGGGCTGCCATCACCTTCACCTTGGGGGTCAGCGCTGCAGGGTATGGCCGGCCAGGTTGCAAATGTGGGGCCAAGCGCACCGCCAATTCCTCAATAAGCAGCCTGTTGAAGCGGTACCGTCGGATGCAGTCACGTTCAACCATGGTTGCAAGGTCAGGGAATGGTCTATGGACAGCTGGTGCCCTGCAGTGCATAGGTGAACAAAGAAAGATTGTCAGTCATCCCCACATATGTGGCATTGACCATACTCAATATCACATGATACATCATTACGAGACACAAGTACTTGATGTGTGTGCCGTTCTATATGGACATATATGGCACCTACATGGCCAACATCTAACATCTCAGTTCAACATGTGTTGACAACAAGTTCCAGGTTGTGCTATGGGAAATCATTAGGCTGTGTCACAGTACCCATGTACTGCTGTCACGTTCCAAACACACACCACAGTGACAAGTGAGGACAGATGTGCCCCAGGCATCACAGCTCTTTGACAGGTAGATTCCCAGGGACCCTGTATTGCCATATGGACACTGGCATGACATGGCATATCATGTACACGCCAGCAAAACAACCATGACTCCCACAGGTAGTGGCCCCTGTTGCCTCTGCAGGACAGACATGGACGTCTGTGACACACACACGCACAACATCAAAGTCGATGCACAAACAACGTGGATGTGGAGACTGTCTCCCATTGTGCACATGGAATCCGAGACATCTGAAACACAACATGCACACAGACTGTGGAGGGCCATCACTATTCTGGCAATGGGTCACCCTGTGACGTACATACCTTCCCACATGGGACTCAAGGTGTATGTGACATGACATACACATACACAACCTGGAAAAGTGACCATGCCACATGCCCTAAACTGAACAGTTGCACATCACAGTGGTCATGTGCACAACACACAAAGGATTCTGTCCCCATGAACACGTGCACAGCCTGGGAGTGGCTGCCCCCAAGTGCTACCGAAAAACCACATGTTGACCCCCATACACACACAGGTAATGCAGCCTTACATGCCTTAGGATACAGTGTGGACAGGCTGTGGTGTCGTAGGTGTGCCCCTGAGTCCCTGGCAAGTAATTGTGGCTGGCATACGTTCACCAGTGACTACCATGGTGACATATGCGAGTGACTTGTACAGGGACGCGTTGTACAGCAATGGACCGATCGGTGCGCAAGCATTGGCCATTGCATATGATGTGGACGGATGCGTGTTGTCATCCGAAATACGCGTCGTACAGCAATGGACCGATCGGTGCGCACGCATTGGCCATTGCATATGATGTGGACGGATGCGTGTTGTCATCCGAAATACGCGTTGTACAGCAATGGACCGATCGGTGCGCACGCATTGGCCATTGCATTTGATGTGGACGGATGCGTGTTGTTTTTCAAAATACGTGTCGTACAGCAATGGTCCGATCGGTGCGCACGCATTGGCCATTGCATTTGATGTGGACGGATGCATGTTGTTTTTCGAAATACGCGTCGTACAGCAATGGTCCGATCGGTGCGCACGCATTGGCTATGGCCTGACATGGCAACGGGCGCGTTTTCGAAGCTTTAACGAGTCTGATGCAGTGAATTCAGTTGGCCAACCACAACAATGTTGCAAATTCATGGGTGTCATGAAGTTGAACTTTTGAAGGATGCTGTGGGCGTGTATAAGTGGTGCAATTCCATGGATTGGCCAGATTCAGAAGATGCAAATGACTTGGACCTATCACTTTGGACACATGGGACAGTATCTGCCTCTGCAGCACACATATAATGCTGGCTGTTCCCCTGAGAGCTCACTTGCCTGCACTACATGCTCCAGGACGACATCTGCCACCACCACTGCTGCTGTATCTGCATCCTCTGGCTACTTCAATGGCACATACTGTGGAGAGAGCCCCAGCCTTCAGCACTGAGGAGAACCAGGCCCTGCTGGACAGCCTCCTTCCACAGTACAGCAAGCTGTATGGGAAACCAGGGGAGCAGGTGAGTGTGCTGTCCACTGCCTTACTAAATGTGCATGTTGTCTGACTAGCAAGACTTACAGTGTGCACACCACTGGCTAGCATGCTCACTGAGTTGTTGTCACCCCCAAAGTGTGTAGTTACATGCACTGAACAGGTATAGTGCAGTAACAGTGCATTCCAACAAGGTTTTACTTCCCAGGCAATGATACCATTTGGTAACTGCTGGCAAACTGTTCATAGCCATAGTTGCACTGCCTGTGTACATCATATGCCCCTGTGATTGAGACATGTATATCCAACTGTGTGATGCACGGAAATGTTGCATGTGTAGTAATGGCCTTTTCACTTTGTCATCCTCACAGGTTGATGCCCACCAGATGCAGGACATCTGGCTGACCATCGTCCGGGCAGTACGATCGGTGGGGGTCTACAGGCACAGGATCCGCAACTGCCAGAAGAGGTGTCAGGACCTTCGGGGCTGGACCCGGAGGATCGCAAGGGTCCAGCTGAAGCTGTCGCCTCCTCGCAAGAGTGGCGGACACCGGACCCTGACCCCCCACATGCTCCGGATCCTGGCGGTGGTCTTCCCTGACCTGGATGGGCAGCTGAAGGCCAGACAGCAGCAAGGAGGGGGTAAGTGCTAGCCTCAACTGTGTACTTTGACTGACATGCTCTATGCACTCCTTTAGCCTGGTTCCACTTCCACAGTACAACTGTCATGTCGTCCTGGACTCATGTCCCTCACTTGTGTCATGCCTCCTCCTCATCTGATACACAGGTGTGGCCCTTACAGTCTGTGACTTGGGTCACTTGGGTACTGTGTACTTGCAGTTACCTGTCGTTCAAGTTGGGGACAGCATCAGTTACAGGAACTTTGTGGTGGGCTGCATGGGTGGTACAATTGCTCACAATGCCTGTGATCTGACATGTACTCTGGGTATGGCTTTAACATGTGTTCCAATTGCTGCTCTGACTCACCACATGTCTGGGGTATGTGCCACACACCCATGCTGCTGCAGAGACCAAGGTAGGAGCTTCAGTAGTATGTACATCATGTGTGTGACACATGCATAGCCACCTGCCTAGTGTTCAGGGTAATACCATGTTGCACATGGACCAGGACTGTAATGCCTACTCCGGACATCGAAGGCACTCTGTTCTCCCACTCCCGTGTGTCAGCATACATATTGGGCATTGTGAAGAGGGCACTCAGGTGTAGGCCTCTGTGTCACCGTGGTGTGGCCTTGCTATTTGGACTCCTGGAGTGTTTCACAATTTGGGGTGGCCAGCCATCTGAGTTGTGACTATGGGATCTGCACATAGGTCAATGCATAGGTCTCTGATCCCTTGACTGTGCACACTTTTGTATGAAACATTGGGGTGCAGGCAGCTTTGGTTCATTCTCATCAAACGTTGAAGTGCTCATGTGTATGGATTTGTGTTTGCAGTCACTCAAATGTCTCATTTGATTGACGTGGGATCATCTCAGTCCTCATGATGTGGCTGGCCAGGGGTGCACATGTGCACCTGTCAGCTACAGGGCTTACTTTTCAGGAACTTCCATGATTGTGACACAGTGCAGACTGGTGTTGTGTGTATGCACTGCCCCTGTGACAGGAGACAGTTATGACTGACTTGCCAGACAGGCCTGTGCCATGACATTCCAATTGCAAAGGGTGATCCAGCAGTGGTGTGACATGTCCTGCATGCACACCATTGTTGCATTGTCTATCAGGACATGAGGACATCATTGTGTCTGGTGATGGAACCAAAAGCTGCATATCAACAGAGACTTTGCCCATCACTTCTCCTGACACATGTACTGAGTCAGTGGCAGGAGATGGCATGTGTTTGGAGTGACACATTTCCATATGTTCTCTTGGATGTCCAACAACTGTGTATGTGGTGCATGTGTGCATATATGATTGGTCGCATACAACAGGCAGCAGACAGATGGGTGCATGGACAGGTAGGATATGTGTGGCATGACTGACTGTCAGGCAGACAATGGGCTTCTTCAAATCAGTGTCAGCACTTATTGCAATGTCTAGCAAATGATGGCAGGGCTTGCTCTGTGATGTGCTGTACTTACTGTGGTGTGTGTGGTCAGTACAGGTGACTAATGTTGCTCTGTTTATCCTGATTGTTTGCAGGTACATCCACGGCCACAGGAGGAGACAGCTCCACGGACCAAGAGGAGCGGCAGAGCCAGACTGGGTCCACTGCAGGGGAGACCGAGGGACCCAGTGGCACGGAGGGTGAGGGGAGCCACACTGAGGAGACCTCAGCTATGACCACCTCGGCTGGGGAAAACAGCACTCCCTTTCCTTGCCTCACCTGCAACCCCCCCCCTCCCAGAAGCTCTTCCTCTGTGAGCTTGGCCTCTTCCCCACAGATACACCTGACACGAAGTCCAGGCGGAAGAGGCGACCACCACACACAGAGGGGAGTGCCCCTCACACCCGGACACCCTCCCCCAGGCACAGGCAGGCTGAGGACCCCATTCGAAAGTCCCCCCGGACCAGGAAGGGCAAGACCCCACCACCACGCAGCTCCACCACACAGTCTCTCTCCTCCATCCCCAGCCCACCACTCCACAGGTTCCACCGCCACACCCTGCCCCAGGTTCCCCCACACACCGATACCGCATCCCCAAACTGCTTAGGCCCTCCCCCCTACCACTTGCTCTTCCACCCCCAAACCAGACACTATGCCTGTTTGTGCCACTGGTGTGGAGACCGGGTCCCCCTCTGTCCTGCCCACCTCATCTGCCCCCTTCCACTCCCTTGGAGTCATGCACTGCAGTGGAGTCCACAACCACCCCGTCTGACTCGGGCACTGCAGTGGGGACCCAGTCCACTCCATCTGACCGGCCCACTGCAGTGGTTGCAGCACCCACACCATCTGACTTGTGCCCTACAGTGGTGCCGGCCCCCACTGAGTCAGACACCTCCACTCCAGTTGCCGGTGACACTCCTGCACCCACCACCCCTTCACTGCCTCCTTCTGGCATCCCCTGATCCTGTCCCTGCGGTGCCTGGCTTGCCCCTTGTATGCCCCTCCGAGGGGGATGTCCCCTGTCCGTACCAGTGCAGGCAAGCAATGGGTGACAAGTTGTCACATATCACCCTGTTGGGACTGTGTGTTTGGACTGGCCATTGGCCTTAGTTTCTTTTGGACTTGAATTTTTAGTTTGACATTTGCTGAATAAAGCCTCTTTTTGTTTACTTGTTGTTTTTCTTTGGATGTACATGATGTAGATGAGTATCATCATGCATTTGCAGTTGTAATGGTGTTCAGATCATGAAAATGAAGTGTTGCTGTGATGGACTCCATGTGGTCCATGGGATATGTGTCCTAATGTAGTCTGGATCTATTGCATCCTTTGCTGCAGTCTGAGGGTGTAATGTTCTGCATTTGACACAGGGATGTACGTTTTGCATTTGTAAATTAACATCTTTGGCTTACACTGATGCACATCTGGTGGGCTTACCACTGTTCAATGTTTCTATTTCCCTGACTGTGTGCCCATCTCCACTGGACATGCAGTTTAGCACATCAATGTTGAAGGACTCATCTGTGTATACAGTGCAACTTGCTTGACACGTGTTTTGGGTGTATGCAGATGACTGACGTGACACTCCCGTACCCAGGCTGATGTGAGCAGAGCCTTCAGTGTGTTGTAGTCGTTGACTCACTGACCGAGTGTTCTGCTGACATGTTTGAGTGGTGCACAGACAAGGTTTGGCACAGCGGACCTTCCACAGGAGTGGAGTGCCCTCATGGCAGTGTGTAATCCTGTGACATTGGCTGGGCCCGTGTTGTGTGTTGTGTGAGCATGTCTGTGTGTGTTCCCTTCCCTTTTCCTACACAGGCTGTGTCCCTAGGGATGTTCCTGTTTGTGATGCTTGCTGAGTTGTCCTGTGTTCATCCAGCATCTTGGACCTGGTTTCTCCGGGATGTGGGTGCATGGCAAACTAATGTTCATCAGGTTGTCATCCCTAGTTGTCTTTGTTGTCAGGTCTGGGGATGTGGGCAAACGCAGATGGGACACAGTCAGGATTCCCTTGGCACTTGTTGGTTACACAAGTCATGTAATTTACAGTTTGTGGTAGCTTTCAGTGATTGTGACACATTGTGTGTGTGACTGCTGCCACTCCTCAGGGTCAGAGCTGCAATGTTGGAAGTTGTCTATGTGTGTTCTTTGTGGGTGACCTTGGCTTCTTCATTGGTGTGTGACTGTGGCCGGGATCCCATTGATTGGGGTGGATTTGACATCATGCCCATGTACGGCGTACTGTGCAGTGTGTCAGACATTCACGAGTCTTGTTGACTGGCCATGTGTGATGGGTTTCTGCACCTTAGTTCCCACCACCCCTGGGATTGTCATGGGTGCATGTGCAATGTCACCAGTCCATGTGAGCTTCACTGCTGCACATTGGTGGAGATCAAGTTGTGTGGTGTTGAGTGTGTGCAAATGAGAGTTGTTGCACGGCTAGACCCCTACCTCCATATTGGCCTTGGCTGACAGGCCGTGCAGATTGATTTGTGCTTGTGTAGGTGTGATGGTAGTTTGTTGCTCAGGACACATGACTGTGGTTCACAGTGTGAACGACATCTAGCTTTGTCATCATAGTGGGATTATCATGCAGGCCAGTGTTACCACAATGTGGGGTCCCTGGGGGTAGTGCTGTGGTGGGTCTGTCTCTTGCTGTGTTAGTTGCTGTTCCTACAAGCTTGTGTGACATGTGTAATTTGGGCTCCCTCTCATCTAACAATGCCTGATTGCCCACATAGGGAATCAGATCCATGAGTTACTTTTGTGTGGCACTGTATACACATCTGTGTAATTGGGATTCAGGCCTCCTCATGTGTTGTGTGGTTGACTGGGGACACTGGCACCCCCCCATCACCTGTTGTGTTTGATATGCAGTGTGAGGCTGCCTGTTTGTGTTTGTGCATCTGCACCACTGCATTGGCATATCTTTAGTGTGCCATTGGCTGTATGTTGTTTGGTGGGTTTCCCCTGCTGTCCCTGGGACTCCTAGGTCATCAGTCAGCACAATGATCATGGTTTGTATGTCCCATTGCTGCCATGGTATGGTATTTGTTCACCTCACATCTACAGTCTCACAGGATATCTACATTTGTGTGTCCATTGGCGCAGATATGTGGGTCTTCATTAAGATGGTCACTTCTGTCATTGTGTAATTGATGAATGTTGACAATGTCTGCCCCCATGGGTGATGTTTGTCTGCACATGGCCAAAGGTATGTTTTATTTGCACTGCACTGTTTGCCTCACCCAATCTATGTTGCTATGGGACACATGCACTACTTTGCCACTGATGTGTTTGTTGTTCTGTGACCAGGAATCATCCATGCTGTTTGGCATTTGCAGCTTTTTCCATGACAACACTTACATTTTGGTCACTGTGATGATGGGGGTTTAGTCCCCATTGCCACAATGTTCAAAATGTGCTTCAGCTATGGACCCCACACTTACATTTTGGTCACTGTGATGATGGGGGTTTGGACCCCATTGCCACAATGTTCAAAATGTGCTTCAGCTATGGACCCCACACTTACCTTTTGGTCACTGTGATGATGGGGGTTTAGACCCCATTGCCACAATGTTCAAAATGTGCTTCAGCTATGGACCCCACACTTACCTTTTGGTCACTGTGATGATGGGGGTTTAGACCCCATTGCCACAATGTTCAAAATGTGCTTCAGCTATGGACCCCACACTTACATTTTGGTCACTGTGATGATGGGGGTTTAGACCCCATTGCCACAATGTTCAAAATGTGCTTCAGCTATGGACCCCACACTTACATTTTGTTCACTGTGATGATGGGGGTTAGACCCCATTGCCACAGTGGTCATGGTCTGCTTGCATTGTGGAGGCCACACACATTTATGTGTGACACATGTGATAGGGGAATAAAGGGCAGTGGTTTGGAGTATAGGAATAATGGCGCCACTCAGGAAAATACCATCCAGATCAGTAAGATTGTTTTGTATTTATAACGGTGCTGAAAGGTGAGGAGCACCACCAGTCTCCCCAAGGTATCGGCCTGTGCCAATTGGTTAGACAAAGAAATGTCCCCAGCACACGTAAGGAGTAATACAGAAAATTAAAATGCACGTTGTGAGCATAAAATATACACAAGTAAGTGGGTTCTTGTAGTTTTCTTTCTTTATTCTCTATTTCTTCAGACAGCCGACACGTGTTTCGTCGCAAACAGGGTAATAATCCCGCGACTTTATCAAGGCTATGTTCCTGTTGTCGTCAATTTTATTTTGTGGTGATAATTCCAACCCACAAGTGGGGTTCAGTAGCTCGCAACGTCTCACTTCGTAGTTCAACACGAGAGTCGTGTCCTGTACTCGGAATGGCACGTTGAGCGACGTCTTGAGATTTAATACACAAGAAACCGGAACTGATACTTTGGAGTTTGGGACGTAATTGGATCCCTCTGACGGTTGAACTACGAAGTGAGACGTTGCGAGCTACTGAACCCCACTTGTGGGTTGGAATTATCACCACAAAATAAAATTGACGACAATTACTTGTGTATATTTTATGCTCACAACGTGCATTTTAATTTTCTGTATTACTCCTTACGTGTGCTGGGGACATTTCTTTACATGTGATAGGGGGTCACATTGTATGTTCAATGTCATGTTCAGTGTTGTAGGTATTTGACACAGACTACACACACTTGTCATGGTGTTGGGGGGATGTCTTTTTCTGACATTCCTTATGTTGGAGTATGCTGGTTGTGTTATGCATTACCCGTCCTAGGGGTGGTGTTGGTGGTAGGCATCCATCCCCCTATGAGTGGGGATGGTAGTAGTGACAGGCATCCAGGCCCCCTGAGTAGGGGTGGTGGTAGTGGTAGGCATCCAGCCCCCCTGAATAGGGGTGGTGGTAGTGGTAGGCATCCAGCCCCCCTGAGTAGGGGTGGTGGTAGTGGTAGGCATCCAGCACCCATGAGTAGGGGTGGTGGTAGTGGTAGGCATCCAGCACCCATGAGTAGGGGTGGTGGTAGTGGTAGGCATCCAGCCCCCCCTGAGTAGGGGTGGTGGTAGTGGTAGGCATCCAGCCCCCCATGAGTAGGGGTGGTGGTAGTGGTAGGCATCCAGCACCAATGAGTAGGGGTGGTGGTAGTGGTAGGCATCCAGCCCCCATGAGTAGGGGTGGTGGTAGTGGTAGGCATGGTAGGCATCCAGCACCCATGTGTAGGGTGGTGGTAGTGGTAGGCATCCAGCACCCATGAGTAGGGGTGGTGGTAGTGGTAGGATTTCCAGCACCCATGAGTAGGGGTGGTGGTAGTGGTAGGCATCCAGCACCCATGCGTAGGGGTGGTGGTAGTGGTAGGCATCAATTCCCCTATGGGTGGGGATGGTAGTAGTGGTAGGCATCCAGGCCCCCATGAGTAGGGGTGGTGTTGGTGGTAGGCATCCATCCCCCTATGAGTGGGGATGGTAGTAGTGACAGGCATCCAGGCCCCCTGAGTAGGGGTGGTGGTAGTGGTAGGCATCCAGCCCCCTGAGTAGGGGTGGTGGTAGTGGTAGACATCCAGCCCCCCCTGAGTAGGGGTGGTGGTAGTGGTAGGCATGCAGCACCCATGAGTAGGGGTGGTGGTAGTGGTAGGCATCCAGCCCCCCTGAGTAGGGGTGGTGGTAGTGGTAGGCATCCAGCCCCCCCTGAGTAGGGGTGGTGGTAGTGGTAGGCATCCAGCCCCCATGAGTAGGGGTGGTGGTAGTGGTAGGCATCCAGCACCCATGAGTAGGGGTGGTGGTAGTGGTAGGCATCCAGCCCCCCCTGAGTAGGGGTGGTGGTAGTGGTAGGCATCCAGCCCCCCATGAGTAGGGGTGGTGGTAGTGGTAGGCATCCAGCCCCCCCTGAGTAGGGGTGGTGGTAGTGGTAGGCATCCAGGCCCCTATGGGTGTGTATGGCATTGGTGATAGCCATCCCACCCCTATGGTTCTGCTGTTGCTAGTGTACATCATTTCTGCATCCCTCTGTGTGTGTGACATATGTCGGGTACGTGTCGTTTGTTTGTGTAGTGGGTGTTTGACTTACCGTCTGCGCCGTACGCGTCCGTACCTGTTCCGGTAATAGATGTAGAGTATTGGTAGGACCTGCACGATGGGATTCATGGTTGGTTCGTCTCGTTCGGGTTTCTCGTTGCTTCGACTCGTACTCGTCGCTGGCTTGTTCATCTCGTAGCCGTGGATCGTCTTGTGGCGCGAATCGGAGCTTATGTGCGGCTCTCCCGGATGCTCTGATGTGCCGGACGTAGCGACGGGTTCGGCGCGTACGGAGTGCGCATCGTACTAGTCCGGCCGGAAGGTGCTGTATATTTGCTTCTGTGCGACTCGATTCGGCGTTTACGGATCCGGCTCGGGCGGGAACAGGAGCTGGCATGGGTACGTACGGCTGGGTCGGGATCTGGGCAGTTATGCACATCGTACTTGCTCGTTCAAACGAATGTTCGAATCGGTCGGGAAACACGCGTTCGGCTTGTTTTTTTTCCGGACGAATAGTGTTAGGTGCGCTTCCGGCCGAGATCGGAATCGACCCCATAGTCTTTGGTCTGCTTTGTTAACCCTGACCACCAATAGCGCTGTTTCAGTAAAGAAATAGTCGCTGTAACGCCTGTATGCGCAGAACCCAAACCCTCGTGTGCTGCTAAAATTAAGCCTTGCCTACGATTCATATTTGGTATTACTCTATCCCCCACTCTAGGAATCTGAGCATATGGAATGTTTTGTGAATCTAACTTGTAGGAGTACTTGAGTGGAAATTTTTTAGGTACTGCTGTGCTGCCTTTGCCTGAAGCATTGACAGCTACCATAATCTCGCCGTCTAGTCTCGTTTTTGAACGAGTGATGGCAGCTACGGAAGCCGTGCAAACAGCCCCCTTTGCGGCTTCATCAGCCAATGAATTCCCTTCAACGTGAACGCCATCACGCTGATGACTCCGTGTATGTATCACGTGAGCCCTTGGTAGTTCGTTTCTCAACTCCACTACCTGTTCCCATAGCATTTTATGCTTAATTGTGCCACTTTTTGCGTCTTTAAATCCGTTTTGTTCCCAATGATGTAAGTATTCATTGTACGACTGTACACAGTAAAAGGAATCACACACAATCAGTGTGGGGAATTCGTGTTCCGTATCCACCAGTGCCAGTATAAGTGCTTTTAACTCTGCCAACTGAGCCATGCAGTCTCCTAGAGATTGCGTTTTAGTGCAACTCGGATGGAACTTTCCATCGTGCATGCGACCTTTAAAAATCGCACACGCCGCGCTGTAAGCTTGCTTACTCCCTATGGCCAGTTGAGCAGATCCGTCAGTGTAAATAATATATTCATACTGATCTAGAGGCAAAATCTCATTTGGTAGAGGATATTCTTGTTCGTATTGCAGAAATGTTTTTAAACTTGGATCAAATCTGTATTCAACATCCGTTGCTGTAAGAGAATTAGCCCATTGTATCCATCTCGGATGTAAGGCTTTCGCATTTGGAATGCTAGCCTTTGTAACAGCTTCTAAGGCTGGTACTGGGGTCACAACAATTATGCGTTTACCCTGAGCCAGAGCTCTTTCTCTTGCTACAGCGGTCTGCACTGCTGTCAGGATTTTTTCTGTTGAAGTGAAACGCATCTCTGCGTTTGTGTACAGGTGTGATTTGTATGCGATTGGTACCGTTTCGCCTTCATTGAAAGTTAAATAAGTGTACCCGCATTGACCCGCTATTACTCGGATCACTAAGTTGCGTATGTTTACGCGTGTCTGTAAAGGTTTAGAAGCTATCATGTCTTCCTGTAGGGAACGCAGGATATTTGTATGTTCCTGTGTCCATTGTCTGACTGAAAAATCAGGTTTTATTAAGTCGTAGAAAGGTTTTACTCTTTCTGCGTAATCCAAAATGTATGTTCGACCAAAATTTAGGAATCCCAGAATTGATTGTAAATTCTTTAATGATTTTGGAGGTTGAAGCAGCGCACATTTTTCTAAAATGTTTGCTGCTAGGCTTTTTCCTTCACTTGACAGCTCATATCCTAAAAATAGAACACTGAGGTGGACAATTTTTGATTTTGATTTTAAATTAAATTTACCTCAGAGGCGAATCCCAAAATAATGGTGCTCACCCTGCTCACCCTGGTCAAGTGCCTCGGTAAGTCATCGTCATCGTCCATCAGATAAATATCATCCACATAGGACAATGCTTCTTCATCCAAATTTTGGAGTAACTCCGTTACCCTTGCTGAAAATACCCCGGGGCTATTTTTATACCCTTGGGCTAGTCGACAAAATTGTCGCTGGGACCATAACGCACTGAATGCGGTCAGATACCTGCTTTCAGGCGCTATATTTTGGCAGAAAAATCCATTTGAGATATCTAGTGTTTTGTATTTTTTGTGCACAATGTTATTCATTAATGCGGCACTATGTGCATTTTGAATTGCAAATGTCTTTGTGCAAGTGTTTAAATGTCTGTAATCCAAAACTAAATGATATGTGTTGTCAGGTTTCATTACGGGAAACAAAGGATTGTTCATAGGTGAAGTGCAATTTTCTATCACCCCCTGGTATTCTAGTTGATCTAGGATCTCCCTGACTTGTTTTTTAGCTTCCTGCTTTATAGGGTATTGCCTTTGAGCATTTGGGGAAACTTTTAACGGGATGACGTGGTGGGTTGAATCCTCATCCCAACCAACATGATTTTTATACAATGCTGGAGCTAGGGCAACCGCCCACTCCTGCGCATATGCATGTTTTAGGTGAATGGGAACGAGGTCGGAAAATGCTGGAAAAATTACAGTTTCTCCCCTAGGGCACTCCATGACGAATGCTGGCGGCCAGTCTTGTTCTGCTAATAGAATGTCATAACCAGATGACAGATTTTTCCAAAAGAGACCTTAAACTTTTCTGGGCTTGTCCCCCTCCATCCGGAGTGTTATCTCATGTAACTTATGTGGGACACTTACCCGAGAATCAGGTGTTTCCACCGTGATATACTCACTCAACTCCGCTGTCACCAGAAATTCCTTCAGGTTCTGGCGAGCTATTGTTACTTCTGCCGCGCTGTCTAGCATCGTCAGAGCCCATTCCCCGTTCAGAAGCTGTGTCCTCAGAATTCTGGGCATGTCTGATCTTGAGACCTGCTACCTTCTTCTTTTTGAACTGAGGTTTTGATTTTTGTTTATCTTCTTTTTTAGGTGCGTGTCTCTGGACTTTGTACGCTCCTCTGACCGTCCTTCCCTCTCTGAGTTTTTTGATGAACCCTGAAAGGAACGAGAGGAACCAGTATCAGTATCCTGATACCTGTCAGGTTTTTTAATATTATCCCTATTCCTGAGGTTATGCCTCCTTTCAGAGGGCTCCTGTTGAGGAGACCTACCTCTGGATTGAGATCTGTTGTCTTTAGACTTTTGTTGTTTTTATTTTCCCACTTCTTTTTAGAAGAAGTAGGCGTCTGCTTTGTAGTGTCCTTTTCAGGACTGCCCACTAGTTGTGGTTTTAATGCTTTCCCACCTAAACTGTCTCTGCCTAGTTCTGCATATGCAGTTTCAATTATTTTGGGTAGTTCGTGTTGATGATCCTCTGGACTGAACTCCCTTAGGTGTTGGCGGATCGCCACTGAAGCTGCCTCCCCTTTAATATTAGCTAGTATTATGGCTGATACCTGGTCAAAGTTATTTAGTAACTTCATCCCTAAGTTAAGGGCAGGCTCTGCTCCGTACTCATTTTGTATCTGTCTCAATACGTCAGGTACTACTGCTAAGGACGGGATACCATGTGTTCTGGTATATATGGCAGCAAAGACTGAACCCCAAGAGGTGCAGTCCTCTACTTGTGGTGTGATCCCCATGGGCAAGCAGATTGTTAGAATTCTGTGTTTTTCATAGGTGGTAGTATTCGGGAATACTGCCTCAAGCTGAGTTATTTTCTGAGCTATCCAGAATGGTATTTGTTCGCGTTTTGCGGGCATTTTGCCCATTACCGCGTGTAATGTTTGAGGAGTAATTTTATTTCCTGTACCCTGAGCTGGAGTACTGTTTGCTGCACCTGGTGCAGGTTGGATTGTTAAAGTCCTCATGACGAATTGTGTCAGGTTTCTGTAGATTTTAATTAAATCTTTGTGTTGTACTAGTAATTCTGGCTGTGGCATTGTGTTAATGCCAGGATGCGGTGTGTAAGCCGCTAGTATTGGCCATGTGGCCCGTCTCCTCCGAGCGGGCCTAATCTTACTCTTTCTCGTACGTGGGGTAGGGCGCCATTAAACCAGTAATGATGTTCCTGGTAAGTGAGTGGAATCTCTATGTCCTCAAACGGACAATATTCCCGTGGTGCATCTCCTTCTATATAGTAGTGAAATGTATTTGTTGTTGCATTTGCTGCTGGGAGTGTAACCCATGAATAGAATACCTCTGTTTTGTTTGATTCGTGTGCCTCAATCACGAAAACAACAAGGCCACCCTTGGCTTGTACACCATTTTCTAATAGTCTTAGGGTGCCTGTCCTTCTGAATTTTGGTGCAATCTATATTGCATCCTCAGGATCTTCTCCTCCCAGGTCAACTCTCTCATCCCCTGAACCAGGCATTTTTAGAGGAAGAAGTGTTCAAAGGGAACTAAGATGAGGTGTTATGCACAATTTAGGAACTAAATGTCCTTTCAAGCTTGATTAACCAACAGCCAATAAATAGTATTTTCGTACTACTCAGCTGCGGTGGATTTTGTGCCCACCCACTCCAGACGTCTCTGGGGTTTTGTGAGTAGGTTCTCTGAGAATAGCACGACTGAACTACTCAGATTCTACTGTTAAATAAGTACCAAACCAACGTTGGTGGTGCCATGTCGTGTAGTTCCTATAGTACCCATGCAGGACCTGCGCGTTTGGATAACATAAACTGTGGGCTTGGTGTTAGACTGGCTCTGTGCACCCCCACCGCGTATGTTAGCCTGATTTGCATTAGCTAGCTCACAGTGCCACTAGAATCTCCTCTTATTGGGGAGAGATTAGTTTCTGGCAACCTTAGACCATGATAACCCAAATTCCTCAGAATCGTGGAAACAATATACTACTTTTCGCTCAGTCACTCGTGCTTACTTATTCGGTTTGTCTCAGAGAGTTACACAGAATAAACAGTCTGGGCGTTTCAATAAGTATTTATTGAACAGTTGTTATTCTAGTGTAAAATATATGTGCTGCAGAAACCAGCAGACAATATCAGAGATATATTATCAGCAGTACGATAAAAGCGAAGGGATAGAACAGTTCTACCATATTGCAATAATCATGAATACATACATGAATATAAAAAGCATTATGAAAAGTGTGCGTACTCCTACGATGCCTAACTAGATGTACCTGAATGTACCTAGCATATGTGTAGGTCTAAAAGCCTAAGAGCCAAGAATCCTTCTAGGATTTAGTCGAACCCCCATACCTGAATAGAGAGAGTGTGGGACCCCGTCCTGGTCTCGAGTTGGACACCCCGCAAGGGCTGTGTTAGACCGCTGTCAGCTGGAGCGACTGCATGCAGGACCCTCAGCGTCTCTGGTCAGTGTGTCAGCATGGAAGTCTCGGTTCCCTCTGTCTTACCGGGGTAAGATGTGGTGTATTTATACCCTGAAGACTCTAGTTGCTTCGTATGGTTTGTATTGGCCCTTGTTAGACTTGAGGAAGACGTCAGGGGTGAATTTTGTACATACATATTATGCAGGTGGTGTATTCCTAGAGAGCCATGCATAATTGATGAGTACAGTGTGGGCCTGTGTTTGGGAAAAACCCTGCTGTATTCAAAACCACAGACTAGATAACGTTCAGCCCTCAGAGCACGTTGTGTACTAGCGAGGACCAATGTAGGTGAAAGATCATGCCTATATAAGGAATCATGACTATAATAGGACATGTACAGTTATGACCGTAATAGGGCATATGCGGCTTTGACCATAATAGGGCAAGTACGAATATGACCGTATTAGGGCAAATATGAATACGTCCATTTTAGGGCATGTATGAACGGGTCTACATTAGGGCCTCTATACGGGACATAACACTATATGGTTTGATGACTAGTCTTGCATTGCAGATATTTCAAGCGCTGTAAATTCCAACTAAATGTTTAGATTGCAAATGCTTATCCAGTGACCATCAAAATATGTCTTCATCCAGTGCAAGGCCTCTTTATGGCTGAAAGTTCTATCTCAAGAACTGAATAATTCTCTTCAGATTCTGACAAAACATGAAATAATTAAAATATAGGATGTATTATACACCGTCCTCTCGTTCTTGTAACAAAACTGCGCTATCGGAGGCATCTGTTTCCACAATATACTTCTTTGAAGTTTTAGGATGACATAAGATTGGTGTTTGATTAAACATCTGTTAGAGTATATTAAAAACTCTTTTAACTTGATTGTCCCAACAAAAACTTCTCTTCATATTTCCCCTTTAAAACACAAGTGATTTATTGTCATTTCTACAAAATTATTGATGAACTGTCAAAAGGTTTCTATACCCATGAAAGCTTAAGTCCACTTAACTTTAGTAAATGAAGACCAATCCAAAATAACTGAATAATAATCTTCTTGGTATCCATGGAAAGACCGTAATATTTTAGTCTAAATTCAATATAGTCAACTACTCCCTCATGAAACATACACTTCTCATTCCTACAAGTCAAATGCTGCTCCTGGAGTCTTCACAGCGCTGGATTTACATGTTCTTGATGGTCTACAAGAGACTTTGAAAACACTAGGGTAGCCTCAAAATAAAATAGTACAAATTTATTGAAAACATCAAAAAATCCATTAAAGGATGAAAAATGACTGAAGCATTGCACAGCCTGAATGGCGCCTTGTGGTATTCAAAATATTAAAACTGGGTGCAGAAAGCTGTTTTACACTTGCCGTCTTTCGTAGGTCAAGCTTTGTAAAGACCCGTGAATCATTGACAAACTAAACATTTTCCTTTATAAGTGCTGGAAGATAGATGCAAGTGATCGTGATCTGATTGAAACCTCTATAATCAATACAAGGTTGTCGATCTTGACCGTACCCGGATACAAGAAACAAAGGTGCTGCAGAAGGAGATGAAGTTGGAACAAATAAACCAATTTGAAAATTCTATTAAATATAAGCTGTCAGTATCTCCTTCTATTTCTTAATCAAGAAATAAATATGTCCAAATGGAATGATAACACCTGGTTCAATTGATATAGACAAATATCATTCCCTATGGAAGAGAAGTAAGGAAAATTTAGGCTTAGCAAAAACAAGAGAGAAATATGGTACTGCAGTGGCTCTAATGATAATTTAGCTTTAACTTTGTGAAGCAAAGCAAGGATTGTGACAAAACTGTGGTGACAAAGATATTGTTTGAGCTGGCCAGTTTCCATACAGATTGTGTCTCTTTTACCATGCAATCCCTAGAAATTGCAGTATAACTAGTAAATGCAATAATGTGAAAGGATAATTCTTCTCTATGATCCCAAATGAGATTTGAAATGGAGAAGAAGCCTTTAGTGGACCAGAAGTTAATGGTGACCCGTCAGCAGTTCAACAATTTCAAGAGCCTTCTTAAATCTCTTAGTAATGTTACTTTTTGTGGCCCATCACTGAGCTAGAAACATTCCAAAGTGGCCACTATCCAACAATGCAGATGTACTAATGTCCTTTCCTTCTTCTTTCCTAATAACACTTTTATCACACCAAATACTTCAACCATAACCCTAATGCATTTTACCCTATCACACTCAGAGCTGTCATTGCCTTTGCCTCCTGAATAGCAGCTGCACTTTTATTGTTGCCTCTTTTTCAAAACATCAGCAGTACAATGACTATGCAAATCTCTGACAAAAACAAAAAACATATGAAGTTGTGACGCAAGTGGCTTTGCATCTCCAATGGCAGAGCCATGCTGTAAATGAATCATTAACCAATGCAAGATTAAGAAAGTATAAATATGATTTACAGTAGGCACAGCTGCAGCACTGGCAGTCTCTCCTGTAATAGTGCTGGCCCTGGCCAGTGGCTGTGACTGTGGCTGTCCTGAGAGGATGAAAGAAAATGAGGACACCGAACTAGTAGTAGTCATCGCAGAAAAAACATGTAAAAATTAGGTCTCACAAATCTAGTGCCTACCCGCCCTACTCATTTTATGATAACAATAGTTCCTTGTCCTGCAAATACATCCAAGCAATACTCCTTTTCCTTGACCTTCATGCATTTTCACTATCACGCAACAGGCATCTGTAAAGTTGCAAAATGTACACTTTCACGGAGAGGGAGCATTTGTGCAGAGAGAGTCATTGAGGAACCTTAGATCATATTAATCAAAACAGGGGGCACTGTTCCAGACGAGGGGTACAGGTAGTCACCCACTCGATAAAGAGTAAAGTATAAATATGAGTGATCCTAGGCTTTATGAGGCCCACGTGTGAGAGGAAAGAGCAAGTCTTGTCTCATAATGCTCTCACACACCCCGAAGGATGTCATGCTTCATCATCGGGCGTTTTGCTCCTCGTCGGGCCGGCGCTGCAATGCCCTACGGGTCCCCGAAGGGTCACTTTAACGGAGATCTTTTGAGACAAAACGCCGTATGGTGCATGCGGGTGTGTGGTGTGGGTCCTCTAAAAGAGTGCAGTGATGCGTGCAAAGTGAGTCTAAAACTGTCTAAGGGTTACCTAGCGAAAAATTTATAATAAAGAGGGTCACCCTTGGCAGACTAAAAACCCGTAGGTCAAGCGTTACCTATGTAGGCTTAATGGGCCCTAGGTAACTAAAGAGGTCAACATGTTTCGCGCCTGTGTGGTCCAAACAGATCCGTGGCGCTTCTTCAGGACCAAATAAATAATTAAATAAGGTGTGGTTGAGTGAACAGTGAATCCGGGGTTAATACCCTCAGTGGGTATCCGGGCGTGCACAGTAACAATGTACCCTGCAATCTAACTATAACAACTAGTTAGATATTAGCCGCTCCAGGATAACACCTAGGTAAAACAAGAGAAAAAGGAGAAAGAAAAAAGAAGAAAAGAAATGCGTCACAGCTCTTGATAGGGAATATCAATATTTCCCCAGAGCTTGTCCTTAGTTTACGCAACATAAGAAATAAATAAGTGCGAGCTAGACATGAATTATAAAGTGCCTTTCCCAAAGTGGCTGGGCTGCGGGGTCTCAACCCCGAGTGACAGGAGGGTACCACACACGTCATGAAGGCAGGGAAGCCCTGGCGTATGTGGTCCCACAGATCCTCAAGAAGTCACCCGCATATCCCAACAACTCCCATTCAAAAACCCAATGATAATATCACCAGGCCATGCCTCAATATCTCACTGGCATGCTAGGTAGCATGCCTTACAAAGATGACTCTTGTCGGGGTTTGATAGCCCTCCACTGTTGTAGCCCCAATATCACCCCATTGGTAACAGTGACCATGTCACACACAATCTTACCTAAAAATGAGGAGAGAGTTGCTCCATAGGCTAGTAGGAGTCGAGCGCCCGCACCTTACCGGACTAGACAGGAAATGACATAATGTAGACACACTCGTCAGTCTCATCTAGTGTTGTAACACAACAGTGCGGTATCTATCATATAACGTGAACATGCTCCACGAGACACCTTCCGGCAAGATCTTACTTACAGTTTGCTCGGGTGCTGGCTCTTGTGCACCTACCCCAACCGTACTCCTGCCTGCATGTAAATGGTCTCCGACATTGCCGCTATTTGTAGTCCCGCTAATTGATTGTGGAGGTACCTCCTTCCGGTCCGGTCGGCCAGCATCAGATTCAGCTGTCTATTGCGTGTGAGAATGCTCTCTTGCGCCTGCGTGTTGTCGAGGCCCTATGCTCCCGCGCATGCGCTGTAACTACTGTGCCCGGTCATCATGGCAACGTGTGACGCTCTCACTATGTCAGCGCGATCAGTTTTTACACATTAGTGAGTGCACGTTTGCTAATGCTTAATTCAGTGGGAGTACTCATAAATATGGTTTGATCGTGGTCCAAAAATTGAAATCAAGAAAAATATATGTATACTGTGTATTAGTCACCCTATCGGCGCGATCAGTAATAGTACATTTGTGAGTGTGTTAGCTACTGCGTTGTCAGAGCGAACATAGATCGATCTAATTATGGTCGTGTTTTCCAGGGGTAACTCAAAAAATCTATATGTACTATATACTGGTCATTGTAAGGGGGCCGATAATAGCCATCTGTATGAGCTTTCATGTTGGTGAAGGGTTATCAGCTATGGCGCTATGTTTTGGACCTATCAGTAATAGAGAGTCCAACACCATTCGCATAAATCTAAATAAAAATGGGTGGCGGGAAACAGTTGTTAGAGGGAGGTGAGTTAGTGAGATATGGTGTGGGTGATTCAGTTATCTAGATATCACCCCATTTTCATGGCCTCAAGTTTGGGGATGATATTGGTTATTGGTTATTATACCAATATAATAAACAAGGGGAGTCATGTGTTGCTAGACTTGCAATGTCAATGTGCATACAGGTTCAAAGTTCCGCCCAGGGTATCTCATCATTCAGACCATGTTCATGTGTCCGCAGACGATGTACCCAACGTTGTTCTCGACGGAGTAGGGATGTGTTGTTCCACATCTGGTTGGTCTCCAGTATTGTTCATTGTATTTCGTCACAGGAATGCCCCTTGTCAATATAATGGTTCGTCAATCTCGTCGCCGTCCGTCCCCGTCTGATCGTGCTTCTATGTTCACTGATCCTGATTTTGACAGACCGGGTGGTCATCCCTATGTATCTCAATGTACATGGGCAGGTAATCAGGTAGACACAATTCTTGGTGTTACAGTTCGTGTGTCTATACTGCTCCCATGTAAAATCACCCAGATTGAGGGTTTTGGTATGCCGTGTGAATGGGCATGCACTGCATGTACCACATGGGAAATGGCCTTTCACTGGCGGAAGATCCCACAAAGTTGACTCTTGGTGGTTTTTTTTGGCTCGTGGTCTGGTGTTGATCAATTGGTCCCGTAGATTCGTGGTCCTTTTGAACGCAAAACGCGGTCGTTCCATATTCAGGGTACCAGTATTCAGGATCTTCCAATTGTGGTTAACAATGTTCTTGATCTTGTTAGACAGGGGTGTGAAGGTTGTCACACATGTAATGATGTTATCCGGTCCTTTTTCCTTTGTCTCCAGAAGTGCCTGTCGATTATTATTTCTGGCTCGTTTCCTAGCCCTGTTGACCACCTCCTCTGGGTAGTCCCTGTCCTGGAGATTTCTTGTCAGACAGCTTGCTTGGGTATCATATTCCTGGATATTGCTGCAGTTGCGACGTATCCTCAAAAATTGGCCGTAGGGTAGATTATCTCTCAGGGCTTTGGGATGGTGACTCTTGAAACTGAGGAGACTATTACGGTCTGTTGTTTTTTTGTAGGTAGCTGTCTGTAGTTGTCCTTCCTCCAGGGTGATGAGAAGGTCCAAAAATGGGATCTCCTTATCACTGGCCGTTTTGGTGAAACGTAAGTGGGGATTCAAGTTGTTTACCCATTCATGGAATTTGTTACTGGTGTCCACATCTCCGCTCCAAAGGATGAGCACATCGTCGATGTATCTCTTCCAGGTGATCAGGTTCTCTTTGAAGGGGTTGTTGTCCGTAAAGATGTTAGTTGCTTCAAAATGTGCCATGTACAATCCTGCCAGGCTCGGAGCAAATGTGCTCCCCATGCTGGTCCCTTGTACCTGGTGATAGATGGTGGTTTTGTACATGAAGAAATTATTTTTCAATGCCATTGTAATGAGCTCGGTGATGAATTCCGCTGGTGTGTTAGTCGGGAGATCAGTTTCTTGAAGTAGTTGCCTCACTACTTCGATGGTTGCATCTTGGGGAATGTTCGTATACAGGGCCTCCACATCCAGGGTGAGGAGGAGGTTGATGCTGTCAGTGTTGTTATTATTGATCTCCTGTATTAAATTCAGGACGTCTCTTGTGTCCTTTAGGTAAGCTAGAGTAGCCTGGACAAGTGGGCGTAAAAATAGTCACTGAACCTGCTCAGTGGTTCCAGCAGGGAGCCTATGCCGGACACAATCGGGCGTCCCGGAGGGGAGTTATCCCTTTATGAATCTTGGGTAAAAGATAGAAATACGGCATCCTTGGGTCCCCATTGACCAGGAATGTCGCCTCCTGGGATGAGATCCAGCCCTCATTGGCTGCTTCGTTCACCAGAATCCGTATCTGTAAGAGTAATCGATCCGTGGGATCTGTCTCTAGTCTTTTGTAGTATTCGGGGGTGCTAAGTTGTCGTGAGCACTCTTTTTCGTAGTCCTCTACTTTGAGGATGACCGTAGCGCCCCCCTTGTCACATAGTGAGAGCGTCACACGTTGCCATGATGACCGGGCACAGTAGTTACTGCGCATGCACGGGAGCATAGGGCCTCGACAACACGCAGGCGCAAGAGAGCATTCTCACACGCAATAGACAGCTGAATCTGATGCTGGCCGACCGGACCGGAAGGAGGTACCGCCACAATCAATTAGCGGGACTACAAATAGCGGCAATGTCGGAGACCATTTACATGCAGGCAGGAGTACGGTTGGGGTAGGTGCACAAGAGCCAGCACCCGAGCAAACTGTAAGTAAGATCTTGCCGGAAGGTGTCTCGTGGAGCATGTTCACGTTATATGATAGATACCGCACTGTTGTGTTACAACACTAGATGAGACTGACGAGTGTGTCTACATTATGTCATTTCCTGTCTAGTCCGGTAAGGTGCGGGCGCTCGACTCCTACTAGCCTATGGAGCAACTCTCTCCTCATTTTTAGGTAAGATTGTGTGTGACATGGTCACTGTTACCAATGGGGTGATATTGGGGCTACAACAGTGGAGGGCTATCAAACCCCGACAAGAGTCATCTTTGTAAGGCATGCTACCTAGCATGCCAGTGAGATATTGAGGCATGGCCTGGTGATATTATCATTGGGTTTTTGAATGGGAGTTGTTGGGATATGCGGGTGACTTCTTGAGGATCTGTGGGACCACATACGCCAGGGCTTCCCTGCCTTCATGACGTGTGTGGTACCCTCCTGTCACTCGGGGTTGAGACCCCGCAGCCCAGCCACTTTGGGAAAGGCACTTTATAATTCATGTCTAGCTCGCACTTATTTATTTCTTATGTTGCGTAAACTAAGGACAAGCTCTGGAGAAATATTGATATTCCCTATCAAGAGCTGTGACGCATTTCTTTTCTTCTTTTTTCTTTCTCCTTTTTCTCTTGTTTTACCTAGGTGTTATCCTGGAGCGGCTAATATCTAACTAGTTGTTATAGTTAGATTGCAGGGTACATTGTTACTGTGCACGCCCGGATACCCACTGAGGGTATTAACCCCGGATTCACTGTTCACTCAACCACACCTTATTTAATTATTTATTTGGTCCTGAAGAAGCGCCACGGATCTGTTTGGACCACACAGGCGCGAAACATGTTGACCTCTTTAGTTACCTAGGGCCCATTAAGCCTACATAGGTAACGCTTGACCTACGGGTTTTTTAGTCTGCCAAGGGTGACCCTCTTTATTATAAATTTTTCGCTAGGTAGTTTTAGACTCACTTTGCACGCATCACTGCACTCTTTTAGAGGACCCACACCACACACCCGCATGCACCATACGGCGTTTTGTCTCAAAAGATCTCCGTTAAAGTGACCCTTCGGGGGACCCGTAGGGCATTGCAGCGCCGGCCCGACGAGGAGCAAAACGCCCGATGATGAAGCATGACATCCTTCGGGGTGTGTGAGGGCATTATGAGACAAGACTTGCTCTTTCCTCTCACACGTGGGCCTCATAAAGCCTAGGATCACTCATATTTATACTTTACTCTTTATCGAGTGGGTGACTACCTGTACCCCTCGTCTGGAACAGTGCCCCCTGTTTTGATTAATACGGTTACGTTAGGAGCACGGGCACTGGACCTTAATTGGCTCCTGGTCCCCCCCTCTCTTTGTATAGGAACCTTAGATCACCCATCTACCACCCGTGGGCTCTTTCCTTTTTTGGGTGCTTACCAACATAAGCCAACTCACTTCCCAAAATACTCCCATGCCTAAATATTTCAAGAGTACACCAGGAGTCCAGGCTGTCTACCACCTTTGGTGATCCCCTCTGCTACCTGGTCGAAAGATTTTTTTTAAAATCCCAATACCAGACTGTACGTAGTGTCATCTCCTCCACTGACACCCTCCATCGCAACCCTTTGAACAGCACCTGCCATCCCACCCGACTGCCTTAAACCCTGTTTTCAATTTGAGAGTGTGGAACAAGCATTTGTGTCTTTATGGATGGGCATTCTCCTGTCAGACTTGGGTCTCTTCAGCTGCACAGATCAATGTTTGAGGGCAGAAATGGATGTTGGTGGCTCAAGAGTGGATACAACCCTTATTCCACTGCCTACCAAGGGTCTGTGAAGAGTAGAGAGAGGCCAGCCTGTCATCATTATTCCAGAACTCCATGTGGGTCTTTAGAGATCAGGGATGGGAGGGGAAAGACTGGGGAAACAACCATTTTAGTTTGCAATGCGACACCAATGAAGAACATCTTTTGTTTTCCACTGATGTGATACAGAATAGCAATATGTATTTTTTGGTACTCAAACTATAAAAATGACATTAATTTGCGGTACGGATATTCCTTACATGTCTTCTCCACCTCAGTGCACAGTGAGGCAGCAGGTGCTGCTCCCAGCCCACCAGAGTTGCCCACTAGTTTGAAACCTGCTGCTCAGAGTATACGACGCCACTGCTGCAGAGCATGCATCACTGTACACGTTCCACGTTGCAGCGGCTGACCCGTTTCCAGGCCTGTCACCTGCTGTCAACATTAAGCATACAAAAAGATGGTGTGGCGTGACACCCGCTTTGCACCGGAGGGTAGGAGGCCTCTTCTTTACCTTCCAAGATGACGCAACTCGGAGGTGTGTGGGAAAGTGAGAAAAATACACAATAAAAAAAGAAAATAATAAATAAAAAACAAAAGCAGTCAGTACGCATACCAGGACAGAACAGTTGGAGTGGAAAAAAATGGCAGAGGATCAAAAAATTGAGTAACGTACTGAGCAGGCAGTCAGGAGCAAGGTCCTGGGAACCTCCGTACCACACCCTCGTCCCAAGATGGCGTATCACAGATTCTGCTTTTTTTTAAGGGGCGCAGACAAATAGTTTTGGGTAGAAGAGCTTTATGAAGAGGAGAGGAACAACCCCTGGACACGTCCTTCCAGCAGCAACTGTCTTCTCCAGTGAGGTCCACCGTCCAGAACCTTGGGAGGCTGTTGCTAGGACACATCACATTTTAGTGCGCGAAGAGCAGCCTCCCTTCCATTACTGGGGGAGGATCTGCTGTGATGTTCACAAAATGACATGCACTTTCGTTTAGTATGCGGGGAGTTTCACGAAATTCAGTGAAAAGATGTGCACATTACTTCAGGCTTCGAGCCATTAAGCATCAAATATTTGAGGTAAAAGCAGGACGTGAAAATCTGTGTTTAATCGGCTCTATTACCCAGTGGGTTTATCCAGGAAGAGGACATTCCGCATCTTTTATCCATTTATTAGTTAGCAATGAGCCTAACTTACTCAGAGTGTTCGAACGTGGGCACTGAGTGATTCTCTCAGCTTTTATACATAATAGCTACTCCCCTGCCTCTCTCCCAGACACGATTGCAGTTTATTTCTCACATCCCCCAGGCTCTATCAACTGGAATTAGAAGTTGAGTCATCTTGGTACCAAGTATTTGTGATGCACAAACAATGAGTGTTGGGGGTGTCGGTGTAGAGAAACCAATGCAGCCCCAGAGACCCTGAATGGACATTAATTCTGGCACTGCCATCAGACTCAGCGAACTCCCGCACCGGGGATGAAGCGCACAGCCTTCACATCTTGAGACAGATATTCATCTTACAATGCCAGTATGCTGGACTGTGAAATATCAAATATTGCCTTTTTGTCTAGACTTAATTTGAGGAATGTGCCAGTATGTCATGTTACGTTATGTCGATTTATATAGCACGCTAATCACCCCAGAGGGTATCCAGGCGCTTGTACTTAAGAGGGTAGCAGCATCGTAAGCTTTAATGAAGAACAATTTAAATTCGTGGGGCACATGTGTTCAAATATTTTGGTACAGTCAGGGGAACGAGAAATATGAGATTTCGTGGCTGTGGTGTTTTTGCACGTATTTATGGAATTTTCACATTTGCTACATAATCCACCATCTGCTCCCTAATTTGCTGATTTCAAGATAAGAACTTGATTTAGTTTAGTAGATGAAAAGTTAAGTTCAAATGTGCCACACGTGGGACCCCGCAGTGGCAGACCCCCTGTAAAGGCTAACCATGCACTTTGAGTTGCTGATTGTTCTATTGGAGGGTTAAATACACAAGTGACGTGTAACCTTTGCTCGACAGATTTGATAAAAAATAATAAACCAGCAAAATAATACTATCACAGAGTGTGCCCCATAATGTAGCATCATTTTATTTTTCTTGCAACATAACTTAGCGGGACAGAGCTCTGTACCAAACAGTTTTCTGTATTTATTTTCAAAAAGAAAATCTCAAAACAGAATTTTCTTTTTGAAAATAAAAAAATGCAATGCTCCCATCCCATGGAAGTTCTCTCCCATGGTGAGGTGAGCATTGAACAGTTTTCTCTTCCCTTTACCACCAGGGTTTACCTCACAGTGACAGGTAATGAAAACTAACCTGTCATTTCCACCCATCTAACTTAGGTGGGCAGAATGACAGGTCAGCCTCTGATGGCCCTTACTCTGCAGAACTGTCAGAGAAGTTTGGCCACGGTGGAGACGAAGTAGTCTTCGCCATAGCTAAACTTAAGGTCCGCCCACAGATAAATCTGGCGAGCGGACCACTATGTTGGCGGGGAGGGAATGCCATTGAAACAGAGTTCCCTTCCCGCCAACAAATAAATCAAGCCCTTATTCAACACTGCAAAATAATGTGGTTCTTCATTGTTGCCTAATTCCAGTGGTCCTGGGTATCCGTAGCTACGGCTAGAAAATTAGAAATACCTTATGTCACCGGGTGTCGTCCATCGGTGTATAACACCCCTTTGGCTACAGAGGTGCAGAAAGGTTCACTGCTTTATGTGCACCTTAAAGGAGGTAAGAAGCATCCTGTGACTAACAGTGTTTGGTGGCTGCCCTGTTGTGCACCCTACTGAGGGTGCCATCCTGAAATGCGATTTGTGGAGCCCACCGACTGAAGATTAAAATGCAATGAGCAGATGAGTTGCAGGAGAGGAGTCAGGTCCACAAATATAAAAGAAGGTGTCATGGTACCTGATTTAGATCTAGGTGGACGGGTTACTTCGTCATAACGGTGACGGATATCCCATCTGCCGAAATATAAATCGCATTATATCCCATGGGATTTATAGTTCAGCAGACAGGATAACGGTCACCATTCTAACACCATCACCTTTAAGGTGCCCTGACCATGATCATCAAGTCAGCTGGGTCCTGAGACCCTTACATCGAGGTATTGTTATTAACACACTCTGCAGGGGAGCATTACAGACACCACCTAACATTTAAGGCAATCTTACTGGAACCTAAAGTCCTATGGGTCAAAGCCTAGCTTTTTATGGTTTAGGGACAGAAGCCAGCATTCTCAAATCTCTGGGGCTATTGTTGACATCCTGATAAAGGGCCTCCAGTATTTGGGTCAGTGACCAACATGCTCACATCTTAGAAGCCCCCATGACAATTACGTCTCAGGAGCACTGACCCAGATCATCATGTCAGATTGGACCTCCCCACACACAACCTTCCAGTGTGATGGGTCCCTGAATAAGACCTCACTACTGGGGCACCTTGGCCTACAGCTATCCACATAAAAGGAGTGTTAGCACTCCTGACATAATACTTATGATGGGCATTTTCACACAGGGATGGTTGAACACTGTGTCAGCAGGCACTGTGTCATCTGGGGCCCAAGTATTTGCCTGCTGTGCATCCACACTTTCTATAGGGCGTACAGTTTTAAGATAGTCCCATATGTGATGTGCAGAGAGATAATGTTTATGTGTGCATCCACCGTACCCCTTGCAACTGCTTGTAAAACAATATAGGCCCGATTAACAACACTTTTCCTAGGAGTTAGTGTAACATACTCTAGACTTACTCCTAGCATACTCCAGAATTGCATGATTAAGTTACAGGTCCTCATGCTAGAGAGATCTGTGAAGTCGGCCCTTTGTCTTTGTTTGCCAAGTTTCTTGGAAACGTTTTGATGTAATATCCAACATTGGGTCCCTTTAAAACTATTCTTGGTAGAAGAACTAAGCAAACCCACCTACAGAGGGAAATGGCCCTTGTTGAGTGTGCTTGCTTCATGCTTGGTGATGGAAGCAGCGTTCTTTTCCGCCTGTGTCAAAGTTCTCCAACCACCACCGGATGCAGGTGAGAAGAACTGAAGACGCGAGAAAGGATGTGAGAGGTAGAGGTGGAAACTAAGAGAAGAGAGAAGTTGCAAGTGAGACTGGAGTTCGATTGGCGCCGAAGGAGTGAGCTACGAATTGAAGGTAGAGGCAAGAGGGAAAGTTAGAGATTGAGATAAGAAAATGAGGGAATAAAATGAAAAGATGTGTGGAAACTGTGGGTGGAGTTGAGAATATAACAAACGGTTTCGATGAAGAAAGTGCGAGTTTAGGTTAGGGGGGTGGCCAAAGGAAGAGCTGGAGTTGAGAAGATGAGAGATACAGGGATAAGGTGCAAAGAGGACCTGAAATTGTAAGATTGACATGGAGGAACGGAAGCAGAGAGGGGATGAAGATAGTTAGATATGAGCGTTTTTTTAGACGGTGGTACAGATATTAAAATAGACATGGAGATATGGAGATGAGAGAAACAGAAAAGATAGAAGTGAGCTGGAAATGGAAGAGGCAGAGACGAGAAGGAAAAGTTAGAGTGTAAGGGAAACTATAGAAAAGCTGTAGAGAAAATGAGAGTGGTAGAATGGAAGTAAATTTATCAACATTGCAGGAGACGTGGAAGTGACATCATGCACTCTTTGACACTGATGACATCACAGGCTTGACCCATTGTCCCTCATTTATTCCTCAGCAGCTATTTGTTAATGAGGAGCTAAGGGACGACAAACAGTGAAACTACAGGAAAGAAGGCTCCAGTCCTGACTCTGCCTTCATGGCCCCTGAAACTAAATGAAACAAGGGCAATGACAACGGTGCTGTAGGGCAAATCATGGTGTACTTTCCTCGGAATAAAAATCTCACAGAGAAATTACAACTTCCAGTTTTCACGGGGTAGCACTTGCTGCCGCAGGCAGACTCTAACGGGCTTGCATGAAAGTTACAGCTGGAGGTGAGAGGGCCATGGGAACAGGGCTTTAAGTGGGATGAAAAAACTGGGGGGTCTCTCAAAGGGGTGTGCCCAATGCAGTTAAGGGCGTGGCTTAAAAAGGGTAAGCTAAAAATATGTGCTTAGTATAGTGTGCCGCCTAACTGGCATTTTTCTGCTTCTGTGGTTGAATCCAGATATATAAAACAATAAGTAAGATTACCTACAACAAGCTAGGGCTATCAGCTTTGTCAATGGCAGTTAGTTGCATAAGATTGATACATAAACTACAACTATGGCTTTGTTGTATATATTATTGAAAATACTTCCAAACAAAAAATTATGAGACTGTAACTAGAACGAGTCTCTTTAAAGTTACATCACAGGCAGTGATGGGTGGTACTGCTGCAGAGTTAAGATTTTTTTCCACCCCGAGGGTGAGAGTAAAAATGGAGAGCCCGATAGAGACCCGTTTTGGCACCTGCTTTTTAGAACTGTCAGTGCTGAGCACCGGCAAGACCCGGCCCACTTAAAGCCCTGCATGGGAAGATATGCAAGTGAGAGAAACAGGAGACAGAGATGAGTCCATGTTACAGGTGAAGGAGAAAGAGAGAGAAGCTAGGCGAAAGGAGGTGGGTGGTGCCAGTAGAGAAAGGGTTGGAGAGCGGTAGAAGGGAGGGGGCATCTGGAACAGAGGTGGAAGTGAGGTGAAAATGGGTACGAGAGGAGCGTGAAAGAATGAAAAGGGAGGTTATGGAGGAAAAAGAGTAAATGGAAGAGATGAAAGAATGGGGGCTGGATCTATAGCTGAGGCTGAAATGGGGAAACTGGTGTATTTGTGATTGCATTTGATAGAGTTACATGTGAAAAACTGAGCGTGATAGTGGTGGGAAAACCATTGAGAATTATGTGTGAGAGACAGAGACAGGAACAGCTTGAGGTGAGAAGGAAACTAACTTGGGGAGAAAAGAGAGATAAAGAAGGAGACAAAAGAGAGACAGAATTAGAAATGGAGATTTGAGAGAGACTGGGAGACATGAGGAAGAAGGAATGAGAGAGGAGAAGATGGGTTTGGAGAAGAATGGTAGCCGAGAATGTGAGACGTTGAGAGAGGACAAGGTATTTGTACATCCAATGTGAATCAATTTTTCCATATTAAAATGTTTTGCATTTATATTGATATCCACACGTAAGCAATCAAGGGGCATATTCTCAAGGAGCTATCGCCGAGTTATCGGCACTTTATCGCAGCCAAAGTCGCGATAATTTTATCACCCCATTCACAAGCTGGTGCTAACAGCCGAAACCACCAGTTTACTTGCGAAAGCATCCGCAAAAAACATCGCCACAGATGAGCCCGGCAACTATCGCTAATGAGATGCAGAGTAGGCGTTCCCGAGCAAAAATCAGCGACAACACCACACCTCAACATTCTCAACGACCAGCCACATCGGCGATAAGACCACAAAACAGGCGATAAGGCGCGTTAGCAGCAGGAAATTAACACCTGCTCTGACCTGGTGTAAAGTCGGACGACAACCTGCACCATCAAAGGGAGCCCAGCCCAGAGCCACACATGAAGAACAACAGATGCCATGGAGCCACACACCATGCATCCCGGAGCCCCGAGAGGGCAACAACACCCACCGCCACCACCCCCAGGATCGCCACCCCCCTGGCCCCCCCGCCCCCCCTACCGGACCACCACAGAGGCAACGCAGACAAAGACAGCGGACCTTCAGGAAATGCACCAGCCTCACAGACCTAACACCAGACAATCTCAATGCCCACTACAGGCTCAAAAGGACAACCATCCTGCACATCCTGAACATCATTGCCCACAGGCTGACGGTACCAACACAGCGGACAACCAACATCCCTCCGCAGACAAAGCTGCTGGCTGTGCTGCACCTGTTGGCCTCTGGTACCTCCCAACCAACAACCGCCAGAGTCGGAGGAGTCTCACAGCCAGCCCCATCCAAGTTCCTCACACCTGTCCTGGATGCCATCATCAGCCAGGTACCCCAGTACCTATACATCCCCCACAATGCGCAGGAACAGCTGGAGACCAAGCAAGGACTATACGCCATAGCTGGATTCCCGCACGTGTTGGGGGCAATCAACTGCACACATGTCCTACTCGTGCCCCCTGCCGACACTGCCCACAATTACCGCAACAGAAAGCACATGCATTCCATCAACGTGCAGGCAATAGTGGACCACAGGGGACTCTTCACCAATGACGTAGCCAACTACCCAGGCAGTGTGCATGATCCCCTCATCTTCCGACAGTCCAACATCAACCAGCGCTTCCAGGATGCCACCTATGGGAATGCACTGCTCGTTGGCAAGTACCAAATGAACACACCACACACCTCAACTCCACAATCATGCAACTCACAACTCTGGCACTGCACACGTCACAAAATCACATACAACCTGCCAAACAACATGCCCACCCACCAGACACGACAGCACAACTTACTGTGGCAACCTTGGTTAGCCATGTACATGAGCCATCAACGGCATGGCACCTCAGCCACACAGTAGCGGAATGTGGGGAGAGGTGGGAACCAGGCATGTGCGAAGGAGGCAAGTGACCCATGAATGAGAATATACACAATGCCAAGTGTGGCGTGGAAGTGCTGGACAGACTGCAGTATGCAGACCACAGACATATCCATGTCTACGTGCACTGCTGGTGTTTGGAGTGTAGTGGACAGTGGACGCAACCATGTCACCCCAGCCAGTGGGGAAGATCGCGGAAATGTAGCTTGTGACGTCCCCCTGTAAGCGTGTGCGGAGTGGGCTGGCCTGGAGGACGCCAGGCCAGCGTAGGGGTGTGAATAAAAAGCACGTAGCTCTGGGCGTGGTTCTCTTCCGGAATGCCCAACGTGTCTGCCAGGGCGGCGCCTCCCACCCCACCACGAGGCCGACGCCATCGCCATGAGCGGTGTGGCCTGCAATCCTGTGCGCCTGCTGCACCCCGGGCCGCTGGTCCCCGAACCCGTCATGCCCACCCCTGCGCAGCCAGGCCTCACTGCTCACCTGCCGACACCGGCGTGTGTCAAAGAGGGCCCACCACGTGCCGGCGCAAGCTCCAAGCCCGAAACCCGCGACCTTGGCAGCCTCCTCAGACCATCACGGCCTCCGCGACACAGGCCCGCTTTACTCCTTTTTCGTTGACGTACTCCACCGCTGCCTCCGGCCTACACTACGGTCAAGTAGGTCACACATTTGGAACTGAGTCTTCATTATGCAATGGCAGAGTACACACTTTATGGCTGAGTTTATATCACTGTACTCCCTTCGATGTGGTGCCACCAACGCTGTGCATAGCATTCGAACTACACCTGTCTGTGGTCCCTTGCTGACTACTGCCTTCGGCCTACACTGTGGTCGAGTAGGTCACACATGTGGAACTGAGTCTTGATTTCTGCATGGCGGAGTTCATATCATTGTACGCAAGGAGATGAGTAAGAGGAAGACGCGGTTCAGTCCGGAGGAGAAAAGGATCCTCGTTACGGAGGTGATCGAACACTGCCGACAACTGCTCTGGTGTCACTAACTCTGTGCATCGCGGGCCAACGACACGTGGCTGTGGGCCCCTGCTGACCGCTGCCTTTCGTTACACTGCGGTCAAGTTAGTCACACATTGGGAATTCAGTCATGATTCATTTATGGCAGACTTGATATCTTTGTACTGGCCTCATCGCAGACTGCATCCCCTTTCAGGTCCGGTGCCACTAAGTCTGTTCCCCGACATCCATGGACACTTTCTGGTTGAACTTTGGTGGCGACTGAGTCTATGGACTGGGGGCTGTCTTCATCATCATGTCGGTGATACTGACTTTGTGGCAAAAACAAGGCTGTAGCATTCCACTCCTCCATTTGCCGCTTCCGGCCGGCTTCTGCCCTCTGCATCATGCCCTGGAGGACACCTTCCACTGTCCCCCGCAAACCTCCGCTACATTCACCGTCAACATCGACGAGGACCCGCTCACCTTGCGTGGACCTATCTCACTGCACCGCAAGTCACCGTCCCGGGGCGGTGTGCCTGTGCCGGCCGCTGTGCATCCGGGGCCACTAACTCTGTGCAGCTCAAGTCATGGCCCCTGTCTGATAGCATATTGGATGGCCTCTGGGTCGATGGACTGGGGGTCATCAATGCCATGTGTCTGTGGCCCTGCGCTGTCCGCTGCCTCTGGCCTCAACTGCGGTCCACCTGGGCTCACACATCAAATCAAGTCCTGACCTGCCTGGACGTCGCATCACCGCAGGATGCACACGCCACAACCGCCAGGACCAACTCCAAACAACAGGTGCCAGAGTCGGAAGTGTCTTACTGCCAGACTATCAGAGTTGCTCACACCTGTCGTGGGTGCCATCATCAGCTTGATACCCTGCTCAGCTGTTCAGGTGCCACTGACTCAATGCACCACAAATCATGGACCATTCTGCTTGCATGTTGGGTGCACACTGTACTTTCTCCGGCTACCACCATGATGCTTCACAGTTGTTTCTGTTATGCTGGTGTTTTCTGTTTCCGCTTTTATTGTGATCACTGTTCAAGTTGTTGCCAGCACCAACGACTCCATGAGGGCTGGCTTACACTCACCCCACACACATCCATCACATGCGTCACTGTACATGTGACCATGCCAATAAAGGTGTCGAGCGCACGTGCCCGTAGCTATTTCAACAAACTATCTGAGTGTGTCTGTGTGCTCATGATGTATGCATTAGGGCCCTGGGCCCTACAACATTACATTGTGCCGTGTACAGAGGACGCAGCCATGTCACCGCAGGCAGCGGGTGAGACATTGCACATGTAGCTTTATCGGCCCCCACTCAATACGTAAGAGGACTGACCTGGGCCGGCATACGCCAGTCCAGCGCGGGGGTGTGGATGATTATCCCGTGGCTCTGGGTGTGGTTCAGTACTGGAAATGTGCAAAGGCATGTGTCTCTGTCGCAGTGTGGGTCTCCATTGGGGAGTGTAGGTGGTCCCTGATGGGACTTAGACACCCACGTGTGTGATCTAGTTCGGCTTCCATGAGGTAGTACCCCACCCGCACATGTTCGGCCACCCCCTTCTGGCAGTCTGACACCTGGCCTTGGAATGCGATGTGTGCTTCGGTGGGCTGCTCGGAGCCAGCCGGGGTGGTGGTTGCGTCCAGCTGTGTTGTCTGTGCAGGGGGTGGGGTATCCTCGATGCAGCGGTGCTGCCCTGCTCCTGGAGGTCGATTGCCTAAGATGTCCATGGACTGTTGTAGGGCGTCGGTGTCGGAAGTGTGGAGGTCCTCTTCAGCATCACTGTAGAGTTGTCTGGTCTGCCCTGCTGGAGGTGTTGTGTGTCCCTCTACAATGTGAAGGGGAGATGCTTATTGACATTGTGTTGGCATGTATGTTGCCGCATTGTTCAAGTTTACATACAGACTGCAGGACAATGTACATTGTGACTGTTTGGGAGGGGTGGACTATTTGATGCGGGACAGTGGACATTTGGACTACATGAGGTAGGTGAGGTTGTACACGTACATTTGCTTCTCACAGTTTCCTGCTATGTCAGATGTGATAGGGCATTTTCTACGCACAGGCGGACCCAGTTGTGTCCTCTGTTCTGCAGTGTAAGTGTTGCACTGTGTACCACATTGTCGTCCATGTGGATGTGCTGTCATTGCTATGTGTGTGTGCTGCATTGTGTGAGAGTCGCACCTGCAGCTGTGATTTTGCTGCCCCTTATCCCTTGGAGGCGGTGTGCCTTTGGCTTTTGTGCTTTTAAGGTGCTGTGATGTTGGCGACTTGGGTCATTTGTGCTCTTGGACGGTTTTTGTACTCTTGTGCATTGTTTGTCTGCAGATGTGTTGTTGACGTCAGTGGTTGTTTGTGCACGTGGATGTGTCAGAGTGTGACCTGCTCCTTTCCGGATGTGGTCCACACTCAGCCACCTCAGTCTCGTGGCGTGCACAATGTCATGGTGATTGTACTCCAGCCATGCTGCTCGTCATGTGGTGTCACTTGCATTGTCAGTGTGGCTCTCACATACGCATCTTTGCTGTGTTTCGCACGGGTGCATGTGTGTGTTGTGGAATTGGTGATGTGTGGGGTGGGAGCCCTTTGGGCACATGGTGGACGGGGGCCTACTTGATGTTTGTATGTGTGCTGCAGTGTGCCACTGGGATCAGGGACAATACCCAGGGTCATTGTGGGTGTGCGGTGTGCTACACGTCGTTGTGCATGTTGCCATTGTGCCCGTCCTCCCCCGTCCCCACAGTCCCTGTTTGTTACTCACCCTGTTGATGTTGTGTCAGGTCAGGTCGAGCAGTGTCCGGACTCCCGACTCCTTGCACCGTCTCCACACTGATGACTGTGGCCACCATTTGCTCCAGCTCCTCCTGTGGCGCAGGACTCCCACCTCCATTCGCCGTTGCTGCCTTCCTGTTGGCAGCGGGTTTCTGCTTGGTTTGGCTTTTCACATCGTGCCAGCGCATCTTGGCCTCCTCGACACTCCGGCTGCATTCACGATGGAATGCCATTTTTCCGTCTAGGTTGCCAATGACACGGTGGAGGTGACGGACAGTTGTTGTTAGTGCTCTGTCACCTCCGTGACGACGATCCGGTTGTCATGCGGACTGTACCCCGTCTTCCTCTTCCTCTTCTCCTTGGCCTTCCCTGACCCCGAGGTTCCTTGCTGGTGGTCTGTGTGGCTTGTGGGGTTTGCGTTGACCTGGGCACTCGTTCCGGGTGCATCCATGTTGTTACGCAGTTTATTTTGTTTTTGGTGTGTTTTTCTTGTTCGGCTTTTATGGTGCATTTTCCTACATAACGCGTGGGAATTGGAGGCCTGTCGCTGGTTATCGCTGATTTTTGTATCGCGGTTGGCCTCATCGCAACTTTATTCGGGTTCGTGTTTCGCAATTTTGCGGCGTCGCGTTGATTTTAACGCGGTCATTTGACTCGTTATCGTGGGACTATCGCATGGTGCCGCCAGGTTGGGAATACTACGTTAACACGGCGTTGTTTTCCCGCGATCGACTGCGATATGCAAAGTTGCGTTAAGCTAATCTTGCGGTGGTTATCACACGTTCTTGAAAATATGCCCCCAAATGTATTGCGTATTGTTCATGTTTAGATCGAATCATAACTAATGTAGGCCTGAATTTTAAAATGGATAATGTCTGGTTGCCATCCTGCTTTATGTCACATGTGTGTTTTTTATTTCTAGGAGAAGCTGAAGGTTTACTTAACCTTAGCTCAACCCTGGGTAACTGTGGCAGTGAGAAGTAAGGCTTAGCAAAGGAACTTAGTGTAAAGCATTGAACAGCACCAAACAACAAAATAAGAATGTCACACAACAAGAAAGAGACAGGACAACAATTTACAAAAATAGAGCATATTTTTATGAATTCTTAGAGTCCTTGATCAACAAACTCCACTGGAGGGTTCCGGAGATATATATTTCTGGAGAAATAAATACTTTAAAATGCAACCACAAACAAATACTGGTCAACAAAAACTTTGCAACCTTTTGAAAAGTTTGAAACAGTTTTGCGATTGCAGCCCGACTTGGGCAATCAAATCCAGCAGGACAGAAGTCTAGGAGTCCAGTAAGGTTACTTTGGACAGCTACCTGGCCAACAGTGCCTTTTCCAGTCCAGTTCCAATCTTTAGGAAATGACCACCGTAGACGACAATGGAATGGTCCTGATGCTGGGGATGCAGGAGAAAAAGATGCTCAAAGATACTCCTGGTGCTGTGCGGTCGAAGGGGGGGAAGTGCGGTTGATCCCTTGGTATACAGGTGGGGTGAGGTGACTTTGACCACAGCACTTGGTGTCCTCTTTGAGACAGTGAAAGGTCAGCTGTTGCTGGACTATCGATCGTGTGACACAGCGGTCACAGTGAATATCCTTGGTGGGGGCTAGTGCTCCCTTTAGGCAATGAATCGAGTCTCTGACAGCTCTCCTGGGTCCAGCAAAGTCGGTGTAACTCTGGCTATCTTGGATTGGGCCCTTGGCGTGCCCAGTGGCGGCCAGCAGTGATTCCTCAGAAGTGGCTACTGCTTTGCCGGTTTGGGCTTCCTCAGCTTTGATGTCCCTGGTGCTGTTTCAGGAGGCCAGCCGACTGACCCTTGGAGCCAGAGTTCCCTCTAAAGTGCGCGCGTGCATGCCCGCGCACCTCTTTCACCCCGAGCGCGCAGTGTCCTATGTGAAGCATGCACAGAGCAGATCCCTCGAGGGCGTTCGCGTCACCGGGAGTGACAGGGCAGGGAAGTTTCCTTTTTATGGCAGCCTGTGCTCGCATTCAGCAGAAGAAGCTCCTGTACTTGCTGCATTTGTTTTCATAATGGAGCGCTGCTGGGGGCTGATTGTGGGCCATTGTGAAAATATTTCTGTTAATTGCAGAGCATGATGGTGCTGTGATCAACAGGAATACTTTCACAAATTCCCACTATCAGCCTGCAGCCGCACTCTATTAAGGAATGAAATGCAGCAAGTACAAAAGCACAACGTGTGCTTTACACGTCGTGCTTTTGAACTTGATGCATGTTTTTTTGTTAATGGAACACGGCTGCGGGCTGATTGTGGGCCTTTGTGAAAATATTTCTGTTTATTGCAGAGCATGATGGTGCTGCGATTAACAGGAATACTTTCACAAATGCCCACCATCAGCCCGCAGCCTCACTCTATTAAGGAATGAAATGCAGCAAGTCCAAAAGCACGACGTGTAAAGCACACGTCATGCTTTTGGACTTGCTGCATTTCTTTTAGGTCTTGGAAAAGGGATTGCAACAAATGTGGGACTAAGTGCTATACCCAAGGGTGAGGTGCTTGTGATGGCCAAATCAAAGTCGCACTAAATGGTACTGTAAGACCTGCCCCTCTTGTCTTTTAGGGCTAGTGGGACTCTTTGCTCCAAGAACCCATGCTGAAACCACCTATTTGCAGGAAACAGGCAGTTGAAGACTAGGTGCTGTAGAGCAGAGGTCTTCAAACTGTGGGGCGCGACCCCCATGGGGGTCGTGGAGTCCTAGGAAGGGGGTCGCAGATTCCCCAGCTTCACTTGTCCCTGTAAAAATACAGCCGTCTTGGGATGGCTAATTGAGATCGTTGTCAGCTGCTTGCCTGAATGAAAGGCAAATGCGCCTTATCTGGTAATCTGCAAGTGTAAAGGATTCTTGGGGGCAGTTCTGGCTCTTTGTGAAGGCAAAGATGCGTGTTTTTTTTAGTGGAAGTGCAAAGAGTTAACTACTGGGCTGGGAAGTTCTTGCTTTTAATTTTAACTGCATTTACACAGCCCTTAGTGCCCCTAAAGAGGTGTTGAAGGGACAGTTATGTAAAAAAAGAAAACTGCATTACATACGCTCTGGTATTATTAAAACCTACATTTTGAAATCACCATTTCATTGTAAAACTATGCGCACGTTTTGCAGCATTCTATCTTACCCTGTGTGTATTGCAAGTATAAAAAATTGACTTACATATTCACAGTGCTTTCCGTCACAGGCTGTGACTTCGTAGCACTAAAAATACACATCACTATTCTCCACTGCACCAATCAAGTTTTAATTCTGTGGTTCTCTGGTTACACACAGACCTCTGCAGTGCATTAACTAATAGAGGTTTCATAATGTACTACAGTGCATTTCCCACTGAGCAATAACTTTTTTAAATTTATTTTTCATTTACGCTGGCAATTGTTTTACATGTAGATACCTGAAGGTGAAAGACCTAAAAAACGTACAGAATATTTTTCGCTTATTTATGAGAGGCGTGCATCGCCAGAGCATCACTTTTTTTGATGCTCCAGCGGCGCAAGCATCTCAACCATACCTATGAGGCAGTGCAAAGTCACCCTGCATGGCTTTGCATTGCCTCATAGATATGGAGTAAGACATAGCAGCGCAAGTCACTGCATTGCCTTACTCTGTGTCAAGGAGGTGTTCCATGGGCTTTGCGTGGGATTCCCACGCAAAGCCCATGGATTTTGATGCTGCCCCATATTTACAAATTCACGTAAACCTGGAGCAGCTCCAAAAACTGACGCCTCTCCAGTGGAGGCGTTACGAGGAGAAATGTTTTAATTTCTCCTCGTTTTTCCTCTTTCCATGTGTGCTGCATTCTGCAGCTCTCATAGAAATAGGAAAACGCCCTCAGGATTGTTTTGGTGAAGGAAGGTGCCTCTTCCCGTACAAAAACAATTCTGCCTACGTTGGTGCTAGGCAGCAATTTGTGAAGGGAAAAGGACTGGAATGCACCGTATTTCATAATTACAGTGCATTCCTGCCCTTTCACATTGGCATAGGGCAGCGCCGCAAGAAGACTTGCAGCGCTGCCCTACACCAATTCCTCATAAATGAGTCCCTTTGTTTTTAGCTACACCTTTGGCTACACCCCTACGCTCAATGACCTTTGGTTTGCTAAACACTGTTTAATATTATTTCCCCACCGTAAAAATTATTTGCTGTGGTAATTGGGGGCTGTTAGAAATGGGGGTCTCTAGTTGGCAATGGTTTTCACCTTTGTCCCAGTAGGGACCCGTCCTTCTAGTCAGGGTAAGAGGGATACACTACTGAAATAACCCCTGCTCACCCCCTTGGTAGCTTGGCACGAGCAGTCAGGCTTATTTCAGAGGCAGTGTGTAAAGGATTTGCACATAACTAACAGCAATACACTGAAGACACTACAAAAGGACACCACACCAGTTTAGAAAAATATCCAATACTTTATATATTCAAAACAAGACTAAAACGATAAAAATCCAACATACAGTACTTAAAAATATGTACTTTGCAGGGAGCTGGCGTCGGTCGGTCCGGACTGCGGTGTGGGACGGGGCAGTGTGTCGCAAGACTTACGAGCAGTGCCCCCAACCCACGGTGCGGTCACAGTTGTCGAAGTCAGTGACGGCATCGGTGAGACCAGGGCGGCGAAGTGAAGTGAGGCGGTGCGGAGTGCGGTGCCCACAGGTCACGGTGCAAGCAGCAGCTCGGCGGCTGTCATCAGTGAGACCAGGGTTGCGGTGCGAGATGCAGCGGTGCCCTCTGCGGTGCCTTCTGGGCACGGAGCCAGCAGCAGAGTCAGGGACGGAGTCGGTTGCTTTCCCCTCTGTGGCAACTGAAACCACGGTTCCAGAGGCGGTACTCAGAGGTCAGTGAAGTCTTTGCGGTCCCTGAGACTTCAGAACAGGAGGCAACAAGTAAAGAAAGTTCAGTCCAGTCCTTTCACTGCCCAAGGCAGAAGCAGCAACTGCAGGCCAAACCAACAAAGCAACAACACAGCAAAGATGCAGTACTCCTCTTGGCAGTTCTTCCAGCTCTTCTTCTTGGCAGGTTCCTTGATTCCAGCGAGTTCTAAAGTTCTAGGGTCTGGACCCTAATATTTATACTCAGTTTCTCTTTGTGCTTTTGGGCAGAGAGTGCCTGTGCCCAGCCCAAACCAGTTCCATCTTTTCTGGCCCAGCTTCCTGGCAGGAGGTGGAGACAGCATTGTCCAAGGCAGACCAGGCCCATTCAGGTGCAAGGAAATCTCCTCCCACTACTATAAATACAGCCCAAGTCTATTCAGCCCAGCCCTGACTCATCCAGGAAAGGCAGGACACACCTTGACCCCCAGTGGCTGTCTGATGAGAATGCACATCCCCAGGCCCTGTCACTCCAAAGCCAGACAGTCAATCCACAAACCCAGCAGAGGCACACAGGATGGCTAAGCAAGAAAATACCTACTTTCTAAAAGTGGTATTTTCAAACACAGAACATAAAAATCATCTTTACTAAAAGATGCATTTTTATATTCTGAGTTCAGGCATGCTAAAACCCATTTCTTTATCTTGTCCCAATGGGAAGATATGCTTATAAGATGTTATAAGTAAACTCCCATTCTATCCTATGGGACAGATAGCCTTTCCATAGTGAAAAACGAAACACACTGTAATTCACTACCAGGACATGTCTCACACACACAGTACATGTCCTACCTTTAATATACACGGCACCCTGCCCACAGGGGTACCTTGGGCCTACCTTAGGAGTGACTTAGATGTAAGAAAAATGAAGATTAGGGCTTGGCAAGTGTGTGCACTTGCCAGGTCGACATGGCAGTTACAAACCGCGCAGACACTGCAGTGGCAGGTTAGATAACCCTTTTCAGGGCTGCATGGGTGAGTGGCACAATCAGTACTGCAATCCCACCAGCAGCATTTGATTTACAGACCCTGGCACCCTCAGTGCACTTTACTAGGGACTTACTAGTAAGTCAAACATGACAATCATGGAAACACCAATCCATAATACAATTTACAATAGGAGCACTTACACTTTAACACTGAAAAGCAGTGAGAAAGTGTGCAGAGACCCTGAACCAGCAAAAACAGAGCCAAAACTAGGAGGCCAGAAAGGAAAAAAACAGGGGAAACATGCCAAAAGATGCCAGGTCTAACAGGGGCATTTATGGTTGTCGATAGATGTTGATGATGAGGAGAACCAGTTTCTAGAACATTTTGTCAGAAGGGGTCCTTATGCCTAAAAAGGTTTGACAAGGGGGTCTCGACATCAAAAAGTTTGAAGACCACTGCTGTAGAGGGATTAGCACACCACTCCCCCTGGAGAGATCCTGAACTCCCAAACAGTTCTCCAACACCCATCCACTGTAACTAACTTACCCAGATACTCAGTGATGACTCGTGGTTGCTTACTCTATTTTTTTAACTCCAAGACCACTCCAGGCTTCTTCAAGAGGCAGAGGGGCTCCTCCTTTTATTAGTATTTATTCCAAGCCTTACCCCGGAAAGGGGGCTATCATATATCACTGCCATTGTTTTCATGTTGGTAAAAAAGGCTTTCGCCTCCATTTTGGACTTCGACAAGCTAAGTCAGTTCCTCAACATTGAGAAGTTTAAAATGCTAACTTTGTTTCAGATGTTGACAGTACAGTTATTACAGGAAGTACCTCTTTCACATTAGGGATCTGGACTCAATAGCGGCTTCTCTGCCGTAGCAGAAGGTCCGCTGCTATCCATAGTTAAACCATTGCTTTTGTCCTTTAATGCTGCTCTGAGGCTGTCCGATCTAGCCCCAATGCTCTGAAGCTTATAAAGGTTTGGGTTCTTTCAGTATGCCAGATCACCTTTGGTATTATCCAAAATGATTAGGTTAATTGAGTTGATTCTGGACTCCAGCCTGGCAGTATTTCTGCCTTAAGCGATAGCTGCCATCAGCCAGACTGTGCAGCACTTTATGGCAGATATGTGACAACTTGATTGTCTGAGTACTCTTGGATTACAGGTGTCCTGTAATGTGCATGCTAGAACATGCCCTTAAGTTTGTTGTCCCTCAGTGGCATTCTGTGCCAGTACTCTGGACTTTGAGATACTGTAGGAGGTAATTTAAAGAAACATTGGAGGAAATAAAAAATGTGTTGCAGAATATTTGACCACATCAGACATGAAGTGTTTTTATTTTCTTATTTTTTGGTTTGCACCTGGAAAAGCAGCATACACTCCTATTTTCAGGCTGAAGTTCATAAGAACTATATTGGACTAAAGATGTAAATGTTTTGATTTTATTTAGTTTTCCAGGAAATGTGTGCTGTAACTTTCCCATTCTTTCTGTAACCTTCTCAAATGTGATGACTAGAAGAATGTCCATGGTAGTCCACAGCCAGTATACACAGTTCAGTGTACCTTTTGACTTGGCTTAGTATAGATCCAGTAGTGTTGCATGCAGTGCTTAATTTGAGCCAGTGGTTTCCAGTGCTCAGCATTGGCATTCAATTGTCAACATCGGCACTTATGACATTCTGCCACAAGGTGGCACTGTTGTCCGTTATCCTACTTGTCTCTGTATTCGTTATTTATTAATATAATATATATATTAAAAATGACTAATACCTGCCGCCCGAGCCACTCTTACAGCTTTGGAGGCCTGGAATAGTCTAAATTGTCACTTTTGGAAGAGTGTGATGGTTAGTAGTTGTGTTGGTACTATCATTGGCAAAAGACACAGGGTCAAGACTGATTTGCATATGGCTGGGCTCAAACTGGAATGGCATGGGGAGCAAAAAAACGATGGATTTAGGCCCAGATCTCTGTACTGGGGTGAATGTATGACATTGTTCTGCATTCTGTCCATCAATTGTTCTTTTTGTATTTGTCACCCCGAGTGAGACGGGTATGCCCAGACGTGGGTCCCGTGCTCTCCATGCCACTGGAGTCAAGCTATCCTGGCTGATGAGGGGTGAAACCCCGAAAACGGTCCTAGGATGCTTATTTCCAGTCCAGGGAGGACCTGGCTTGGCAGTTCGGGCTGGACTGCTCCCATTGGGCACAGGGTCAAGACTGATTTCCATATTGCTAGGCTCAAACTGGAATGGCATGGGGAGAAAAAAACCAATGGATTTAGGCCCAGATCTTTGTACTGGGGTGAATGTATGACATTGTTCTGCATTCTGTCCTTCAATTGTTCTTTTTGGTACTATCATTAGCAGCGCTGGCAGAGACAATGGGCTGCAGCTGCCTCCTGGCGAGGGCCCTGGCACTTATTATTTTTACAAATTAAGCACTGGTTGCAATACAATGATCACTTCTTCTCTCAGTAGACTAGGGGGCATATTCTCAAGGAGCTATCGCCGGGTTATCGGCACTTTATCGCAGCCAAAGTCGTGATAAATTTATTGCCCCATTCACAAGCCGGTGCTAACAGCCGATACCACCATTTAACTTGCGAAAGCATCCGCAAAAAACATCATCACAGATGACCCCGGCAACTATCGCTAATGAGATGCAGAGTAGGCGTTCCCGAGCAAAAATCCGCGACAACACCACACCTCAATATTCTCAACGACCAGCCACATCGGCGATAAGACCACAAAACAGGCGATAAAGCGCGTTAGCAGCAGGAAATTAACACCTGCTCTGACCTGGTGTAAAGTCAGACGACAACCTGCACCATCAAAGGGAGCCCAGCCCAGAGCCACACATGAAGAACAACAGATGCCATGGAGCCACTCACCATGCATCCCGGAGCCCCGAGAGGGCAACAACACCCACCGCCACCACCCCCAGGACCGCCACCCCCCCGATCCCCCCTGACCCCCCCGGACCACCACAGAGGCAGTGCAGACAAAGACAGCAGAGCGTCAGGAAATGCACCAGCCTCACAGACCTAACACCAGACAATGTCAATGCCCACTACAGGCTCAATAGGACAACCATCCTCCGCATCCTGAACATCATTGCCCACAGGCTGACGGAACCAACACAGCGGACAACCAACATCCCTCCGCAGACAAAGCTGCTGGCTGTGCTGCACCTGTTGGCCTCTGGTACCTCCCAACCAACAACCGCCAGAGTCGGAGGAGTCTCACAGCCAGCCCCATCCAAGTTCCTCACACCTGTCCTGGATGCCATCATCAGCTAGGTACCTCAGTACCCATACGTCCCCCACAATGCGCAGGAACAGCTGGAGACCAAGCAAGGACTATACGCAATAGCTGGATTCCCGCACGTGTTGGGGGCAATCGACTGCACACATGTCCTACTTGTGCCCCCTGCCGACACCACACACAATTCCCGCTACAGAAAGCACATGCATTCCATCAACATGCAGGCAGTAGTGGACCACAGGGGACTCCTCACCAATGTCGTAGCCAACTACCCAGGCAGTGTGCATGATCCCTTCATCTTCCGACAGTCCAACATCAACCGTCGCTTCCAGGATGGCACCTATGGAACTGCACTGCTCGTTGGCAAGTACCAAATGAACACACCACACACATCAACTCCACAATCATGCAACTCACAACTCTGGCACTGCACACGTCACAAAATCACATACAATATGCCAAACAACATGCCCACCCACCAGACACGACAGCACAACTTACTGTGGCAACCTTGGTTAGCCATGTACATGAGCCATCAACGGCATGGCACCTCAGCCACACAATACCGGAATGTGGGGAAAGGTGGGAACCAGGCATGTGCGAAGGAGGCAAGTGACCCATGAATGAGAATGTACACAATGTCAAGTATTGCGGAGATGTGCTGGACAGACTGCAGTATGCAGACCACAGACATATCCATGTCTACATGCACTGCTGGTGTTTGGAGTGTAGTGGACAGTGGACGCAGCCATGTCACTGCAGGCAGCGGGTGAGACATTGCACATGTAGCTTTGTCGTCCCCCACTCAATACGTAAGAGGGGTGAACTGGGCTGGCGTATGCCAGTCCAGCGTGGGGGTGTGGATAATTATCCCGTGGCTCTGGGTGTGGTTCAGTACTGGAAATGTGCAAAGGCATGTGTCTCTGTCGCAGTGTGGGTCTCCGTTGGGGAGTGTAGGTGGTCCCTGATGGGACTTAGACACCCACGTATGTGATCTGGTTCGGCTTCCATGAGGTAGTACCCCACCCGCACATGTTCTGCCACCCCCTTCTGTCAGTCTGACACCTGGCCTTGGAATGCGATGTGTGCTTCGGTGGGCTGCTGGGAGCCAGCCGGGGTGGTGGGTGCGTCCAGCTCTGTTGTCTGTGCATGGGGTGGGGTATCCTCGATGAAGCGGTGCTACCCTGCTCCTGGAGGTCGATTGCGTAAGATGTCCATGGACTGTTGTGGGGCGTCGGTGTCGGAAGTGTGGAGGTCCTCTTCAGCATCACTGTAGAGTTGTCTGGTCTGCTCTGCTGAAGGTGTTGTTTGTCCCTCTGCAATGTGAAGGGGAGATGTTGTTGACATTGTGTTGGCATGTATGTTGCCGCATTGTTCAAGTTTACATACAGACTGCATGACAATGTACATTGTGACTGTTTGGGAGGGGTGGACTATTTGATGCGGGACAGTGGACATTTGGACTACATGACGTACGTGAGGTTGTACACGTACATTTGCATCTCACAGTTTCCTGCTATGTCAGATGTGATTGGCCATTTTCTACTCACAGGCGGACCTAGTTGTGTCCTCTGTTCTGCAGTGTAAGTGTTGGACTGTGTACCACATTGTCGGCCATGTGGATGTGCTGTCATTGCTATGTGTGTGTGCTGCATTGTGTGGGAGTCGCACCTGCAGCTGTGATTTTGCTGCCCCTTATCCCTTGGAGGCGGTGTGCCTTTGGCTTTTGTGCTTTTGAGGTGCTGTGATGTTGGCGACTTGGGTCATTTGTGCTCTTGCACGGTTTTTGTACTCTTGTGCATTGTATGTCTGCAGATGTGTTGTTGACATCAGTGGTTGTTTGTGCACGTGGATGTGTCAGAGTGTGACCTGCTCCTTTCCGGATGTGGTCCACACTCAGCCACCTCAGTCTCGTGGCGTGCACAATGTCATGTTGATTGTACTCCAGCCATGCTGCTCGTCATGTGGTGTCACTTGCATTGTCAGTGTGGCTCTCACATACGCATCTTTGCTGTGTTTCGCACGGTTGCATGTGTGTGTTGTGTAATTGGTGATGTGTGGGGTGGGACCCCTTTGGGCACATGGTGGATGGGGGCTTTCTTGATGTTTGTATGTGTGCTGCAGTGTGCCACGGGGATCAGGGACATGACCCAGGATCATTGTGGGTGTGCGGTGTGCTACACGTCGTTGTGCATGTGTGCCATTGTGCCCGTCCCCCCCGTCCCCACAGTCCCTGTTCGTTGCTCACCCTGTTGCTGTTGTGTCAGGTCATGTCGAGCATTGTCCGGACTCCCGACTCCTTGCACCGTCTCCACACTGATGACTGTGTCCGCCATTTGCTCCAGCTCCTCCTGTGGCGCAGGACTCCCACCTCCATTCGCCGTTGCTGCCTTCCTGTTGGCAGCGGGTTTCTGCTTGGTTTGGCTTTTCACATTGTGCCAACGTATCTTGGCCTCCTCGACACTCCGGCTGCTTTCACGATGGAATGCCATTTTCCGTCTGTGTTGCCAATGACACGGTGGAGGTGACGGACAGTTGTTGTTAGTGCTCTGTCACCTCCGTGACGACGATCCGGTTGTCATGCGGACTGTACCCGTCTTCCTCTTCCTCTTCTCCTTGGCCTTCCCCGACCCCGAGGTTCCTTGCTGGTGGTCTGTGGGGCTTGTGGGGTTCGCGTTGACCTGGGCACTCGTTCCGGGTGCCTCCATGTTGCTACGCAGTTTATTTTGTTTATGGTGTGTTTTTCTTGGTCAGCTTTTATGGTGCATTTTCCCGCATGACGCGTGGGAATTGCAGGCCTGTCGCTGGTTATCGCTGATTTTTGTTTCGCGGTTGGCCTCATCGGAACTTTATTTGCGCTTGTGTTTCGCATTTTTGCGGCGTCGTGTTGATTTTAACGCGGTCATTTGACGCGTTATCGTGGTGCTATCGCATGGTGCCGCCAGGTTGGGAATACTGCGTTAACACGGCGTTGTTTTCCCGCGATAGACTGCGATGTGCAAAGTTGCATTAAGCTAAACTTGCGGTAGTTATCACACGTTCTTGAGAATATGCCCCTAGATGTACTATTTCCTACCCAGGCCTCCAAAAATCCACTTGCCCACTCACTATAGCGAGTCAGATTTTATCAGGTGCAACTGCTTTAAGGCCTACTAGCGAGTGCACTTAAGCTGGAAATTAACAGGTTTTCTGTTCGATCAGACAGTGAATAAGCAATAAAGATGCCTTTAAATCTTGTTTTAATCTTGACACATTTGCTATCTGTTCCAGGACTACCAAGAAAAGTTCATTCTGTGCTTAAACAATCATATAGCACATTTTTGTAAAAGGAAAATTCTTTAATGTAAACAGTTTAACCTGAATTCTTCTTGTAAAACATAGCCCGTTTTTTTAATCTGTTTTTTTCTAAGCTTTTAGTTTTGCGCTTGTTCTTTCTCATGTATTCGACGTAACATGGTCTTCAAGTTCTGCAGGAGCACACGCCTGATGCTGTGCCAGGCTGCTTGACAGGACCCCCTCCAGCTGCCTGTCAAGCAGATGGGCAATGAAGGGGAATATCTGAAGGCAATGAAATCTCACACATAAGAGGGCACCAGGCGAGCATGTGATTCAGAGTCTGCAAGGAGGTCACACCAGTTTAATACAAAGAGCGCTGACATTAATCTCGGGGGTAGTGGGGTAAGCAGTCATTTTAGAGCGCCTCAGACTGATAACGTGTAGAGATATCACATGCCTAGCTGCCAAGTGACCCGATCTAACTCCATCATCTATTCCTAGATTTTGAGCTGCCTGCGCATTGCATTCTGGGACTTTAAGTTCTTTGCTGGGAAACGAGAAACTAAATGTCCCAGACTAAAGATTACTGCTAGATAAGAAGAACACATTTTCTGTCAGGTGTGGGATCGCTAATAACGATTCCCAAAGGTAGAAGCACAGAAACTCGCACTGCAAACATTGAAGTTCATTAATAGGAAAACGTATTTATTTGTTAACTGCTGTTCAGTGAGGACGTGCCCCGGGGGCAAGTCGACTGCTTAATGCGACAAGACCCAGTGATCATGCACCTTGGAGCATTGACATCAACAGCCCCCCAGTGCAACACCCCCCTACCTGGGGTAAGTTCAAAGCAGAATAAAAGCAAGCACACAGCTGTTTCTTAATTAGCGCTTACCTGTCTTGAAGTTCCAGCTGAGTCTGGGAGACCGAGGACGCCAACAATACGGAGGCCAGAGTCAGACTGGCAGCATTGTGAGTGCAGCGATTTCCGGCTCCTCAACTGCTCCCAGCCTCGCTCACTGCCCGCAGTCGCCATTTCAGATCCTGACTCCATCCCTTCTTCTCCTCCTCACCCCAGCTCCTCTGCTCTCCTCGAAGGCCCAGGTGGTGTGTAGTACACGCGCTCAGGGTAGGAAAGAAATGGAAAGTGGTTCACGTTAACTTTGTGCCAACGTGAACCTAACCAATCCTGGAGCTGCTCTCAGCATGAGAGAAGCCCCAGGATTAGTTTGAGCAGGCTAACCTAGTGCTCCTTTTGAGCCTTGGTCACTGTGCCTGCAATACCCGGCAGGTTAACACCAGCTGTGAGTTGTGCAGTGTGAAGTGCTCATGTCTAGCTGGCCGTCGCAAGACGGCCAGCCAATCCGACATGCGCACTGGGCAGCCAGCTTCAAAAATCACCCCGATCCTGCTGCTGCCATCAGCCCCACTCTGAAACTCCGACACTCGCAGCTAGAACAATGCGCACGTGCCTGACTGCTTGTGATAATTATAAAGTAGTAACAATGGTATGGTCTAGAGGGTGGGGGAGAGTTGCCGCAGATGGGGCAATGCACCTCCGCCCTTTAAAAGGAACTGCCCCTGGGGGTCATATTAGATATAGTGCCCTGGGGGCCCAACTGGCGCATGTGCCCATTTTCTTCACACAGCATCGTATCATTTTTGGCCAAGCGCCTGTTTGTTTTTAGTTTGAGCCTGGGCAGCGCATGTGCTGCTCTGCGAGGCATGCTGTATTGAGGTATGGCATAGAAGCTTCCCCCATTTCCCACCCATCTTTTTAATTGGCTCCTGTCCTTTCGAAATCGTTCCTTTTCATTTGTGAATAGGCTTAGTAGTCCCTCCTTGGTACCGCCTTGTCTGCATTTGTATCCTCCCATAACGACTGGACTTTTTACTTGTGTTGTTACACGGTCTGCTTTATCTAGTGGGTGAGCACTGTTTTCTTTAATGATCTTCCCTATTCCACCCACGACGTCGCAGCATGCCGCCACCTTTTATATCATGTCATTTACTCATTGATTTTATCATTTCCAGCGCAGTCCGCTTTAACTACAGTGGCCGCGCTTATTTATTTAATTTACGGCGCGGTCCGCTTTCACTTGAGCAGCTGCGCTTATTTATTTAGTTAATTCACAGCGCGACCACTTTCACTTTAGCGGCTGCGCTACAAAAGCTTTCTTTCTTTCTTTATTTTTATTACACTTTGTGTAATGTGTAAAAGCACTCCATAGGCACTTTCACTTTAATGTTGGCCGTGCCCCTTTCTTTAGACGCTGCACCCACACGCGCGGTCTGATTCCTGGCGTGCATAACCTTGGCTGCAGCGCACAGAGACCTTACACTGCCGCACACAGAGGAAAAAAATTAGAGGGAACATTGCTTGGAGCCACTGCTTCGATCTGGGGATATGAATCAACTTTTCCCTGAGCCAGGCACCACAGGCACAGTCCAAACTCACTAGCCCACAGTGCAGCAGGTGCAGTCCTTCTGACAATGCAAACTGTCTTTGCAAAGCTTCAAAGGCAGTAGGACAGTCCTCTTTAGGTTCTCTCTCCAAATCCAATGTGTACTGAGGTTCAGGGTGCCCGTTTTATCCCAGGTAAGTTATCCAAGGGGACAATGCGGTCACTAGCCAATGGGCTAGTAGGTCCTCTCCTCTTTGGTGACAGAGTTCTGGTGATATGTGGCTTTTGGCAATCCCAGAGTGCAAAATTCTTGCCACTCTCAAGATGTCTGAACCTTCCCTTGACTGTCAAGAGGTTGGTAGCCTGCCCCAGAGGTGTGGCTACCTAAGGGATACACGCCCACAGGAAAACTGATTTGGGGACGGGTTTTCCCTCTCTGTCCCTGTCTCTAGTTTATCTGCAGAAACAAAGGGCATCATGCTCGGGTGTGTTGTTACAGTCGGCCCTTCAGAGGCGGCTTCTCCTTTGAAGCTCGTCTTTGGGGCTAACACCCCGAGTGGCCTACCTGGGAGAGGAGGTCACACCTCACTCTGCAGCAACTGTATTTGTTCACGAGCCAGGGAGTCATTCACATGTCTTCCCAGGTGGGCAGAAAGTTGTCTGTTGGCCGGAGCTTGGGCAAAGGGACTGGACCAGCTGGGGCACAGAGTGGCAACTTTCTAAAAGTTGCCCAACTGCAATAGTGGCATTAAACTCGACTTTGGCATCAGGTTAGATTTAATGCCACAATTAATTTGATACCTTACAGTACCCAGTTAGGTAGTCCCATTCAGAATTGAGCCAGGCTGGGATGCCAGCCGGTAACCCTGTCTTAGCCAATGCGGCTAATAACTTTCCTCAGCAAAACAATAACTTTAAGGGTTTTGCTGATAAGACATGCACACACCTATATGTCTAGCTTAATAATATACAGCTCCTTGCCATAGGGCTCGATAGGCCTTCCTCAGAGGAGACTTACATATATTATTAAGGGAAGGGTGGCTATGCCATTAATGGTAATGGCAAAGTCGAACTAGTAGTGTGCACACTGCTCTTCCAGACTGCAGTGGCAGGCTGGTTGTCCTTTTCCTGTTAGACACACTCACGGTGGCACAACTAGTGCTTCAGCCCTGGGTGGACACTGTGCCTTACATGCCCTCGGTACCCTGGGTACAATATACTAGGGACTCATAAGTAAGTCAGTACTTGCTGATTGGGAACATCCAATTCGACATATCTTTTGTAATGGGTCAGAAGACTGGCACTGGTGTCTGGTTAATAGGCCTCAGTGCACTCTCAGAGTCAAAGAACCTGTAGCTAATAGTCCAAATGGGGCAAAAAGTGGGGAGGAACCTGCAAAAAAGGCCTGTTTCCATATACTGAAGAGCAAATTAACAATCACAATGTGTCTTTGCTTTCTTTCTAATGTTTTCTGTTACGTAATATCTGTAGAATATTCTAATTAGTCGATAGATTACACCTGCAGACTACAGGATGGTCCAATGTATCACATCTTGTTGCAGCTAACTGTTAGTTTGAAGAAAATGTTAGAATTTGTGTAACTTAACCTTGTGCAATGTAGAGGAGAGCTCATAACAGTCTTAGAAAGTTTTCCAGTCAGCTTAGAGCACAACAGGGTACTCTCTTTATGGGAGAATTGACTTTACTTAACTCTTCATTTGAGCCAACACTGAGCTAGTCCGTCCTCTTACTTATATGACTTTGACTGCTTTGAACTTTGTATTAACAAATGCATTCATGTATATTTACTATTGATTTGAGACTCATTTGATGAGTTTTGCTTCAGTAAACAATTGTAACCTTTCATAAACCTTCATGGTTTGAAAACTTCACCGATCTCTGTCATCCTTGTGGAGCCTGATGGCTTCATGCTCTTTAAATGTATTGAATTGATGAGTAGCTTCACTTGTGCATTTGATTCATCAGGTCGAGCTTTATGGGCCCCAAAATCGCACGAAGAAAAGCATTAACAGTAGAATATTTGATTTCTTCCTGGCCTACATCTGCCCCTGCCTGTAAAATGTTGCCTTATAGCTGCCTGGGGGAGTTTTACTATTCATGGCTAGACAAGCTCAGTCCTCCAATCAGGACACTGCGTTTGTTTGTGCTGTCTAAATGACACCAGACCTGGCTTTTGCTTGGATAGCGCACTGGGAGAAACTAAATTCCGCTCCGCATCCCACTGATCTTCTTTAATTGTCTGTGTTTCAAAATTTTGGGAGGAGTAGGAGGATGGTGAGGAGGGCAAGGTTAATGAGCGCCAGAAAAAGAAAGACAGATAATATGTGAACATGGGTTCAGCAATAGTGTTTAAACGCACTTTTCTTTAGACCAGGCATGCAGCTCACATATGCCAAAGGCCTACCCTGAATGCCACTATGGTTGCTTCTGGGCGAATCATGGCAGAAATTCGCTTGACAACAACACAATGAGTGTTATTGTTAAGGTTCCCAAATCCACATTTTCTGCACCAGGCGTGCAACGCCCATAGGGCTAAAAGGGGTTTTGCGCTCCCACCCTACCCCATGATATGTCTCAGCTGGGCTACTGCAGCTTCTGGGACACACACTGTTCCTGAGCTGCTGTGGGATAGACTGGGCAGTGTCTGCTGTCTTATCTCAGCCTCACCCGAGTATTTCACAGGTCTTTAAGAGATCATTTAAATGCCTTTGTGAACTGGTTACCCAGACTTTCTTTGGTTTTTTTCACTGTTTCCTGTACTCCCTGGGTCCCCACTCTGCCATTCATTACATTTGCATTTTACTTTTACTGCCACATTGGGAGAATTGATCATTAATGCATCTCTAAAACACATGTAAAAGAACTTTCTATTTATAATTGCTGTTTGAAGTATGTACAGATAAAGGCAAAAAATACTGGCTTTATGTGATTTCGCTTATTTTTGTACTGGCCGGGACATTAAAATACTGGTGGTGCCAGTAGAAATCCGGTCAGCTGGCAACGCAATCACAAGACTGAAGGATTTTTGTAGGATCATCAAATTATTTATTTCCCCCACCCTCCATCAATGATTGATGCCATAATAGCAATAGATTAACTTATAGCTGAAACCCTACTCGCCAACCGACAATAACATACTGAGCTACTCCAAGTGTCTGGGAAAAAATCCTGTATTCAGACTATTCACTCCTCATTCTCACCACTCACCCTTCACTTTCACACTCACCCTGCACACACAGTGATTAAACTACACTCACACTGCTCACCATGCACTCACTCTGTTACCCTGCACTCACACTTTTCAACCTCCTCTTACACTGTGCTCACACGAGCACACTTCTCACCCTGCACTCACAGTGATCACACTGCACTCACCATGCACTCACTCTGTTCATCCAGCACTCACCCTGCAGTCACATGAGCACACTGCTCACCCTGCATTCATGTGACACTTCACTCACCTGTCATTCTCACTGCTCACCCTTTAAGCTCACTCAAAGAAGCACATCACTCACCATGCATTTACTCCTCCCACTCTGCACTTTCACCCACACCCAAACTCTATGGTCACATCATTACCCCTGCAGTCACTCCTCATACCCTACTCTCACACTGCAACATCGCTCACTGTGCACTCACATAGGCACTTCTGTCACTCACACAGCTCACCCTTCACTCACATGGGCATATCGCTCACCCTGCACTCACCACGGAAACAGGCATTTCACTCACCCTGGAGTCACAACACTCACCCTGTACTCCCTCCTCTCATCTTGCACTCACACAGACACACCTCTCAGTCTGCACTCACACAGGCACTCTGTTCACCCTGCCTGCACACAGGCACAATAGTCTGCCAGAACTCATATGGATACACCACTCACCCTGCAGTAACTCCTCTCACCATGCACTCACCAGTCACTCTCACTGCTCACCTTGCACTCACACACTGGCACACCCCTCACCCTGCATTTACACCGCTCACACCACCCTGCACTCACTCCTCTCACTCTGCATGAACTCCTCTCACCCATCACTCACATGGGCCCTCCTTTAACATTGCATTTATATAGCTCAATCTACACTCACATCAGCACATTTTTCACCCTACACTCGCGCCACTCACACTGCACTCAATCACACTATTCACCATCACCCAGCACTTACATGAACACACCTCTTTGAGCTGGGCATATATAAATGACACAACTCTCATGAATATATCCATATTTCTTCAAAGGCACTCACAGAATACTTGCTTTTTCTGTAGTACTAGATCCTTACTTAATACCATCTGCAGCAACGGGGCTGGTGCAAGAAGGGAGAGTGGAGAGAGGATGTAGAATGGCACGAGGAGGGAGACTAGGGCTGAGGCTTTGGGGTATGGTGCTGGATTGAGAATCGTGTGACACCTTTAGCCAGTCCTGGCTTTCTATTCACCACAATGCTTCATTTCGGGACATGTAGTTTTTTTTACGTGTTTGTTGAGTCTGAAAATACCCAAATGCAAAGTGTTGCAGGATAAAATCCATGGTTGCTGAAAAAGTCAAGCATTTCATAAGATCAACTGGATGCTGTGATAGTGCATGTTAGAAAGTGGATTTGTTCATTTCCAATACTGTAAATGCTTGAGCCACATGCGCTCCAAATATATCCCCTATACAGCTCTATTAAGGGAATACACTGTTCAATCACATCATACTTGTACCAAACTTTGACAAGGCAATATGTTATTATTTTGTAATAGTGTATAGAGAATATGCTTTTATTAAGATTTACTAAAAGACAAGACGGGCATATCAGAAGCAGCAAGGAAAGCTTTTCAAACGCAATAAAAGCAGATTGACTAATAGAAGTGTAAAGGCAGTGTGTGTTTGTGAGAGACAGAGTAGAAATATACGAAAGAGTGCAAGGTACATAGTAAGAATCTGTGTGAGTATGTAAAACTGAGTGTGTGAGAGAATGTGTGTGAGTATGTGTTTGTGTGTGAAAGTATGTGTGCTGCTGGTCTGGCATGCTGGAGGATATTTTTGCCTTATGGACAAGGGCACTAATAGCGTATGGATGGGAGGTGTTACTTATGGCAAACTGCAGGCCCTGACATGTTTCAATTAAGACACCATCATTGGCTGTGGGGACTCAAACTGCCTAATTGAGAAAGCCACTCACCCAGCCATATACAGTGGCAGGGACACAGAACACGTTCCACCACACCTGGCCGAAAGCCCTGACATGATGCACGTAATTCTTAGCATATGGGGTGGATCCATAGCAAAATGCTGGAACTGATATATGAGGTAATTCTTGTCAAAAGAGATCTTGTATTCGTTTTATACGGGGATGTCACTAGTAAAATATTCACCCTTGTATACGGGAGGGAATTTTTAGAGGTAGCAATGACTATGGCTGAAGTATCCACGGCAAATTTCTGGCACTGTCGTATTATATGTGTGCCTTGGTATGAGGGCTTCACAAATGAAGAAATGCTGACCTTGGTACAGTAAAAGTAATTTCTGACCTATGACATTTGAAAAAAATGGGATCGACTCCTTGGAAAGGCCAGGCTTCCCTGGTGCGCCATGAAAGTACTAGAATATTTCAAGAATGCCCTTTAAGAGTCTGTGGTGCTTTAGCATATTTGACCCCAAAAGTTTCACAAACTTCTCAGGGGAGAATTCCACTCTCCCTGAAACCACCTCCAAGGAATCTGTTTACTCGTTTTGCTGGCTTGAATTTGCACTAGTGAGCAGAATTTGCAGTGTGTAGAGGGACCAGTTTAACAGTAGAGTGTGCACTGTCACTTCAGAAAGTACAGGAGGAGAGATTTCACAATGAAATAACTGCATTGTCTAATCATAAAATGGATATAATTGCTTACATTTAAAAAGTGTCTAAGCCTGTCACTATCTAACCTACCAGTAATTTTTCCCAATTTATAGTCAAAATTGAGCCATGTGGTCCGGTCTATCCCAATAACTGTGAATCTGGCTCCCATGGCTTTTGGGGAGCTGTACATGTGCAGGCAGCTGCAGTTGAGGAGAGCAAACAGGCAGTACATTGATGCAGCAGGAAGGATGAGCATTAGGCATATTGGGGCTGCAACAACAGGCTTGTCGGTCAGAGTACTGGGATAGAAGGGCAGAACCAATTGCTAATTCTTCACCTGCACAGATGCCTTTGCAGCATTAATGTGGATGACACGGCTATTTCGAATGAGGGACGATTATTATTGAAAACCTCAACTCGCCAATAGGATTAGCCTGTCAATCAAAACATGGTCCGCAGTGTAGTTAATGCACACAGTGAGCATGTCATGATGCTTTAGGAATATTATTAGCCAATACGATTACCACATGGTAAAGGAGTCTTCTCAATGCAAACTGCCATATCATTAAGTTTTTTTTAGATGAGTGAACTCCCCTCAGGAGCCAACAGGAGTACGACAAGCACTGTTTCTCAATGACAGCACACGCCTTCTGCTCAATCAAATATTGTACTCACGGTAACCAACATATGGGAGGAGATAACGCCCCTCTCTTAGGTGTGCTTCTTAAAGCTCTTTTTCTGTTGATCACATATGTTCAGGAGGCTGCAGCAATGTGCATCCAGGCCTAAAAAGTAAAACTCTGAATCTCAGAAGTGCCTAAACATATCTGTGAACCACAGTGCTTTAAAAAATAACACATCACAACACTATACAAGTATCTTAACTTTTCCAGACTGATGCATGGAGTTATTTCAATGGTTGCAGAATATTAACCATTATCCAGAATCAGGGCAGTGGTTTTATAACACTCTGTTTTATTCAAGCTCTCATTGCTTTTATTTATTACCAACAATCTTGCACAGTTCCTATCTGCACCCATTGTGCCTTTGACTCATTGAAATCTTAGTAAGTGGATGACAGTGACTACAAGGAGACAGGCCGTGCACAGTGGGCAGTTGTCCTGTCGGAATATGTATCCTTTCTAGTTGAGTATATTCATGCAACATTATATTTTTCCTAAATTAATATGGGCTCTCTTATGGTTTGTTCACTCCGTACATGTTTAGTGGACTCCGTTAAATGTGTCATTGCATGGATACTAAACTGGTGCATATGTGTGTTCCATTGTTTAATCATTGAACTAAATATATAATATTTCCAATAATTGCCCATGTCTATACAGCACATACCTACAGGAATAGCCACTGCTCAATTTTTAAATGATGAGCAGCATGGATGTTTAATTTTCTTTTCTTCTGACGATCAAACCAGGAGTAAGTAGCAGGAAAACCTGACTGGAGCTATGACCTGATGCCTGCCTTGCTTCAGAGTAACCTGCCTTATGTCCTGGAAAGCTGACCTGTGGCCTAAAGATGGACAGAGGCCAAGAGACCTTAACGTGAGACAGGAGATCTGAACAGGGAGAGCTGATGAAGGGCCTCAAGGTCATAAAAACACACCTGCTAGAAGAATTCACAGGAAAAAGTGTCCTCCAAAGGTGAAGTGGCAGTGCCTCTGGTTATCCAGATGCTTTGGCAGCACGGTCGAAGACCTCACCACTTGCCCTTGCTTTGTGTCTGGCATACCTGCATTCCTTCCAACCCTCCAAATAATTGTATACACTCCCACTTCCCTCTTCTTTGCTCAATTATTGCTCAGTCATAATTTCAGCAATGCTCTGCAGTTTACTAGAAAACAGATAATGGAAACAACCAGAGTTACTCACCTTCAGCCTTGTGACCACACAGAACTTCATCAAGGCTGCAAAGGCTTGTAGGCCAGCAAATTCACTGGCAGACCCATTTCCTGCTAATATATACAAGAGTATCCTCATTTACAGCTCTGCAGCCTATCCAGCCAGAAATATCAACAACTCCTTGGCTAAAGGTCTATTCCCAAAAGAACTTCCTAAAACAAAGATGCCTTCAAACAAAGGATCCTGCTAACTTCTGGTCGATAACCAATTCCTTATACGCAAAAAGATGGAGACAAGACGAATATCTACATTCATTGAAGAAAGTAATCTTCTCTCAGATTTCTAAAACAGATTCTGGTGTGGCTGTGGCACAAAGGCAGCACTGACATCCGCACAGGATAAGTTAAACACTACAATGGATTCAAATAGAGAACCAGAATGTCAATCCTTGACTTCTCAGTTGCCTTCATTCTTTTCATCTCTACAGGGAATTGGAACACTCTTCCTAAACAAATAACTTTTTATCTGTATTCTAGCTAGACCTCTACCATCGAGGCTGGCATCTCTGCCCATAATACTCCTTACTTGGCAACTTTTTTAGCCAGCTCGTCAATAACAGACTGGTGCATTCTTGCATGGACGTGACTCAATATGCAACCTATACGGGAACTTCTCAATGTGGCATGGCAACAATAACTATTGAACTTTTATTTAGTGTTGCGCAGGTGCTTGGCAATGCATTTACAGGCAACAATATTTCCAAATCATTGCGCACAATTAACTCAAAAAGAAGGAATGGTATTTTGGGGAATTTAATCTGTGACTTAGCAGTCACACACCAGAACATAACGTGGGGTAACCACCTAAGCAGTCCTTAATTTGTAAAATAATAAATGCCGGGGCTCAAAGTTTTGCTCAGGAGCCTGCACCCGGCAATTTCAAATGTTGTGAGAGCTGAATACCAAGACTGCCTAAACGTGATTCTACCACGTGCCACTTTCATCCACCACCGGGCACTCCCTGTGCTTTTATCTCACTCTTGCAGGTTAGTTTTCATCTTTGCTTTCTTCCTTTGTCACAATTTTGCCATCTTTCTCTTCCTCCGGTCTTCCTATTGTGTTGTTCTCTCTCTTGTTCTGTAGTGAAGTCTTAGGAGTAAAAACATGTGTGGGACCCTGAAAATGAGTGCCAGTGGGCTCCACCTGCAATTACTGGCTCAAATTAAGCACTGCAACAAAGCCAGTTATTGTTATACCTGTACATAAGGGCAGCCTTACCCATGAATATTTTACAACATATGGTGTAAACTAAAATTGTATCTTCATCCAACAATGGGTCAGGAGCATTTTTCTGGCCTTGCAGTGAGTTGAATTTTAGGAACAGTGCAGTGGCAATATGAAACTTGAGGGGGACCCCTTGCAAAGTGCATGGAGGGGGGCCCCAATGCTCTGGACCCAGTCAGGAACTCTCAGGCCTGCCCATGCACGGTACTCGGAGAAGGCCCCTTGGAGCTCTGGGGCCCCCACTGCAACGCTGGGGCTGCGGGGGCTATTGTTGCACCACTGGAACAGTGTCAAATTAGGGGAGAGGATATGGCCTTACGGCCAGAGCTGGCGACTTTGGAGCTGGGCAACCAGGTTCGAGCCTCGGCGTCAGCTCAGCATCCTCTGATTCTGGGCAAATCCCTTAATCTCCCTGTGCCAACCAAAAAAATGAATATGTCCTTGTGTGATGTAACTGGTGCTCATGTAAAGCGATCCAATACCTTCGGGTTGAGTTTGCGCTATATAATCTGCACACAAAAAAAACCCATCTACTAAAAATATGTTTGTTATAATAAATTTGTCCAATATGTTTAAATTGCACAATTTGTCACTTCTTTTTCTTCATATAATGGCTGAGGTTAGCTCTGACACCATTTTTGGAAATGCTACTTGTCCTGCCCCATTGATGGGATTGTGTACCCCCCGCCCCCCCAGCCCCCGCTCGAAGTTCGGGTCTAGTTGCGCCCCTGTTCTTCACACAATGCGCACAATACAGTGGAATCCAAAGTGTAATGTCCAGCTGAGACCGCAAGAGGGCAGCAGTATGCAGAGAGAAATCTTCGAATATGTTTGTCATAAGAGTTTCAAACACATTTTTATAAAAGCTGACCTTGGTTTTTGAAGAGCTGGGTAAACGTTTGTAGGTCTGAACAGTCGTCCTCAGGTGCCCTCGCTTGCTCAGGTGCCCTTATAGAAGGCATATACCCTCATTTGCCCTCATTTTGACTTGTTGCCAGCCAGGTGGCCTTACTCTGTTTGGGCCCATTTGGCCTCCAGGGTTGCCCGTTCACAGAATGCCTTAAATGGTCCTTGCACGGGCCGAACCTAGGTTCCCCCACAAAGGAGTGACCTCACACAGGGTCAGCCCAGGTATTTGCACAAAGGTATCTAACGAGGGGCTCTCGGAGACGCTTCATCTGAAGCCGGCGTTTTGCTCAAAAAGTGCCCTGGGCAGGAACACATTAGGCGCCCAGGCTCAGGGCCGGCTTTAGCCCTGGTGGCGCCCTGCGCGACAATGTTTGTTGGCGCCCCCCTCCAATGACCCCCTCAGCCACAGATTCCCTCACTACCACCATTTGACAGTGCCCCTCATGTATCCATAACCTCTGTCTCTTAGATTAATTTAGTTTTATAGTGCCACTCATACCAGTTTAAGGTGTCACAACACTTTACATCACACACACATTGCACAGAGACAATTATACATGTGTAAATGAGTGTATAGGAAATGTTACAGAAGACAGAGGCCTACAAAGCGTAGGAGTCACATGTCATCCATTCTGGTAGGCAGTATAGTTTGAGTCCTTGGTCTGGAAAAACACAAATTCAGAATTCAAAATGTAACACCATTGTTAGGGGTTTTCTTTAATAATAAGAATTGATTTCTACCTAAATGAACCCTTTTTTCAATATTAGATAAGGAAAGACTGGGCAAAAAAACACATAGCTCTAGTACATTCCTTGCAGTTTGCATGCAGCTCTTTGAAGACAGTTAATATATTAGGATTTTAACTTATAAACTACAAGTAACAAAAGGATCTCTCTGACAAAAGCGGTAACCCACTGACCTCTTTAATTATATGCACTTTGTGATCTGAATGGGACTCGTTCTTTGCAGCAGGTATATTAACCCTCTGCACTACGAGTCAAAATTTCTTAGACAAAGCTCCGGTGTCTCTCCAAGAAGAACATTAATCAAATGAGTTATCTTTACATTTTTATTGCAGGGACTAGGAACGCGGCATCAGGTGCTTTTAAAACAATAAACATGGCGCTCCCACCCAAAGTTAGCGCCTGGTGCGATGTCACCGATCGCACCGCCCTAGAGCCGGCCCTGCCCAGGCTGCTGGTCACTAAAGAAAGAAGCAATGGGGGTCCCGTTTCTATACACAGACCAGTTACTACCTCATGCAGACTGGCTCTGAGCACAAACATTTCTGTTCCTCCTCCCCGACCCACCTTAATTGCCCACATCTTACCTCCTTCACACTGGTGACTAGGTGGTGGTGGTGCCCGGGTGCGAGCATGTGGGGTGCAAGGGGGTGAGAGGGACCTGAGACGGGAATTGCAGGAGCTGACAGGTGCTAAACATTGTGTCTGCAGCATATTAAAAAAAAGAAGATTAAAAGCAGTTAATGAAGAAAAACTTGAGGCCGGTCAGAGGGACACTGCTGCATGCACAACCTTCATGTAGTAAGTAGGCCTGGGCGGTAAATTCCGCTCCGCTCGCGGAATTTGCGGAATTTTGGCAATTCCGCGTTCTGCGGAGAACGCGGAATTGCCGAAAATTTTGCGATCCGCGGCGTAGCAGAATTTTTTCCTTGTTCGCGCTTTCAAACTGCATGTTCGTGCACGCGGTAGCGACTTACCGGGATCCCTGCGTTCGCCGACGAGTTTTCCTATCCGGCCGCGCGATCCCGAGAGAGTGTGCGATCGCGAACACGTCATTCGGACGCGCCATCGGACATCCGCGTTCGCGAACAGGAAACACGCATCGCGAGCGGGCGGGACAAGTGAAACAAGATGGCCGCGCCAATTGGCGACCGCATGGGCAAGTTCGCGAGATATTTCCCCCCAAGCACGCAAACAGCGTCCCCGAACAGGAAAAACGCATCGCGAACGGGCGGAACAAGCAATTCCGCATGCTCGCGGAATTCCGCGTAACTCGCGGAGATTTTTTACCGTTTCGCGGAACTTTGCGTAACGCGACTACGCAAATTCCGCCCACCCCTACAGTGGGCCCCTCTAACGGTTGGCGCCCTGGGCGTGATCCCCAACTCACCCATGCCAAAAGCCGGCCCGGGCCCTGGCTCTCCGCATAGCTCCTCTCCAAGGACATCGACGCTGCTGTTCTGAAGCCCCTTTGCATAGAGACGTCGTCGCGTACCATAGCATAAAACAAGAGCCCTCAGAGAGAGCTATCCTGGGGGCGGACCCCCACATGACTGTTTTCATGTGTCCTTTGCAGTACCTAAACTGACCTTGATTGCCCTCACACAGACCTGCCCTACTGGACTTCCGGGCAGAGGCATTGCGAGCTGTCCTACATCCTACTGTCCTGGCAGAGAGCTGCCCTTCGGTGCCCTCAGACCTGCCATTCGGGACGTGCACACAGGGTCAAGTGTCCTCACACAAAGCTATTCGTCGGCGGCCTTACACAGACTTGACCTACTTCACAGGTGCGCTCGCTCTGGAAACTCGAAAACGAGTGGTGAAAAAATGCGTAGATTTTGCCAGTGGGCAACATCAGTCCTAGGAATGCCCAGAGACAAGATGCCACAGTTGCCAGCGATACTCAGCACCTAGAGGTGCCATACGCACCAACAATGCACCCCATTCAGGGATGCCAAAGCTGCACCTATTGCTCTGCCCTCCAAGGTGCCACAAGTACTACCAGTGCACTGCACTTGGAGATCTCAAAAGCACCACCAGTGCACTGTACTCTGAGATGCCACAGGCACTACCAGTGCACTGCGCTGCACTCAGAGATCTCAAAAGCCCCACCAGTGCACTGTACTCTGAGATGCCACAGGTACTACCAGTGCACTGCACTGCGAGATCTCACATGTACCACCAGTGCACTCCTCTCCGAGATGCCGCAGGTACCACCAGTGCAGTGCACTCCGAGATCTCAGAAGTACTACCAGTGCACTACACTCCAATATGCCACAGATGCTACCAGTGCACTGCACTCTGAGATGCCACAGGTACCACCAACGCACTGCACTCCAAGATCTCACAAACCCCACCAGTGCACTGCACTCCGAGATCTTACACATACTAAAAGTGCACTGCACTCCGAGATCTCAGAAGCACCACCAGTGCACTGCACTCCGAGATCTCACAAGCACCACCAGTGCACTACACTCCGAGATGTCACAGGTACTACCAGGGCACTGCATTCTGAGATCTCACAGGTACCACCAGACACTGCACTCCGAGATGCCACAGGTGCTACCAGTGCACTGCACTCCGAGATCTCATACGTACCAGCAGTGCACTGCACTGCAAGATACCACAGGTGCTACCAATGCACTGCACTCAGAGATCTCACAAGTAACACCAGTGCACTGCACTCCGAGATCTCAAAAGCACCACCAGTGCACTGCACCCTGAGATGCCACAGGTACTACCAGTGCACTGCATTCCGAGATCTCACAAGCGCCACCAGTGCACTTCACTCCGAGATGCCACAGATGCTACCAGTGCACTGCACTCTGAGATCTCACAGGTACCACCAGTGCACTCCTCTCCGAGATGCGACAGGTAACACCAGTGCACTACAATCCAAGATCTCATAAGTACTACCAGTGCACTGCACTCCAAGATGCCACAGATGCTACAAGTGCACTGCACTCTGAGATGCCACAGGTACTACTGGTTCACTGCACTCCAAGATCTCACAAACTCCACCAATGCACTGCACTCTGAGATATTACACTTATTAACAGTGCACTGCACTCCAAGATCTCACAAGCACCACCAGTGCACTGCACTCCGAGATGACACATGTACTACCAGTGCACTGCACTCTGCGATCTCACAGGTCCCACCAGTGCACTGCACTACGAGATCTCGTAAGTACTACCAGTGCACTGCACTCCGAGATGCCACAGGTGCTACCAGTGCACTGCACTCCAAGACGACACAGGTACTACCAGTGCACTGTGTAGGAGAGTAGGACCTGCTTCACATGAGTACCCCCACTTTTTGCTGATGCTTCACTGTTTTTCGACTTTAGTCTGGCTGGGGCCCTGCTAATCAGAACCCCAGCCTAGCTGCTTCCTCTCTAAAATGGTTTCAATGTACCTTAGGTACATCTCTGATTGGAATCTGGAGTGCCCTTATAAGTCCCTAGTATATGGTATACTATGTACCCAGGGCATAGGTACCCCAGAGGCCTGCCAGGGGCTGAAGCATGTATTGTGCCACCCCTGGAAGGCCCTCCAAAATGACACCACAGGTCTGCTACTGCAGCCTGGGTAAGGTGGTGCATGCACCCCTTACTGTGATATAGGTTACCTATATCACTACATCTATACTCACATATAACCCTATAAGTCACTCCTATGGCAGGCCTTATCAATCCTGAAGGCAGAGTGCTTGGTTCTTATGTGAGAGGGTGCCCCTGCATGAGCAGAGCCCCTCTGCAGCGTTCGTAGACCCTTCTCTGATGCTGTTTGTAGTGCAGCCTGACCATATACTCTTACGAGTATATGGTGTGGAGAAGTGGAGAAGTGTGGCTCAATGGTTAGAGCGGCAGACCCTGATGCAGAGGTCTAGCCCGGACCAGGGTTCAATTCCCGCCTCGGCGGGTCTTGGGCTCAATTTCCTCTGACCTGATAATTCTCGCCTTGGTGCCTATTCTGATCATGGGTCCCACTCTGCAACTCTGGGCAATAGCTTGCTTAATCTCCACAACGGCCCCCACAACGCTAGGATGCCTGGCTTCACCTTGGGGGTGCCCAGGAGTGGGCATCTCACAGGGAAAGGCCAGGAAGGGTTCCACAGCGGTATGCGTACAAGCGCCTGAGATACCCCTTCGGGGGTCGATTCGGGCGCTATACAAATACTACTACATTTACATTTACGTGCATTATAACCTCGCGTTAAATGCTAACTTTGGGATGGCTGCACGGAAACATGTCGTGTTTGGTGTCAAACATCTTGGAATACTACCCCCCGCCAGTTCTGGTGGCGGGGTAGCATTCCACCCTTCTAGAGGGAGAGACATGTACACACCGGCCTACCCGGTAACTTCTTTACAGAGCCCTGGCATCACAAAATGGATGCCACTGCCACAGACACGGGTCTGGCCTCCTGCTGCTGACTGAAACTCCAGCAGGGGAGGCCTGGACAATAGGTTTCCTGTCCAAGGGAGGTGTAACCACCTCCCCAGACAGGATAATGTGTATTGGGGCTGGGCGGGAGCACTCTCTGGTGCTTTGAAGTCCTGCACTGGGGGCACATTTGGTGTCCCTGTGCATACCCCAGTTCAAACCGGTTCAGGGGCTTCTAGCCCCTGCTCTGGCACAAAACTGGACAAAGGGAGATGGGTGTAACCACCCCTCTTCCCTGACCCTCCCATAGGTGGGTCCCCAGAGTATGTCCAACCCCCTAACTTAGTATAAGTATGGGACCCCAGTCCTTAGGACTTTAGATTACCCTGGATGAAACTCTGACACTGAATCCTGGACCTTCGACACTCTACTTCAAGATTAGAGGACTGAAGAATCTCCCTTGGGGTCAAGGAGTGACTCCCCTGCTTGGCAGGCACCTAAGAAGCAATTGTCCAGTCTGCATCGCTGAAGCTCCCGCCGGACGCCGAAGTCTTTGCAACACCAGAGGTGGACTTCCAGACTTCTCCGAGGCTGCCCTGAGTCCCCAGAGAAGCTGAGGCCCGTAGCTGTTGTGGGTAACGTGGAACCGTGACCCCTGGACACCGAGAACTTTTGCAAGTGCATCCTCTTCCTGGTCTCCCACGAAGTTGTGCTTTGGGCTCCGAGTAGCCCCCGCCTCCAGCACCGACTGCACCGAAGATCACTGGCCGCCACTCCACGAGTGTCCTGTGAGCCAGCTCCACGTGCGTCCACTCGAGGCTCCTTCGCGGTCGCTAGTCCGTTGGCTAGTGGGCCCTCCCGAAGGCAACTCTTCTTCTGCTTGGGCTTTCCTGGTTGCTCCAGATGTGCCCTGACTTACCCTTGCTGGGTGAGTCCCTCAGACCTTGCTGGTCTGCATCAACGTCCTTTCTTCATTTCCACGTGACTTGCCGTTGCCAAGGCTTGTTGGGTCCAATCCGGTCGCCGACACCTCAGCAATCGACAGACGTCGTGGCACAGCTCGAATCCAGCTCCTGGTTGTCGTTGACACCTCCTGGACCTCGTGGCTGAAGAGTCAAGATGACCATCAACCTACCTGAAGCACCCGACATCGGTGGGCATCCGCTCATCGCCTTCCTGGTCACTGGCTAGTGACCCAGACTCTGTCCCCTCTGCTTTCAGGTTCTTCAGCTCTTCGATCCACCCGGACACTTTCAACTTGGCCGCCAGCAGCCTGCTGCAGCAGATCGCCATTGAAAACGACGACGAAACCCGACGACAAAAGACACCTATGCACCCGGCTTCCCTGGGTGAGGTAACTCGAGTACTCCGGTGCTCCCGTGGGTATTGACTCTAGAACTGCCTAGTTCTAAAGGGATTTGCTCCAAGTCCTCCTCTAAGTGTCCTTTCCTTTTAAAATTCCAACCGCGACTTTCCCCATAGAAGTTAACGGCGATTCGCGGCTGTGTTCTCACACTGCACGCGTCCCCCGTGGATCCCCTGTGTCACTACTGTGGGTGGTTCCTTGTGGTCCAAGCACTTCTACAGGCTCTAGGCCTTGTGTCTAGCTCAGTCGTGGTTCTTATACCACTATTTTAGTATATGGTTTGGTACGCCCCTAGGGCTCAAACGTGTATTTGTGCTATTACTGTTGATAACTGACTTGTAAAGTATGTACTTCGAACTCTAGCCTCATAAAGAGACTAGAGGGGTGTGTTTAAGACAAAATACATATATTTTATATATATACCTGGCGTGGTCCTCTTTCATTTGGTCACTCAAGAGATTATAGACTGGTAAAACAAGCTGCTTTACATTCCTTCAAGACTTAGCCTGAAGGCTGCTCTCCATAGCTACCACTAGGATAGCTTTCAATAAAGGTTGTCTTTAACCTATCTCCAATAAGGGGTTGTTTGGACTGGTGCAAGGTGCCCACTATAATTAGTGGACAGCATATACCAGGCCAACTTCTCACATTGGTGTGCAGCGTGTGGGATTCCAGCTTGCTATTGTTTTACCAGATAATCTCAATTGAATTGATCAACTGAAAACCACTAAATGTACCTTAGGTACATATAAATACAAGCTTAGTATACAGTAAGTTCTACTGAACTTAGAGTTGTGTGTTAAGGGCTAGCACACCCTATCTACAACTCAAGAGAGTTTAGTAGGCCACACTAGAGTAGGTAGTGCATACACCACACCTCACTAGTAATGTCTTCAAGGCCAGGAACCAGTGGGTCCCTGCCAGAAGCCAATGGGCTTCTTCCCTCCAAGTATGATAATCTCCCATTCTTGGAATTGAGAGAGTTATGCAAGATTAGGAAGCTGAAGACAGGCAAAAGTGCCAACACCCAACGTCTCATGGAGATGCTACTGCTGGATGATCTCAGAAGACCCTTTGGGCCTGAAGGGGTAGGCAGAGAGGGTGGGGCAGAAGATGAGGAAGGGGCCAGGGGTGAAATCACCCAGGACCCCCCCTCTGAAACTGGCCAGGAAGGTGACAATGACCTTGACCTGGAAGAAGCAGCTATTCCTTAGGATGAGGAGGAGGATCAGACTGACCTCCCCTTTGTCCCCCCAGGAAGAGTTGTGAGTGTGCCCAGAAGGCCTAGATCTCCTTCTCAGGAGTCTAACCACTCTGACACCTCAGTAGGGACCTCTGTTTCCTCTCATAGGAGGGAATCCTCCAATGAGAGGAAAGAGAGACTACTCAAGTATGGAGAAGCTCAGTTGAGACTCAGAAGAGAGCAGTTGGCTATAGACAGGGAGTCCCTAGAGCTTGACAGGCAAAGAAAAAAGTTGGGACTAGAGTCCCATGGTGGCAGCAACTTCCCTAGTGGTAGGGAAAGGTCTTATGAGCATAGAAACCTGAGCAAGATTGTCCCTCCCTACCAGAGTGGGAACGACATCCACAAATGGATTTCTGCACTGGAGAAGGCCTGTAAAGTACAGACGGTCCCTCAGGAGCAGTGGGCAGCAATCTTGTGGCTCTCCTTTGCAGGCAAAGGTAGAGACAAGCTCCTCTCTGTTAGAGAAGAGGATGCTGATAATTATCCAGTCTTAAAAAGTGCATTGATTGATGGGTTTGGCCTAACAACTGAACAATACAGGTTAAAGTTCAGAGATACCCAAAAGGCACAGAATCAAGACTGGGTGGACTTTGTTGATTGTTCTGCTAAGGCTCTGGAAGGTTGGTTAGTGGGCAGTAAGGTATGTGACTTCAAAGGATTGTACAATCTTATCATGAGGGAGCAGATTCTTAATAACTGTCAAAATCAGCTGTTGCATCAGTACCTGGTGGACTCTTATCTGACCTCTCCCCAAGAATTGGGAAAGAAGGCAGACAAATGGGTCAGAACCAGGGTGAGGCAGAAGGTACAGAACCAAGGTGGTGACCCAAAGAAGCAAGATTCTAAAACCTCTGACAAGGGTGGGGAGAAGGGTAAAGACCAAAAGTCTTCACAAGGCCCCCAAAAATCTTCTTCAAGTGGGGATTCACAGTCTAACAAAGGGAAAGGCCAAAAGAAACCATGGTGCAAAGTCTGTAAGCAAAAGACACACTGGGCCAGTGATTGCACCAAGTCCAAAGACTCTGTTCCAGCCCCCACCAATGCTCCTAAGGCACCTGTTCCCCCTAGTGCAGTTACAATTGGTGGTGGGACTACCCAAGCCAAGGGTTTAGTAGGGTTGACCCTGGGTAAGGAGATGAGCTCTGACCTAGTCAGAGAACTCACTCAGGCTGTCCTAGTCTGTGATGGAGGCATGGATGTGACCTCCTCTGTGAGTCCCAGTAATATGGGTAAGTACAGGCAACAGCCATTAATAAATGGAAAAGAGGCTTTGGCATTTAGGGACACAGGAGCAAGTGTCACCATGGTGACACAAGATCTTGTGGATCCTGGGCAGATTATACTTGGTGAAATGTACCAAGTGACCAATGCTAGCAATGTCAGAACAGACCATACTCTGGCAGTTGTTAACTTCTCCTGGGGAGGGGTAACTGGCCTTAAGAAGGTTGTGGTAAGTGCAGACCTACCAGTTGAATGCTTGCTTGGCAATGATCTAGAAACTTCCGCTTGGGCAGAAGTGGAGCTCAGGACCCATGCAGAAATGCTGGGCATCCCTGCAGATGTGTTTGCTGTGACCAGGTCACAGAGCAAAATGTCTAACACTGAACAGGCCTTGGATGCTGGAACAATGGACCAAGTGCCATCCAAGAGGAGGAGTAGTAGGGTAAAGGTAGTGCCTTCCCCCTTGGATCAGAAGGAAGATCAGTCTCTTCAGGGAGATGATCTCAGTCCTGAGGAAGGAACTGTCCCAGAGGAGCTTGAGCCTGATCAGGTTGAGTTCTTAGGGACAGGGGGCCCTTCCAGGGCAGATCTGAGCCAGGAGCAGCAGAGCTGCCCCTCTTTTGAACCCCTCAGACAGCAAGCTGCTGCTGAGGCTGCTGGGAAAGCTAGTGGTCCCCATACAGTGTATTGGGATGATGGACTCTTGTACTCAGAGTGTAGAGACCCCAAGCCTGGTGCCACCAGGAGGTTGGTTATACCTCTGAAGTTCAGGGGCTTCCTATTGACCCTAGCCCAATGACATTCCTTTAGCAGGTCACCTGGGCCAGAACAAAACTTGGGACAGAATTGTCCCTCACTTTCACTGGCCCCACATGTCTGAAGAGTCCAAGGAGTTTTGTCGCTCCTGTGTAACCTGCCAAGCCAGTGGCAAGGCAGGTGGCACTACAAAGGCCCCCCTGTTACCACTACCTGTGGTGGGGGTTCCCTTTGAAAGGGTGGGGATTGACATTGTTGGTCCCATGGATCCCCAAACAGCATCTGGGGACAGGTTTATCCTGGTGGTGGTGGACCATGCCACCAGGTACCCAGAGGCTATTCCCCTTAGGACCACTACAGCACCTGTAGTGGCAAGAGCCCTCCTGGGAATTTTCTCAAGAGTGGGCTTCCCTAAGGAAGTTGTATCAGACAGGGGCGCAGACTTTATGTCTGGATACTTGAAGGCAATGTGGAAGGAGTGTGGAGTGACTTACAAGTTCACCACACCCTATCACCCACAATGCAATGGTTTAGTTGAGAGATTCAACAAAACCTTGAAGGGCATGATTAAAGGGCTCCCAGAGAAGCTTAGGCGAAGATGGGACATACTCTTGCCCTGCCTTTTATTTGCATACAGGGAGGTGCCTCAAAAGGGGTTGGCTACAGCCCTTTTGAACTTTTGTTTGGTCACCCTGTCAGGGGTCCATTGTGCTTGGTGAAGGAAGGATGGGAGTTACCTCTCAAGCCCCCAAAGCAGGACATAGTGGACTATGTACTTGGTCTCCGCTCCAGGATGGCTGAGTACATGAAAAAGGCAACTAAAAACCTTGAGGCTAGCCAGGAACTCCAAAAAGCCTGGCATGACCAAAAGGCTGTACTGACTGTTTACCAGCCAGGGCAGAAGGTGTGGGTGTTGGAGCCAGTGGCCCCAGCAGTTCTCCAAGACAAATGGAGTGGACCCCATACCATTGTTGAACAGAAGGGTGAGGTTACCTATTTAGTAGACCTAGGAACACCCAGGAGTCCCCACAGCGTTCTCCATGTCAACAGATTGAAACCATATGTGGACAGGGCAGACATGGGCTTGCTCATGGCTACTGATGAGGGAAAGGAGGAAGAGAGTGACTAACTCCCTGACCTGCTCTCACAAAACCCTGATGATGGGTCAGTGGATGGTGTAGCCTTGGCAGGCAGCCTCACTGCCCAGCAGCAAACTGATTGCAGACAGGTGCTCAATCAGTTCAGGCATATGTTCTCTCTGACACCAAGTCAGACCACCTGGTGCACTCATGAAGTGGACACTGGGGACAGTCTGCCTTTTAAAAATAAGATTTATAGGCAACCTGACCATGTCAGGGACTGTATCAGGACAGAAGTCCAGAAGATGTTGGATTTGGGAGTTATTGAACCCTCAGATAGCCCTTGGGCTAGTCCAGTGGTCCTTGTGCCAAAACCTCACACCAGTGGTGGGAAAAGAGAGATGAGGTTTTGTGTGGACTACAGGGGTCTCAATGCAGTCACTAGGACTGATGCCCATCCAATACCCAGGGCAGATGAGCTAATAGACACTTTGGCATCAGCCAAGTATCTAAGCACATTTGACCTAACAGCTGGCTACTGGCAGATCAGGCTAGCTGATGATGCAAAGCCAGAAAACAGCATTCTCAACCCCTAGTGGGCATTATCAATTTGTGGTAATGCCCTTTGGTTTGAAGAATGCACCTGCCACTTTTCAGAGGTTGGTGAACACAGTCCTTACAGGTCTGGAAGCCTACAGTGCAGCATATCTAGATGATATTGCTGTCTTTAGCTCCACCTGGGAGGATCACCTGGTCCACCTCAGAAATGTTTTGCAGGCCCTGCAGAAAGCAGGCCTAACTATCAAGGCCACAAAGTGCCAGATAGGGCAGAGTCAGGTTGTGTACCTGGGCCACCTTGTGGGTGGAGGCCAGGTTCAACCATTGCAGAGCAAGATCCAGTCCATCATGGACTGGACTGCTCCAACTACCCAGACTCAGGTGAGAGCCTTTTTAGGCCTGACTGGGTACTATAGGAGATTTGTCAAGGGGTATGGATCAATAGTGACACCCCTGAATGACTTAACTTCCAAGAAAATGCCCAAAAGGTTCAGCGGACAGTTAGCTGTCAAAAGGCATTTGATGACCTGAAGCAGGCCATGTGCACTGCTCCCATTCTACAGAGTCCTGATTACTCCAAGAAGTTCATTGTCCAAACAGATGCATCTGAATTGGGGGTAGGGGCTGTACTGTCACAATTGAATGAAGAAGGTCAGGATCAGCCAGTAGCTTTCATTAGCAGAAGGCTGACCCCTAGAGAGAAACGTTGGTCAGCCATTGAGAGGGAGGCCTTTGCTGTGGTCTGGGCTCTGAAGAAGTTGAGGCCATACTTGTTTGGTACTCACTTCCTTGTTCAAACAGACCATAAGCCCCTCTTATGGCTAAAACAAATGAAGGGTGAAAACCCCAAACTGCTTAGGTGGTCCATTTCCCTACAGGGGATGGACTTTACAGTGAAACATAGACCTGGGAGTAACCATGCCAATGCAGATGGACTCTCTAGGTACTTCCACTTAGAACATGAAGACTCAACTGGACAAGGTTAGTTTAATGTCCCTACGTTTGGGGGGGGGTTGTGTAGGAGAGTAGGATCTGCTTCACATGGGTACCCCCACTTTTTGCTGATGCTTCACTGTTTTTCGACTTTAGTCTGGCTGGGGCCCTGCTAATCAGAGCCCCAGCCTAGCTGCTTCCTCTCTAAAATGGTTTCCATGTACCTTAGGTACATCTCTGATTGGAATCTGGAGTGCCCTTATAAGTCCCTAGTATATGGTATACTATGTACCCAGGGCATAGGTACCCCAGAGGCCTGCCAGGGGCTGAAGCATGTATTATGCCACCCCTGGAAGGCCAGCCAAAATGACACCACAGGTCTGCTATTGCAGCCTGGGTAAAGTGGTGCATGCACCCCTTACTGTGATATAGGTTACCTATATCACTACGTATACACACACATATAAACCTATAAGTCACTCCTATGGCAGGCCTTATCAATCCTGAAGGCAGAGTGCTTGGTTCTTATGTGAGAGGGTGCCCCTGCATGAGCAGAGCCCCTCTGCAGCATTCGGAGACCCTTCTCTGATGCTGTTTGTAGTGCAGCCTGACCATATACTCTTAAGTGCATTATAACCTCGCGTTAAATGCTAACTTTGGGATGGCTGCACGGAAACATGTCGTGTTTGGTGTCAAACATCTTGGAATACTACCCCCCGCCAGTTCTGGCGGCGGGGGTAGCATTCCACCCTTCTAGAGGAGAGACATGTACACACCGGCCTACCCGGTAACTTCTTTACAGAGCCCTGGCATCACAAAATGGATGCCACTGCCACAGACACGGGTCTGGCCTCCTGCTGCTGACTGAAACTCTGGCAGGGGAGGCCTGGACAATAGGTTTCCTGTCCAAGGGAGGTGTAACCAGCTCCCCAGACAGGATAATGTGTATTGGGGCTGGGCGGGAGCACTCTCTGGTGCTTTGAAGTCCTGCACTGGGGGCACATTTGGTGTCCCTGTGCATACCCCAGTTCAAACCGGTTCAGGGGCTTCCAGCCCCTGCTCTGGCGCGAAACTGGACAAATGGAGATGGGTGTAACCACCCCTCTTCCCTGACCCTCCCATAGGTGGGTCCCCAGAGTATGTCCAACCCCCTAACTTAGTATAAGTATGGGACCCCAGTCCTTAGGACTTTAGATTACCCTGGATGAAACTCTGACACTGAATCCTGGACCTTCGATGCTCTACTTCAAGATTAGAGGACTGAAGAATCTCCCTTGGGGTCAAGGAGTGACTCCCCTGCTTGGCAGGCACCTAAGAAGCAATTGTCCGGTCTGCATCGCTGAAGCTCCCGCCGGACGCTGAAGTCTTTGCAACACCAGAGGTGGACTTCCAGACTTCCCCGAGGCTGCCCTGAGTCCCCAGCAAAGCTGAGGCCTGTAGCTGTCGTGGGTAACGTGGAACCGTGACCCCTGGACACTGAGAACTTTTGCAAGTACATCCTCTTCCTAGTCTCCCACAAAGTTGTGCTTTGGGCTTCGAGTAGCCCCCGCCTCCAGCACCGACTGCACCGAAGATCACTGGCCACCACTCCACGAGTGTCCTGTGAGCCAGCTCCACGTGCATCCACTCGAGGCTCCTTTGTGGTCGCTAGTCCGTTGGCTAGTGGGCCCTCCCGAAGGCAACTCTTCTTCTGCTTGGGCTTTCCTGGTTGCTCCAGATGTGCCCTGACTTACCCTCACTGGGTGAGTCCCTCAGACCTTGCTGATCTGCATCAAAGTCTTTTCTTCATTTCCATGTGACTTGCCGTTGCCAAGGCTTGTTGGGTCCAATACGGTCGCTGACACCTCAGCAGTCGACAGACGTCGTGGGATAGCTAGAATCCAGCTCCTGGTCATCGTCGACGCCTCCTGGACCTCGTGGCTGAAGAGTCAAGACAACTGTCAACCTACCTGAAGCACCCGACATCAGTGGGCATCCGCTCATCGCCTTCCTGGTCACTGGCTAGTGACCCAGACTCTGTCCCCTCTGCTTTCAGGTTCTTCAGATCTTCGATCCACCCTTGGATCCACCCGGACACTTTCGACTTGGCCGCCAGCAGCCTGCTGCAGCAGATCGCCATTGAAAACGACGACGAAACCCGATGACAAAAGACACCTATGCACCCGGCTTCCCTGGGTGAGGTAACTCGAGTACTCCGGTGCTCCCGTGGGTATTGACTCTAGAACTGCCTAGTTCTAAAGGGATTTGCTCCAAGTCCTCCTCTAAGTGTCCTTTCCTTTTAAAATTCCAACCGCGACTTTCCCCATAGAAGTTAACGGAGATTCGCGGCTGTGTTCTCACACTGCACGCGTCCCCCGTGGGTCCCCTGTGTCACTACCGTGGGTGGTTCCTTGTGGTCCAAGCACTTCTACAGGTTCTAGGCCTTGTGTCTAGCTCAGTCGTGGTTCTTATACCACTATTTTAGTATATGGTTTGGTACGCCCCTAGGGCTCAAACGTGTATTTGTGCTATTACTGTTGATAACTGACTTGTAAAGTATGTACTTCGAACTCTAGCCTCATAAAGAGACTAGAGGGGTGTGTTTAAGACTAAATACATATATTTTATATATATATACCTGGTGTGGTCCTCTTTCATTTGGTCACTCAAGAGATTATAGACTGGTAAAACAAGCTGCTTTACATTCCTTCAAGACTTAGCCTGAAGGCTGCTCTCCATAGCTACCACTAGGATAGCTTTCAATAAAGGTTGTCTTTAACCTATCTCCAATAAGGGGTTGTTTGGACTGGTGCAAGGTGCCCACTATAATTAGTGGACAGCATATACCAGGCCAACTTCTCACACAGTGCACTGCACTCCGAAATCTCACAAGCACAACCAGTGCACTGCACTCCGAGATCTCATAAGTACTACCAGTGCAGTGCACTCTGAGATGCCACAGGTGATACCAGTGCACGGCACTCCGAGATGCCAAAGGTACTACCGGTGCACTGCACTCCAAGATCTCACAAGCACCACCAGTGCACTACACTCCAAGATGTCACTGGTACTACCAGTGAATGCACTCCTAGATCCCACAAGCACCACCACTGCACTGCACTCTGAGATGCTACAGGTACTACCAGTGTACCGCACTCTGAAATCCCACAAGTACGACCAGTGCACTGCACTCCAAGATGCTACAGGTACTACCAGTGCACTGCATTCCGAGATGGCACAAGTACTACCAGTACACTGCACTTTGAGATCTCACAAGCACCACCAGTGCACTGCACTCCAAGATGCTACAGGCACTACCAGTGCACTGCACTCTAAGATCTCACAAGTTCCAGCAGCGCACTGCAATCCGAGATGCCACAGGTGCTACCAGTGCAATGCACTTGAGATGCCGCAGGAACTACCAGTGCACTGCACTCGGAGATCTCACAGGCACCACCAGTGCACTGCACTCTGAGATGCCACAGGTGCTACCAGTGCACTGCACTCCGAGATGCCACAGGTACTACCAGTGCACTGCACTCAGAGATCTCACAAGCACCACCAGCGCGCTGCACTTTGAGATGCCATGGACACTACCAGTGAAATCCAAGATCTCACAGGAACCACCAGTGCACTGCACTCCGAGATGCCACAGGTACTACCAGTGTAAGGCACTCTGAAATGCCACGGGTACTACCAGAGCACTGCACTCTGAGATCTCACAAGCACCACCAGTGCACTGTACTCCGAGATGCCACAGGTACGACCAGTGCACCGCACTTGAAATGCTACAGGTACTATCAGTGCACTGCACTCTGAGATCTCACAAGTACTAGCATCGCACTGCACTCCGGGATACCACAGGTGCTGCCAGTGCACTGCACTCTGAGATGCCAAAAGTACTACCATTCCACTGCACTCAGAGATCTCACAAGCACCACTAGTGCACTGCACTCCGAGATGTCACAGGCACTAACAGTGTAGTGCACTCAGAGATCTCACAGGCACCACCAGTGCACTGCACTCTGAGATCTCACAAGTAATACCAGTGCACTGCACACAGAGATGCCACAGGTACTAGAATTGTACTGCACTCTGAGATCTCACACGTAAAACCAGTGCACTGCACTCCGAGATGCCACAGGTGCTACCAGTGCACAGCAGACAGCAATGGCATGGGTACCACCAGTGCACTGCCCCTCCGAGATGCCACAGGTACCACCAATGCACTGCACTCAGAGATCTCACAAGCACCACCAGTACACTGCACTCCGAGATGCCACAGGTACTACCAATGCACCTCTCTGAGAGATGCCACATGTACTACCTGTGCACTGCACTCCGAGATGCCACAGGCACTACCAGTGTACTGCACTCCGAGATGCCACAGGCACTACCAGTGTACTGCACTCTTAGATCTCACAGGCACCACCAGTGCACTGCACTCAAGAGATGCCACAGGTCCGACCAGTGCACTGCATTCCGAGTTGCCACATGTACTACCAGTGCACTGCACTTGAGATGCCACAGGCACTACCAGTGCACTGCACTCCGAGATCTCACAGGCACCACCAGTGCACTGCACTGAAGAGATACCACAGGTCCCACCAATGTCCTGCATTTAGAGATGCCACAGGTCCTACCAGTGCACTATACTCCGCGTTGCCACAGGCTTCACCAATGGACTGCACTCAGAGATGCCACAGGTCCTACCAGTGCACTGTACTCTGAGTTGCCCCATGTACTACCAATGCACTGCACTCCGAGATGCCACAGGCACTACCAGTGCACTTCACTCCTAGATACCACAGGTACCACCAATGCACTGCACTCCGAGATCTCACAAGCACCAACAGTGCACTGCACTCCGAGATCTCATAAGTACTACCAGTGCAGTGCACTCTGAGATGCCACAGGTGCTACCAGTGCACGGCACTCCGAGATGCCAAAGGTACTACCGGTGCACTGTGTGAGAAGTTGGCCTGGTATATGCTGTCCACTAATTATAGTGGGCACCTTGCACCAGTCCAAACAACCCCAAATTGGAATTAGGTTAAAGACAACCTTTATTGAAAGCTATCCTAGTGGTAGCTATGGAGAGCAGCCTTCAGGCTAAGTCTTGAAGGAATGTAAAGCAGCTTGTTTTACCAGTCTATAATCCCTTGAGTGACCAAATGAAAGAGGACCACACCAGGTATATATTTAAAATATATGTATTTAGTCTTAAACACACCCCTCTAGTCTCTTTATGAGGCTAGAGTTCGAAGTACATAAGTTACAAGTCAGTAATCAACAGTAATAGCACAAATACACGTTTGAGCCCTAGGGGCGTACCAAACCATATACCAATAAAGTGGTATAAGAACCACGACTGAGCTAGACACAGGGCCTAGAGCCTGTAGAAGTGCTTGGCCCTCAAGGAACCACCCAAGGTAGTGACACAGGGGACCCACGGGGACGCGTGCAGTGTGAGAACACAGCCGCGAGCCGCCGTTGACTTCTATGGGTAATGTTGCGGTTGGAGTTTTAAGGAAAAAGGACACTTAGAGGAGGACTTGGAGCAAACCCTTTAGAACTAGGTTGTTCTAGAGTCTATACCCACGGGAGCACCAGAGTACTCGAGTTACCTCACCCAGGAAGCCGGGTGCATAGGTGTCTTTCGGGGTCGGGTTTCGTCGTCGTTTTCAATGGCGATCTGCGGCAAAGTGCTGCTGGCGGCCAAGTCGAAAATGTTCGGGTGGATCCAAAGGTGGATCGAAGATCTGAAGAACCTGAAAGCAGAGGGGACAGAGTCTGGGTCACTAGTCAGTGACCAGGAAGGCGATGAGCAGATGCCCACCGATGTCGAGTGCTTCAGGTAGGTTGACGGTCATCTTGACTCTTCAGCCACGAGGTCCAGTAGGCGTCGACGATGACCAGGAGCTGGATTCGAGCTGTCCCATGACGTCTGTCGCTTGCTGAGGTGTCGGTGACCAGATTGGACCCAACAAGCCTTGGCAACGGCAAGTCTAATGGAAATGAAGAAAGGACAGTGATGCAGACCAGCAAGGTCTGAGGGACTCACTCAGAGAGGGTAAGTCAGGGCACGTCTGGAGCAACAAGAGAAGCCCAAGGAAAAGAAGAGTTGCCTTCGGAGGGGCCCACTAGCCAACGGACTAGCAACCGCGAAGGAGCCTCAAGTGGACGCACTTAGAGCTGGCTTACGGGACACTCGTGGAGTGGAGGCCAGGGAACTTCGGTGCAGTCGATGCTGGAGGTGAGGGCTACTAGGAGCCCAAAGCACAACTTCGTGGAAGACCAGGAAGAGGATGCACTTGCAAATGTTCTTGGTGCCCAGGGGTCACGGTTCCACGTTACCCACGATAGCCACGGGCCTTAGCTTCGCTGGGGACTCAGGGTAGCCTTGGGGAAGTCTGGAAATCCACCTCTGGTGTTGCAAAGACTTCGGCGTCCGGCAGGAGCTTCAGTGATGCAGACTGGACAATTGCTTCTTAGGTGCCTGCCAAGCAGGGGAGTCACTCCTTGACCCCAAGGGAGATTCTTCAGTCCTCTAATCTTGAAGTAGAGCATCGAAGGTCCAGGATTCGGATTCAGAGTTTCGTCCAGGGTAATCTAAAGTCCTAAGGACTGGGGTCCCATACTTATACTAAGTTAGGGGGTTGGACATTCTCTGGGGACCCACCTATGGGAGGGTCAGGGAAGAGGGGTGGTTACACCCATTCCCTTTGTCCAGTTTCGCGCCAGAGCAGGGGCTGGAAGCCCCTGAGCCGGTTTGAACTGGGGTATGCACAGGGACACCAAATGTGCCCCCAGTGCTGGACTTCAAAGCACTTTGAGAGTGCACCCACCCAGCCCCAATACACATCAGCCTGTCTGGGAGGTGGTTACACCTCCCTGCAACAGGAAACCTATTGTCCAGGCCTCCCCTGCCGGAGTTTCGGTCGGCAGCAGGAGGCCAGACTCGTGTCTGTGGCTGCAGCATCCATTTTGTGATGCCAGGGCTCTGTAAAGTTAATACCTGGTATGCCGGTTGGCACATGTCTCTCCCTCTAGAAGGGTGAAATGCTACCCCCACCGCCAGAACTGGCGGGGGGTAGTATTCCAAGATGTTTGACACCAAACACGACATGTTTCCGTGCAGCCATCCCAAAGTTAGCATTTAACGCGAGGTTATAATGCACTTAAGAGTATATGGTCAGGCTGCACTGCAAACAGCATCAGAGGAGGTACTCCGAATGCTGCAGAGGGGCTCTGCTCATGCAGGGGCACCCTTTCACATGAAAAACAAGCACTCTGCCTTCAGGATTGTCAAGGCCTGCCATAGGAGTGACTTATAGGTTTACATGTGTGTGCAATGGTAGTGATATAGGTAGCCTATACCACTGTAAGGGGTGCGTGCACCACCTTACTCAGGCTGCAGTAGCAGACCTGTGGTGTCATTTTGGAGGGCCTTCCAGGGGTGGCACAATACATGCTTCAGCCCCTGGTAGGCCCCTGGGGCACCTATGCCCTGGGTACATAGTATACCATATACTAGGGACTTATAAGGGCACCCCAGAATCCAATCAGAGAAGTGCCTAAGGTACTTGGAATCCATTTAGAGAGGAAGCAGCTAGGCTGGGGACCTGAATAGCAGGGCCCCAGCCAGACTAAAGTCAGAATACAGTGAAGCATCAGCAAAAAGTGGGGGCAACCATAAGAGGCAGATCCTACTCTGCTACACACTGCACTCCAAGATCTCACAAGCGCCACCAGTGCACTACACTCCAAGATGCCACTGGTACTACCAGTGCACTGCACTCCTAGATCCCACCAGCACCACCAGTGCACTGCACTCTGAGATGATACAGGGACTACCAGTGTACCGCAATCTGAAATTCCACAAGTACGACCAGTGCACTGCACTCCAAGATGCTATAGGTACTACCAGTGCACTGCACTCCGAGATGGCACAAGTTCTACCAGTACACTGCACTCTGAGATCTCACAAGCACCACCAGTGCACTGCACTCTAAGATGCTACAGGCACTACCAGTGCACTGCACTCTAAGATCTCACAAGTTCCAGCAGCGCACTGCAATCCGAGATGCCACAGGTGCTACCAGTGCAATGCACTTGAGATGCCGCAGGAACTACCAGTGCACTGCACTCGGAGATCTCACAGGCACCACCAGTGCACTGCACTCTGAGATGCCACAGGTGCTACCAGTGCACTGCACTCCGAGATGCCACAGGTACTACCAGTGCACTGCACTCAGAGATCTCACAAGCACCACCAGCGCGCTGCACTTTGAGATGCCATGGACACTACCAGTGAAATCCAAGATCTCACAGGAACCACCAGTGCACTGCACTCCGAGATGCCACAGGTACTACCAGTGTAAGGCACTCTGAAATGCCACGGGTACTACCAGAGCACTGCACTCTGAGATCTCACAAGCACCACCAGTGCACTGTACTCCGAGATGCCACAGGTACGACCAGTGCACCGCACTTCGAAATGCTACAGGTACTATCAGTGCACTGCACTCTGAGATCTCACAAGTACTAGCAGCGCACTGCACTCCGGGATACCACAGGTGCTGCCAGTGCACTGCACTCTGAGATGCCAAAAGTACTACCATTCCACTGCACTCAGAGATCTCACAAGCACCACTAGTGCACTGCACTCCGAGATGTCACAGGCACTAACAGTGTAGTGCACTCAGAGATCTCACAGGCACCACCAGTGCACTGCACTCTGAGATCTCACAAGTAATACCAGTGCACTGCACACAGAGATGCCACAGGTACTAGAATTGTACTGCACTCTGAGATCTCACACGTAAAACCAGTGCACTGCACTCCGAGATGCCACAGGTGCTACCAGTGCACAGCAGACAGCAATGGCATGGGTACCACCAGTGCACTGCCCCTCCGAGATGCCACAGGTACCACCAATGCACTGCACTCAGAGATCTCACAAGCACCACCAGTACACTGCACTCCGAGATGCCACAGGTACTACCAATGCACCTCTCTGAGAGATGCCACATGTACTACCTGTGCACTGCACTCCGAGATGCCACAGGCACTACCAGTGTACTGCACTCCGAGATGCCACAGGCACTACCAGTGTACTGCACTCTTAGATCTCACAGGCACCACCAGTGCACTGCACTCAGAGATGCCACAGGTCCGACCAGTGCACTGCATTCCGAGTTGCCACATGTACTACCAGTGCACTGCACTTGAGATGCCACAGGCACTACCAGTGCACTGCACTCCGAGATCTCACAGGCACCACCAGTGCACTGCACTGAAGAGATACCACAGGTCCCACCAATGTCCTGCATTTAGAGATGCCACAGGTCCTACCAGTGCACTATACTCCCGCGTTGCCACAGGCTTCACCAATGGACTGCACTCAGAGATGCCACAGGTCCTACCAGTGCACTGTACTCTGAGTTGCCCCATGTACTACCAATGCACTGCACTCCGAGATGCCACAGGCACTACCAGTGCACTTCACTCCTAGATACCACAGGTACCACCAATGCACTGCACTCCGAGATCTCACTCAGTGCACTGCACTCCGAGATCTCATAAGTACTACCAGTGCAGTGCACTCTGAGATGCCACAGGTGCTACCAGTGCACGGCACTCCGAGATGCCAAAGGTACTACCGGTGCACTGTGTGAGAAGTTGGCCTGGTATATGCTGTCCACTAATTATAGTGGGCACCTTGCACCAGTCCAAACAACCCCAAATTGGAATTAGGTTAAAGACAACCTTTATTGAAAGCTATCCTAGTGGTAGCTATGGAGAGCAGCCTTCAGGCTAAGTCTTGAAGGAATGTAAAGCAGCTTGTTTTACCAGTCTATAATCCCTTGAGTGACCAAATGAAAGAGGACCACACCAGGTATATATTTAAAATATATGTATTTAGTCTTAAACACACCCCTCTAGTCTCTTTATGAGGCTAGAGTTCGAAGTACATAAGTTACAAGTCAGTAATCAACAGTAATAGCACAAATACACGTTTGAGCCCTAGGGGCGTACCAAACCATATACCAATAAAGTGGTATAAGAACCACGACTGAGCTAGACACAGGGCCTAGAGCCTGTAGAAGTGCTTGGCCCTCAAGGAACCACCCAAGGTAGTGACACAGGGGACCCACGGGGGACGCGTGCAGTGTGAGAACACAGCCGCGAGCCGCCGTTGACTTCTATGGGGAATGTTGCGGTTGGAGTTTTAAGGAAAAAGGACACTTAGAGGAGGACTTGGAGCAAACCCCTTTAGAACTAGGTTGTTCTAGAGTCTATACCCACGGGAGCACCAGAGTACTCGAGTTACCTCACCCAGGGAAGCCGGGTGCATAGGTGTCTTTCGGGGTCGGGTTTCGTCGTCGTTTTCAATGGCGATCTGCGGCAAAGTGCTGCTGGCGGCCAAGTCGAAAATGTTCGGGTGGATCCAAAGGTGGATCGAAGATCTGAAGAACCTGAAAGCAGAGGGGACAGAGTCTGGGTCACTAGTCAGTGACCAGGAAGGCGATGAGCAGATGCCCACCGATGTCGAGTGCTTCAGGTAGGTTGACGGTCATCTTGACTCTTCAGCCACGAGGTCCAGTAGGCGTCGACGATGACCAGGAGCTGGATTCGAGCTGTCCCATGACGTCTGTCGCTTGCTGAGGTGTCGGTGACCAGATTGGACCCAACAAGCCTTGGCAACGGCAAGTCTAATGGAAATGAAGAAAGGACAGTGATGCAGACCAGCAAGGTCTGAGGGACTCACTCAGAGAGGGTAAGTCAGGGCACGTCTGGAGCAACAAGAGAAGCCCAAGGAAAAGAAGAGTTGCCTTCGGAGGGGCCCACTAGCCAACGGACTAGCAACCGCGAAGGAGCCTCAAGTGGACGCACTTAGAGCTGGCTTACGGGACACTCGTGGAGTGGAGGCCAGGGAACTTCGGTGCAGTCGATGCTGGAGGTGAGGGCTACTAGGAGCCCAAAGCACAACTTCGTGGAAGACCAGGAAGAGGATGCACTTGCAAATGTTCTTGGTGCCCAGGGTCACGGTTCCACGTTACCCACGATAGCCACGGGCCTTAGCTTCGCTGGGGACTCAGGGTAGCCTTGGGGAAGTCTGGAAATCCACCTCTGGTGTTGCAAAGACTTCGGCGTCCGGCAGGAGCTTCAGTGATGCAGACTGGACAATTGCTTCTTAGGTGCCTGCCAAGCAGGGAGTCACTCCTTGACCCCAAGGGAGATTCTTCAGTCCTCTAATCTTGAAGTAGAGCATCGAAGGTCCAGGATTCGGATTCAGAGTTTCGTCCAGGGTAATCTAAAGTCCTAAGGACTGGGGTCCCATACTTATACTAAGTTAGGGGTTGGACATTCTCTGGGGACCCACCTATGGGAGGGTCAGGGAAGAGGGGTGGTTACACCCATTCCCTTTGTCCAGTTTCGCGCCAGAGCAGGGCTGGAAGCCCCTGAGCCGGTTTGAACTGGGGTATGCACAGGGACACCAAATGTGCCCCCAGTGCTGGACTTCAAAGCACTTTGAGAGTGCACCCACCCAGCCCCAATACACATCAGCCTGTCTGGGAGGTGGTTACACCTCCCTGCAACAGGAAACCTATTGTCCAGGCCTCCCCTGCCGGAGTTTCGGTCGGCAGCAGGAGGCCAGACTCGTGTCTGTGGCTGCAGCATCCATTTTGTGATGCCAGGGCTCTGTAAAGTTAATACCTGGTATGCCGGTTGGCACATGTCTCTCCCTCTAGAAGGGTGAAATGCTACCCCACCGCCAGAACTGGCGGAGGGTAGTATTCCAAGATGTTTGACACCAAACACGACATGTTTCCGTGCAGCCATCCCAAAGTTAGCATTTAACGCGAGGTTATAATGCACTTAAGAGTATATGGTCAGGCTGCACTGCAAACAGCATCAGAGGAGGTACTCCGAATGCTGCAGAGGGGCTCTGCTCATGCAGGGCACCCTTTCACATGAAAAACAAGCACTCTGCCTTCAGGATTGTCAAGGCCTGCCATAGGAGTGACTTATAGGTTTACATGTGTGTGCAATGGTAGTGATATAGGTAGCCTATACCACTGTAAGGGGTGCGTGCACCACCTTACTCAGGCTGCAGTAGCAGACCTGTGGTGTCATTTGGAGGGCCTTCCAGGGGTGGCACAATACATGCTTCAGCCCCTGGTAGGCCCCTGGGGCACCTATGCCCTGGGTACATAGTATACCATATACTAGGGACTTATAAGGGCACCCCAGAATCCAATCAGAGAAGTGCCTAAGGTACTTGGAATCCATTTAGAGAGGAAGCAGCTAGGCTGGGGACCTGAATAGCAGGGCCCCAGCCAGACTAAAGTCAGAATACAGTGAAGCATCAGCAAAAAGTGGGGGCAACCATAAGAGGCAGATCCTACTCTGCTACACACTGCACTCCAAGATCTCACAAGCGCCACCAGTGCACTACACTCCAAGATGCCACTGGTACTACCAGTGCACTGCACTCCTAGATCCCACCAGCACCACCAGTGCACTGCACTCTGAGATGATACAGGGACTACCAGTGTGCCGCAATCTGAAATTCCACAAGTACGACCAGTGCACTGCACTCCAAGATGCTATAGGTACTACCAGTGCACTGCACTCCGAGATGGCACAAGTTCTACCGTACACTGCACTCTGAGATCTCACAAGCACCACCAGTGCACTGCACTCTAAGATGCTACAGGCACTACCAGTGCACTGCTCTCTAAGAGCTCACAAGTTTCAGCAGTGCACTGCAATCCGAGATGCTACAGGTCCTACCAGTGCAATGCACTTGAGATGCCGCAGGTACTACCAGTGCACTGCACTCAGAGATCTCACAGGTACCACCAGTGCACTGCACTCCGAGATGCCACAGGTGCTACCAGTGCACTGCACTCTGAGATGCCACAGGTACTACTAGTGCACTGCACTCAGCGATCTCACAAGCACCACCAGTGCACTGCACTCCGAGATGCCACGGGCACTACAAGTGAAATCCAGGAACCACCAGTGCACTGCACTCTGAAATGCCACAGGTATGACCAGTGCACTGCACTTCAAAATGCTACAGGTACTATCAGTGCACTGCACTCTGAGATATCAAAAGTACTAGCAGTGCACTGCACTCCTAGATGCCACATGTGCTGCCAGTGCACTGCTCTCAGAGATGCCAAAAGTACTACCATTGCACTGCACTCAGAGATCTCACAAGCACCACCAGTGCACTGCACTCCGAGATGTCACAGGCACTAACAGTGTAGTGCACTCAGAGATCTCACAGGCACCACCAGTGCACTGCACTCTGAGATCTCACAATAAATACCAGTGCACTGCACTCTGAGATGCCACAGGTGCTACCAGTGCACAGCAGTCAGCGATGGCATAGGTACCACCAGTGCACTGCACTCCGAGATGCCACAGGTACTACTAGTGTACTGCACTCTGAGATCTCACACGTAAAACCAGTGCACTGCACTCCGAGATGCCACAGGTGCTACCAGTGCACAGCAGTCAGCAATGGCATGGGTACCACCAGTGCACTCTACTCCGAGATGCCACAGGTACCACCAATGCACTGCACTCAGAGATCTCACAAGCACCACCAGTGCACTGCACTCCGAGATGCCACAGGTACTACCAATGCACCTCACTGAGAGATGCCACATGTACTACCAGTGCACTGGACTCCGAGATGCCACAGGCACTACCAGTGCACTGCACTCTGAGATCTCACAGGCACAACCAGTGCACTGCACTCTGAGATGCCACAGGTACCACCAACGGACTGCACTCAGAGATCTCACAAGCACCACCAGTGCACTGCAGTCCGAGATGCCACAGGTACTACCAATGCACCTCACTGAGAGATGTCACATGTACTACCAGTGCACTGCACTCCGAGATGCCACAGGCACTACCAGTGCACTGTACTCTGAGATCTTACAGGCACCACCAGTGCACTGCACTTTGAGATGCCACAGGTACCACCAGTGCACTGCACTCCAAGATCTCATACGTACCAGCAGTGCACTACACTGCAAGATACCACAGGAGCTACCAGTGCACTGCACTTGAGATGCCACAGGTGCTACCAGTGCATTGCACTCCGAGATGCCACAGGTACTACCACTGCACTGCACTCTGAGATCTAACAGGTACCACCAGTGCACTCCTCTCCAAGATGCCACAGGTACCACCAGTGCACTACACTACGAGATCTCACAAGTACTACCAGTGCACTGCGAGATACCACAAGCACCACCAGTGCACTGCACTCTGAGATGTCAGAGGTACTACCAGTGCACTGCACTCTGAGATCTTACAGGTGCCACCAGTACACTGCACTCTGAGATGCCACAGGTGCTACCAGTGCACTGCACTCCGAGATGCCACAGGCACCACCAGTGCACTGGACTCTGAGATGCAACAGGTACTACCAGTGCACCGCACTCTGAGATCTCATACGTACCAGCAGTGCTCTGCACTGCAAGATACCACAGGTGCTACCAGTGCACTGCACTTGAGATGCAACAGGTACTACCAGTGCACTGCACTCATAGATCTCACAAGTAACACCAGTGCACTGCACTCCAAGATCTCAAAAGCACCACCAGTGCACTGCACTCTGAGATGCCACAGGTACTACCAGTGCACTGCGTTACAAGATGTCACAAGCACAATCAGTGCACTTCATTCCGAGATGCCACAGGTACTACTAGTGCACTGCACTCTGACATCTCACAGGTACCACAAGTGTACTCCTCTCCGAGATACCACAGGTACCACCAGTGCACTGCAAAATCTCATAAGTAATACCAGTGCACTGCACTCCAAGATGCCACAGATGCTACCAGTGCACTGCACTCTGAGATCTCACATGTACTAACAGTGCACTGCACTCCGAGATCTCACAAGCACCACCAGTGCAATGTACTCCAAGATCTCACAAGTACTACCAGTGCACTGCACTCCGAGATCTCATAAGTACTACCAGTGCAGTGCACTCTGAGATGCCACAGGTGATACCAGTGCACAGCACTCCAAGATGCCAAAGGTAATACCGGTGCACTGCACTCCAAGATCTCACAAGCACCACCAGTGCACTGCACTCCTAGATCCCACAAGCACCACCACTGCACTGCACTCTGAGATGCTACTGGTACTACCAGTGTACCGCACTCTGAAATCCCACAAGTACGACCAGTGCACTGCACTCCAAGATGCTACAGGTACTACCAGTGCATTGCACTCCGAGATGGCACAAGTACTACCAGTACACTGCACTTTGAGATCTCACAAGCACCACCAGTGCACTGCACTCCAAGATGCTACAGGCACTACCAGTGCACTGCACTCTAAGATCTCACAAGTTCCAGCAGCGCACTGCAATCCGAGATGCCACAGGTGCTACCAGTGCAATGCACTTGAGATGCCGCAGGAACTACCAGTGCACTGCACTCGGAGATCTCACAGGCACCACCAGTGCCCTGCACTCTGAGATGCCACAGGTGCTACCAGTGCACTGCACTCCGAGATGCCACAGGTACTACCAGTGCACTGCACTCAGAGATCTCACAAGCACCACCAGCGCGCTGCACTTTGAGATGCCACAGACACTACCAGTGAAATCCAAGATCTCACAGGAACCACCAGTGCACTGCACTCCGAGATGCCACAGGTACTACCAGTGTAAGGCACTCTGAAATGCCATGGGTACTACCAGAGCACTGCACTCTGAGATCTCACAAGCTCCACCAGTGCACTGTACTCCGAGATGCCACAGGTACGACCAGTGCACTGCACTTCGAAATGCTACAGGTACTATCAGTGCACTGCACTCTGAGATCTCACAAGTACTAGCAGCGCACTGCACTCCGGGATGCCACAGGTGCTGCCAGTGCACTGCACTCTGAGATGCCAAAAGTACTACCATTCCACTGCACTCAGAGATCTCACAAGCACCACCAGTGCACTGCACTCCGAGATGTCATAGGCACTAACAGTGTAGTGCACTCAGGGATCTCACAGGCACCACCAGTGCACTGCACTCTGAGATCTCACAAGTAATACCAGTGCACTGCACTCCGAGATGCCACAGGTGTTACCAGTGCACAGCAGTCAGCGATGGCATAGGTACTATCAGTCCACTGCACTCAGAGATGCCACAGGTACTAGAAGTGTACTGCACTATGAGATCTCATACGTAAAACCAGTGCACTGCACTCCGAGATGCCACAGGTGCTACCAGTGCACAGCAGACAGCAATGGCATGGGTACCACCAGTGCACTGCGCTCCGAGATGCCACAGGTACCACCAATGCACTGCACTCAGAGATCTCACAAGCACCACCAGTGCACTGCACTCCGAGATGCCACAGGTACTACCAATGCACCTCTCTGAGAGATGCCACATGTACTACCAGTGCACTGCACTCCGAGATGCCACAGGTACTACCAATGCACCTCTCTGAGAGATGCCACATGTACTACCAGTGCACTGCACTCCGAGATGCCACAGGCACTACCAGTGTACTGCACTCTTAGATCTCACAGGCACCACCAGTGCACTGCACTCTGAGATGCCATAGGTGCCACCAATACACTGCACTCAGAGATGCCACAGGTCCTACCAGTGCAATGTACTCTGAGTTGCCACATGTACTACCAATGCACTGCACTCCGAGATGCCACAGGCACTACCAGTGCACTTCACTCCGAGATACAACAGGTACCACCAATGCACTGCACTCCGAGATCTCACAAGCACCACCAGTGCACTGCACTCCGAGATCTCATAAGCACTACCAGTGCAGTGCACTCCGAGATGCCACAGGTGCTACCAGTGCACGGCACTCTGAGATGCCAAAGGTACTACCGGTGCACTGCACTCCAAGATCTCACAAGCGCCACCAGTGCACTACACTCCAAGATGTCACTGGTACTACCAGTGCACTGCACTCCTAGATCCCACCAGCACCACCAGTGCACTGCACTCTGAGATGATACAGGGACTACCAGTGTACCGCACTCTGCAATCCCACAAGTACAACCAGTGCACTGCACTCCAAGATGCTACAGGTACTACCAGTGCACTGCACTCCGAGATGGCACAAGTTCTACGAGTACACTGCACTCTGAGATCTCACAAGCACCACCAGTGCACTGCACTCCAAGATGCTACAGGCACTACCAGTGCACTGCTCTCTAAGAGCTCACAAGTTTCAGCAGTGCACTGCAATCCGAGATGCTACAGGTGCTACCAGTGCAATGCACTTGAGATGCCGCAGGTACTACCAGTGCACTGCACTCAGAGATCTCACAGGTACCACCAGTGCACTGCACTCCGAGATGCCACAGGTGCTACCAGTGCACTGCACTCTGAGATGCCACAGGTACTACTAGTGCACTGCACTCAGAGATCTCACAGGTACCACCAGTGCACTGCACTCCGAGATGCCACAGGTGCTACCAGTGCACTGCACTCTGAGATGCCACAGGTACTACTAGTGCACTGCACTCAGCGATCTCACAAGCACCACCAGTGCACTGCACTCCGAGATGCCACAGGTACTACCAGTGTAAGGCACTCTGAAATGCCACAGGTACGACCAGTGCACTGCACTCTGAGATCTCAAAAGTACTAGCAGTGCACTGCACTCCTAGATGCCACATGTGCTGCCAGTGCACTGCTCTCAGAGATGCCAAAAGTACTACCATTGCACTGCACTCAGAGATCTCACAAGAACCACCAGTGCACTGCACTCTGAGATGTCACAGGCACTAACAGTGTAGTGCACTCAGAGATCTCACAGGCACCACCAGTGCACTGCACTCTGAGATCTCACAAGTAATACCAGCGCACTGCACTCTGAGATGCCACAGGTGCTACCAGTGCACAGCAGTCAGCGATGGCATAGGTACCACCAGTGCACTGCACTCTGAGATGCCACAGGTACTACCAGTGTACTGCACTCTGAGATCTCACACGTAAAACCAGTGCACTGCACTCCGAGATGCCACAGGTGCTACCAGTGCACAGCAGTCAGCAATGGCATGGGTACCACCAGTGCACTCTACTCCGAGATGCCACAGGTACCACCAACGCACTGCACTCAGAGATCTCACAAGCACCACCAGTGCACTGCACTCCGAGATGCCACAGGTACTACCAATGCACCTCACTGAGAGATGCCACATGTACTACCAGTGCACTGCACTCTGAGATGCCACAGGCACTACCAGTGCACTGCACTCTGAGATCTCACAGGCACAACCAGTGCACTGCACTCTGAGATGCCACAGGTACCACCAACGGACTGCACTCAGAGATCTCACAAGCACCACCAGTGCACTGCAGTCCGAGATGCCACAGGTACTACCAATGCACCTCACTGAGAGATGTCACATGTACTACCAGTGCACTGCACTCCAAGATGCCACAGGCACTACCAGTGCACTGCACTTTGAGATGCCACAGGTACCACCAATGCACTGCACTCAGAGATGCCACAGGTCCTACCAGTGCACTGCATTCCGAGTTGCCACATGTACTACCAGTGCACTGCACTTGAGATGCCACAGGCACTACCAGTGCACTGCACTCCGAGATCTCACAGGCACCACCAGTGCACTGCACTCAAGAGATACCACAGGTACCACCAATGTCCTGCATTTAGAGATGCCACAGGTCCTACCTGTGCACTATACTCCGCATTGCCACAGGCTTCACCAATGGACGGCACTCAGATATGCCACAGGTCCTACCAGTGCACTGTACTCTGAGTTGCCACATGTACTACCAATGCACTGCACTCCGAGATGCCACAGGCACTACCAGTGCACTTCACTCCGAGATACAACAGGTACCACCAATGCACTGCACTCCGAGATCTCACAAGCACCACCAGTGCACTGCACTCTGAGATCTCATAAGCACTACCAGTGCAGTGCACTCCGAGATGCCACAGGTGCTACCAGTGCACGGCACTCTGAGATGCCAAAGGTACTACCGGTGCACTGCACTCCAAGATCTCACAAGCGTCACCAGTGCACTACACTCCAAGATGTCACTGGCACTACCAGTGCACTGCACTCCTAGATCCCACCAGCACCACCAGTGCACTGCACTCTGAGATGATACAGGGACTACCAGTGTACCGCACTCTGAAATCCCACAAGTACAACCAGTGCACTGCACTCCAAGATGCTACAGGTACTACCAGTGCACTGCACTCCGAGATGGCACAAGTTCTACGAGTACACTGCACTCTGAGATCTCACAAGCACCACCAGTGCACTGCACTCCAAGATGCTACTGGCACTACCAGTGCACTGCTCTCTAAGAGCTCACAAGTTTCAGCAGTGCACTGCAATCCGAGATGCTAGAGGTGCTACCAGTGCAATGCACTTGAGATGCCGCAGGTACTACTAGTGCACTGCACTCAGAGATCTCACAGGTACCACCAGTGCACTGCACTCCGAGATGCCACAGGTGCTACCAGTGCACTGCACTCCGAGATGCCACAGGTACTACCAGTGTAAGGCACTCTGAAATGCCACAGGTACGACCAGTGCACTGCACTCTGAGATCTCAAAAGTACTAGCAGTGCACTGCACTCCTAGATGCCACATGTGCTGCCAGTGCACTGCTCTCAGAGATGCCAAAAGTACTACCATTGCACTGCACTCAGAGATCTCACAAGCACCACCAGTGCACTGCACTCTGAGATGTCACAGGCACTAACAGTGTAGTGCACTCAGAGATCTCACAGGCACCACCAGTGCACTGCACTCTGAGATCTCACAAGTAATACCAGCGCACTGCACTCTGAGATGCCACAGGTGCTACCAGTGCACAGCAGTCAGCGATGGCATAGCTACCACCAGTGCACTGCACTCTGAGATGCCACAGGTACTACCAGTGTACTGCACTCTGAGATCTCACACGTAAAACCAGTGCACTGCACTCCGAGATGCCACAGGTGCTACCAGTGCACAGCAGTCAGCAATGGCATGGGTACCACCAGTGCACTCTACTCCGAGATGCCACAGGTACCACCAACGCACTGCACTCAGAGATCTCACAAGCACCACCAGTGCACTGCACTCCGAGATGCCACAGGTACTACCAATGCACCTCACTGAGAGATGCCACATGTACTACCAGTGCACTGCACTCCGAGATGCCACAGGCACTACCAGTGCACTGCACTCTGAGATCTCACAGGCACAACCAGTGCACTGCACTCTGAGATGCCACAGGTACCACCAACGGACTGCACTCAGAGATCTCACAAGCACCACCAGTGCACTGCAGTCCGAGATGCCACAGGTACTACCAATGCACCTCACTGAGAGATGTCACATGTACTACCAGTGCACTGCACTCCAAGATGCCACAGGCACTACCAGTGCACTGCACTCTGAGATATTACAGGCACCACTAGTGCACTGCACTTTGAGATGCCACAGGTACCACCAATGCACTGCACTCAGAGATGCCACAGGTCCTACCAGTGCACTGCATTCCGAGTTGCCACATGTACTACCAGTGCACTGCACTCTAGATGCCACAGGCACTACCAGTGCACTGCACTCCGAGATCTCACAGGCACCACAAGTGCACTGCACTCCGAGATACCACAGGTACCACCAATGCCCTGCACTCAGAGATGCCACAGGTCCTACCAGTGCACTGCACTCCGCGTTGCCACAGGCTTCACCAATGGATTGCACTCAGAGATGCCACAGGTGCTACCAGTGCACTGCACTCTGAGTTGCCACATGTACTACCAGTGCACTGCACTCCGAGATGCCCCAGGCACTACCAGTGCACTGTACTCTGTGATCTCATAGGCACCACCAGTGCACTGCACTCTGAGATACCACAGGTACCACCAATGCACTGCACTCAGAGATGCCACTGGTCCTACCAGTGCACTGCGCTCTGAGTTGCCACATGTACTACCAGTGCACTGCCATCTGAGATGTTATAGGTACTACCAGTGCACTGCACTCTAAGTTGCCACATGTACTACCAGTGCACTGCACTCCAAGATGCCACAGGCACTACCAGTGCACTGCACCCTGTGATCTCACAGGCACCACCAGTGCACTGCACTCCGAGATACCGCAGGTACCACCAATGCACTGCACTCAGAGATGCCACAGGTCCTCTCAGTGCACTGCACTTCGAGTTGCCACAAGTTTCACCAATGCACTGCACTCAGAGATGTCCTACTTTCAGAAATGCCACACGCATCCACAACCTGCTATAATGTGAAAGGATTCCATAAGGAGACTCGACAAGATGTCTGAGTGATTAAACGTTTGCTGCTGACATCTGCTTTGGTCTGCAGGACACAAATTTGAATCCAGGCAAGGAATCTCAGCCTTCCTTCCCTTCGAGGTCAGTAACTTGAGTACCACTGATCTGGGTGATAGTAACACCTGTTATGTACAGCGCTTAGAAAGGGCAGAAGTGCGGTATGAAGTGGTCAGGAATGCTACAGTTGACGATTTCCCCAGATATACCATATGCTTCACCACATTCGTGTCTGGAAGATGCCACACATGGCATCACATTCCTGTCTTCGCAAACACCGCTGATAACACCAGTATCAACATTTGCCCTAAGACCACTGGGGTCAAAAGCCTCCGCTTCTTTCTGTAGAGGTGCTGCTGCCAAAGCTGCCAACAGAGATGCCCAAGGTGCCAATATTGCCCTGCGATCTGAGATACCTGAAGCGCCAGACCTGCCTCTAGACATGCCACTGACCTAAAACGAGAGAAGGCCATGGTATGAAACGTACCCTGCCCTCGGAGATGCTGCTGGCACCATTACTGTCCTGGCATCAGAGTTGCTTGCCACAGTTACCAACCCTAAGACAAGCAGCATCCCTGCCCCACCTGGAGATACACATACCTCCACCAAATGTCACACGCATCAACACTGCCCTGCAGTCAGAGAGCCACAATTACCAAACCTAAGACAAGCAGCCTCCCTGCCCCACCTGGAGATACACATACCTCCACCAAATGTCACACGCATCAACACTGCCCTGCAGTCAGAGAGCCACAATTACCAACCCTAAGACAAGCAGCATCCCTGCCCCACCTGGAGATACACATACCTCCACCAAATGTCACACGCATCAACACTGCCCTACAGTCAGAGAGCCACAATTACCAAACCTAAGACAAGCAGCATCCCTGCCCCACCTGGAGATACACATACCTCCACCAAATGTCACACGCATCAACACTGCCCTGCAGTCAGAGAGCCACAATTACCAAACCTAAGACAAGCAGCATCCCAGCCCCACCTGGAGATACACATACCTCCACCAAATGTCACACGCATCAACACTGCCCTACAGTCAGAGAGCCACAATTACCAAACCTAAGACAAGCAGCATCCCTGCCCCACCTGGAGATACACATACCTCCACCAAATGTCACACGCATCAACACTGCCCTGCAGTCAGAGAGCCACAATTACCAAACCTAAGACAAGCAGCCTCCCTGCCCCACCTGGAGATACACATACCTCCACCAAATGTCACACGCATCAACACTGCCCTGCAGTCAGAGAGCCACAATTACCAAACCTAAGACAAGCAGCATCCCTGCCCCACCTGGAGATACACATACCTCCACCAAATGTCACACGCATCAACACTGCCCTACAGTCAGAGAGCCACAATTACCAAACCTAAGACAAGCAGCATCCCTGCCCCACCTGGAGATACACATACCTCCACCAAATGTCACACGCATCAACACTGCCCTGCAGTCAGAGAGCCACAATTACCAAACCTAAGACAAGCAGCATCCCAGCCCCACCTGGAGATACACATACCTCCACCAAATGTCACACGCATCAACACTGCCCTACAGTCAGAGAGCCACAATTACCAAACCTAAGACAAGCAGCATCCCTGCCCCACCTGGAGATACACATACCTCCACCAAATGTCACACGCATCAACACTGCCCTACAGTCAGAGAGCCACAATTACCAAACCTAAGACAAGCAGCATCCCTGCCCCACCTGGAGATACACATACCTCCACCAAATGTCACACGCATCAACACTGCCCTGCAGTCAGAGAGCCACAATTACCAAACCTAAGACAAGCAGCATCCCTGCCCCACCTGGAGATACACATACCTCCCCCAAATGTCACACGCATCAACACTGCCCTGCAGTCAGAGAGCCACAATTACCAAACCTAAGACAAGCAGCATCCCTGCCCCACCTGGAGATACACATACCTCCACCAAATGTCACACGCATCAACACTGCCCTGCAGTCAGAGAGCCACAATTACCAAACCTAAGACAAGAGGCATCCCTGCCCCACCTGGAGATACACATACCTCCCCCAAATGTCACACGCATCAACACTGCCCTGCAGTCAGAGAGCCACAATTACCAAACCTAAGACAAGCAGCATCCCTGCCCCACCTGGAGATACACATACCTCCACCAAATGTCACACGCATCAACACTGCCCTGCAGTCAGAGAGCCACAATTACCAAACCTAAGACAAGAGGCATCCCTGCCCCACCTGGAGATACACATACCTCCCCCAAATGTCACACGCATCAACACTGCCCTGCAGTCAGAGAGCCACAATTACCAAACCTAAGACAAGCAGCATCCCTGCCCCGCCTGGAGATGTCACACACATCACCACCAAATATCACACGCATCAACACTGTCCTGCAGTCAGAGAGCCACAATTACCTACCTTAAGACAAGCAGCATCCCTGCCCCGCCTGGAGACTGCCACACATACCACCACCAAATGTCACGGCCATCCACACTGCCCTGGCCTCAGAGCTGCCACAGCCACCATCCCTAAGACAAGCAGCAGCCCTGCCCCGCCTGGAGATGTCACACACATCACCACCAAATGCCACACGCATCAACACTGTCCTGCAGTCAGAGAGACACAATTACCTACCTTAAGGCAAGCAGCATCCCTGCCCCGCCTGGAGATGCCACGCATACCACCACCAAATGTCACGAGCATCCACACTGCCCTGGCCTCAGAGCTGCCACAGCCACCATCCCTAAGACAAGCAGCATCCCTGCCCAGCCTGGAGATGCCACACATACCACCACCAAATATCACGAGCATCAACACTGTCCTGCAGTGAGAGAGCCACAAAACGTCCCTAGGAGATGCTCATCAATTCATTCCTACCACCATTCCACAAAAAATCCACAACACGTTGCAAACCTCCACCTTACAAACCGGGTTGGTCAGATCGGCGCCGCCTTACATACCCCACTAGAAGTACACTCCTTGCCACACTCAGTTGTTTGTCCAGAGACAGCAAGTTCTTGCACAACACCCAGGCCTTAGGAGGCTTACGCTGGCTCAGTGCATTCATATCAAGTACAGCAATAAGAGAACTCCCCAATACACAACACTTACAATAAAATATACCTGCACACAACCAGGCGCAATGAAACTTGGTATCACCTGCCACACTCAGTGTACATAATTAAATGCAAAGAAGGAACGCACACACATCCACCTATGCCACTTGCAGCCAAATATAGAGCGCCGTCATCACCTTTCACATCAATAGCTGCAACCAAATACAGGGAATGAGGAAATCTATTGCCACCTAAACCACAAGCTACAACAAGCAGCCCAAGAACAACTTCCCACACACCAAACATGCAAATACAAGCATTGAAGACGCTGCCTGACACACCAGCTGCAGAAAACCGAATACACAGAACAAGGACAACCACTGCACTTCAACCACACGCTCCAAATAAAAAAGACACATCCCACATTCACAGCGACCACACACAGAACAGGGTCACTGACAGCCAAATCAGCTACATAAAACCTGGGGGCATATTAGCAAGACCTACGTTAAAATTATCGCCGTTTTAGCGGCAGGAAACTGCCGCTAAAACGGCGATAATGGGCTTGCTAATATGCGTTATAGAATTCCAATAGAAGCCCAGGTTAGATGTGCAGGACATCTAACCTGGGCTTCTATTGGAATGCCATAACGCATATTAGCAAGCCCATTATCGCCGTTTTAGCGGCAGTTTCCTGCCGCTAAAACGGCGATAATTTTAACGTAGGTCTTGCTAATATGCCCCCAAATGTGATGAGAGAGGACATTGTCAGTCACATCAAACAGGCATAAACGCATAGAAAGAACTAAGACACCCAAATGAATACACAACCTCTCACAACAGATGAGCTCCCATGGAATTCCTGAACCGGAGGAAGTTTGTTCTGAGGCAAAGGTGTAAAGAGAGCACGTCCAGGATGAATGGACTTTTGCACATAGCACATTGGCCCCCAAATATCTGTATTTCATTCGGCAGACAGGGCCCTCTGGGTGACCAGCTGTAGGGCATCGACCAGCCACGAGGGAGGACTCCTGCTGGAAGGGCAAGAAGGCAGCAGCCATGAAGGGGCTTATGCACAACGTACGAGGATCTAATGTCACCCCTCATTGCTGAGTAGCTGAGTACTCCTGGCATAGAGGTCACTATTCAAGACAGGAGGGGAGGGCGGAGGGCTGAGGAGCAAGAAGTCACTCTGTGAGTATTCAGGGGGAGGGGGCCTGTGAGTAAGAGGTCACAGTGTGAGAGGAAGGCGGAGGCTTGAAGTAAGAGGTCACAATATAAGATGGAACGAATAGGCTTTGAGTAAGAGGTCACAATATGAGATTGGAGGAGAAGGCTGGGAGTAAGAGGTCACAGTGTGAAAGGAAGGTGGAGGCTTGGGAGTAAGAGGTCACAGTTTGAGATGGAAGGAGAATGCTCTGGAGTAAGAGGTCACAGTATGAGACGAAGGAGAAGGCTCAGGAGTAAGAGGTCACAGTATGAGATGGAAGATGGAGGCTCAGGAGGAAGAGGTCACAGTATGAGATGGAAGATGGAGGCTCAGGAGGAAGAGGTCACAGTATGAGATGGAAGATGGAGGCTCAGGAGGAAGAGGTCACAGTATGAGATGGAAGGAGAAGGCTCTGGAGTAAGAGGTCACAGTATGAGATGGAAGATGGAGGCTCAGGAGGAAGAGGTCACAGTATGAGATGGAAGATGGAGGCTCAGGAGGAAGAGGTCACAGTATGAGATGGAAGGAGAATGCTCTAGAGTAAGAGGTCACAGTATGAGAAGGCAGATGGAGGCTCAGGAGGAAGAGGTCACATTATGAGACAGGAAGAGGGGGCCCGGGAGTAAGAGGTCACAGTATGAGACGAAGGAGAAGGCTCAGGAGTAAGAGGTCACAGAATGAGATGGAAGGAGGAGGCTCTGGAGTAAGGGGTCATGGTATGAGAAGGAAGATAGAACCTCAGGAGGAAGAGGTCACAGTATGAGATGGAAGGAGAAGGCTTTGGAGTAAGAGGTCACAGTATGAGATGGAAGGAGAAGGCTCTGGAGTAAGAGGTCACAGTATGAGATGGAAGGAGAAGGCTCTGGAGTAAGAGGTCACAGTATGAGATGGAAGGAGAAGGCTCTGGAGTAAGAGGTCACAGTATGAGATGGAAGATGGAGGCTCAGGAGGAAGAGGTCACAGTATGAGATGGAAGGCGAATGCTCTAGAGTAAGAGGTCACAGTTTGAGATGGAAGGAGAATGCTCTGGAGTAAGAGGTCACAGTATGAGAAGGCAGATGGAGGCTCAGGAGGAAGAGGTCACATTATGAGACAGGAAGAGGGGGCCCGGGAGTAAGAGGTCACAGTATGAGACGAAGGAGAAGGCTCAGGAGTAAGAGGTCACAGTATGAGATGGAAGGAGGAGGCTCTGGAGTAAGGGGTCACAGTATGAGATGGAAGATGGAGGCTCAGGAGGAAGAGGTCACAGTATGAGATGGAAGATGGAGGCTCAGGAGGAAGAGGTCACAGTATGAGATGGAAGGAGAAGGCTCTGGAGTAAGAGGTCACAGTATGAGATGGAAGATGGAGGCTCAGGAGGAAGAGGTCACAGTATGAGATGGAAGGAGAAGGCTCTGGAGTAAGAGGTCACAGTATGAGATGGAAGGCAAATGCTCTAGAGTAAGAGGTCACAGTTTGAGATGGAAGGAGAATGCTCTAGAGTAAGAGGTCACAGTATGAGATGGAAGATGGAGGCTCAGGAGGAAGAGGTCACAGTATGAGATGGAAGATGGAGGCTCAGGAGGAAGAGGTCACAGTATGAGATGGAAGGAGAAGGCTCAGGAGGAAGAGGTCACATTATGAGATGAAGGAGAAGGCTCAGGAGTAAGAGGTCACAGTATGAGAAGGAAGGAGGAGGCTCTGGAGTAAGGGGTCATGGTATGAGAAGGAAGATAGAAGCTCAGGAGGAAGAGGTCACAGTATGAGTGGAAGGAGAAGGCTTTGGAGTAAGAGGTCACAGTATGAGATGGAAGGAGAAGGCTCTGGAGTAAGAGGTCACAGTATGAGAAGGCAGATGGAGGCTCAGGAGGAAGAGGTCACATTATGAGACAGGAAGAGGGGGCCCGGGAGTAAGAGGTCACAGTATGAGATGAAGGAGAAGGCTCAGGAGTAAGAGGTCACAGTATGAGAAGGAAGGAGAAGGCTCAGGAGGAAGAGGTCACAGTATGAGAAGGATGGATGGGGCCCAGGAGTAAGAGGGCACAGTGTGAGACTGGAGGAGAAGGCTCAGGGTAAGAGGTCTCTATAGAAGTCTAGGGAAGAAGGTCTGGGAGTCACAGGTCAGAATTTGAGATAGAAGGAGAGGCTTGAGAGTAATAGGTCACTATGAGAGACAGGAGGATGAGGCCTAGAAGTCTGAGGTCACAATGTGAGACTGTAAGTGGCTTAGGGAGTAACAGGTCACGCTATGATCCTATGAGAGGAGATGCAGGAGTGAGAGGTCACATCATGTGACAGCAGGAGCAGTCTTGGCACAAACAAATCACAATATGAGACTACAGGTGGAGAAGGAGGCCTGGGGGCACGAGATCATACTACAAGACTTTAAGTGATTCTGTGGTAACAGGCAACAGTAGCAGTAGCGGTGGGCATGCATTTAGAGCGGTGATGCGGGTGGTACGAAAATAAAAATCACAAAAATGGCACTTACCTGTAAGACTTGCCTCACAACGTACTCCTCTCCTCGAAGCTCCAACGCATTACCCAAGAAACTGCACTACCCAATCCTGGAGCTGCTCTCACAGCATGAGAGAAGCGCCAGGATCAGCTGCAGCCCCACTGCTCTTACCTGCACGGGTCGCGGCTGGGCAGGATTGGTGGGAGCAGCCTCTATCGGCGCATACAAGAGCACTGGAGGCTTGTGCTTTCTGTACCCCAGCTGTCAGCCGCAGCCGCTGCAGGTAAGAGCAGTGGGGCGGGCTGGGGGGATTTCGAGAGACGACCGCAAGGGGAAATTAAATAAATAATTAATTTTCCCTTGTGGTCATCTCTTGAAATCTCCCCCAGCCGGCCCCACCGCTCTTACCTGCAGCAGCCGCGGCTGCCAGCTCTCTTAGACAGCTGGGTTAGAGAGGTTTAAAATGCGCGTGTCTGGCTGGCCGTCGCAAGACAGACGGCGAAAGGGACATGCGCACATTAAACATAAGTGCATAGCTCCATGCTGCCACTCAGCAGCAATTGCCCCTCCCCTTCCTGACACTCAGTTCAGGACGGGGCGCTAAAAAATAAAATGGTAATAAATAAACTTTATTACCATTTTATTTTTCAGCTCTGGGGCTTTGGGGGCATTTTATTTTTTGCGTGGCGACGCTCCTCCGCTCTCACGGAGCTGCCACCCCTGATACGTCATTTTGGGAGACGACCTGGAAGCAACAGATCACAAATTAAGACAGAAGAAGGTTTGGAAGTAGGAAGTCTCGGGAAAGTCTGCAGTATGTTCGGACTCGGAGGTAACAGGCCACAATATGGAGATTCAGGAGTAAGGCGTTACAAATTGAGACTGTAGGAGAAAGTCTCACGTGAACCAGATCACACAGTGCGACCACTCAGCATGCTTAGAAGCAGTCATGAGGCGGTCTGGTTTTAGAGGGCACAGCTTGAAGGTGGAGCCTGAGAAAATGTCACAATACGAGGCTGGAATACGAGGCTGCAGAGAGGTGATAAAAGTACTTTGCATAGCAACAATATGTGAATTAACAAGTAACAGCTCAGATGGAAAGTGATGAGCAGGAGTAAAACTGGAGACCATGTGGGAGCTTTGCATTTGGATAGGCAGGAGAAGAGTCGACAGCCCACATCTGCTGCGCTTTTCTAGGCTCCATGTAGGGGGAGTTGTGGGGGGGGGGGAGAGGGGGTTGAATGGAATGCTGAGAAGGTTTAAGGGAGGGGGATGCTGCTACAGTCTCATTCCTCATCCCCCAGCCCCCCACTTATGATGACGGAGTCATGCAGATGAGGTTGTCATGGGAACTCAATGACCTCCGCACGCTGTGATTGGCCGCTCCGCTCTCATTCTGGCCGCGCTGTGCCCACGCACATGCGGTTAATGGCAAGGACGTGGCATCCGGAGCCCTGTCACTTTGTGACTCCGTGTGATTTTGGGCATGTGACCTGTGGGACCTCAGAGATACTGTACTTATTTTTGGTGTTTTGTTAGGCAGTTTAACTCCCACGGGCCACTCGAAAAGAAAGAGCTCCCGACAGGCAAGTGCTAAGAAAGAGTCGGACAGTGCGAATTATATGGCACGTGCACGCTCCTGACACGGCTGTCACCTTCGTTTTAGTTATAAACCCTTAATTCTGCTCTTGCTGACTCATTCCAAAATGTTCATTCGTCCTGCCCAAACTTGTTTATTCTGTCTCATTCAGTTAAGTTTCCGCTCCCGCATTCTCTGTGCGTTCGAATAGGCCACCTAGCGCCGCGTGTGCTTTCTTGGCACTAAACAGAAGTTAAAGAGGTGCAGGAATCAAAGAAGAATCTAAGAGTACTTGTCACATCCTTAGCAGCTTGTAAATGAGTTGCCTGACTGATAGCTATTGAGGCGTCCATTCCATTGCAGGCGAAGGGAGGGCTGGGAAGAGAGCGTCGATTTAAAAACCGTGACAGGGTGACCAGATCTTAACAAGCACAGGTCTGGGCTGGCGTTGGCTACCAGCCCTATGTTATTGTCATTTTTTTGTCATGGTTTTTCTAAAACTTTTTTTTATTGGGGAAGCTGAAGAACCCTTGCCAAAATAAAGTAAATGAATCATCTAAAAGCAAAAATGCTACCCTGATATACCGCAGACAACTCACACACTAGATATACTGCTCACCAGTGGCTCTGGGCGCAGGCTGACTTTCCCTCCTATTCAAAGCTATGGGGATGGAGTCAACTGGCCCTCCTCCTCGTGCAGGAGCGGCCTTGGATGCAGACTTAGCCGGGCCCCTGGATGACAAGACTTGGGCAGCCATAAGCGCGCTTACTCCCACAGTGTCGTGTAATGCGCAATTTAAACTAAGACACTATATGTTTTTGCACCGCACCTACATAGCACCGGTGAGACTACACCTCATTACCCTAACCCGCACCGACACGTGCCCTAGATGCGATGAAGTGGGGGCATATTTTCTACACTTAGCATGGAGATGCCCCGGGGTGAAGCAGTTCTGGGGTCAGGTGGTAGAGAGGGTGCAGGAGTGCACAGGATTTTGTATTGAGGGAGGGCCATTGCAATGCTTGTTGGCACGGCCGGACTGGGAACCGAAACCGGCCCAGGCAAACTGCTCAGCCGCCCACCGGGGGTATAGGGGGTGCTAGTGGAAAGCACCACTCCCGTCTTACCACTGCTGCTTTTGTTACAGGGGGCCGATATGCTGCAAATCCGGCCCGGTAACAAAAACGGCCTCCCAGGGGTCTAAAACCAGCCCCCACCCTGCGGCCCACCGGGGAAATGCCCGGTGCCCGCTATGGCCAGTCCGGCCCTGCTTGTTGGGCCGGACTGGCCAAGCGCAAAATGGCTTACAAGCTGTTCCAATTGTTGTTGGTGCTAGCTAAGTGCAGGGTGGCTATAACTTGGATGGGACTTAGAGGCCCGGATAGAAAAGCATGGCAGAGGGACATACGTGAGTGGACCTTGGCGGAAGAAGTTCACTTGAAATTAAACTGTAGGGATGACAAACTGCAGGAAGACCATAGTGAGTGGCGTGAACTATGTAATACTGTCCTGAACTCTGATCCAGACGGGAACGATCAGCACAAATCAGTTACTAGTGGGGGCACGCCTGAAGGGGAGGGGAGAGTGAGAAGTGAAGTTTGATGGGTGAGAGGTAAATGTATATCCTTGCTTCCAAACCTATTGTTGATAAGTGTCTTATCGGTATTGGTACTGTAAGTGTAAGAGACGGAGCCACCCGGTGTAGCTAGTCACACGCCTCTGCCGCCTGTACTCATATGATTGCTTTGATATTTGTTCGAACCCACGTCTGGGCATACCCTGCCAACTTAGGGTGAACAAAGCAAACACAAGGAGATCTGTGACTGGGGGTGAGTGTCTGAAAAGTTTCAGCGCTCCGTCCATCATCTCCTTGTGTTTGCTTTGTTCGCCCTAAGTTGGCAGGGTATGCCCAGACGTGGGTCCCTTGCTCACTTTGCCACTGGATTCAAGCTAGCCTGGCTGATGAGGGCTGTTAGCCCAAAACCGGTCCCAGGATGCTTGTTTCCGGTCCAGGGAAGACATGGCTTGGCAGTTCGGGCTGGACTGTTCCCGTGAGGCTCAGGGTCAAGACTGATTTGCATATAGCTGTGTCTGAACTGGGGTGGCGAAGTGAGCTAAAGAACGATGATGGATTCAACCCAGATCTGTGACTGGGGGTGAGTGTCTGAAAAGTTTCAGCGCTCCGTCCATCATCTCCTTGTGTTTGCTTTGTTCACCCTAAGTTGGCAGGGTATGCTCAGACGTGGGTCCCTTGCTCAGTTTGCCACTGGATTCAAGCTAGTCTGGCTGATGAGGGCTAATAGCCTGAAACCGGTCCCAGGATGCTTGTTTCCGGTCCAGGGAAGACATGGCTTGGCAGTTTGGGCTGGACTGTTCCCATGAGGCACAGGGTCAAGACTGATTTCCATATAGCTGTGTCTGAACTGGGGTGGCGAAGTGAGCTAAAGAACGATGATGGATTCAACCCAGATCTGTGATTGGGGGTGAGTGTCTGAAAAGTTTCAGCGCTCAGTCCATCATCTCCTTGTGTTTGCTTTGTTTGCCCTAAGTTGGCAGGGTATGCCCAGACGTGGGTCCCTTGCTCACTTTGCCACTGGATTCAAGCTAGCCTGGCTGATGAGGGCTGTTAGCCTGAAACCGGTCCCAGTATGCTTGTTTCCAGTCCAGGGAAGACATGGCTTGGCAGTTCAGGCTGGACTGTTCCCATGAGGCTCAGGGTCAAGACTGATTTGCATATAGCTGTGTCTGAACTGGGGTGGCGAAGTGAGCTAAAGAACAATGATGGATTCAACCCAGATCTGTGACTGGGGGTGAGTGTCTGAAAAGTTTCAGTGCTCCGCCCATCATCTCCTTGTGTTTGCATATGATGGGTATGCCTGGGGTTTTTAGACTGTAAGTGGACATCTGATGCTTGCACATGGAGATGTGACGGCTGTGCATTGACATTTGATGCTATGCTTCCGCATATAATAGTTATGCCTGGGCACATGATGGTCGTACCTGGGAACATGAACGTTGTTCCTTATAATGTGTAGGACATATCTGGGCTTTTTAGACTGTAATTTGGCACGTGGTGATTGCAGCTTGGCACGCAATGGTTGTGCTGGGCATTGTGGCTACAGATGGACATGCAAGGATTTACGTGAGTGCATAATTACTGTACATGGGTACGTAATGGGTGGGTTCCTTGCATGCCATGACTCTGTCCCTGGCACATCATAGCTGCATCCTGTAATTCAGGAGCTGCACACCTGGTTTATCATGACGTTACCCTAATGAATATATGGGTAGTAAATGAAGTAGACATAGGTGATGTAGTAACTTTATTATATTTTGATTGTGAACGTCTTGTTTTTTTGTGTCACTTGTTGCGATGTCATGGGCAGGAAAGATCATTTGACATCACTTCCTGTGGCATCATGGAGGTCAAAGTAAATGTAAGTTCACTTCCTCTCATGTAATTGGGAGTGAAAGGGTGAAGAATTTCACTTCAACAGCCCCTTAAATTTTGGGGACTCGACCTTCATGACCCGATTGCCTTCATTTAGGTCGTTTATTCCAGAGGCCGTTATTGATTCTCTTAATTCCGCATGTCCCCCCCATTCTCCATGCGCTAATCTGATTTATTTAACATGCACCTCCTGATTATGCATGTGCCGTGCCACTGCACCTCCATTCACACGCACACACTTCATATGCAATTAATTGCTCGAGACTTGTACAGGAAGGGGTTGGGATGTTGGTGTTACATTTTTGATGAACTTATAAAAAGCAAGCTGGGTTTATATTTGCAGATATAACTAAAGCACAGTTCATTCAAGCATCCAGATGTGGATTCACACCTATTCATCCAGCCCTCATATAGCACCTATCTTTAATTGAAACAGGGCAAGGGCCCTGGGGACCAACCAGTCATTTATACCGATGGATGAGTGTGCTAATGAATTTAACTGGCAGTCAGGATCTGTGCCAGGGGCGGGGGAACAAGGCATAGATCTTTAAAAAACCATAACGTGTCCTGCGATGCTTCAAGCAGCTCAAAAGAACCCGACCTAGACTTTTCAAGACTGCAAACAGATGACAAAGTCAGTTACCAATGTCAAAGGGCGGCAGGGCGAGACAGTCAAAGGTATGCAAGAGATCTGGGCAGATGAGGCCTCACATCCTCAGATAAAACCATGGAGGCATATTTACAATAAAGTGGCGAAGCGTGCCGTTAAGCCAAGAAGGCTAACGGCACGCTTCGTCACTTTAGAAACGCAGAGCTGCACCATATTTAGTAGAATATGGTGTTGCCCTGCGTTCCCCCTGCTCTGGCGCTAACTTTAGCTGCCTAGCGCCAACTCAGGCACCCTTGCAACATAGTGCAAGGGTGCCTGTGTTGAGGGGAAGATTGTTTATGTGCAGGAACGTCCCCCTTCCTGCACATAAACAATCTTTAAATGCCGTTTTGTAACTTCTATGTGTACTGCTTAATGCACCACACATAAAAGTTGCAAAACTGCATTTTTATAATGATTGTTTATGTGCAGGAAGGGGGCCTTCCTGCACATAAACAATCATAGGCAATTTGTTGTTTCTATGTGAGCTGCACAAGGCAACACACATGGAAACAGTAAAAGGAGGAAAAATAAAGCATTTCTCGCCGTTTCGCCTGTTTTAAGACCAGGTTTTCTGTGGTCTCAATTTTGGCACTGCCTCCAATTTACGCCACCCTTGTAAATAGGGGGCAGCGTCAAAATCAATGGGTATTGCGGTGGAACGCCCACCGCAACACCCATTGCCCTCCCCTTTCACGCTAAACACAGCGTGAAAGGGGGCCTTATTTACAAGGCAGGTTAAGCCACATTAAGTGGCTTAAGTTGCCTTGCAAATAAGGCGAGGCCCCTATCGCCATCACAACGTCACTGAAAGTGACGTTGTGGTGGCGATAGGGGCTTGTAAATATGCCCCGATGTCTGCTCGCAGCCATAGCACAGGTGCATGCACAGTCAAGGTTACAAATTCGCTCTTGTACAAAACTGGATGGGAGCATAGACGAAAAGTAATTCGTTGACGAATAGATGAGTGAATGAGAGTGGGTTGTATGAATTCTTGAATAAATGTGCAGGATTGAAAGTCAAGGCCTCTCCAAGCCATTGCTCTTGTTGATCTATTTTGATTAGCTATAAATGGCATCTATCTGGGAAAAGAACATTGATTTCATGAGTTGAGACACACGGAAGCTGATGAGTCACCCTGAGGACTGCGGAGAGATGCAGCAGTATTGTCACGGCATGGCGTTTGCTGTTAAGGCCAAGAGCACCCCTTCTCATGCTGTGTGAGCCTGGGGAAGTGAGTTCTGACTGTGCCCATGCACCCAGTGTGCCCTGGCCCCCTTTCAGGGTACCTCCATGCCTGCTTGTTTGCCCCAATCACAGAACTGATCTTTTTTTCTTCTGCTTTACCCACAGAACCTATCACCCATGCAAACCAGCTCCACAGATAGGGACATGTTCCTTCCATGCCTTTGTTTACAGGTGCATCCACCTACAAAGACTGGACCGTCGTGCTTTCATTTCAAGACCTATCTATGAAATTAAATTAAATTAAAAGGAAATTTATAAAGCGCTCTAATACCTGGGGGTCTAGGCGCTGAGCTCGGCAAAAGTTAACCTATTGACTTGGAAATAAATTGGGCTAAAAAAACTAATGGTTAAAAAGCCAGGTTTTGAGGTCTTTCCTAAAGGCTAACAGATCGTTTTTTTTTAAGTTCAAGTGGGAGGGAGTTCCAGAGTCTGGTTGTGCTGCCCACAAAACTCCTTCCGCCCCAGTGAGACTTTTTGAATTTAGGGACAACGAGGTTGTGGGCTGTAGCTGAACGGAGTTATCTTGATGGAGTGTACCAAAGGAAGCTTTGCCTGAGAAATGCTGGGCCACTGCGGTGGAGTTACCTGAAGGTGATACAGAGGGCCTTAAAACCGAAGCCCTTTTTGATGGGGAGCCGATGGAGCTGGATGAACCCAGAAGATGCAGACTGATGTTTGGGAATACCTAAGAGTAATCGAGCAGCCGCATTTTGCAGAATCTGAATTTTGTTGAGGCACGTTTTCTGAATGTTGACAAACAGGGCATTACAATAGTCAATTTTTGAAAGAATGAGGGAAGAAATCACAATTTTCTGTAATTCCAACGGGATGAAAGGGAAGATTTTCCTAAGAAGTTTCATGAAGTAGAAAGATGCCGAGGTGATGCTATCCGTCAGCTACATTGGTTGCCGGTGGCTAGACGCGTTGAGTTCAAGGCCCTCTGCATCACTTTTAAAATTCTGAATCTCGCTTCCCCTGGTGTTTTGGCTAATCTGGTGTCACCTTATCTTCCCACTCGCCAGCTCCACTCGATTGGTCACCATCTGGTGGTTGTTCCCCGAGTAAGGAGGGAGCGGGCTGGTGGGCGTTCCTTCCGTGTTCTGGCATCTAAACTCTGGAATTCTCTGCCTCTTTCCATCCGTAGCATTAACAACTACCTTGCTTTTCGTAAGGCCATCAAGACCCATCTTTTCCCTCCGCCGTAGGTCTTCCATTTTCTGCAGCTTCTCCTTTCTGTTGCTTAGCGCCGGGATGCCCCTTCGCTGGGGCAGCTGTGCGCTCTACAAAACGTTATAACATAACATATAACATAACATGGAATTAACGTGACCCTCAAAAGATAGATTGTCAAAAACAACCCCAAGGTTTTTGACCTTAGTGACTGGGGTGGGCAGTGTTCCAAGCTCCTATGGCCACCACTGTGGAGAGCAGAAGTTAGCCTTCCTTCCAAAGAGCAATCCTCCATTTTACCGGAGTTAAGCTTCAGACAGTTGTGTGACATCCATTTTCTAATTTGAAGCATGCAGTTGTGAAAGCGTAACACTGTGTCTGCTGGGTCACTGGCTACTGAAACCACGGTTTGGGTGTCATCGGCGTACCACTGAATACCCAAAAGCCCTGATCAGTTTGGTCATAGGAGCAACACAAATAATAAAAAGGGTAGGGCTCAACGAAGAGCCCTGAGGAATGCCGCAAGTAATGTAAAGGGGGATGAATTGAATTCTTCGAGAGCACCAAATTGTTCTCAGCCTGTGAGGAAGGATTTAAGTAGGGTGAGAGCTTGACCCCTGGTGCCTATGGAGAAAAGATGGCCAAGGAGAATATCGTGGTTAACAGTGTCAAATGCTGCTGAGAGGTCTAATAGAATCAGGGCCGCATTGCCTCCTGTGTCAATGGTTTGTCTGACTTGCCCTAATGCTGTGATTAGGGCAAGCTCCGTGCTGTGATGGCTTCTAAAGCCGAACTGGGTGGTGTCCAGGTGGCCCAGGTCCTCAATGAAAGATGTCAATTCAGAGTTAATAGCTCTCTCGATGATTTTTGTGGGAAAGGGAGGCGTGAGATGGGACAGTAGTTGTTTGGGTCCGAGATATCCAGATTAGGTTTCTTAAGCAAAGGGAGGATGGAGGCAACCTTCCATTTTGTTAGGAAGTAGTTTGTGCTAAACATCTTATTAAAGATGTCCGTAAGATGCACAGATATTTTTCAGGTGCAAGGTGTATAATTTTAGGAGGACAGGGGCCCAAAGGGGATCCGGATTTAGTTTGGGTGATTAAAGTCGTGAGTTGTGCGGGGGACAGTGAGGAGAAAGCGAACAAAGTGACAAGAGCCTCGTCCAAAGTAGGTAACGGGCTGGTTGAGTTGTCTGGAGGGTCAACAGTGGGCCCAGGGATGATGTACGGACCTGGGTCCTCTGATACAGCGCCCATAAAGGAAGCCTGAGTAGGTCCATGCTTAGTGGAAAAAAGGTTAAAAACTGCATTCACCTTCTTTTGAAAGACAGATGCTAGTGAATTGCCTAAGACTTGGCTGATATTATTGTTTTTATTTTCTGGGGGCTTGGTTAGTTTTTTGACTGTGGCAAAGAGTCCTTTAGTGGAGTTCTTAGAGGAGTCTATCTTATGGTATAGTAGCATGTTTTCTCCTTAAAGATCATGACTTTGTAGGTTGCTATGGAGCATTTATATGTCTCTTTTTCTGCAGGACCATCATTTGTCCTCCATTTCCCTTCCAGCCTGCGTCAGGCCTGTTTCTGAAGTCTGAGACTTTCTGTGAACCACGGTTCCGAAGCTGGAGTTCTAGGGCTCTTGTGGCTCTTAGGTGTTGCTATCTTATTTAGGGCGGAGTAAATCCACTAATGTTAAGAGCTGGCTGTTGTATCGAGGTCATTAGAGGCTACAGGCAGACTTAGCCTGGGCTAAGGTGGTTTTTAATGAGTCAGTATTGATAGTGTGCCAGGGGTGAGAAGGCCTTGAGGGCAAGGGCTGCATAGTGGCGTCCGTGTTCGTGGTAGGTTTAACATTAAACATGATTGCCAGATGGTTTGACCAGACCAGAGGAAGGGAGGGAAGAAGTTGAAGATGGGGATTGTCGGAAAATATTCAGTCGAGCAGATGGCTTGCCAAGTGAGTAGGTCCATTGACATGTTGATGGAGACCCATGCTGTCCATCACGTCCGTGAAATGGGCAGAGTCGTTATTTAATAGATTCCCTAAATGAAGATTGAAATCTCCAAAAACGGTGAAATCAGAAGAGTAAATTCTTGTTTCCAATAATTGGCAAATATTGTGGATCAAGGATATGCTGGGTTCTGGAGGTCAGTATATAAGAAGGCCATTAAAAGAATAGCTCTTGGAGAGCTCGATTTTAAAATATAGTACGTCGAGCTCCCGGGAACCATTATGTCCAATGAAAGAAGTTTTGAAGAGGTTACGATACATGATGGCTAAGCCCCGCCTCTTTTTCCCACGTGATCTAATCTGAAGAATGAGAAACCTGTCGGACCGCCACAGAGAGCTCTGGTCCGGAGGCTGCATCAGCCCATGTTTCTGTGATAAACACAATGGCTAAAGCTTGTGATTCAAGAAAGTCAACAAATTCCAGAGCGTGTTTGATAAGAGAGCGAGCATTGATGAGGGTACAGTGATATGTGCTTGTGTGGTAGGGTGTATTAGGGCTTATGGCTTTAGTGGGACTCGAATCTTTAATTTTAATGTAAGATAGAGTAAGCCCACAGCTAGGGCAGGTGGAAGAGTCAGTAAGACAATGTGAACTCAAGGTGGAGCCATGGCAGCACTTACCTGAGGGATTCAAGCTAATCAGCTGATCTCTGGAGTAATGTAACTGGGTTACAGGGTGGGAAGCAAAACCGGCAGGATGGCTGGCGCTGAGCGTGGTCTGAGCGCGAAGGGGCTCAGACAGGCTTGCCTAAGGCAACACAACGCTTTGCAGCGCTGTCTAAAAACAGTGAGTGGGGTGAAACTGAAAACAAAACAAGGGTCCAGCCACCCCTAGTGTTCTGCCTCAAGCTCCCTTGCGGCAGACACTACTGGTAACAGAACACAAACCAAATCAAAAAGATAAAAGCGAAGCAACACATAAAATGAACATAATGATTAAAGGACTGAAAAGCTCTTTGAAGATGGTGCGTGCTGCTAGTGTGCCTGGGAGCCCGACAACTCCAAAAACCGCCTAAGGCGTACAAGGACATCAGGTCAGTCACAGCTACCTTCTGCGGCAGGACTGAGCCCTCAGGACCTGAAGCCCCGATGATTGTCCCACGACCTTGCTTCCAGGAGGTGAAAAAAGCTCTAATGCAGGTGGTAAGTGGAGAGATCTGGATCCAGACCTCAGAAAATGCGGTTATCACAGATATTAAAAATGCATCGCAAAGTTGAGAGAGAGGAGATTAGTTCACCAGCGTTGCAGGTTGAAGAATTGAAGTGTTTTTATAGAGGATTTAGGTGTGCTGGTGATCAGTTGAAGAAACTCCTCATTGAATATTTGGCTGCAATCCGCTCTATTCTGCCCAATAATGGATGGGCGATTCAAGGCGGAGTGTGTTTCGCTCATCACTTCCATGCCACTGATGACCCTATGTAGGCTGACCCGCCGGACAGCCCCCACCTCTGATTGGGACACCGACCCTGAATCACTCCCAGCTATAACCTCCCCACCTACCTTCCCTTTTAAATGCTTTAATCATTCAACTAAAATCATCGTGGCATGGAACGGGAGAGAAAATGTAGGCTCACAGTCTTTGGAGAATCTCAGTTAGTCAAGTCTCTGATCTATGACTTATAAACTTCTAGCATCTCTCAAGGGCCCTCTCTGGAAGCAGGGGAAAACCGAACAGTCGTACTTGTCAAGTTGGTCAGGATGATTGGTCTCTTGTGCGATACTGGAGGTCACAGAGCAAGTATTTCACCTGATGCCCTGAGGAAATGGTGTTCTTCGGGTGCTCAGCTCCGAGGGAGCACAAATACTAGGAGAAATGAGCCGCTTCAAGAGGCGTGTCCACGTGATGAAAACTCTCCGGTGAGCCAGGGTGCTGGTCATGATGATGCCTAGTCAGGACTTGCAGACAAGATGCAACAACTCTCGTCAGGTCTTCGCTCCGGCTACACTAGTGGAAGGGAGTGAACAATTGACAGCGGGTCCTCAGGTCTGACTGTCAGCAGGAGCCGCCAGTCCCAGGGTTGGATGGGCATTAACATTCAACAGGGGATGAGCACCACACCGACCTCAAAAACTACAGACCCATCTCCCTGCTCCCGTTCCCAGCGAAAGTCATCGAGAAAGCCATCAACAGCCAACTCGCCACATTCATCGAAGAGCACAACATCCTCGACTCCTCCCAATCCGGCTTCAGAAAAAACCACAGTACGGAAACCGCCCTCCTCGCCGCAACAGACGACATCCGCACCCTACTGGACAAAGGAGAAACAGCAGCCCTTATCCTCCTCGACCTCTTAGCGGCGTTCGACACAGTCTCTCACCGCACCCTAATACGCAGACTCCACGACGCAGGGATCCAAGACTAGGCCCTCGACTGGATCCGCTCCTTCCTCTCCGGCAGAACGCAGTGGGTCAGACTCCCCTCTTTCCTCTCGGACCCTACACCAACCACCTGCGGAGTCCCCCAGGGGTCCTCCCTCAGCCCTACGCTCTTCAAAATCTACATGGCTCCGCTCGCCCCCATCGTCAGAACCTACGGACTCAACATTGTGTCATACGCAGACGACACCCAACTCATCTTCTCCCTATCCAACGAACCCAACACCGCCAGACACAACTTTCGAGAAGGCATGGAAGCCGTCGCCAAATGGATGAAAAACAGCTGCCTACAACTAAACACCAACAAAACGGAAGTACTCATCATGGGTCCAAACCCCGACGCCTGGAACAACACCTGGTGGCCCCCACCCTCGGAAGCCCGCCCACCCCCACGGACCACCCATGCAACCTGGGAATCATCCTGGACTCCAAGCTCAAAAAGGACCGCCAGATCAACTCTGTCTCGTCCTCCTGCTTCCACACCTTCCGCCTCCTACGTAAGACCTTCAAATGGATCCCCCTCGAACACAGAAAGACCGTCACTCACGCCCTGGTCACCAGCAGACTCGACTACGGCAACGCACTCTATGCCGGAATAAAGAAAAACCTCACCCGCAAGCTACAGAACATCCAGAACGCCGCCGCAAGACTGGTCCTCAACCTGCCAAGACACTGCCACATCTCCCAGCACCTGCGCACACTCCACTGGCTCCCCATCGAAGCTAGAGTCACCTTCAAGATGCTCACCCACGCTCACAAGGCCCTCCACGACACCGGACCAGCATACCTGAACAGCCGATTCAAATTCAACGCACCCCAAAGGACCCTACAATCAGCCCAGCTCTCCTACGCCGTGGTCCCCCGCACCAGAAAGACCAGATCGGGAGGCCGCTCCTTCCTCACGGCCAGAGCCTGGAACGACCTTCCGCTCCACCTCAGACAGACAACATCGCTCCCCATCTTCGCAAGAAACCTCAAAACCTGGCTTTTCGACAGACCCCTTCCTTGATGGACTGGAACCTGCGAACCCCGCCCCCCCCAGCGCCTTGAGACCGCTACGGGTGAGTAGTCGCGCTTAACAAACACCTGATTGATTGATTGATTGATTGAACTCATTAACATTCAATGGGGGATGAGCACCACAAGTGAACTTATTAACATTCAGTTGGGGGTGAGCACCACACCTGAACTCATTAACAATCAATGAGGGGTGAGCACCACACCTGAACTCATTAACATTCAATGGGGAGTGAGCACCACACCTGAACTCATTAATATTCAATGGGGGGTGAGCACCACACCTGAACTCATTAACATTCAATGGGCGATGAGCACCACACCTGAACTCATCAACATTCAACAGGGAGTGAGCACCACACCTGAACTCATTACCATTTAATGGGGGGTGAGCACCACACCTGAACTCATTAACATTCAACAGGGGATGAGCACCACACCTGAACTCATTAACATTCAATGGGGAGTGAGCCCCACACCTGAACTCATTAACATTCAATGGGGAGTTAGCACCACACCTGAACTCATTAACATGCAATGGGGGGTGAGCATCACACCTGAACTCATTAACATTTAATGGTGGGTGAGCACCACACCTGAACTCATTAACATTCAATGGGTGGTGAGCACCACACCTGAACTCATTAATATTCAATGGGGGTGAGCACCATACCTGAACTCATTAACATTCAACGGGGGATGAGCACCACACCTGAACTCATTAACATTCAAAGGGGAGTGAGCACCACACCTGAACTCATTAACATTCAACGGGGGATGAGCACCACACCTGAACTCATTAACATTCAACGGGGGGAGTGAGCACCACACCTGAACTCATTAACATTCAATGGGGGGTGAGCACCACACCTGAACTCATTAACATTCAACGGGGGGTGAGAACCACACCTGAACTCATTAACATTCAACGGGGGGTGAGCACCACACCTGAACTCATTAACATTTAATGGAGGGTGAGCACCACACCTGAACTCATTTACATTCAACGGGGGTTGAGCAGCACACCTGAACTCATTAACATTCAACGGGGGTGAGCACCACACCTGAACTCTAACATTCAATGGGGGTGAGCACCACACCTGACCCACCACCTGAACTCATTAACATTTAATGGGGGGGTGAGCACCACACCTGAACTCATTAACATTCAATGGGGAGTGAGCACCACACCTGAACTCAATAACATTCAATGGGGGGTGAGCACCACACCAGAACTCATTAACATTCAAGTGGGGATGAGCACCACACCTTAACCCATTAACATTCAATGGGGGGTGAGCACCACACCTGGACTCATTAACATTCAATGGGGGATGAGCACCACACCTGAACTCATTAACATTCAAGGGGAATGAGCACCACACCTGAACTCATTAACATTCAATGGGGAGTGAGCACCACACCTGAACTTATTAACATTCAACGGGGGGGTGAGCACCACACCTGAACTCATTAGCATTCAAGGGGCGGTGAGCACCACACCTGAACTCATTAACATTCAACGGGGGAGGAGGGGAGCAATACTCCTGAACTCATTACCATTCAAGGGGCGGTGAGCCCCACACCTGAACTCGTTAACATTCAACGGGGGAGGGGGAGGGGGAGAACCACACCTGAACTCATTAGCATTCAAGGGGGATGAGCACCTTTCCAGATTACAATGATCACAGTATTCCAGAGTGGGGCGAACCTCCTTGAACAGGGAAGTATTCTTTGAGACCTCCCTAGATGTGAAATAATTATGTGAGTCCAGTGGATCTGGTGCCGGAAGCCAATCCATACTGAGCAGAAAGTCCTCTTTCATTGTCCATGATGAGCTCCATGTCCACGTGTCCTCCATGAAGCAGGGTGTTTCCTAGAGCGGTGGGCTCCAAGTGAGCTCCGGTGTCCGTGGACCCGGAATGAGACAGTTCGGGAGTGCACTGACCCTTCTGAAGTAGAGTGAGCAGAGTTTGCAGCCCCTGAAAGCCATGGCTTCCCTGAAAGGTGAGGACTCGAGAGCCCAACCTGAAGTCACGCTCAGTGCCAGTGGTCTGATATAATGCAGTCCTCGGGGGCATATGCAGTCAGTGGGTGAAATGGGAAATGCAGGTCCCTTTTGGGGACATAAGGCCTCCTTGTCATCCGTGCACAGCCAAGGCTTGATACGATTCCAGGGGAGAAGCTTCCAAATGTGCTCTTCGAGAATTACATTAAATAACCTCAAATAAACTAGCACATTCTTACTCCACATCCATTCATTCAATCTTATGGTTGCACCATTCACATTTCCCATCTCACATTATGCTTCTTTTGATGATCTCACATGCTTCTCAGGTACCACTCTGGCGTCTGCATGAACTTTCTGCAAATCTTTCCACTTCACATAAACTTTTGTAGTCAAGCCCATGAGGGTCCAGCGTCACCTGATTTCTTCCCAAAGGCAGAATAGTGATAAGTACTCCTGTGGCCTGTGCAGCATCACACAGGTACCAGTGTTTCAACAAACCAGGGCCAATGGTTGTAGCTCCCTCTGTGGAGGAGTGGGACTGGGCTGGGCAGGTTCCGAACCAGGAGTGACCAGTGGGTGACTTGGTTCGGCCGATAGATCAACTCTCAGCTCCAAATGATGTAATATGTTTCTGAAATAGTCTTCCTGCACATGCTTCAAGTGGCATGTTTGATGGCCTGGTTTTGTTTGCCATCTGGATGGATTGCTCCCAATATGTTTTGAAAAGAAGACACACCGGGCAAAGTGCTATTTGTTATAGAAGGGCATATAAACTCTAGATATATATACACTTGAAATAATGATAAATATCATAACACATGTTTAGAAAGTTTGAATGATTTATTTTATCTTATTCTTTTTTATTCTAAGATATTTTTTTTAATTTTCATATTGGATAAAAAAAATTTACATATAAAAACTACATATACATAAATGAATATACAAACCCAGTGATATAATTAGAACCACATATACATGATCATCTAAATAATCTATTCTGTTGATTTAAACCGCATTTAACATGAGACAATCAATATGATAGGTAACTGACACAATTTATAATTAAATGTGCATGATAAGTCAGTTTCAAATATTGCAATAATTTGTTTGCATAGTCCTTTCGATTGAGTAAATTATGCAGAGACTGGTGACATATGTTGAAATTTGCTCCCAATATGGCCAGGTATTGCCGAGTCCCCTCCCGTCAGTTGACCCCAACCTTCCTTCCAGAGACCCGGGGATGCATTAAAATTAACAAATCATAATTAAAAATTCTTGACACATTTCAATACGCAGAAAACCCACACATATTCAATACTTTATACATTTCATATACAACGTATTTGCACATCTTTTACGGCTAACCTTAACACGAGTCTAATACATAGCCATACCTAACCTAAAACTGGAATATGTACAATTTGTTTTCTGTGTATCCCAGATGAGCCTATGTGCAAGGTCATGACTGGTCCCAACTACTTGCAAGGTCCCCCTTCTTAACGGAGTGACCTTGTGCAGGAGGCCCGGTTGCCCATCAGATTCCTTCCCGCGGGCACCCCCTATGCCTTCCAATACTACCTCCCAGGGACTGATGTTATGCCACCTTGGCGCCCATGCCCCTGTTCAGGGGTTGGCCCAAGGGCCTGCCGGAAGCGGAACTTCCTACCCCCGCACCCTTCAGCCTACTGGCCGTAAACGCCCCTGGAATGTGATGAGAGACCACTGTCCCCGCCCCAGGCGTCCCCATTAAATAATGGGATGCCTACTAAGAGATGTAAAAATTGACCGACCAGTCATGACCTTACCGCCACAGGCCAGTATAGTTGACCGACTATCTGGCCCCCCCCTTCCATCTGCTGATAAAAGGTCATGCCCTGTCCCTTGCCCCTAAAATCCAGGCCAGCACGTTCTCAATGAAAAACTCATTGCCCAGCTTAGAAAGGTGACCCCCGTCCTGTAGAAAAAACCGCTCCCCCCGGATGCATCCATGTGCAATTGTCTGCAGTTTGGGAGACCGGAAAGCCGATCAATCCTGTTATTAATTCTCTTTACGGAGTGATTCAGAGCCCAGACCGACTCGCCCCCCCCCCCGCCATTGGAACCTCGGGATCATGTGAGACCACACTAACACTGCCTGTGGGCACTTCTTAGCCAACCATCCCATTTCTGTGATCAGTGCCTCCACCACTCCCTTCCTACCCATGTGTACCAAGTCATTGCCTCCCAGGTGTACTATTACTACGGCAGGTGCCGCCAGAGTCCTAGCCAGCAAAGTAGAAAAAACATTACGAAACTGGCCTAATCGCAATCCCCCTTGTCCGTGCAATGACACCTTGAAACCCGCCTGGCGGGCCCTGTCCACGAAATTTCCTGTGAAAAAATGCTGCTTCAACCTGCTCACATATGAATGGCCTATGATCCAGACTTCTCTGTGGCCTGGCCCCCAGGCGGGGACCTGGAATGGGCGAGGCTCAGACGGACATCGGCTAGCTCCCCTCCTGCGGCACAGGATGTGGAAACTGCAGAAAATTGAAACAAAACCAACCATTAGCAATAACACTTAAAGTAAGTGTAAACGCACATATCGTTTGTAACAGTCAGAAGACCAACGGCCTATTCTTTGAACTTCATGTCCCAGCAATCCCCGAGCCTTGGCTTCAGTGGCTGCCCTGATCCTGAAAGAATGGGTACCAAATTTTGATGCATCCAGGCCTGCCGCCCCAAGCACCAATGTCAATATCCTGTCAAACTGAAATTTCGTGAGGGGAGTCCCATCCTGGTGGATAAATAATGGCCCTCCTGCGCCCCGTGGCCTGTAGGCCAGAAAAGCCTCTAGGTTGCCTACCGGACAGCATGCGCTCCCCAGAGCTTTGTGCAAAATAACATGACCCCCCCTCCATTTTGGATCTGGGAATTGATAAGGATACAGATCCTCCCTGCAGATGAACATGGGCCAATTGCATCCCACCCTGCCAATCGTGCTTGTTGCGCGCCACCAATTCCCCTACCCTGAAAGCGCCATAGAAGGCGAGGGAAAAAGCAGACCTGAACAGCTGGACCTCCCCAGTGGATCTACATACTTTCCCCACTGACTCCATGAGGGCTGACAGAACTTCCATGCTAATCGGGTGCCGTATGTCCGGCTGGGAACCTTGCAGGTGTTGCCACCCTTTCAGTGCCCTTTGCACTAAGAAGGAGCCCGTGGGATCCCTATGGCCCTGCATCTTTGCAAAAAAGGCTATTGCTGCCATATGGCGCCTTGTGCACACCACAGAACGCCCTCCATCCCTCAATTCCCTCATGAATGATATGACAGACATTGGCTCGTGCCATGCCCCTTCCCAGCCATCCCCTAGAAATTTGCAGTAGGTGGTAAAGGCCCCCTCATAGGCCCGCCTAGTCCTGGGTGCTAGGCTAGCTGCCACGAGGTCTGATAGGTTGGGGCACTAAGTTGCCACAGATGCTCTGGTAAAGGCGTGGGACAGTCCGCTGCTCCTGGGTGATAGGGCCTGAAAACCTGCATCTTGAAACGAGACAATGAGTCAGCAGCGTGGTTGAGTATTCCCGGGACATGCCTGGCCTTAAACATCACATTTAATCTCATGCATTGCAGTACTATCTCCTTCAACAAGCGAAGCATCATTTTACAATTAGCAGACTGTTGATTAATGCATTCCACCACTGCCATATTATTAGACCAGAAACCACAGATTGATTGCGAAACTGGTGTGGCCAAATGGTTAGGGCCACCAAGATGGGGAATAGTTCCAGAAATTAAATGTTACTTGTTACACCGGCGTCAACCCACCAAGTGGGCCAACGTTGCGCTGCCCATTGTGAACCCAGAATGGCACCAAAACCCTCACTCCCAGCAGCGTCTGTCATGAGGCCAAGGTCCGGGCTGGACCTGGCAGGGTTGGGCCACACTACCATGCCATTGAAATCTCGCAGGAATGCCATCCAAATCCGCATATCCTGCTTAACCTCGCTAGACAACCGAGTGTGGTGTTGCTTTTCTTTCAGACCTGACATTGCTTGTGCAATGGAACGTGAAAAGGGGCGGGCCATTGGGATGATTCGTAATGCAAAATTAGGCATTCCTACTGCCTTCTGCAGTTGATGTAAAGTGACTTTTTCCTTGCTCAGGCATTCTTCCAATGCTAGCGTGAAACCCCTTACCTTACTCAGTGGCAAGCGTGATACACCCTTCACTGAATCCAGTTCTATGCCCAGAAACTCAATTTGTGTGGCCGGCCCCACTGTCTTCCCTGGCGCCAGGGGGACCCCAAATTCGCTCATGAGTGCGCAAAATGCTTCTAAAGCCCTGACACACTCCTGTGACCCTGGCGCTCCTAACAACAGGAAGTCATCCAAATAGTGCAATACCCAGTGGTGCCCAGTCACCTGCCTGAAACGCACTCCAAAAAAGAGCCGAATTTCTCAAAATATGAGCAAGAGACCGAGCACCCCATTGGCATGCACTTGCCCATGTAGAACTTCCCCTCTAGCTGTAACCCCAAAAGATGGAAATCTTGTGGATGAACTGGTAGTAAACGGAAGGCAGATTCTATGTCAGGTTTTGCCAACAACGTGCCTGGGCCAAGCGACTGCAGCATTGCAATCGCCTGATCCAATGATGCGTATCTCACAGTGAACATGGCCCCATCAATAGCATCATTCAATGATTGACCCCTGGGAGCGGATAGGTTATGGATCAAGCGGAACTCCCCCGGGTCCTTTTTTGGGCACCACACCCAGCGGTGAGCAGACAAAATCATCAACCGGAATTGTAGCAAAAGGACCAGCCAGTCTCCCCAAACGTAATTCCTTCAACCCATTAGCCATTGCCACAGACTTGTTATCCCTCACTGATTGCTGATTGCGGCAGTAAGAGACCCCAGAATAACCAGGAGCAGGAATCCTAAAGCCATCCCTGAAACCTTCTAGCAAAGTCTGGGCTGTGTTTGGGCAACAATATTTATTTAGCCAGGGTATCAAAGCCATTGTTGTTATGGGTGTGCAAGCCTTGCTAAGCATCAAACCTTCATTCCTGTTTTTTACCTCCCTTATCTTTTGATTTCTTAAAACATTTGGATTCTGGGTGGGAAAGTAGGCCACAGAAAGAACAGGCATGTTTGAACTTGCATGAACCTGTGGGCCTAGTGCAGGTCTGTCTATTGAAATCCCAACAAGTCCCTTTCTTTCCACCCCCTCCCCTGCTATTGGTTGTACCAGACCGAAAGGACTGTCCTCTTGGTGTGTCCTGGGTCGGGGTTTTCATGTGTCTCAACCACAAAATGACATCCATTTGATCCCAGGTTAAGTCCGGGTCAGAGGCCTTTGCCCTCCGGAAATACTTGTCATACTCCTTCCAACCCACTCCAGCGGACTCATCATGTGCACATGTGATCCTATTCTGATAGCACGCCAATTGCGCGCCCAGCCCGGGGAACTTTTCTACCATTATCGCGTGATAGTTGGAAAATGCCTTTATCCAATTAACCAAGGTTTCGTCAATCTTTTTCCTGGTGGGCCAATTGCCCAAATCCCTTGGATGAGCCCATTCCTTCATCTTTTTAGCCTCTTCTTTCTCATCCTTATCAATTAACAAAGAAAACATATTCACATATTCCCCTTTCCAGATTTGTTCTTTCACCTCCTGTGAAATATGTCTCCCCAGATGTTCTCTGGATGTGCGCATCTCCCCCAAACCTAAACTTGGTAACACTTGCACTGTACCTGCAGGCGTGCCGGCTTGCGTTCTTTGCGTGTTCAGTTCCTGCAGCTGTGCCAGCTTTTGGGGGGCTCTGGGCCACTCTTGTCTCTCACTGCGCTCTTTTTCCCTGCCCCGCTGGCGGCCCCAACAACCGATGCCGGTGAGCCCGTCTCAACCGATTGGGGCACCCCCTGCTTAGGCCTTTCTACCTGCGCTACCAAATTCTTGGTCCTTTCCACTGTGTCCCCCTCGGCTAACAGGACCCCACTGCCTGCAGAAGGAATTACTGTCCCCGCTTTGGCTAGCCATGTGAGCACTGCCGCTAGACTGGCTACCAAATCTCGTTGACCAGGAACACTACCCCCCGGGGAACCACAGGAGGGTACTACTGGCTAGGACGGGGCCCCCTCTAAACTAGGACCCCCTGGTGCGCCTGGCTGACTGTGCCCCCTGCACCCCCTGGTGGTGTTACTCCCCATGGAGCCGCTCCACTCCCCTCCTCTGGCTGGGATCCCACAGCTGGGGCTGAAGGTCCTGGGATCCCTGGGCTCGGCAAACCTGCTGGTACAGACCACCCGCTCCCACGTTTGGGTTTATATCTCCGGGGTACTGGAGGGAATGCCGCCCTGGGGGCCACCCCGGAACACCTGGGCCTGTCTTCAGCTTCCTCCTGCCCATCCACTTTCCTACATAACTCTGCTACGGTCTGACCCAAATCGTTCATTGTGCGCATCATTGTCGCCATCCACTCCTCCATTCAAGTTGGAACCTGACCGCTCTTTGCCTTGGGTGCCATTACTGAATTAATACACAGAAAGGAGTGCCCAAAGTAACTGGCAGTTAGCTTAAAACCTTTGCCTGTGGCCTACCACACAAGTAACCCCTAGCAGCACTGCACTAAAACAGGGAGAACGTAGACCTATGCAGTGGTCAACTTTTAACACTGCCCCCTGCACAACCAACACAAGCTTACAATGTATCTTGCTGCAGGCCAACCTTACTCCTCCCCACCAGGCGTGGCCTTAAAGACCCCTCCGCCCTAATTGCAACCCCTGGGGCCAAGCTACCTAGGGTCCGGTCTGGGGCGATGCCCAAACCCTTACCTCCCTTCTAAATCAGTCACTGGTCCAAGCCCCCGGTCGACCACAAGCACTCCCACAGCCAGAGCCACTCCCACAAGTCCAATAAAGTGGGTCGGGTGAGTATGTACTCGAACCCGAGTGGCTCCCAGCTGCGGTGTAGTGCAGGTCTACCGAGGATGAAGGGAAGAGTGCCCCAAGGTGTTGCTGCCGATCGCTTTCTCCTCGTGCTCAATCTTGCAAAATAAGCCTGCAGAAAGGAAAGAAAAAAGAAATCAGGCTCCAGATGACCTCCGCCGCATGGACGGAGGCGTGTAGTTGACCCAAAGCGGAGCGGCGAGGAAAAGACCGTGCCGCTGCTCCGCGCTCCTTTTAACGGAGCCTCGCACCTAAATTCTGGTTTGAACAGGTCCCGGCAGGATCCGGGACCTGTTCTGCTCACTTTGCCCCGGAAGCACTTGTTGCGCTTCCGGGGCATGCCTGACCAAACCAATCACTGCCGGCGGGGGGCGGGCGCCGGCCGCGTCATCGCTGCGCTGGCCCCGCCCCCGCAGGAGAAGCGACCCGGGGACCAGCACAACCGCCATATTTGCGGCGTGCCCGAGTTCCCGGTGGCGCCTGTGGATTCACAGCCGCAAAGGATGACCAAGGCAGTGAGGCCCAACCAATGTCATTGGGACAGACACACCAAAGGCCACTTCGCAGCGCTAGTGTGCTGAAGAACTTGGGTTCACTTTGCAAGCGCCTTCGTGGCGTGAAGGTAGAAGCAGGAAGACCTGGAAAAGAGGCGTTGATGTGCCCTTCGAGAAGGCTACTGTAAGGCATGACTCCAAACATCCTCGTTGGTCACAAACTTCTATTTGAAATGGCAACCTGCTCCTAACATGGCAGGAAAGTAAAAATATGCATCCTTGTGAATTGCCAAATACGTTTAACACTGTCTTGGAAAAAAGAAAACGCAGGTTCATTGGAGTTTGCAAGCAAGCTGTGGGAAGACAGTCTGACTTGCTGGGGGGCTGAATGAGGACAAAGGGTCACTTTATTTACAGAACATAAATCATTTTTAGGTCTGACCTAGAGACGGCTTTAGTTGTTGCGACAGCTACATGTGTTGAAAGAAATATATAAGCCAGGTATATATAGTGTTGTCTTGTCCTGGGAGCGATTGTGCGTTGCCTGATGGCATCTGACAGCTGCCGGAAAGGGGCGCACATCACGGCCAGATCTGCTGTGCCTGGACCACTGGACCACTTCTTGATTATTATTTTTTTTACATGTTTGTCAATTTCGGTTTTGCATGTTTCATATGTTGGTAAAAAAATAAATGAATGAAAAAGCATTGCGTTCTGCCAAGGCCAGAGCTACCGGCTTTGCCTGTCTTTGCTATTTGTGTAGTCCGGATTCCAAAGTACTCAATTACTGAATCCTTTTAAACTCTCCAGATCACCTGGTCAAGAGCACCTGCCTAGCGATGGGACATCCTCGCTGGCCCCAGTGCTTCACCAGGCAGTCTCTGGTGAAGCACTAGCGCATCACCATAGGAACAAGTTTGGAGGCGCTATGTGGGTGAATGTAGGAGCAGTTCTCCCACCACCTCTTACTGGGATCACTCCCCAGCCCTCTTCCTAGAAAGCTTGCAGGTGGGAGGCTGTCTGGCCATCCAAGCCTTACACGGGCTGAAACTTTTGAAAACAGCAATCCTTTCTATTGCTAATTGTTTTATGCTCAGACTGTCCCCAGCCCATTGATTTGTGCAGTAAAATAAATGTTCCAAGTGAGGCATCGCTTAACTTTACACCGTGGAGCCACAGTTCACTCCCCCCAGACAAGAGGCATGTACCAGAACCTCAAAGCGATGCAGTCTACGCAGGAACAGTGCTCTGATTTTCAACTACACCTCCTCGAGCGCTCCCCGGACCCTCACCCTTTTCTTACCTTCTGCAGTCATGCACTGATAACTCCAGGTGGCACCCTCGGGCTTATGTCTTATCTCGCCTCATGAAAGCACAGACCCAAGTCTGCTGCATTTGTTGTGAATCCCCAAAATGCATCAGTCTACAGAAACAGATGCACCCCCATCCACAGTCTGCAAGTACTCCCTTCTCGAGCTAAAGCTTTCTCAAGCTGTGACTAGAATGATCTAAGGCATCTAGCGGGGGAGTGAGGACAAGCAATAGATGCAAGCTTAAAACTATATGTATCTACTCTGAAAGGCCGGCAGGGGTGGGATGCAGTCAGTCACATGTAGCATTAGTGCCACTGAAAACCAAGCATTTTAGGGGCAGAGCCATTTACATGGTCCAATTGCATGTGAGTCTGTTGTAGGCAAGCATTTTATCGGAAGGGGTTGGGGAAGGGCCAGTTATGTGTTAATATTCCCTCTGAAATTCTGATGTGGCTGGGGATACTTAGTGATATATTCATCTTGTACAAGGGGGAAGTGAGCACACTGCCTGGTACCAGCACACTATTAGCCCAGATGCATTGAGGTAAATGCAGTGCATTATAACACTCAGTTTAGTGGAAAGCCTTTAGTATTCACCACTGTTGATGCAGCCAGTGCTCACAGCACTGGCTAAATGTCTGCTGGTACACTGCAGTGTACACTCCCTGCCCCTTTTGCGATTGGCCTGGCAAGCTCATTGGGATGTACCTGCCCTCTCGGAGTGTTACAAAAAGCAAAGAAGACTGTGATCAGCATTTCCAGCACCCACAAATTTAAAGGGCTACTCTCTGCTGAAGAACAACTATTCCAAAACGTGCCTAGAGCTACACAGCACTGAGACCTGAGAAGACTACGAGCAGCATTGTCAGCACCCCTAAACTTCACTTGTTACTCTCTACTGAAGAAGGGCAACAATCCTGAAACACATGTCTAGAGATGCACAGCACTGGCTGCACCAACAATGGTAAATACTAAATACTTTCAACTGAAGTGTGTGTTATCATGCACTGCATTTACCACAATGCATCTGGGTGAATTGTGTGCTGGTATACCAGGCAGTGTGCTCCCTCTCCCTTTTATATATTCATCTTATGTCACTGAAAGGATGCTGGTCCTGGGCTGATCTCAAGCCTGGCTGATGGGCCTAGGCCAAGTGGGTAAAAGTTAATACGTTGTCCAGTATGTCTGGGACTATCATTTGCTTGCCAGGACGATGCCTCTAAACTAAAGTGATGGAGTGGGCGACTTATAATGCGTTAAGTATCAGACCTATGCTTCTTAGAGGCTGTTGGGGCGAGGGTGGAGACATACTAGACCAACCTCTCTGGAGGTCAGAGGTGGGGCAGAGTCAGTTGCACATGTATATGTGGAGGGAGAAGTGTCACGTGTGAGAAGAGCGCCCCCCGGAGTGCTAGTAGGAATGGTGCGAAGGGCTGGTATGTCTGACTGGTGTCTCTGGAAGGTTAGTCAGCCTGGGGGCGTCAGACATGCATCAGTTTGCACGGCCTGAAGTGTAATCGATGACATGTTAGACTACTGTCTCTAAGAGGCTGGTAGGGCAGGGGCCACGGCAGTCAGATGCCAGGTTAGTGCCCCAGACAGGGTGGTGGAACGTTTCAAGCCAGGATCGTGCAGTCCCAGCTTCTCCGCAGGCAGAGGGGCGGGAGACTGTGCCAGTCGAGCTGGTGACTCACGGAGCTCCCGGGCCCGCTCAAGCCTCCTCTCAATGTACCGAAGACTGCCGTAGATTTATATTCATGAGAGTTCCTCGCTCTTTCTGTCTTTAAATTACCTTTAAGGATTGCAATCTTTGGGTCCTGGAGCTTTAACAACCTGCTTGCAGCTGATTATTTTCCATTTAATATTTATTAGGATTTTGTAACAGGGCTCGATTGGTTCACAAAATACATTATATTCACGGCCGCCTGAGGAGAATAGGAATATAATACAGTATACAAACTACTCGAAGACACGTCAGAACAGGAGGAAGGATGACAGTAACAATACATGTCCAAGTAGTTCCGCAAGATGCTTTCAAATGTAGAAGATCTTTTTCTGGTCTGGAAAGTAATCCGTTCCGCTGAGATTAGACACTATCCGTTCTTCAAGCTTTTCTTATTCCAAGGTATTCCAAAATCATTCCAGTATCTTTCTGGAACCAACACAGTCTCTCTTAGCCCAAATCTTATGTTTTGTTGCAGCAGCCATTTTGGAAAAGTCACTGAAGAGGGGCAGCCATTTTGGAAAAGTCACTAAAGAGGGGCAGTAGGAAGTTAGAAAAGATTTAGGCAGGGGGGAGTATGTATAGCCCCCTGGCACCGTCCCACAATAACCTTTTGATGTGGTTATTCATATCCCAGAATCCATTGCCCGAAGGCTAGGATGGTGACTGCCCCGGCACCAGAAACACTCATATATGAACCAGAGAAGCACTAACAACTCCTTCCTCCTTTGCTTCCCTTCGAGAAGACTAACCAATTTCGGCTGAATTTAGGATTCACTCCCTCCTGATTATCCCCTTTAAATTCACCATTGTTTCTGCTAGGACATATGCAATCACCTGCAGGAGCAAAGACTAAACATCACTGGCACACCTTTGGGGACAGAGGCCCCAGACACTATTGAGGATATGAGACAGTCTGGACATACCATATATCCCTTTTGGGAATTTCTCTTATGCTAAACAGGGTGTAACTGAACTTGGGAGAAATTTCCATTATACCAGCATAATCTTGGATAATCTTGCATTATTTAAAAAAATTCGCATCATGCTTGCCATGCAAACTTTCCATCATTATACTCACATGGTGCAACTACGCTGTATTCATGGTAAAATTTTAGTGCAAGTGCGCAGTAACAACATGAACTACCAAAACGCGAGGACAAATTTCAGGATAAAATGTAGTGCTAAATGCCAGTTTTGCACTTTATTTCATAATTTCAGGGAATTTGGTGCATTGATTGGGGAATTTTGCATAATTACACAAAGGTAAACTATGGAAATTTCATTCGAGCCTATCATACACAGTGTATATACAACATCACCTGTACCATTTGTCTAGATGAATGTGCCTGACCCATAGCTGGCACCTTGTAAGTGCAGAAACGTTTCCACACCCAGACACGAAGAGTTTATTACATGAACCTCTTGGTTTTAAGTTTGTGGTATGGAGGCCTGATACAAATATTTACTAGCCTGCCCTCACACAATCTGAGTTTGTTAGAGTAAGAAGCTGACTTCAAAACAAGTGGCACCTTATTGAGGAAGCAAAAGTTGGGTGATGGGCGCCCCCAGCCACGGGTGACAACTCAGTGACACACTCTATGATGATGCATGTCTCACTATATGTGGCAGGGTTCTATGTCCTGTGTGATTTTCTGGACAATAGATTGCTCTAAAAAGAAAACACACACACATATATATTAGACATTAACAGGGAGAGCCAAGGGTTTGGCTCGGATCTTAGAGCCTATGCACAAGCCGAGCCCTAAAAAAATTGATAATTTAAATCATACAACCAACATCACATAAAATATGATAAAGTCACTTTCAAAATTCAAAGAAGTTTATTTCTTTACCTTGTAGAAGTTTTGATGATACGATATACATCACATTATAGCACAGCACTGAGAAGCACTTATTAAAAGGGATAGTTTTAAAACATGAACTATCAGTATACTAAAAGGCAAGACAGTTGTCATGTAAACCCTGCATGTGACCCAGGTTATTACAGAGCAACACTATAGTCTATTAAAGCAAACTCAATAGTTTTGTACAACTGGTACTCTGAACTCACATATTTGAAAGTGCTGTCATAAGTGATGGTGAAGAAAATGGAGTTTTGGTAAAATAAAATGTATGCCTAAAATCACAACATTTCAGTGGGGGAAACAGGAATCTGTGCATGTTTTCTGGTTTCACCTTGTACAAATCAGCCAGTAAATGAGTAGCTATTTGTCTTTCTTTACGGTAAGGCTTTGTTTTTGCCTCCCGTTATTTTTACTTTTGAGCGCTTGACATGAGCACCAGTTCCATTAGCAAGGTCACATTCATTGTTTAGAGGCACGGGGAGATTAAGTGATTCGGCCAGAATCACAGGATGTTGAGCCCACGCCGAGACCCAAACCTGGCTTCCCAGTTCCAAAGTTGACAGGTCTGGCCGTTACGGCACATCCTGGGTAGAGAGTGGGAGGTAGGCTAGCAGAAGCCACATGAAATCTCAGCTCCTTATTGGCTCGAGGTTCCAATAACTATGCCAGCCTGTCTACAGTCTTACACTCTTATCTCCAACTGCCAGTTCTGTCTAGGAGTCCATCTCCCTGTGGAGCTGCTAAGCCCAGGCTTGGCGCCACTGGTGCCTGGAAGCCATTTCTGCATCTGAGAAGAGTTGCAAATCCTCTCTACTGCAACCAGGGATGGGCCTGAGCCAGGAGCCTCTTGGTATGACTCATGCCACTGTTTTAGCATTGGTTGAGCCATGATTAGGCACTGTGAAACTACTTGTCTTTGTTACTTTCCAGCTCGATTACTACATGGGAGCGCGTCATGGGCATCCACAAGGGGGCCAGACTTGACCCTGGTTTTTTCACTTACCCTTTAAAAAATGTAAAGATTGCGCTGCCAATATAATAACAGCAGCGTGATCTTGAACATTTTTTAACTAAGCCCCCCCCCCCCCACCTGAAAAAATGTCTGCAGACGCCCATGGAGCAGTGGAAGCTGTAGGGAGAACCCTTCAATGGTGCCTTAGCAATTGGACCACCGCTAGGCCAGTTTCTAGAAAGCTCTATTTCATGCACTGCCATCCTTTAGTACAGAGCTCCTATACGAGTTGAGATAATTAAGTTGTAAAACGTGTATGTTCCATTGTACAAAATTGTAGTTCGACACAGTGCTGGAATTGGAAACAAATTATTGGGAAAAAATTACTCCAGGAGCCTATAGGTTGTGGTCAAGGTGTGGCAGATGAAAAGGGGGGGAGTCTCGAAGGGCAGAGCTTGAAAAATAGAACCTGACAGTCAACTTATATTTTTATCTTTAAAAAAATTGCTGGAAAGCAATTGGCAACAAAGACAATTGTAACAGTAAATCTGTTCTAGCTTACTTAATTGGTCACAAAGTGACTGCCTTTTAAAATATCTCACAGGGTTAAGACACCTGCTGCAGAGATTTTTGTATGTCCAGCAATTTGGAGGGGATTATATTGACAGTAAGATAACTCTGGTGGTTAATGCAGTACTGGGAGACTTCTGTGTTTTGTCCAGTCAAGGTTTTGACTCATAAAGTAGCATAGAGGGTTGATGTGCCTGCTGCAAAGCCAATTGTGTAACATGCACATCACAGATTTGTATTTTATGTAGATAGGTAAGTGGGCTAGTGTTTGTGACACAGATAATTTTGTTACTTCCAGTTTATAAATTGCAATCCTTCTATTATAGCACAATGATCTGTTTACCAACATTAAGGAGCCTCATGCAAACTTTAAGTCATTGGTTTAGATTCTTGTTGTTTTTTTCTCAATCTGCTATTTTAAGATTTTAAAGAAGGGATCCTTTGAGAACCAATAAAGTCTTGTGAGCACAGACAATGCCAATCACTGCATTAGGTTATATAAGCAGACTTTGTGTTTTTACTGGCCAGCCACTCTTAACATATAAAGGCTACAAACAAGTATGGACGCTATGGGATTCCTACACCTCATAACCCTCATTGTCTTATGTAACACCTCCTTACATTGATTTACACACTTGTATGATTTATTATTTCTGTGAGGGATATAAAGCATTCTAACACTCTTCACTTGGATGACCACCACTATAAAATAATTAAATCAAACAAAGGAGTAGGCGCCATTTAAATAATTATTTGTGTAATTACTCATACACTCAGATACATCTTACATTCATAGAGTGTCTGAATATCTCTTACAAGTGAAGAACCTGCCTCCAAGTCATAGTTTTCTAAATAACTGGTGAAGTGATAAACTGTGCGCCTTTGTTTATTTTCATTGCTTGAGTTTTTAAGTGTTAGTCTTCAGATAGCCAGGGTGATCCTTCAACAAAATGAGGCCTGAAGGCCCTTAAAATCAGGCCTTTGTTTTGGGTCTAGCTGGAAGTGAAAAGAAGAAAGCCGCCTCGCCACCTGCACCTTGCTGTTCCAAATGAATGGAAAGCAGATAACGTGCAGGCGCTGCTGAATTGTGTCCTTGTGCCAGAAAATTACACTGAGACAAACAGCATTGTTCCTGGGTTGGCCAGATCCCAAATACGGCCCAGAAATAGCTGCCAGAACGAGGATCCGGAGGGATCCTCCTACTATCCAGCACTGGTGCCATACAAAGAAACACGGTATACATTTTGTTTGAGTTTAAAAATCACAGAACTTAATCTCCAATGACCCAACCTATTTTCTGTGGTTACCTAGGGGCCCCACTGGCCGCCCGCCTGAAGGAAGCCTCCATGTTCACAGTTAGGCAAATCTAAGCATCTTATTGCCTATTGTTCTCAATTTTATTACACTATTGTGTTTTTTAAGTCAGACTTCCTCCAATCTGATTGGTTGAGAAAGATGCCTGAATCCCACTGAGGATGTATTTGTGCATCTTGCCTTTACACAATTGTGAACCCTATGTATGAAAAAAGTAAAACGTTTTCTAATCCTGACAGGGGCCTATTAGTGCTTGGTAACCTAATCTTGCTTGGTACCTGTTTAGTATATTTTTTAGTAACAAATAGGTCGTTTCAAGAAATAACCTTTTGTTTGAAGCTGTACTACATTGAGCTTTCATGTGTCTTACTTATCCCAGGCTCGCTGACTATCCAAAGCATTTGCCTTACATACATTGATTCTACCAAAGCTGAAATAAGGATGCTCAGGGTGGAGGCGATTATTAAATAGATATGGGTTGGCAGCGAGCTTTGGTACTTCTCGCTGTGGACCACCTAGCAGTGGGTTGCATCCTCACACGAATCCTGATTATTGGCCTACCCATAGCTTGCAGAGATTCCTGCTTTTTCTACATCCATGTCCAGGCTTAGTTTTCCCAATATGTTTTTCTAAATGCTAGCTGGCTTTGAAATTGAATGTGGTGTTAGCTCATAATTATTTAAAAACAATTTTCCTTGTGATTTTGAAATTGGATGGATCTTGTTAGTCTTTTTATTCTTGAAAGAACTTAAAGAGGGAAAGAAAGTCACAAATTTAATGTAAAAACCCACTTGCAGAAAAGTTTGAGAACTAAGGGGCACATGCATCAAAGGTTTTTGCGATCGCAAACGGTGCGATTCGCAAAAATCGGCCGTTTGCGATCGCAAATTGGCCTTTGGAGATGCATGAAAGTGTTTCCTATGCGCAATTTAAGAATTCGCAATTATTTGCGAATTCCTAAATTGCGATTGCATTTAAGGAATCGCAATTTGCGATTCCTTAAATGCAATGCTAGAAGCACTTTCAAATAGCGATTTCGCTATTTGGGACCGCAAATTACAGACAAATCAAACTTGTCTGTAATTTGCAAAACTTTGAAAAATGCACTAAAATGCATTTTTAAAGTTTTAGGTTACACACACACATGCCCTTGGGGCATGTGTGTGCACAACATGGGTGCACATCGCAATTTCAGGGGTGCAACAGGGTGTCATTTTGACACCCTTGCACCCTTGAAATTGCATGAGCAATTTGCGAGTACCTACTGGTACTCGCAAATTGCGCATGCAATCTCCAATTCATTCCTATGGGCCTGTAGGCCCATAGGAATGAATGGGACGGCATTCCTTAATTGCGAGTCGCAATTTGCGAGTCGCAATTAAGGAATGTTTAGGAATCGCTATTTTTATAGCGATTCCTACATGCATAGGCTTTTGCGATTCCTTAATTGCGATTCCTTAATAATCGCAATTAAGGAATCGCAAAAGCCTACCTTGATGCATGTGCCCCTAAGGGTAGTGATCACAGTATTATGGGAAACCCAAGAAGTCTGCAAGAGGAAGACGTGGAAATTTGCCCTCTATTGAGTGGCGGTCCGTGTAGGTAAGCACGGTGAGGCGGGGCAGGGTGGGGAGGAGTTGGGGGGTGAAAGTGACATACGAAGGGATAAGGAATATAAAATAAATAAATAATTAAAACCACTTACCTTGCTCTCGCCACATCGCCGACTCTGCGATGCGGCAAGTGCAAGGTAAGTGGTAATTATGAGTCTTGCCTCCTCCACATGTGGAGGCACAACATGTGCCCCCCTGTGTGCATGCACACCAGTTCCTGCGTGGCTGAGTCCATGCTGTGCAGGAACCTTGTGTGACATTCCCATTGCAGTACCTCTTTCAAAGGCACCGCCGCCTTTAAAAGAGGCCCCGCAGCGGGAACCGCCACGCCGCCCTCCCGGCCACTTTTAAGTTGTTATCTGGTGGGTGGCGGTGACTCTTGGTAATGCAGGTTCACGGCGGTGGTGAGCTGCCTGCCTCTGCACTGCCAAAATTCGTAAATGGGCCCTATATGTTAAAAGTAAATGTTTAGCAGAATCACCAAGTCAGAACATAAAATGTAGCGCAGTATTTGTGGTTATCTGTACTCATAAAATTGTATTACTTCCTAAAGGAACCCTTCCTGCAAGCTTAGAATAGCAACAGATTGAGAGAAAAAACATTAAGGAGCTAAACCTGTGACTTACAGCTTGCATTTAGCTCTTCCTTGATGAATGTAAGATCACTGTACTATTTTAAAGGCTTACAACTTAGGAACTGGAAACAACAAAATGATCTCTGTGTAAAAAGCAGTAGCCCGCTTACTTATCTAGATACAACGCGAATCTGTGATCTGCATATTATACGATGCGCTTTGCAGTAGGCACATTAACCCTCTAAGCTACTTTATGAGTGAAAACTCTGTTTGGTCAAAACACAGAACTCTCCTAGACTGCCCTAAGCACTGGAGTTATCTTACCGCTATTATAATCCCCTCAAAATTACTGGGCACTCAAATATCTCTGCAGCAGGCGTCTTAAACGGTAAGACATTTCAAAATGCAACCGCTTTGTGACCAATTAAGTACTAGAACAGATTTACTGTCACAAATGTTCTTTTTGACAATTTTTCTGCAGCAAGCAACCCCTTTTCCTCTGCCACACCTTGACCCTCGATTTATGGGTTCCTGGTGTAAAGTTTTTCCAATTCCAGCACTGCACTTAATGCAAAACTGTGTTTGAAGTGGACACTTTAAACATTCACCATGTACACTAAAGTGGCAAAACTCCAGTATGCCATTGGCTCCCTTCTCAGTAGAGAGATCCCCGCCAGGCAGGGCCCCTAAACCGAGTGCACAGTGGTCCGCCAGGGTGCCGGAGGCTGTGAGGGTTGGGGGGGGGGGTTGTGGACTGTCCACTAGGGTCTAAATGACCACTTTTGTGTGAACGTTTGTTGAATACCTTTTTCCTCAAATGATTAATTTTTATAAAAGCGTTACCAGTTTTTCAGCAAAATTCACTCCCCCTGATCTGTAATATGAATCACTGCTCAGTTGGCAGCACTGATATTTGGAATTAAAATCAGGCAGCAGAGCTTTTGAAAAGCAAAAAAGCATAATCAGTGCAAAACCAATGAAATTCACTGAAGAAAGTTATGCTGAGAAATGGTACATTATCAAAGCCCGCAAATGCCCTATAACATGCCACTTTAGGTGACAAAGACACGTTACCACCCTTCAGGGTGCGACAAATCCATCCAAGGCAAACACTAGCTGTTTCTGTGGAGGGCCACTGCTTAATTAATGTTGTTTTAACGCCTTTCAAAGGCATTTTTTAAAGCATTTTCCGTAATCAGTAAAAGGTGAGATTGAAACACGTGAAGAAATGGAAGCGCAGGAAAAGGAAGGAACTGGGGGAATATGGAATAGTGAAAGCTAAAACAAGACAAAATTAGACATAGATGGTGAAGGGGGTACTAAGGAGAGACAGTGGCTAGAATAGGCTAGAGAGCAAAATGTCTAACAAACATGTTAGATTATGATGAATTGTCTACAAAATTCAAAAGACTAGATTTCTTTAACATGTGGATTGTTCCGCCTTGGTACATTAGATTACATCTCTGCATTGAGAAGTATTTACTAAAAGCCAAAGGGGGATATTCTCAAGAACGTGCGATAATCATCGCCAAAATCGGTTAACGCAAGTTTTCATATCGCCGTCTATCGCGGGAAAATAACACTGTGTTAACGTGGCATTCACAACACGGCGGTAACATGCGATAGTACCCCGATAACGCGGATAATGTCCGCAATAACACTACCGGGACGGCGATAAAAATCCTAACCCGAACGTGAAAAAAGTTGCGATGTGCCCAACCGCGATAAAAAATCCAGCGAGAAGCAGCGCCAGGCCTGCAAGTCCCACAAGTCAGGCTGCAAAAAGCACAATAAAAGCGGCAACACAAAACACAAACAAAGCACAAACAACTGCGAAGCACCATGGAGGTAGCCGGAGCAAACACAGAGGACAACCAGAACCCCACAAGCCCCACAGAGGACCAGCCTGGGACCTCGGGGTCGGGGAAGGGCAAGGAGAAGAAGAAGAGGAAGACGCGCTTTAGTCCGCAGGAAAACAGGATCCTGATCACAGAGGTGATAGAACACCATCAACAGCTGTACGTCACCTCCACTGTGTCATTGGCAACAAAAAATACAATATGGCAGTCCATCCTGGACAAGGCGAAAGCAGTCGGAGTGCTGAGGAGGACAATGGACGAGGTCAAGAGGCGCTGGAATGATGTGAAGCGCAAGACCAAGCAGAAACTCGCAGACAACCAGAAGGCAGCAATGCAGACTGGAGGTGGGAGTCCAGCGCCACAGGAGGAGCTGGATGAGATGGAGGAAATGGTGACCACAGTCATCAGTGTGGAGACGGTGGCAGGAGTTGGGGGACCGGACACTGCTCAACATGACCCGACACAACAGCAACAGGGTGAGTAACCACCAGGGACTGGGGTGACGGGGGAGATGGGCACAATGGCACATATGCACAATTAAGTAGAGCACATCTGCGGACAAACCATGGCCAAGAGTCACAACACCAACCAAGAGTCCAAGTTACCCAAGTCTGCAACATCACAGCACTGCATAAGCACAGAAGTGAAAGCCACACCGCCTGAAAGGGATAAGGGCCAGCCAAATCAGGGCTGAAGGGGCAACTCACCTACAATGCAGCACACACACATAAGAATAAGAGCACCTCAACATTTACAACAATGTCGTACGAACAGCAACACCAGCACAACAGAACAGAGGACACACTGCTGCCGCTTGTGTGTGGAAAATGGCCATTCGCATGTGGCATAGCAGGAAACTGTGAGATGACAATGTACTAGTACAACCACACATCCCTGATGGTGTAGTAATGCATGTATGGCCGTGACCCAGATAGGCAGTGAGACACACATTGTCATGCAAATCAACACTCATCACAGTCGAATACAAGTGAAGGTGCGTAGACTTTATTAGCATATGCGTGTCAGTATGGCCAAGATAAGTGCCACAACATGCAGACCAATGCAGCAGTATGTCAGAACGTGGAACGTTGCCAAGTGCCGCTGTCCACTCCGTGGGAGTGCCGCACCATTCACAGGTGTGTGTTTACCCGCGTTGTTGTCCGCCCATGGATTCGGAATCCAGGCGAATGCAGCCATGTCGTCGTGGGAGATGTGACCAGAACCCCAAGTTCCAACAAGGTGTCAGGACATGTGCAATGTGTTCCAAACTGTTGTGTCTGCAGGTACGTAGTTACACGTCCATGAAAGCTAGTGCAGCTTCGTAGACAATCATTTCCAACATGAGGTCGTCGTCGACTTCATCGAACAGGACGGCGAGGCTAACCATTAGCAGGTCTGGACAGATGTGCTGCGTCCACCCCCTTTCACCAATTAGCACTACAGCCCAATAGGGGAGCGGCTCAATTTGCTCACTGCACACGAGGAGTTCTGCAATCTCCCAGGTCCAGCTGCCAGCATGTATGCCAAGTATCCAGGCATCCCATAGACGGGTGTCACAGTGACACTCATGGTCGTGGGCCTACAGGGGGCGCACACACATGTCGAAATCCAGTTCGGCTACCGTCCTGTTGGATAGGCAGACAACCATGGACCACTCGAATATGCATGAGCGACAATGCAACACAGGCTGCACGCAGGTGACGTAGGCAAGGCGGAAGCTCAGCCGGTAACTGATCCGCAGAACTACCAATGGCAGTGCCCCCAGTAAATGCAGCATACGTGCACGGTACAGTTCCACGTGACAGGGGTTGTGCAAGTGTCCGAGATGTTCTGCCATTGCGTTGGTGGCTCTGGTTGAAGCGGCACTGTTCTGACCTGCGCCAGTTCTGTGGATGAAATGCCACAGCTCGGAGCAATGAATTGTTTTAGTGTGCAACGGTTGTACGCCTGGGTTAATGTGGGAGTAAGTGTGAAGGACATTCCATGCAAGATAACTTCGAGCAAGGACTTCTGTGTGTGGGGTGTGTATATGTTGGTCTTTCGTCGGGCTGTGCGTAGTGTGGGAGTCGTCAGCTGCTATAGTATCTGTCAGGGGGTGCCGGGCACATGCAATTCCGAGGTCGGAGGTGCAGATGTGCTTCCGCCTGATAGCTCAGACAAAGGAGCATTCATCCCTAATGTTAGTTTCTCATCTGCTTGCATTCAGGAACTGTGAAGTGGCTTCTGGAACGTCCTCACATTACCCTATTGCATGGGAGGTCTGGGCACCCCTGACCTAGACCTATATTATAGGGCGGCACAGTGCGCACATGCTTACCACTGGATGCACGGCTCTCCGGACACGCCTCATTTACAAATAGAGAAGGTGGTAGCGTCCCCTCTTCCGCTGCCAGCACTGTTGTTTACGGCTGTGGATCGTAGAACTGGGATCCTTGACTCTGTAAATGCAACCAAACACGCCTGGCAACACCTGCTGAAGCTGCAAGCAGGCGCTATATTGTATTCCCCACTCACTCCACTGGAATGGTGCCAATGGCTCTCCCCGTGAAGGGAAAAGGGAGTGACTCGCGCTCTGAACACCATTGGAGTGCAGACGATAGGGGACTTGTTCGATGAGAACACGGCAAAGACATGGGATGAGATTGCAGTTGCGACCCCGGAGGTGACTCCCCTCACCAGATTTCAGTTTCACAGAACACGGCAGGCGTTGCTAAATATTTTGGGTAGCGGGTTGTCGGAACCGCCGGATCTGACTCCCCTCACATATATTATAAAAACTAAGTCACCGACCAGGATAGTGTCTAATATATACAAGTTGTCCATAAGATACAGGGAAAATCACTACACCAAAGCCCGCCTGGCTTGGCAGGGGGACCTGGGCAGGGAAATTGATGACAGCATGTGGAAGTACTGCTGCAACAGCACGAAACGTATATCTTTAAATGGCAGACATAGACTGATTCATTTTAAGTTTCTAAATAGGGTCTATTATACCCCAGAGAGGCTATGTAGGTATGGACTGCGGGAGGATGCAGACTGTGAGCGCTGTCATGTGCAGTAGGCAGACTTTTTCCATTTAGCCTGGTGCTGCCCAGGGATCTCTAGTTTTTGGGACCTAGTCTATAAAGAACTGGGACAAGTGATGGATTTGACGATCACTCCAGAACCTGCACTGGCCCTGCTGGGATACTCTAAGCTGATACCAAAGGGAGCCAGAAGATTAGTGGACATGGGGTTGCTGCTTGCTAGGCGCAGAGTAGCGATAGGTTGGTCGCACGGCCCGATCCCTACAATAGCGCAGTGGTCGAGAGACATGATGTATTGCAGTACACAAACTGAGAACTATAGCGAGCTCCTCCCACCACGTAGCAGACCTAAGAACTTCTGGGCGCTATACAACACATACATAATAACCAGGGCAAGTGACAATGTACCAATGGATGCTGTTGAACCAGCGGTTGAGACGGGCGGTCCTAAAGAGTAGCCTTACGTGATTCGTCTTGATCATTTTTACTTGTCACAGACGATGTGCATTGATGCCCAGGTGAAAGTGCTGGTTGAGCTGCAACGGGGCCTAACTGCAGTAGCATACAGGTTTGGGAGGTTGGGGAGGGTGCTATCGCCATCGCACCCGAACTACAATGCACCATCAACACCACCTTCAAAACAGGCACCTTCCCAGACGACTGGAAGCGCGCAGAAGTCAGACCCCTGCTCAAGAAGCCCACAGCTGACCCCACCGACCTCAAGAACTATTGGCCCATCTCGCTCCTCCCCTTCGCAGCCAACGTTGCAGAGAAAACAGTCAACAAGAAACTGACACGATTCATTGAAGAGAACGCCGTCCGCGACCCGTCCCAATCTGGATTCCGAAGCAACCACAGCACAGAGACCGCCCTACTCGCCGCCACAGACGACATCCGCACCCTCCTGGACCAAGGCCACTCCGCATCCCTCATCCTACTCGACCTATCAGCAGCCTTCAACACCGTCTCCCACCGCACACTAGTCGCCAGACTACACGACGCAGGCATACAAGGAACAGCCCTGGACTGGATCCGATCATTTCTCACCGGAAGAAGCCAAAGGATCAGACTCCCACCCTTCCTCTCCGACCCCACGAAAATCACCTGCGGAGTCCCACAGGGTTCATCACTGAGCCCCACCCTCTTCAACATTTACATTGACGGCCTCAACATCATATCCTACGCCGACGACACCCAGCTCATCCTCTCCCTCACCAAAGACCCCACCACTGCCAAACTCAACTTCCAGAAAGGAATGCAAGACGTCGCAGTCTGGATGACCAACATCTGCCTGAAGCTCAATGCCGAGAAGACAGAAGTCCTCGTCCTCGGTACCACCACTTCTGCATGGGACAGCACCTGGTGGCCGACCGCCCTTGGAAGCCCACCTACCCCCTCAGACCACGCCAAGAACCTCGGCATCGTACTCGACTCATCACTCACCATGAACTGACAGGTCAACACCATCACCTCCAGCTGCTTCAACACCCTCCGCATCCTCCGCAAGACCTTCAAGTGGATCCCCCCTGAGTCAAGGAAGACAGTCACCCACGCACTCATCACCAGCAGACTGGACTATGGAAACGCACTCTACGCCGGCATCAACAAGTCCCTACTCCGCAAACTCCAAACAATACAGAACACCGCCGCCAGACTCGTCCTCGGCATCCCCCGACACGAACACATCAGCTAACACCTACGAAGTCTCCACTGGCTCCCCGTGTAGAAAAGAGTCACTTTCAAAATCCTCACTCACGCCTACAAATGCCTACACAACAACGGACCCAAATACCTCAACGACAGAATCAACTTCCACGTACCCAAAAGAAACCTCCGATCTTCCAACCTTGCACTAGCTGAAACCCCGCACATCCACAGAGCAGGCGGAAGATCCTTCTCTCACATTGCAGCCAAGACCTGGAACGAGCTACCGGCAGACATCAGACGCGCCCCCTCCCTGAACACCTTCAGGAAGAGCCTCAAGACCTGGCTCTTCGGCTAAACAGATCTGCGGACCCCCCCCCAGCGCCTTGAGACCCTCACGGGTGAGTAGCACGCTTACAATTCCCTGATTGATTGAGGGTGCAGTTAGGGGTCTACATTGAATATGTTGTTACATGTCATACAATACCTGAAATGCTGTAGCATTGTGTAAAATTCTGTATGTCTTTCATATGCTATTGTAATTGTTATCCGGAAAGGATCGCAGTCTCTGGGTTGTTTTTGAAAAAAGTTAATAAAGCATTAAAAAAAAAAACTGTGAAGTGGCTTGTGGGGGTGGGGTGGGATGTGTGTGACTTTGGGATTCATGTTCGACATGTCTTGCATGTGGCAAATGAGCGGCATCACTATGTGTAAAGTTGCCTCACAGCTGCTCCTCCCTCCCCCGAGCCTATTTACTTGTGTGCGCTGTGCGGTTGCATCACTGGCACTCCTACGGCACACCATTGTCATGCCTGTCTGCGCATGTCCACAAGCCTGACAACGACACTGTGTTGTTGGCCGTTGGAGGTGGACGGCCACGTGAGTGTAGGCCTGTGGGAAGGATAGGGCGGACACAGACGTAGAGTTCATGCCTGGCTGAACTCGCGCTGCAATTAAGGCTAGGCATTTGGCTCATGCTGCGGCAATACAGATACACACAACACTTGGCATGTATGAGCCAAGACCCCGAGCGGTCTTGCGCTCCTTCATTTCCCCGTTTGTGCGAGCCCGCCCTCTGGGTGCATGCTATATTGCAACATTGTCAATTGCGGACTGGGTGGCGCCGACACTACAACAGTGACACACTCATTAGTTACTTCCTTGTCCAGGCCAGAACTGAACCAAGCCCAGAGCCCTGGGCAAATCCTTCACACCCCTACGCTGGCTTGGCATACGCCGGCCCAGCCCACTCCGCTTACGCTTACAGGGGGAGACGACAAAGCTACGTGTCCAAGGTCGTACCCACTGCCTGAGGTGACATTGTTGCGTCCTCTGTCCACAGCACAAAACTCAATCATAAAGGGTCCATGTGTTGTGGTGCACTGAGTTAGTGGCACCTGAAGAGCTGAGCAGGGTATCAAGCTGATGATGGCATCCAAGACAGGTGTGAGCAACTTAGATAGGCTGGCTGTGAGACTCCTCTGACTCTGGCAGTTGTTGGTTGGAGGTGGTCCTGGCGGTGGTGGCGGGTGTGCAGCCAGCGATGATGGCGTGTCCTTGCAGGTCAGGATTGCATTTGGTTTGCGAGCCCTGCTGACCGCAGTGTAGGACGGAGGCAGCGGTCAGCAAGGGCACACAGCCACGTGGCGTCGGCTTGTGTTGCACAGGGTCAGTGGCACCTGGAGTGCTCAGCAGGTGCACAGCCAACGACGATGCGCCGTCCGTGCGGGCCGCACTGGGTGCAATGTTTTTCGCTTACTGAATTCTGCCTCAATATTGCCACGTGGCGTTGGCTTGTGTTGCACAGGGTCAGTGGCACCTGGAGCGCTCAGCAGGTGCACAGCCAACGACGATGCGTCGTCCGGGCGGGCCGCACTGGAGGCAATGTCTGTTAACTAGTGGTTTCCTCCATTGACAGAAATGTGGCACGATTCGAATTGTGGGACCTGCTGACCGCAGTGTAGGACTAAGGCAGTATCCGGCACACACATGACTCCGTGTTGCTGTGCCGCTGGATGCGCTGGGGGCCTGTGTCGCAGAGTCTGGAGGTCTCTGCAGCAGACTCGTGGCAGGGTGAGGTGCGGCGCCCTGGCAGATGCGTTGCCCATCATGGAAGAGAACCACGCCCAGGGCCCCGGCCTTTTTATCAGCACTCCTACGCTGGAGTGGCGTACGCCGGACCAGCCCACTGCGCTTACGCTTACAGGGGGGGACGGCACAGCTACATGTCCAAGGTCTTCCCCGCTGCCTGAGGTGACATGTTTGCGTCCACTGTCCACAACACTACATACCCCAGCAGTATGTGTCCACATGGACATGTCTGTGCTCTGCATTCTGTGGTCTGTCCGGCACATCACCGCCACACTTGGCATTGTGTACATTCTTCTTCATGGGTGATTTGCCTCCTTCACACATACTTGGTTCCCACCTCTCCCCACATTCTGCACTTGTGTGGCTGAGGGGCCATGCCGTTTTCGAAAGGTCCGCTGTCTTGCCCTACGCTGCCTCGGTGGTAGTCCGGGGTGGGTCTGGGGGGGGGTGGCGGTGGGTGTTGTGGCCCTCTTGGGTCTTCGGGCTACATGTTCATTGTCTCCATGGCATCTGTGGGTCTTCAGATATGGCTCTGGGCTGGGCTCCCTTTCATACTGCAGGTAGTCGTCCTGCTTAGCACCAGCAGAAGGCAGGTGTTAAATCCCTGCTGCTAACGCGCCTTATCGTCTGTTTTTGGGTCGCATCGCAGATCTGGCTGGTCGTTGAGAATATCGCGAAGTGGTGTTTTCGTGTGTTTGCGCACGGGAACGCCTACTCCTCATATCATTAGCGTTAGTTGTCTCTCTCATCCGTGGCGATGTGTTTTGCGGCAGATATCGCTGGTATACTTGCGATGTGGGGAGTTTGCACCAGCTTGTGAATGGGGCGATAATTCTTTCGCCACTTTTGCTGCGCTAAAGTGCCGTTAACTTGGCGATGAGTCCTTGAGAATATGCCGCAGAGTTTTTAAACATGAGCTGTGACACCTTCCTTCCCCCTCGCCCCCATGACAAAACCCCATATGTGATAAGAAAAAGGAGACGCTGTGCAATAATGCATTTGTCTTTGATCACACAGTTTGGTCAAGCAGGGAAGCTGGGAATGATTCAATGTTTTCCACTTTCACTGTGTGCAATTCAGCCATTATATTGGGATGGGTTTCGCAAGTCAAAGTGTATTGCCTTTTCCTTAATTATTTTAGGATGAGATTAAAGCGTGGGTGACTTTTAATTTTTGAGAGTTCTATAAATTAGCGTGAACCTCGCCCAAGGGCATAAGAGGGCTTCATCAGACATAGACCACATTACAGGTATATTTTTCACACAGGGTGCGGAGGCGAGGCCAGGATTCGAAACTGGTCCCCCATGTTTCATGGCCAGCAGGTGGAGCCACTAGGCCACATCGCCTTCTGTGAACCTCTGGTTCGTTTTGGGCTTGAGGTTCCAAGAGGACCTCGAGCCGAGCCAGAGCCAGGCTTCAGGCTCGAGCCTGGCTCGAGCTTACAGTGGCTCCTCCACCTCTATTGGGATAGAAATGAAATGAGAGAGAGTAAAAGAGAGTGCGGAATAGGGGAAGAGAAAGTGATGCACGGAGATGAGGACATATCAGAAGAAGGAAGAGAGGAGGGGGACAGAGATATGGGGGCAGAGGATATAAGGATGAGAGGACAGACACAAGGTCAGAAAGGAGACATATCAAGAGGGCACAGTCCGACTGTGATGAGAGAAGAGACAGAAAGAATCACAGAGAGACAGCCGCAGGCTGCGGAGCCGCCTATCACGCAGTCCTTCCCTCCTGCCACTCACTTCCCTTGGAGGGCAGAGTGCTGGTGGGCGCAGAGGATGAATAATCCTCTGCTGACAGGTGCATGAAGGCCAGCTCAGGAGGGGGCGCGGGAGACCGTGCCAGCCACTTGTTGGTGCCAGCACGAACGTTTATTTGTAGGGGGCAGTGAGAAGGGTTGCCAGCCTGGGCAGCTCTCCGTGCTGTGTGCGAACATATGCTTCTGCGGGGGCGGCCTGGCCCCAGGACCGCCTCCCAGCATCCTCTCTGCCCGGAGACCGGTGCGGCCAGTGACATCAGAGACAGGACGCGTCACATCTCCCAGAAAAAGGCATCATCCCTGCCTGGCCCTTTTTTTAAAGTCACCTACCTGTTGTCCAGGAGGTTGGTTCGTGAATAGCTTTAAAGACCCCAACACATACCGAAATAAAATGAATATAGTTGCGCCACTACAGTACTGGAATTTAGTCTAGGGTCCCATACGTTGGGGGTCATACTAGTGTGGCAGCCGAAAGCGGAATATGATAGTCAAATTATACATTTTTTTTTTTTAAACCGTGCCAGAAACAAATTGACAACGAGGACAAACGTGACAGTAAATCTCTTCTAGTTTACCGAATTGGTCACAAACCGGCTGCATTTTAAAATATCTCACAGGGTTGAAGCACCTGCTGTAGAGATCTCTGGCTGACCAGCAATTTTCATGGGATAATAATAATGGTAAAATAACCTTGGTGGGCAATGCACTTGCTGGAAATAGCTGTGTTTGGTCTAACCACAGTTATGACTCACGATAAAGTAGCACAGAGTGTTAATGTGGCTGCTGCAGAGCAACGTCTAACATGCAGATAACAGATTTGTATTTTAAATAGCTAGATCAGTGGGTTACTGCCTTTCTCACTGGCATCAATTACAATTCATAATTCACAATCCTTCTAATTTAGCACAGTGGGCTATGAACCAGCACCAAGGAGGTACATGCAAATGCGAAGGCATAGGATTAGAGCCTTATTGTTTTTTTTTCTTCTAAATGTTATGTTATGTTAAATTAAATGATACCAGGGGGCTACAGTACTCATTGACCCACCCACTGAAGTAGCACGGTAAACATATCTCCATGCCTGCCCCTGCAGGCTGGGTGGGCAGCTTTTAAACTACTATTTCGACCTGGCAAAATTGCCAGGTCTATACTTTCGTTTTCAGTGTATTTAAGCTACCTTTAAGATAGTGCCTAAATGTCCATAGGACCGGGTGCATGGTATTTAAAAAGTAGAAAATGTATATTTAATGTTTTACATGTCCTGACAGTGAAAAACATCCAACGTTGTTTTTCACTGTAACAAGGCTGACCCTCCCATACGAAAACACTGGGCTACACTAAGCGACTTATAGTGCTTAATTTCAGTTCAGGAGCAGCTAGAAATATGGTTCAAGGACTGCTTGATATAGTCATTTGATTGATCAAGTCAGATTTTAAATTACTGCTCTGAAAATGACACTTTTAGAAAGTGGTCATTTTCCTGCCTGAGCTAAATGTGCTTTTCTGCCAATGTTCACTCTCAACCAGGAGCTGAATTGCTTCTTGGATAGGTGTGAAGTAGCTCCCAGAGCTGAGACAAAGGGAGAGGGGCTGACCTCTTCCTGAAGGTATGGCCAACATGGGGTGTGCCCAGGAACTTAATCAACTTCAAGGATGCCACCTGGTCACAGGCAGATGTAGCTCACTCCCGGGCCTGGCCCCCTTTATTGTCCTACTAGCCAGCAAGGCTCCAATCCCAATGGGAGAGGAGCTGCCCCCAGATTTGGTTTGGGGTGACCACAAGGGAGGGTTTGCCCATTATCATAGCCACTCTTCCGGGTGGCCCCCCAGGGCTCTGCACAGAGGAAGAAAGGTATTGCCATGCTGGTTTTTGGTAGAGAAGGGCAAGGGGGGTTAGTTTACAGTAAATCACACAGGACATTCTACAAATATGGGTAGGGTCACCCTGGGGGACTTTTACCTCATTAGCTAGAGATTGGGCAGAGGGTCCCCCACTCACAGGCTGCCACTGGCCATATAATGGCATCACCAGTACCCACCTCAGATCACTTCTGGACCTGCGGGAGAACAGGAGATGATTGGACCTACTGTCTGTGACCTGAGAAGGGCCTGCTTTCCCTCTTGTACCCAGGAAAAAGAAGTGGACTCCAAGGGCATAAAGCTGGCCTCCTTTTTGCGCTACAGGTAAACAACAAGCTCAAGAGGCCTTTTTCCTGATTTCCCAGCTGAGCAGTTCCAAAGGACCTGCCACCAAATCCTGCTCCTGCCACTAGGCCCTGCCTAGAACCCTGCTGCTAGCCTACGGAGTGTGTCTTGATCCCCAAGTGCTGTCCCCAAGGTTCTGGACTCTTGGCTGATGTAGAGATGTACTCCTACTGAGCCAATGGGGAACCGCTACCAACCTAACAAACCAATCCATCCAAGGTACAACACAGCTGGGCCAAAGATTTACATTGCTCCCAATATGTTCTTCTTCGCAGCAGCAAATCTGAATCAGCGAGACCTCGTAGAGAAGGTGTTCAGGCTTGTGGAGCAGTCTTCAGCTAAAGACTGCAGCCTTGCCAAGCTGGAAGAATCCAAGCCCCAAAAAAGTGAGTAAGCACAAAAGTAGTAACTTCACCAGGCGAAGGTGTGAAAAGTGTCCAACGAGGAATCCTCTCTGGGGGCAAAATTCAAATTTTTCCTGCACAGAGTTTTCCCACCAAAAGTCAATGTCTTCACCGAGACATTACCCAAAGGCTATCTGATGACATGGCGTCCTCTTTATCTACAGCCTGCCTTGCCCTGCTGAGGATTTTTGACTTCCATTCCAGAGACTAAGGGCCTGATTTGGATCTCGGTGGACAGGTTACCACGTCACAACAGTGACGGATAACCCGTCCGACGAATAATAAATCCCATAGGATATAATGGGATTTATATTTCGGCGGATGGGATATCCGCCACCGTTTTGATGGAATAACCCGACCGCCGAGATCTAAATCAGGCTCACGTCCGAAGATAAAACATTTCACCCAGATGAACCTGGGCCCTGTATCCAACTCACGCTTCATTTAGGTTGGTCTTAAACCTTAACCATGTCCCAGTCAACTGCAACCAGATGGCCATGGTTATGATTAATGCTTTTGGTGCCATTTTGAACCTTAAACTTTAAAAATTAATAACTCTGGCTTTACTTATTGCATTTTTGTAATTTTGGTGTCATGTTATTTATTACAATTCACTCTATTTCTATAAAGTTGTTATTTTTCACCTGATTACTGTATAAACACTGCATAAATACTTTACACATTTCCTCTAAGTTAAGCCTAACTGCTTTATGGCAAGCTACCAGAGGGATAAGCACTGGTTTATTTAGTGACTTTTGTGGTTAAACCTTACAAGGTTTGTGTTTATCAATTGAGATGGGCTCTCACTCCCCTCAGCTAATACTCCAATCTCTTACATTTTCCAAAGTTGAGGGTTGTACCCAACAATGGGCATACCACTATTATATTACTTTTATCCCTTTTACTGACACAGGAATAACTTATCCCACTAGCCCACCAACATTTGCCTGAAGCTGTGTACGTTCCTTGATTTGTGGCTGGAGAGGACTCCATGCCTTTCTCTCCCCAGCGATAAAGAAGAATTTTATTATGCTTTTCATTAATTTGATTAATTTCTTTGTTTACAACCTAATATCATTTTATGTAAACTCAAAGTACCATACACCCAGATGAAAAGAGGATGGTGCATGTCACTAAGCATTTTAAAGTATAGGAAGGCTGTGTGGGTACCTATGCATGCAGAGTAAGTGCAGCCTATAAATCTGGAGCCTGCGGCTTAGCTAAATTTGAACCATCAAGCAGCCGATGATGCCAGGCATGGCTGGTTTTCATTGTGTGTTCTATAGTTACAGTTTTAAAATTCTATTGATTTAAGACAGATGCTTTTGAAAGAAGCGCCTCTGGGCAGATGTTGACCTTTATCAAGCATGATAAGTTATATGCTAAATTGTCTGCAAAACAAACCCTATGCAAGCTTTATTGACTAAGCTTTGAATGCTTGAGCATAGCTACCACTGGAGAGTCAAATAAATTATGGAAGTATTGGTTAAGCTTTGTGTGTGGCTTCCAGAATGTGACAATATAAATATGTGTCATCACTAATGATACTGCCCAATTATCCCCATGTGCTCGGGCACGTCGTCAACCCCTGGCTTTAGCAGCTACAGCGGGGGTAGAGTTCTTGATGAGCCTCTTCTGTCTGCAACGCAGCAGACAAAGACTCATAAATAACGTGAAAGAGGTGAGTGAGTGAAAGGATGGATGGGTGTGTCATTGAAAGGGTGGATGGGTAGATGGATGGATGAATGAGTAAAAAGATTGATGTAAGGATGGGTTAGTGAAAAATGAATGGATTAGTAAAACGGAGGGTGGATGGATAAAAGTGTGGATGGATAAGTGAAAGGGTGGATGGATGATGAGAAAGGATGGATGGGTGAGTGAAAGGGTGGGTGGGTCGGTGGAGTGAAAGGCTTGATGAATGGATGGATGGAGTGAAAGGGTGGATATACTTAATGAAATGGTGGGTATATAGATGAGAGAAAGGATGAATGGATGAGTGAAAGGATGGAGCAGGGAGGTCGTGAACCTCCAACTTTAACAGCTACAGTGGGGTAGAATTCTTGATGGGCCTCTTCTGTCTGCAACTTGGCAGACAAAGGTGAATGAGTGAGTGAAACGATGGATGGCTATGTGAGTGAAAGGGTGGTGAAAGAATGGATGAATAAGTGAAAGTGATGGTGGATGGATGGATGAGTGAAAAGGGTGGATGGATGATGAAAGAAAGGATGGATGGATGAGTGAGTGAAAGAATGGATGGCTGGCTGAGAGAAATGAAGGGTGGATGGATGATGAGAGGATGGATGGATGTGTAGGTGAAAGGATGAATAGCTAAGTGAAAGGAAGGATGGATGGGATGAGTGAAAGGGAGAGTGGACGGATGGATGGAGTGAAAGGATTGATGGATGGATTTAGTGAAAGAGTGAATGGATGGATGAGCGAAAGGACTGAGGGATTATTGAAAGGATGAATGAGTGAAAAAATAGATGGATGAGGGAAAGGGAGGGTGGATGGATAAATAAATGAAAGGGAGGATGGATGGATGAGTAACAGAGTGAATGAGTGAAAGGAAGGTTGGATGGCTGAAAGGGTAGATGAATGGATGAGTGAAAGAGTGGATGGACATGTAAAAGGGAGGGAGAATGGATGAACGGGTGAGTGAAAACGTGAAAGCCTGGATGGATGAGTGAGTGGATGGATGGATGGATGAGTGAGTAAATGGATTGATGGATGACTGGAAGGATGAGTGAAAGGGTGGATGGATGGATGGATGAGTGAAAGGGAGGATGGATAGATAGATGAGTGAAAGGATGGATGGATGAAGTGACGGATGAGTGAAATGGTGGATGGATGATGGGATAGATAGATAGATAGACAGACAGCTAGATAGAAAGATAGATAGATAGATAGATAGATAGATAGATAGATAGACAGATAGAAAGATTTGGAGATTTGGAGATGGATGGATAGGTTTGGATATGGATGGACGGACGGAACGGTGAAAGACTGAATGACAGATGAAATAATGAATGGATGACAGAATATAAAGGTGAAATTGTGGATATCAGCAGGTGGATGGAAGGATGAATGGATAGATGCTTGGATCTAAGAGACAAGAGTGCTCTCCTAATGAGGAATGTGATGACTTGCTTTACTTGGTTGGTGCCATAAGAGCTTTGGTTCGAAATGGGAGGTATTTTAATTTTTTGGCTACTCCCTTGCATATTCTATTATTTCACAATGGTGTAACTTCCATAAATTTACATTATATGAAATATTTCCCTTGAACCATCACAACCAATAACCCAATCAATAGGGTAAATTTATAAAAAAAAACATATTAGCTGTTATGTCTCCGTTTTTATATATTTATTTTTTAGCACACATTAATTTTGTGCTTCTCAAATACACATATTCTTTGAACATAAGATAGATGTGATAACACAAAGCTAAGAATCAACAAATATAAAGCAGTTATTTTTCTCAAGGTGATTCCGACCACACCCCAGGCATAATAAAATCTAGGCAACCCCACAAATGTGTCTCTAGCATACCTCATTCACATGTGCAAACATCAAGCAATCACATGCAATTTAAAACATCAATTTAGAGAACCAAGACCAATATCAATATATCTTGTAGTTTGGGGTAAATATAGTACACAGTATTTGTAACACAGTAGCATTTTTTCTTGAAATTGCATCATATGCACACTGCTATTCTATATATATATGGTCAATATACTCACTATAGTCATTTTCAAATAATGTATATTTTCCTTGAAGATGAAAATGATGCACTCCACAGTGGGAGTATTCCTTTGGTCTCTTCTATACTTTCTCAAACATAATATGATCTTCAGATTCCCATTCAGTTAGCATCTACCCGCATTTTGGTGCGAAACCCAAAATGCGGTCTGCCAACTTCTTCAGGGCGCAGGGAGAATGAAACAAGAGGGAGGGGGAACATCAAGGGAACTGTAGGCCACCAAAGTTGAACTAAAAGATTGTCAAATGGGGGACAGAGGGACTGGCCAGATGGACCAATTGGTCACTGCATCCAAAGAGGTACCACTTTAGAAATAAGAGAGTCCCCTAGTCGCTCCCTAAATGGATGGCTGAAAATACACACAGTGGGGATAAACATTAAATGGGCAAAGGGTAGTCTTCAAGGTGGAGAGAAAATATCCTTGAGGTAGGCCCTCCAGGGTTAAAGCTACAGTGCCATTCTCAGAAAGATACTCAGTTCAAAACATACCAGCAGATATTGATAAAGCAGTCCTGAATCCACAGAAATTGAAATTGAAAAGGACCGTAATTATACGAAAAGTTTGGTTAGAGATCAAGAAAAGACCATCCAATAGTAATTAATAAATGAATGTCCAGTCATTATTTTAACTTATAACACAGAAAATACTTCACTAGTCACACACAACGCAATACTGCAATAAATAGCTGGGCATTTAGATTATTACACTGCATTCAGGTGAAACTTTTGTGGATTCTTGATGACAGCTGCGTCGCACGGGTATCAGCAGTTACTTAGTTTAAGATAGCCTTTTTTGCACTTTAAGGGGTTGCGATAGGTAATGTTCACAGGGAGGTCGAACTGACCTTTGCCTGTGATTGACAGTGTTCACTCCCCCGTTGAGTGATGTATATTCTCCCTTTGCACAGTACCTTTTGTCAGTTTTGGTGTTCAATCAAGCAAGTTGTACCAACAGGGGTTTATGATCGGCAGGGTATGACACCAAAATATCGACTCCAAAATTACATTTGACCCTAAAATCATGGACAAAATATGATGAGAGTAAAAATATCATGGGACACAATACCGAAGTTAAGAATATTACTTTCTTGAAGTATCACAATAACAGTGATGTAAAAAAATATAGTTTAGTAAAGTAATGTGGTATATAACATAGTTTTAATATTTTTTTTAAGGATTTTTGGTATCATTTTGTATGTAATTACATATTAAATTATTGTTTTACATTAAAATAATTTTTGCTATGTTATTGTTTTCAAGTTGTGGGTTTTATTGAGGGATTGTGTGGGTAGTGGTTACTTAGAAGCTATTTTAATAATATCAAATTATTATTTCTTTAATAATATTATACATTTAAATGAATATTTTATTTGGTGAATTAAAATAATTTTTAAATTATTGAGTAAAATATTGGGTTCACTGTTTTGTTTTTTAAAAATGTTTTAATACAATGAAAGGTTGTTGGGTAGCTTAATATTTGTAAGATAATTATTTTGTTGACATAATTGTGAGTATCGTTTTTAAACATTATTTGAATAAAAATTGATGTTCAATATTTAACTTGATTTTTAAATATTTTAGTTTAATTGAAATAAAAAGATATTGGTTTTTTGCCATTTATTATGTGGTCACAATTAAAAAATAATGCATATAGCAAATTCAATTTTACTAATGAATTAAAATAATATTTCTTACAGAGATTATTTAAAACATATTCTTTTAGCATTTTTATTATTATTATAATTATTATTATTATTGTTATTTTTTAGAAATAGAGGGTTGTTTTAGGATATATATTAACAGTTACACAATATATATAATTTTTAAATAATTTTTTTGATTGGGGTTGAGTAAATCAGACCTCCCTCACTCCAATATGTGTGCTTTCCCCAATGTTTGTGTGACTGGTGATAGAAAAGTACATTTGACTCAGGAGAAACAGTTGAGGTTGCCAGTTACCTCGCAGCTGCTTAGTTGTATGGTTCGTTGAGCATTGGCTTGCCACTGTATTCCCTATCCCCCATCTTTGTTGTGTTTTCCATTCCTTTTCTGTTTCTCACCTTTTGCTGCAGTTACTGCTATGTTTGCACTCAACTATGTCTATTGTCTGAGCTAGATTCTTCATATACTCTTTGCTGCTGACTGAACTACTACCGGCATTACTTGCTTGGCATTCTTCTGTCTCTGCTTCCAGCAAGTGACCATCTTATCCAGTCTCCCAGGCTCTCTGACTTGCAGAGGGATTCCCAGTACTCCTCCAGCTCATTGCTGGCATTTCTCTTGTGAGACCTGGTAAGTCCTGGACTGGAGTATTCTGTATAAGGGGCATGAATTATTTGTTCCTTCCAGTCTCTCGTCTATCCTTTATAAAGGATTTAAATGTCATACTTGGACTGTGTGAATCCTGGCCTGATAACACTGCCATGCGTGAGAGGCCTTCCTTGCCCTAGGGATACGCCACTTGTTTTTCCACATGTTTTTCCACGTTTTTCCATCTATCTCAATCCTATACTGCCCTAGTAGAGCGCACTGGTTTCTGAGTCAAATTCCAAAACGGTGGTCACGTATCTTCTTTGCCACAGAGGGTTGGGGATTAGCATCAGGATCCTAAACCTTGTCTCATAAACAAATCTCACCATTCCTATTTATGCATTTTCTGCAATGTTTGTCAGACTGGACATAGAGGGGCCGATTCTGATGCGGGTTGGAAAAGCTTCCCGACCGAATCGGTTGGGAAATGGTGTCCGGCCCACTCGGATCGGGAAAGTCCGACCGGCAGAGTAGGATGCATCCGGATGCTTCCAGATACGATTTGGTTGAACTCCCATTGACTTCAATGGGAACATTTGTTCCTAACCGCACCAGAATTGGGCCCTCGGTCGGGAAGACACGTTCCCGATCCGATTTGGAAGGAGCAAATGCCGTTAGGAGGCCTTCCTAACCGCATCAGAATCAGGCCCTCGGTCGGGAAGCTTTTCCAACCCGCATCAGAATCGGGCCCAGAATAGTAAATCTCACTTCCTTCAATTTATGAACTTTGCCTTATTTATGTTGGACTCGGATCAGAATATCTAATCACACCCCACTCCACTCCCATTTTGTAAAATGTTTGTTGGGTTGTAAATGATAATGTATATTTAACTTTTTTAATTTACATTGTTTTAGTGATTTTTCTGTTGTTTTTTTAATTTTTAAATAATTTTATATTATTTATGAAAGAATTAACGATTGTTTTGTTATATCATAATTTATTATGTAAATATTTACAATGATTTCATGATTCCTAAATACTCTTTTAGAGCTATGTATATGTTTTGAAACAATGTTTTATTAATTAACAATTATATCCTTTTATGATATGTGGGATTTTTTAAAATACATTAATACACTTTAATGTATGCTTTTTTAAATTTTATATGTAAGTGTATTTAAAAAAACTTTATGCATTTATGTTGTAGGAGTAAATAACTTTGTTTATTTTTTTAATGTAATGTATTCTTCTAAATTATTCTTTTAACATTTACAGTGTGTGCTCATTTTATTACACATAAGTACATCATTATGTTTCTGTGGGAAAAAGTTACAATATATTCAATATTTTTTCTTCCTTTAGAGGCTCTTCCTTAAAAAATATTTTTAAAATCAATTTTCAATAGTTTTTACCTTGTATTTTTTACTAGATATTTTGGTAAAATACCTTATGTTTGTAACAGATATTTAAGCAATAGATATGTTTACCCTTATTACATTTTATCATGTTGATATTTTGCACTCCATGTGTTTGTACTTTACAATATATGTAGGTGAAGTTGATATCCATATTTTTACATTGATACTTGGGTATCACAGTATTTTTGTGTTTGATATTGTGACATTAAGCTGGGGTAACAATGCTCCATGTGGGTTGTGCTCATGAATGTGCCAGGGAGCGAGTATCACGGTGTCTCTGCTCAGGCCCAACCCAAGATGTCTCAGTCTGCAAAAAGTGTTCTTCTGAAGCCACCTCAGCTAAGCGGTGACAGTATCAGTATCAAGTGAACAGAAGCTGCGCCTTGATCGCACTGCTTTCAGTCCAGTGGATATTGCTTACATAAAATCTTCCTCATGCCCCGTCACAACTCCACCATCCAAACAATTTAGGAGCCCACCCCGGGATGTAGCACTTACTACGCAACATTGGTCAAGGTCTCTTCTGATAGTGCAAGATGCCTTCCTCTTCAGCTTAGAACCACTTATGGTACCCCAGTTCTGTAATAGAGGCAGTGGGAAGCAGTCCGGATCCTTTAGCGATCTTGCACCTCTGGGCACCTGGTCGCATGAGCGGAAGTCTCATGGAGTTGAGTTCCAAGGTGCCTAACACACATAGGCACTCAGGCTTCAGTTCATGGTGCAGGAATACCTCAGTGCTTCTAGGCCTCATCTTCTGGCAGATAAATGCAGGTTTTTTACTGTGTTGCAGTGAATGGCTTCATTTTACTCCAAATCATCTTCTTTGCAGTACCCCATCTTTTGGGCTGCATCTTACTCATGCAATGGCACCTAAAGTGCCCCTCCTGAATAGTCAGTCAATTCTCTCCTTCATGCCAAGATCAAAGCAGCCTCTCCTGGCAGGTCTGTCCAACTCCCCGGGGTGTTGGTCCCTCACCTGGCAAGAGAGTTGGTGGAGGATACGCAATCTTTAGAACAGGGAGCATTTCTCATTTGCCACTGGTGTGGAAACTGGATTTTGATAGATAAATCACGAGACACTGGTAGGAAGAGAATTTCTGTTGCATCTTTTCAATAAAATGTTGCAGTCAGAATTTGTGTGTTCCAACAGACAGATCTGAGACAGGTTTCAGGCAGTTCCTGCCTTTTGCTTTTTCCTTCCATACTGGTCCAGCCATGTCTTTGTCTTCAGGTGTCAGCACAAAGGTGGGATGCAAGTTGAAGTCTTCTGTTAGGAGAGGCACAAAATTGGGAAAGTCTAGCCAACTTAACTACATTTTAATCTTTGGGAAGTCGGCCTTCCCGTGAATAATGAGAGAGGACAGGGCTGGGGAAGTTCTCCAAGCTTCAAAGGGACTCTCTGTCTCCTCTTCTCCACACATTAAAATCTCACTTACTGCAAAGGATTTCTGGATTGTTCTGGAATACCCTGAATTCACAACACTGTCTAGGGCTCTCGCCACCTCCAAGGTAACACTTAGATGCAGGAAGAAAATGGATTCCTGGGTGACAGCAGACACCTATAATATGCACACTCCTTACACATCCTCTGCATACATACGCATGAGTTTTCATCGATGCCCCACATGGATAGAGACGTGGTTGCAAAAGACTGGTAGGAGAGGACTGTAGCAGATTCTCCATTACAGAGACAGGTAAAGTCCTGGAGTGCTACTACAAACATATCACTGCCACCACTGTTGGTCCTCTACAGCCTAGGAATCTGATGGGAGTCATACACTGTAAGGAGAAAGTACATGATGTGCCCCACCAGACCACAGGGCCCAGTCCAGGGGTGCAATCTGTGTCAATGAAAGGACTTCAGAGCACATGCAAGACTGCTGTGGGTGCTGCAGTGGGGGTAAAAAAATCTACAAACTTGCTTTGTTGAACTCAAGGCAGGTTCACAGACTGTTCAGAACCATGCAGAGGACAGTTTCCATCCCAACATCAACTAAGTTACAAATCTAGAAACTCACTCTTGTACACATACTCATTCATACAATCACTTATGTCCATATACTCTCCTACTAATACACAGTTATATGTGTGTACGTGTGTAGGTATGTGTTTACACACACACACACAAACACACACACGCACTCACACACACACACACACATATTCTACGTGACTGCAAAGGAGATGGCTGCTTTGGGGTTCAGCTCCTCTCCCCAGCGATTCCTCTGGCATTCAACAAAATCTTGAAGCCTGAAGAAATGTAAACAATTATTTTTTTCTGGAGGGAAAAAACTTACAACCCCTCTTAGGATTCTAAGAATATAGTATGTTCTGATAAATCGAATACCCCCATTGATAATAAAGCCCTCTGTAGCTGTTCCTTAATAGTCCAGTTTTATTCCTTGTTTAGATGCTTTAGGCCCAATTATCAGAATACGTGAAAGAGCATTACAGGAGTATGTACCCTGAAATGTAATTTTTTTACATTTGAAAAAACACTGCCTAATTACAAGTTTGACGGTCCACCGGACCGCCGAACCCGTGTTAGTGGTGCGGTCTTCACGGCACCGGCAGTCCGACCGTCGTATTTCGAGTTTGGTGGTCGCACCACCACAGGACTGCAACAACCGCCAGGGATCATGGATCCCGCTGCAGTGTTGCTGCGTCAGAGGCCGCAATATGCTGGCGGTGCTGATACTGGGTAACACAATTGCTGTGATTCATGCATTCAATACAAAGGCAATGATGTATCTCAATTTGTTATCGTTGATAACAAATTGAGATACATCATTGCCTTTGTATTGAATGCATGAATCACAGCAATTGTGTTACCCAACAGAACCAACTGTTTTCTATATCACTAATACCCAGGTTCTGAGGGACACAGGGTCGCCCCATTAACTCTAATGGCGGTGCTGATGCGGCACCACCGAGCATATTACGAGTTGCCTCACTGCCACCCTATCCACAGGGGTGAGACCGCCATGGAAAGGGTGGTGGTGAGGAAACTCAGGGGACCATTACAGGGCCCCCTGTCACCTCTGTGCAGGGGCTGCAAACAGGGGGGCACATGTTGTGCCCCCCCTGCATGTTTGCACCCCCAGGTCCTGCATGGGAAGAAATGCACGACATGGTGCATTTCTCCCTCTGCAGGAACATGCTGCGACGCTCCCACGGCGCTGCCTTTCTATGGCTCTCCTTTGAGCCTTAGAAAGACACGGCCACGGGACCGTCACAGCAGGACTGCCTGCCAGGATTAAACTCGTAATCTGGCGGGCGGTCTGATTTAGGGTTTGTCAGTCTCGCAGCGGGGCGCTGGCGTGGCTGCCCCCTGCGAGACCACCAAACTGGTAATCAGGCCCTAAGTCATCACACATTCAAATCATTTCCACATGCATTGCACACAGTAAGCAATCCTTTTTTGTATTTTTTTATACCTCTGATGAGAATGCTGTGACGCACCAAAATGCCGCCAACGTCCTAATGCGCTCATTACTAATATCAGCAAAGAGCAACAACAAAGGGAGCTCGCGCCAGTGCGTCACTGCCCCCACATCTTGTCTTCAAAAATAAAAACATCTTCAACGCAAATGGAAAGAGTGAAAACGGGAGGATTCAATGTCCATTGTGCATTAGTGGAAATGTTCTGTACTTTGAAAATACCATTGCAAGCAGTGCTCTTTGTTTTGCGACTGCCATTGAAAGGCCTGAGCAAAAGCAAACCTGAACAAACATAAGTGCTGTGTATATTTATGTTGTGTGCGCCCCAGGTATCAGTGTGTGTCACTAGTCTCTGTCTACCCGTGTATATGAATCAGTCTGCTGGGGGTCCATGTATGTTTCTGTGTGCGTGTGTGTTTTATATACACATTTGGGGACACCAAGAGCAAGCATCATGTTATTCTCGAGGGTCTCGCCGCATTACCTAGTCACAGCTGCCTGCATGGTGTGCTGGTGCACACCCGAGGACTCACACTTTTATGCACAGTGTGTTGTGGAAATTCATTCATGGTTTTTGGGAATTTCAGAAAATGTAGACTCTGAAACTAAACAACACGAGAGATCACAGAAAGACATGCTGCATCATGTTTTCCAAGATAGTCAAGAAAAGTAACATGCATGTTCAATTCGTTTTACCTGATATATATAGTTTATATATGATTCTGAGGTCAATATATAAATATACCAATTGTCACTATATATGTAGCATATAATACGATATGTAGGTTTGTACATTCATTACTAAGACTTATCTGGCTCAATGCTGTATAGTTTATAAACTTCAAAACAAAGTTAGAATGATCCCTGCCCACATTTAAGCTTGAGTCTTGAAGACAACATGATGATTTTTGCAGTAGATGAATAAGCGACTCCCAACTCTATCAAAAAACCTAAAGAACCCACTAAGCTATCTTACTAAGACTCAAACCTCTGACCTAAACAATGTTCTGCAGCAGACACAGTCTCACTGAGCTATCTAACTAGGCTTTACACCTACCAGTGCTTAATTTCCCGCAAGGCTACTGCAGCCTGCACCACCTATACCCTACCAGCGCTGCCATTGACTGTACCAACAGAACACTTAACTATCTCACTCAAGTGTGACAATTCAGACGATTTCCGGCCACACAAAGTTATAATAATAACATTAGAGGCTGGTATTTTTCTTTTTCAGTATATATTCAGTTAATAAACACGGTTGCTGTGCTCATCTCAAAATTAAAAAAGACAATGCCACCATGTGGTGGGCTGTCACTAAAGCCGGTGCTGACAATTAAGTGCCAGTGTCGAGCACCGGACACCACAGGCACAAATTAAGCACTGACTACGAAATCTGTGACGCACACAGCTCTTTAACACTCATAGCTATTAATCATAACTTATGATCAGCACATCACACCAAATTAATTGCATCAGCTCAGCAAAACAGCACAACAGTGTATTTTTGCTGAGAAAAAAAAACATCCCCTCATAGGCGCTGCAAGTAGAGAGTAGCGGGGGTGCTGCAGCCCCCCCAAATATAATACAATTACGAAGTGGACCTATAGGTATGCAAAGATAATATGTGAACAACCACATGTAGTGAGGTATCAAAAATATATGTTTATTTATACCAATATGTTTTTTTGAAATATTATATTATTTTTTAGGGCAAAATTGAAAAATATATATCATAACAGACAGTTACTCAATGTGTGCAATATAAATATTCAATATTTAGCACATTGTTGAACCATGGTCCCTACTCTAGGCATGCAGGCATGCTAACGCACTTATACACTACCTATTTCTGCATAGATATTCTATGAAGATATTATGTACAATTTATATGCAGGTAGCGACACAACATGGACAAAACAATGGAGTAACTACAATTCAATTATCATCACATGGTTTGAATAATGAAGAATATTCATATTTGTCATGGCTGAAGAAATTCATGTCCTACGCGCGTTTCGGCGTTACGCCTTCATCAGGTAGCCATGTATGTAAAGAAACCTTGTCAGATACACGAAATCAGCTGACCTTTGGAAGATGATGGAATGGTAGCTCTGGTGCTGAAGTATAAAGTGCACCTATAGATGCGATGTGTAGCTGCGCTCATTTAGTTTAAAATGTTAGGAGCGGTACACTCTCTCAGAGGTGTATGTACATATATATGAACCCACAGCTGTCCCAGCCCGGAGAGGCGGGGAGATCGATGTCCCACACTATGAGAAAAAAGAAAGGAGAAGGGTTGTAGTAATCCGGTAGCCAGTCGCTGCACCGGATCACGAAAAAGATCGATGTGGCACCGTCCTGGGCCGTCAGGCCAACTCCTGTGGCTGTTTGGGAGCGTGTCCAGCGCTGCACGCCGTGCATGCGCAGAATTGGTGTCGCCGGGGCCCTTTTTTTCAATTTTGCCCTAAAAAATAATATAATATTTTAAAAAAACCATATTGGTATAAATAAACATATATTTTTGATATCTCACTACATGTGGTTGTTCACATATTATCTTTGCATACCTATAGGTCCACTTCGTAATTGTATTTCCTAAATGTTTTTTCACACTTGCTATTCATACCCTGATTTAGGAAATGTAGTCAGGGGTACCCCTATTTTTGCAAACGCCCCCCCAAATATGACCATGCTGGTTTTCAGAAGGTGAATGAGAAATACAGATGCCTTTAAACTTTGTGTTTTTCTTATCACATTTGTAGTGCTTCAAAGACAGAGGTCAAATGTCAGCCTATGTCTTCTGCTGACAGTTTGCTTAACATGGAGATGGGTGTTTACTTTCCTTCATCTGACTGTAAAGTGAGATGATTTTGTAAAAAGAACTATGTGACAATCTTGCTGGGCTACAGGGACCCTGAAGGAAAGGATGAAGAATGTAATTTTTCTAACAAACAACACAATTTAAATACCTGTAAATGAATTGCACACATATTTCCGAATATATCAGTAATTAGCAAAGCACGAATGAAGCACATTTGCTGTGGACCTAAAGTGTGATGGAAACAAAGTTTTGAAAAGGATCAAAACAAACAAAGACACTTAACTTGGTGATGCACAATGATAAATATTCATTGAAACCCGACTTCCACACCTTATCATTGTGCAATATATATATATACACAGATAGATCTTTACAAATTTGTGCGTAAACTTAAGCTGTTCAAAATCCACTCAGTGCGTAAAAAAGTTAACACACAAGTAACCAGTGGTTCTGTTGAAAGACACACATCCACACTCAATATTGAGGATATAGAAACACTGAGATTATAATGCAATTTGTCTAACGAAGTACCCATTACACAAAGGGAGGGTTCCCTTATCACTCTTAACCCCTTCAACCCCTTTGACCACACACGAGATGAGGAGATTAGGCAATCGCTGGGGATTGACACTAGCCTAGCAAGCAAGACAGATTTTAGAGCTACCTCTAAATATATCCCTCAAACCCCCAAGATAACATTGATGTGTTTCATGAGGCAGTTATCCTCGATATCCTAAAACTTACACATGAAACACATAAGAGAAGAAACATCTCTAGAGACCAGTGGGAAGCCATCACTAGGTTACAAAAAGATGAGGACATTATCATCAAACCCTCAGACAAGGGGTGGAATGTAGTCATTCTGAGTAGGGAGAAATACATTCAGGAAGCTAACAGACAGTTGAACAACGAAACATGTTATGAGAGGGTAGATAAACCTTACCTAGCTAATCTGCAACAAAGGTATTTTGATCTGTTAAAAATCTGGTTTGATAACCAACTCATTAATTGGGAATCAGAAACAGTTTTTACAGGATGAAACACCAACTACCCCGACCTTCTATCTCCTACCCAAGGTTCACAAAAACAGCACAAATCCCCCAGGGCGCCCTATTGTGTCCTCCAAAAATAGTCTATTTGAAAACACATCCATCTATGTAGACCGTTTTCTCTTTCCGTATGTTAAAGACCTGAACTCATACGTGAGAGATACGAAGGATTTTTTTTTATAAAAAATTCAGAATTTACACTGGGGAGAGAAACACTGGATGGTGTGTCTCGACGTGGAGAGCTTATACACTAGTATCCGCCATGTAGATGGGCTGAAGGCCTGTCAAGATTTTCTCAAAACTAGGAATATATACCTACTAGGCCACACGTGCATGCTCCTACAGATGATCGAACTTTGCCTCACTGAAAATGTTTTTATGTTTAACGGATTGTGGTTTAAACAAATACAAGGGACTTCCATGGGCACCTGTTTTGCCCCCAGCTATGCCAACCTGACGGTAGGCTGGTGGGAGAAGCAGGTGCTCTGGAGTGATGACATGGAACCATGGACAATAAATGTAAATATCTGGCTACGTTACATAGATGACATTTTCTTTGTGTGGGAGGGTGATGAATGTGATCTCTTGAATTTTCTGGCTAAATTTAATAGCAACAGTATGAATCTCAATTTTACCATGCAACACAGCCAACAAACCATTGACTTCCTTGACTTAAGGTTGACAGTAGAGAGAGGTAATCTGTCTACTGACCTCCATAGAAAAGAGACAGCAGGGAACTCTATACTCCACGCTGCGAGTTGCCACCCACCTAACTTTAGATGGAGTATCCCTTATGGAGAACTACTCAGAGCGAAACGTAATTGTAGCTCTGAGGAATCTTACACAAAAACAAAGAAAGACATGATAGGAAGATTCAGGGAAAGAGGGTACTCCACAAGAATGCTGCGCAAAGGAATAACTAAAGCGGACAGCATTGAGAGAACTAAGGCACTCTATCAAGTGCAGAGAAAGAAAGTAGGAACTGACCCGAACTCTTCACCCATAAGATTCATCACCACATTTAATACACAGGCTGCCAGTCTCAAACAGATCCTGAAGAATAGGTGGGATATCCTCACCCCTGATTACACTTCTGAAATCCAAACTAGGTATTACACCATCATTGTCATACAGAAAGAACTTATCCATTAAAGATCTTCTAGTTAACAGCCATCTCAAACCATGGAGAACTAATTGGCTGGATAAGAGTGGAGGATTCTATAGGTGCAGAAAGTGCAAAGCGTGCAGTCATAGTGATGATGTCAAGGAGGTCAAACTGGCAAAAACAGGTAAACTCTGGAAAATTCCCAGAAACATCAATAGCTGAATGCAACTTGGATTCATCTCGTAAGTTGGTTCAAATCCTAGTCAAATATGCCGAAAGCGACCGTGTTGATTTACAAACTAAAATAGATGACCTTAATGAAGAAATAAGTAAATTGGAAGTCACCAATGTGATTAAAAAGTACCGTGAGGACATGCTGATAAGGCTGCAGAGGGAGGAGGAAGTCATCAAAAAACGTAAAGCCTTCAAGTTCCAACGAGACAAGTTGGATTATGAAAATGGTCAGGTTTTTACGCTCTCTAAAAAGTATGACTCTGTGAAAGCCTTGAGAAAGGAAGGTCCTCGTCAGATTTCTCTAGCAAGCACGAGTGCTAATACGCAACTGTCCACTTCAGCGTCGGATATTAGTTCCGTCATAGAAAGTGAATCGGATAATGAACAGGGCAGAGGTGGTCTAAGGCTGGGGTTTCCAAAACTTTCCCTGGCTCAGGAAGTGGATTGCCTTCGGCAAGACAGAAGACAAACTCTTCGACCCCGTATCCCCAATGTAAAATCCAACAAAGACGCAATCAAAACTGTCGGGAGAGACACCAACGATGCCGGAAACGACAAGCCAACCAACAAGAAATCCACAAGCAACAGGTGGAAGCGCAAGTAATCAGGAACAATAGCAACAGTGACTCCCAAACGGTCATCAACTTATCCACCATAACCCTGAGTGAGGCGGAGAGACAACTACTAGCCCTAGGGTTATCATATTGCCCAGAGAGCAATTTTAATTATTCACAGACGCGCATCGACATATACAGGTTTATACCCAAACTCAAACTGCGCAAATATCATCTTATGCAGGAAACTCACAAGAAAAATCTGCCAGCGGAGGGGCCATCCGTGACAAAAAGTCCAGCCATGTTAACAGCAGCAGATGTTGATTTACTTAAAGATCTCCAGCAACTACAAAACGAAGAAAACAGTGCTAGAATTGGAACTATGGAAAGCTTGCCTGAAACTGGGGGGACGATACTTACCAAGTTCAAACCACAATCTACGTTTCACCCTATTATGTTGCATGATAGTCTTGATATTTTCAACGAGCAGGTGACCTATGAACTCAAGAAACTATACTATAAAACATCTCGAGCTCGCAAAAAATACACTTATCACAACAACCTGTACTTCCAATTGATGAAAAAATTGCAATCTCACGATCAAATTATTATTTGTCAATCTGATAAAGGAGGGAATGTTGTGATATGGCCGCGCGACCTGTATATGGAGGAAGCCCTTAAACAACTTAATGACAGGGATTGTTACAGGAGAAGCAACATTCAAGCAGTAAAAAATTCTTGGAATGATTTTACGCTAAACTTCTTGCCTGGAAGAGCGCTGGCCTGTTGAGTAATGACAAGTTTAAGTTCTTAAAGAACGATCACCCTGTAATTCCGGTGATTTACTTCATTACAAAGATTCACAAGGATGCATCAAGACCACCCGGCAGGCCAATCATCTCTGCTCGCAATAGCCTGTTGGAAAATACTTCACGCTACATAGATTTTTTTCTTCAGGAGCACGTACGACAACTACCGTCTTTTATACAGGACACTAGTGACTTTTCAAGAAACATCAATGATTGTAAATGGGACTCGGGCATATTCACAAGGACCTACCGCCGATTTATCTCCACCTTAACGCATCAAAAGCGGAGATAGATTTAACGTCCCATTCACAAGCGAGTGCAAACTGCAGACATCGCCAGTATTCCCGCGATAACTGTCCCAAAATTTATCTCCACGGTGGACACCACCAACTAACCCTAATGAGATGCAGAGTAGGCGTTCCCGTGCAAAAACACACGAAAAAACCACAACACCACTTTCACAACGAACTGCCAGATCTGCGATGCGAACCAAAAACAGGCGATAAGCCGCGGTAGCAGCAGGGATTTAACACCTGCCTTTTGCTGGTGTTAAGCAGGACGACTAACTGCAGCATGAAATGGAGCCCAGCCAAGAGCCACACCTGAAGACCCACAGATACCATGGAGACAATGATCATGCAGCTCCGATAACCATGAGGGCCACAACACCCACCGCCACCACCCCCATGACCCGTACCGCCCCCCACCCTCCGGACCACCACAGAGGCAGCGTACCGAAAGACAGCGGACCCACCACATATGCACCATCCACACAGACCAAACGCCAGAGGAGGACATTGCTCACCACAGGCCCAAAAGGACAACCATCCCTCGCATCCTGACCCACATCGCCCACCTGCTGACAGTACCAACACAGCGGACAACAAACATCCCTCCACACACAAAGTTGCCGGCTGTGCTGCACATGTTGGCCTCTGGTACCTACCAACCCACAACTGCCAGAGTCGGAGGAGTCTCACAGCCAGCCCCATCCAAGGTCATCACACCTGTCCTGGATGCCATCATCAGCCTCGTACCCCAGCACCTCCACTTCACCCACACTGCGCAGGAGCAGCTGGAGACCAAGCAAGGCTCCCACGCCATAGCTGGATTCCCTCACGTGTCGGGGGCAATCGACTGCACACATGTACCCCTCGTGGCCCCTGCCGACACTGCACACAACTACCGCAACAGAAAGCACACGCATCCCATGAATTCCCAGGCAATAGTGGACCACCCGGGAATCCACAAAAATGTCGTGGCCAACTCCCCAGGCAGAGTGCATGATACCCACATCGCCCGACTGTCCACCATCAACCAGTGCTCTCAGGATGGCACCCATGGAAATGCAGTGCTCGGTGGTAAGTACCAAATGAACACACCTCAACCCCACAGTCATGCAAATCACGACACTGTCAATGGGCACGCAGCAGAACTACATGCAACATGCCACACAACATGCCAACCGACCAGACACGACAAAACAACACCATTGGGAACCTGGGCATGCCATGCACACAACCCAGCCACGGCATGGCACCACAGCCACACAATACCAGAATGTGAGGAGAGGCCTGGATCAGGCATGTGCGAGAGCGGCAAGTGACTAATGAATGAGAACCTACCCAATGCCAGGTGTGGCGTGGAGGTGCCGGACAGACTCCAATGTGCAAACTACGGAAATGGCCATGTGTACATAAACTGCTGGTGCATGGAGGGTAGTGGCCAGTGTACGCTACCATGTCCCCACAGGCTGTGGGGCAGAACGCGGAAATGTCGCACGTTGGGTCCCCCCCTGTATGCGCGTGCGGATTGGTTTGGCCCTGTGTACGCCAGGCCTGCGTAAGGGTGTGAATAAAAACCCCGTCGCATTGGGCGTGGTTCTCTTTTGGAATGGCCAACGTGTCTGCCAGGGCGGCGCCTCTCAGCCCTCCACGAGGCCGGCGCCGTGCGCGGTGGGGCCTGCGTCCCTGTGCGCCTGCTGCACCCTGGCCCACTGGTCCCCAGAACCGTCATGCCTGCCCCAGCGCACCAAGGAGGCTCCGCTCACCTGCTGACACCGGCGTGTGTCAAAGAGGGCCCACTACGTGCCGGTGCAAGCTCCAGGCCCGAGTCCCGTGACCTTTCCACTCTCCGCAGACCATCGCTGGCCTCCACGCCGCTGGCCCACATTACTCCCTTCTCATTTACATACTCCACCGGTGTACTCTTCGGCCCAGTTGTTGGCACACGTGGAACTGTGTCCTGAGTCCTGAATGGCAGTGACCCCAAGTCCGTGGCTGCGTCCACATCACTGAACTCCCTCCGATCAGTGAGGCCAAGGTCTGCATCGGAAGCCAGCGACACGTGGTGCCACTAACCCTGTGCAATGCAAGCCGGCGACACGTGGTGCCACTAACCCTGTGCAACGCAAGCCGGCGACACGTGGTGCCACTAACCCTGTGCAACGCAAGCCGGCGACACGTGGTGCCCCTAACCCTGTGCAACGCAAGCCGGCGACACGTGGATGAGGGCTCAGGCCTTCACTGCGGCCCAGTAGCTCCCACATGTGGAACTGTGTCCTGAGTCATGTATGGCAGTGACCCCAAGTCCGTGGCAGCGTCCACATCACTATACTCCCTCCAATCAGTGAAGCCAAAGTCTGCATCACAAGCACCCGACACGTGTCTGTGGGCCCGTGCTGACCACTGCCCCCGGCCTACACTGCGGTCCAGCAGGTCCCACATCCAGGACTTAGTCGTGAGTCATGAATGTCCGAGTCCATACCAGTGAACACACGGAGAGGAGTAAGAGGAAGATGCGGCTCAGTCCGGATGGAAGCCGGATCCTCATTACGGAGGGGAGCGAACACTAGCAACAACTGACCTGGTGCCACCAACCCTGTTCACCGCAAGTCCGCGTCCCGTGGTGCCACAGAACCTGAACTACGCATGCCGGTGGGACCATCCAACGTGAGCCTGCGAGACACGGTGAATGGCCCCTGCTGACCGCTGCCTCAGGCCTACACTGCGGTCCAGTAGGTCACACATGTGGAACTGTGTCTTGGCTAAGATATGGAGGAGTCCACACCATTGGACACGCCTCATCGCTGGCGGAATCCCCTATCAGCACTGGTGTCAGTAACTCTGTGCGCAATGAGTCATGGGCACTTCCTGGATGGACTTTTGTGGAGTCTGGGTCCATGGCCTGGGGGCTGTCTGCGTCATCATCTGGCTGGGCCGGACTGGGTGTTTGACATGTGTCTGTTCCACTCATCTCCATCATGGTGACTGTTTCTGCGTGGTTCTGCACTCTGCGTCATGCCCTGGGGGTACACCTTCCACTGTCCCCCGAGACAGTCCGCGACAACCCCCTTTGTCATCTACGTGAACATGCTCTGCTCCCGTGACCCTGCCCCAGTGCACCACAAGTCAGCGGCCCGTGGCGGTAGGCCCGTGCAGGACGCTGTGCATCCGGGGCCACTAACTCTGTGCAGCACAAGTCATGGGGCCTTTATGGTTGAATGGTTGTGTCCTTTACGATGTACACTGTTATCGATTTCTAACTGCACGAGGCACCCCATGACGGCTGGTGTGCACACACCCCACACACATCCAACACAGGTGTCACTCAACATGTGAGCCTGCTAATAAAAGTGGCTGGGCGATGGGCCCATAGCCATTCACACCATCTGAGCAAGTTTGTCCGTGTGGTCATTGTGTCAGCATGATGGGCACGAGCCCTGCAACATCACAGTGTGCTGTCGCCAGCAGACGATACCATGTCACCTCAGCAGTGGCTGAGACCTTGGACATGTAGCTTCGTCCACACCCCCCTGCATGCACAGGCGTCGTGTGCTGGTCCGGCGTACGTCAGGTCAGCGCCGGGGGGTGCTGATTCGGCTGGGGGATCAGGGCGTGGCTCTGGTCTGGCCATGAGCAGGAAGTGCGGTAAGCGTGTCTCTGTGTTTGTGTGTTGTCGCCACCGGGGCCACAGTAGTCGATGTTGCAATGTAGCATGCACCCGAAGGGCGGGCCCGCACGTACGTGGAAATGTAGGAGTGCAAGACCGCTCGGGGTCTTGGCTCATACATGCCACGTGTTATGTGTACCAGTCCTGCGGCTGCATGAGTCAGATGCCTAGCCTCATTCGCAGCGCGATCACGGCCAGCCGCAGACTGTACACCTGTGTCCGCCCTGTCCAGTCCATTGGCCTACACACACGTGGCCGCACGGCCTCAACGGCCAGCTTCCCGGTGTTGTTGGCATGCCGCTGGACATGCGCAGACTGGCATGACAATGGGGTGCCGTAGGAGCGCATGTGATACAACCGCGCAGCGCACACAGGTGTGGGGGGCGTGGGAGGGAGGAGCAGCTGTGAGGCAATGTGACACCCAGTGTGGCCGCTCATGTGCCACGTGCTCGGCATTTCTGCAATGATTCCTTGTGTCGCAGACATCCCACCCCACCCACGACAGGCCTTTGTACATCTCCTGTATGCATGCAGATGGTAGGGTTACTGTAGGGATGAAAGGCCCTTTGTCTGAACTATCAGGCGGAAGCACATCTGCAGCTCCGAGCTGAGACTTGCATGTGCCCAGCACCCCCTGACAGATACGATAGCATTTGCTGGCGACTCCCACACTACGCACTGCCCGACGTGAGACCAACGTGTACACATCCCACACACAGAGGTCCTTGGTCGTAGTTATCGTGTGTGAAATGTCCTTCACACGTACTCCCAACCCACCCCAGGCCTGCACCCATTGCACACAGACACTGCTCATTGATCCGAGCTGTGGCAATTCATCCACAGGACTGGCGCGGGTCAGCACAGTGCCCCTTCAAGCAGAGCCACTGACGCAATGGCAGACCATCCCGGACACATGCACGACTCCAGTCACGTGGACCTGTACCCTGCACGTCTGCTGCATGTACTGGGTGCACTGCCATTGGCAGTGCTGCGGATCAGTTACCGGCTGAGCTTCCGCCTTGCCAACGTCACCTGCGTGCAGCCTGTGTTGCATTGTCGCACGTGCATGTTCGAGTGGACCATGGATGTCTGCCTCTCCAACGTAACGGTAGCTGACCTGGATTTCGACGTGTGTGTGCGCCCCCTGTTGGCCCATGACCAGGAGTGTCACCGTGGTGCCCGTTTATGGCATGCCTGGATGATTAAATCACTGAAAAAATGGGGTGAAATGATACTCCACTCCAGACGCACTGCTTTCCGTCGTGTATAACAAATATGCCACAATTGTTCCAGTTAAACCAAAGTTTTTATATCAATATCATTAACATTTTGTTCAATGATGATGGATGATTGGCATGCATGCTGGCAACTGGACCTGGGAGATTGCACGAGTCGTCGTGTGCAGTGACCACATTGAGCAGCTCCCCGATTGGGCTTTAGTGACAATTGGGGCCAGGGGTTGGAGTCAGCACATCTGTCCGGGACAGCTGATGGGTTACGTCGCCGACATGTTAGATGTGGTGGACAACGAGCTGTCATTGGAAATGTTGGCCTACGCTGCTGCACTTGCGTTCATGGACGAGTGACAACGTACCTGCAGCCACAACTGAATGTGACCCATTGCACGTGTCCCGACGCCTGGTTGCATGTTGGGGATCTGGTCACATGTCCCAAGACAACAGTGGAGATGGCTGCATTGGCCTGGACTCCGGATCCATGCGCGGACACCCAATGTGGGTTGGCACTGACTTGTGTGGGTGATGGACTCCTCTGGGGTGGACATGTGTGCTTTCCAACGTTCCTCTTGCAGACATGCTGCAGCATTGGTCTGCATGTCATGGCACTTATCTTGGCCGTCCTGACAGGCAATTGTTAATAAAGTTTCAGCACCTTCACTTGTCGCCAACTGTGATGAGTGTTGATTTGTATGTGAATGTGTGTGTCATGGCCTATCTGGGTCCCTGCCATACATGCATTGCTACCCCATCAGGGCTGTGGGTTGTACTTGTGCATTATCATGTCCCTGTTTCGTGCTTTACCAGATGCGTATGGCCATTTACCGGCCACAAGCGGGTGCACTTGTGTCCTGTGTTCGGTTGTGCAAATGTTGCTGTTTGTGCCACATTGTGATTGATGTTGGGGTGCTCTGCTTCCTATGTGTGTGTGCTGCATTGTGTGTGAGATGTCCCTTCAGCTCTGATTTGGCTCACCCTTCTCCCTTTCAGGCAGTGTGGTTTTCACTTCTGTGCTTGTTCAGTGGTGGGCTATTGCCGAGTTGTGTGACTTGTGCTCTTGGTTGGTGTTGTTACTCTTGGGCATGGTTTGTCTGCAGTTGTGCTGTGCTTACTTGTGCATGTGTGCCATTGTGCCCATCTCCCCCCGTCCGCCCAGTCCCTGGTCGTTCCTTTCCCTGTTGCTGTTGTGTCTGTTGATTTTGAGCAGTTTCCGGTCCCCGACTCCTGCCACCTTCTCCAGACCGATGTGGTGGACACCATTTCCTCCATGTCATCCAGCTCCTGGTGTGGTGCTGGACTCCCACCTCCGGTGTGCATTGCTGCCTTCTGGTTGTTGGCGTGTTTCTGCTTGTTTGTGCGTTTTGCATCATTCCAGCTGTTCTGGTTTTCTTCCATTGTCCTCCTCCGCTCTCCGGCTGCATTCACCTTGTCCACAATGGTCTGCCATGTACAATGTTTTGTTGCCGATGGGGCTTGTGGGGTTGTGTGCTGGCTCAGGTTGCCTCCATTGTGCTTCGCTGTTGTTTTCAGTTTGGTTTGTCTTCCTTTTTCCTGCTTTTGTTGTGCTTCTTCCCGCCTGCCGTGTATGTGTCGCGGGCCTGGCGCTGCTTATCGCTGCTTTCCTCATCGCGAATGGGCTCATCGCACGTTTTTTGGTGTTGGGGTTTGTGTTTTTATCTCCGTCGCGGTGGTTGTATCACGGACATTGGCCGTGTTTTCGGCAAACTATCGCATGGTACCGCCGTGTTGTGAATTCCACGTTAACACGGGGTTATTTTCCCGCGATAGGCTGCGATGTGTAAAGTTGCGTTAACATTTTTTTGAGATGTTTAGCACACGTTCTTGTGAATATACCCCTCAGAGTGTGTACTGATTTCTCTTAATGTATCATCACTTTACACTAGTATCCATCATCAAGATGGAGTAAAGGCGGTAGAGCACTATTTGGGTACTAGACCAATGTACTTGTACCAACACAACGAAATGCTGGTAAACATGATCCCGATATGTTTGGAAAATAACTACTTTCTATTCCAGAATCAGATCTTTCACCAGACCAGATGCGTAGCAATGGGGGCATGTTTTTCGCCCTGTTATGCCTGCCTCCATATGGGACTATGGGAGGAACAAGTTCTTAAGGCTTAATATGGTGATGTTCTGAGAAATCATGTTTTAATTTGGTACAGGTACATTGATGATTTGTTCGTGATTTGGAGAGGCATGGAGGAGAATGCCCTCCATTTCATTGAACAAATCAATGTAAATAGCCTAAATTTGCATTTTACACCTCACATTAGTAAACAGTCAGCATGTTTTCTGGATGTTGAGATCTTTGTAGCTAATGACAGGTTAGAAACTAAATTGCATAGAAAGCCAACAGCAGGTAACACACTATTGCATGCCACCAGCCACCATCCCAGACATCTCATTCACAGCATTCCCTTTGGGGAAATGTTGAGAATTAGGCGAATTTGCAGTAGGGACAGTGACTGTGAAAAGGCACAATATGAGAGTAAATACAGATTCCTGGCCAGGGGTTATGTTGAAACCACGATTGACAATGCAATCTGAAAAACAAGAAGACTCCACAGATCTGATTTGTTGAGCAATCGAGCTAGCTCCAGTAAACAGACTAGTGAACAGTCAGACCAACCCACCAGATTAATCCTGACGTTCCACTTGGGTATGATGATACACTACCAGTCCCATTATGCATTTAGACGATCTACCTGATGTTGCATCATGGAAATAAAAGAGGGAATTTACTGGTGTTGTTTTGTTTGCCGTCACTCACTTGAGGCTGTCCATGAGGAAGGGCGCCATGCCCGAAACGCGTAGACAGCGTTGATCTTGGTGGGGACTGTGTCTGCGTGGGCTGCTCCTGTTGTGTTTGGCGATACTTACCTGCGAGTGCTCAGCCTCCGGAGGGGCAACCTTTTTCTTTCATATATATATATATCCAACTCCTTTCCCGAAGACAGGCGAAAAAAGAATCACGGCTCGGGCACAGACACCAGGATAAGTGAAGAACATCAAGTATTTATTCAAATAGCATAGTCCATATGACGCGTTTCGGCCGCAGTCCTGCGGCCTTGATCACAGAACGTGCTACTTACAAATGCGAGCTATATATAGCAAACAGAAAATGTAACCAGACCGTGATTGACATGTGAAAACGAGCACAGGTGAAAATACAATGAAACTCCGCCCCCTAGGTACAAACGAGCATGAACATGTTTGTGACCACGTAGGTCATGAACAGTATAGACAGACTGTATGCTATCACATATATAAGCAATGGAAATGGAAGGTGTCTGTAATTGCCTTAACATAGTTGACATGGTGCGCGCGGGCTCGAGGTGAGTGTCTAAGTTAATGGCGGCAAGACGTGCATGGGTTAACCCTGGGCGCATGGTGATATGCATTATGTTAGGGTCACGGTCTGTGAGGTGTACTAGACAAACGGAATAAGGTAATAGCCGACTTCAGTAGCTAAGCCAAAAAACGCCTAAATGCGGTGGTGTAATGTCACTGTGCTGCGATGCAGTGAGATTAAAGTGTTGCCGACGATGCGCGTCAGTTTAGAAAGCCGCCTGCCAGTGACCCAAACTCTGTGTGCCTCTGAGTTGAATGTGATGGCATACGGGAAGTCAGATAGGTGGGCAGCCTAGGGGAATAGGCGGGTGCTCAATGTGCAGTGAGTGAGCTGAGCAAAAGCGCTGAGCTGGTGCTATATGGTAACACAAGGATTGTGCATGTGGTGCCCTTAGTGTGATGAAACATGCGGGCTAATGGGTGAAGGGGGATAAACACGGTGCAGGGAACACATAATTAAAATGAGGCTTAAGTGCAGAACGGCGCTCTACGGGAGAATCAATAACCATAGTGATATCGCATGGATAACAAGATAGCCCGCATAGTACAAGTGTGAATGTATAAATACAATAGCACACGTGATAGCAGAGAGTGGCGTATATATACAGTGTGTCTTAGGATAAACAATAGACATTGGAGTCAATAATATGTCAGCATAATACAAAGAGCATGCGCTAATTCCTTGAATGGAGACGCTAAATATACCACGAGTGTGGGAATCTAAACACGACCACTGGAAAAGCTAGGACAGGAAACTAATATATATATATCCCCTGTTGTACATTATAAGGATATTGCAGATCACTGAGGAGTTCCAAGATCATATAGAGGAAGGCGGCCGAAGGCCGCGTTCCTTTATAAAGTTATGGAACTTCAAGGTGAATCTGTCCCTTATAATACATGGTCACACTATCACCTTTCCCACAAACCACTTAAATCGTTGGTGCATATAGAAGAGAGAAAATGTTGGCAAACATGAAAAATAAAATTAGAATCTCTAGTGCATTTTTTGATGTCTTTAATTTTTTAAGACATCAAAAAAACTGTGAGATGTTTGTTGCAAGAAAATATTAGAATCAGTTTAATACAAGTCAGTTTTTTTTTTTTTTTTAAAAGGTGCAGTAGCTCAGAATGTGTAGGAACATGCAGAAAGATTCTCTATAATTACCTAAGGATTGCAAAAAATAAACATGTTATCATACATATCTCCTTTCTGGTTGTCATTGTACAGGTAGAAAAAAACAGCTGAAGAAAAAACAAACAACCTCATGTTTTCATTCATGACCTGAGCTGCCTCCCCCCTGGGCTGCTGGCTCTGGCAGCAGGCATTGTGATGTCAGAACTCAGCAGTAATAACTTAATACAGTTGAGTTCTGATGTCATTTCTTTATAGGCAGTTACTGCGTGCATCACAAGTTCTCAATTAAAATAAAATTGACACAGGCTTTAATACAAGGACTGCAGAATCCCACATATTATATAGTTTTATCAGTAAAACTGTATGTCTGTGGAAATTTGGTGGCCATTTCAATGGAAGATGTGCAATCTGTAAATACAAGGGTGGAGGGAGCACTCTGCCTCTTATCCCAGCACAGTTCACCACATTGCATTCTGGTAAATGCAGTACACTTACTTCAAAGTTGCTGTCGTTTTTCACCAAATTTGGTGCAGGTAGTGCTGCTATCTCTTATCATGTGTTTCTGGGTTTAGCGCTTCATCAGCAGAGAGCAGAAGTAGTAGAGAGCAGAGAAAAGTGATCTGGGGTTGCTGAAATGGTGCCCAAGACTTCACAGGCCACAGTACCACTCCACAGGCACACAGGTGCATCCCAGGTGAGCTCGTCAGCTCATTGACTCAAGTCAACCTTTTAAGCACAAGGGGGGAGGGAGCACACTGCCTCTCATTCCAGCACAGTTCACCCCATTGCATTCTGGAAAATGCAGTATGCTTACTTCAAAGTTGCTGTCGTTTTTCACTAAAGTTGGTGCAGATAGTGCTGTTATCGCTAGACAAATTTTTCTGGGTTTAGCTCTTCATCGGTAGAGAGCAGAAGTAGTAGAGGGCAGATAAAATTCCTCTGGGGTTGCTGAAATGCTGCCCAAGTCTTCACGGGTCACAGTACTACTCCACAGGAACACAGGCGCATCCCAGGTGAGCTTGGCAGCTTGTTGCCTCAAGTGAGCCTATTAAAAACAAGCTCACCTGAGATGCACCTGTGGCTAAACACAGAAACAATTTTCTAGAGATAACAGCACTACCTGCACCATCTTTGGTGAAAAACTCTGACACTTTCTTGCACCAGGGGAAAGCTATGTTTTGAAGTTGTAACAGCACTTGGCGTATCACCGCACTCGAGCACCACAGATGATTTGGAAGCCCGCAAGCAAATTGCCAGCTCTTCTGAAGCAACACACACATATATATATATATATATATATATATATATATATATATATATATATATATATATATATATATATATATATATATATATATATGGAGTTAACTTGCATGGAAAAGTGACACCATTGTGGAACCTCTTCTTTGGAGTAGAAAGTTACTAGAACATGGCTACTATAGCCAACATTGATCGTGACCTAGGAGGTAGTTCTACTTATTAAGTTTTTAAACTTTTCCACCCATGTCAAACCTCTGTCGGGCATTACACCCTGATTGGAACAAGGGGCAAACCTTTCCCCAGTTTCCTACTAACTCCACCAGTTCCTTAGTTAATTACAATGGGAGACACTTACCTTTTGTGAAAGCTCACCCAAGCACCACCTGTAAGTCCCCACTGTTGTCCATGTGCCATGATTGTGGTAATTGCAGAAAACCGCACACCCAAACCGACCTACATTGGAAACGGGAGGTCTCATGGGAACTGTAGTCCCAGCTGGTCACCGAGTCAAAACTACACCAAGGGTCTCCCTTTCTTTCGTCCCACCTTTGCACTGCAGATTTTTTTGATTAATCTGAATGTTATTATGTGATTTCTTTTCTTCTATACTGAAATAGTAGTACATGCAAATGTCTTACTGTGAAACACTCGTGAAAATGAAACAAGGATCTTTTTCTATGTCTATCAAGCTGGACGCATTGTCTTGACGTACTATTTATATGCCCGAATATACTGTTTTGGTCATGTGATCAAGACCCTGTGGTGTCGAAACGCGTCATTATTATGTCTCCCGTGATTTAAAAAATCGCAAATATCAAAGACGTTGTCGGAGTGGCTGATTTCTTTTCCCTAGGATGACTGGGAATTGATCTACTTTATATATATATATATATATATATATATATAAATATTACTTGCTAGCGGTCACCAGTAGGTAGTTATAGTTAGGACCTAGCTTCCATAGACAAAGTGTTTTTTGTTTTGCTAATAACTTTGGCATCGTTTGACGAATCACACATTTTTCAAAATTAGCTTACCACTCCTTTCAGCTGCTGTCTTGAAAGTTTTGGGTTGATTTGTCAAACGGGAGCCAAGAAAAATGGGGCAGTCCAAAAACAGGTTTTCCCCATGCAATTTCCTATAGGGATTTTAGACATAACACAGCCCGAACCACCAAATTCGGCAGAAAGCTAGATCTTGGTCCAGAAAGATCTCTTTTTCTAATTTGGTGTAAAACCGTTCAGTAGTTTGGAGTTATTAAAGAAAAAAGATTTATAGATATCTTGGGAGGCGGATCCCTGAGCCAACAGCAATGCCGCGATTGGCTGGCCGCAATGACTGCCATTTTATGTATTGGGACATGGTCCTGGGGTGTGAAATTAAATATTGAAAGTAATAGAAGGGGTCGGGGTAGAGGCACCTTGACCTCATGGGTGTGATCGAGGGGTGGCTGAGGGACACCTGTTGGGCAAGAAATTGCCCAAAAATGTTTTTGTTCCATGTGCGAGGATTTTCTGATCATGGTGCTCAGCGGGGCTCCGGTGTAAACCCATGATGGATCCGTGAATCCAGCCCCAATAGGTAAAAAAAATACACACACTCACAGAACCACTTACACACTCTCTTATACTCTGACACTATCACTCATACACCCACTCACACACCTATACAGCCACTCACTCACCTTCAAAACCATTCACACAACCACTCAAAAACCCATACAGCCACTCACAGACCAATACAGCCACTCACACACCCAATGACTGACACATACAGCCACTCACACACCCACTCACAGACCCATACAGCCACTCACACACCCATACAGCCACTCAGATACCCACTCACAACCCCATACAACCACTCACATTCTTACTCACACACCCTCAGAATCTCTGACACACCTACTCATAGACCTATACAGCCACTCACACACCCACTCACTGACCCATACAGCCACTCACACACCCATAACACCACTCACACACCCACTCATAGACCCATACAGGCACTCACAGACCCCCTCACAGACTCACAGAGCCACTCACACACCCATATAGCCACTCATCCACCCACTCACAGACCCATACAGCCACTCACACACCCACTCACCTATCCTCAAATCCACTTACAAACCCACACAGAGACCCACACAGCCTCTCACAAACCCCCTCACACAAACCACACAGACACTCACACACTCTGTCACATACCCATGCAGCCACTCATACACCCACTGTATTAAATGTGTTGTTGTTTTGAATGAGTACTTTTGGTATGAAATGGATCCATGGATCTGTCGCGGAACCTAAATGTGTTGCTGTTCTGTATTGAATGTGTGCTTTTGGTTGGGGATCCATGACAGATCTGCAGATCTGAGTGAGAAATTTAAAAAAAGGATTTGAAAATAAAACAAACCAGTCTTTGAGAAAAGAGTTGGCTCTGAAAAGAGCCTTTGTGTTTATGATGTGTATATGATAATTACACATAGAACAGGATGCAGTCTTTTCAAGTTATTGAGGAACACCCTGTTGCCTCCGTATGTGAAATCGAATCTGTATTTTCTATATATTCTGTCCGTAAGTTATTGTAGTATATAGAGCCCATGTTGTGGTCTCGGAGGAATGCAGAAACAGTTTTATTGACATGTTTCCTGGATTTCTCTATCTGTGGACAAAATTTGGTTGACCACTTCCATTTCTGTCTTTGGCAAATGTTGGAGAACACCCAGGTAGTATGTGGGAAAAATGTCAGTTTACCAAAGGTATACTTCATTAGGATTTCCAGTCCTATCCCAGTAATTGTGCCTAGGTCATTGCCACCACAATGCGCAATCATGAGGTCTGAATGTTGGAAAGCATCAATGCTTTCTACCAAAGGCCTTAATTAATGCCACTTTAACCAATTTTTGGCCAATCCAAGTAATGTCTACAATAGGTAAACCTAGGTCCCTATCAATGCCACTCTTTCGAGCACACTCTTTGGCCCAAAACACAAAACTATGCCCCACATTCTACATTCTAACCACTTTGGAGACAAGCAGGAGTAGCACACAGGAAAAGGCTGCTGCAGAATGTGGCAGTTTTGAAGATGAAAGGGAGTTAGAATGGAGGACAGCACCTAAAATATAAAAGAACATATTCGATTAGATGGTGGAGATGTGCAGGTAAGTAAAATTAGGTAGTGACTTTAAGAAAAAAGTAACTAACTGTGATTGGCTTTGGAAAAATAATTTTTTTTTAATGTTGTTTGGGATATGCTTGGATTTGCAAACAGTCAACCACACTTTCTACAGTTTAATTTGAAGCTAGGATGCTGCTCAGAGAAAGTCTTGTGAATTTCTGACCTAGTGCTAGCAGAGAGTGTTCCAAACATGGTTACTATGGAAAAGTAGCTAAAAGAGTGTGTGGGGGAAGGGGACAAAAGAGACTGCACTGTGAAACTTAAAAGTGGTGTACAAACATTGCTCATTAGGGAGTGCTTGGCTTCTATTTGAGTATCTTTTACAAAGTAAAATATAAATACAAAGCATTAACAGCAATTTCGTAAATGCCCGTAATGGATTCCATGAGGATCCGCAGATCCACTGTGAATTTACATGTGTGGCCGTGCTGAGCATTGTGCTGGAACCGTGGATCCACGCAAAAACACTAACAAATTGGGCTTTTTTACAAGAGGCTTAGAAAGGGTTGAAAAATACTGACCATTTAGGAGTTATATTACAAAAATAAAGGATGAAAGGAAGTCTGTGATTTGAGTACAGGAGTATGAGTAAGAGCACATGGTGAAGAGTAGCCAATTTCGTTGCTTTTCTACTGAGAGAAGAGAAGGATTGTCATAGCTGAGTAGAGATTTCCAGTGAAAACAGATATTAACAGATATTGGAGTTAAAGTTGGACAACAGCAAAGAGATTTTACAGGTATGTTAATTTGGTTGTAGTCTAAAAAAAGTATAACTAAAAATAAGTGTGTGTGTATATAAACTGGAAAGAAATGTGTAGGTTCTAGACACTAGAGTAAATGGCAAAATAGAAGGGAGCTTAGATGAGAACATTAACTAAAAATATTTGGCCATATTTACAAGTAATTAACGCAGCACGGTGCCGCAAGGCGTTTGCTTGCACTGCGCTGCATTAATTCTGAAGCATAGGGATGCTTAATATCTACAACGATATGACAGATCCCTTTGCTCTCCCCTGCGCTGGCACATAAGTAGCTGCCATGCCCCGATGCACGCACCTTGCACCACTGTGCAAGAGTGCCTGCGTCATGGGGATGATTGTTTTTGTGCAGGAAGGGACACCTTCCTGCACAAAACAATCACAAGAGGTGATTTCCTCTCCCTATGTGTGCTGCAGAATGCAGCACGCATAGAAAGAGGAAAAATACGAGGAGAAATTAAAACATTTCTCCTCGTTGCACCTCCCTACGCCTACCCTGGGGAGGCGTAGTAATCTGACGCATTTCCAGGTTTATGATTTCTCGTAAATGTGGCAGAAGCCATGGGTGTTGTTTGGGAACACCCATGGCATGCCCCTTTCACGCAAAGTGTTGCGTGTAAAGGGGCCATATTTACAAGGACACAAAAAGCCACGCAGGGTGGCTTTACATGTCCTTGTAAATATGGGGCAGCAAGTTGCGCCGCCGGTGCATCACAAAAAGTGATGCACCGGTGGCGCAAGCAGCTTGTAAATAAGCCCCATAGAGAGAAGCAAAGTAGGAAGAGGAATTGTTACACTGAAAATATAGTTATTATATTAAGCCAGAATGAATGAATGTGTTAGAAATTAGATGGGTGTGCTTGCTTATGGTATGTAATTTAATAGTATGTAATTTGCACCCACTCACAGAGTCAGGTAGACACTTACACACCCAGTTACACTCCCACAAAAGCACTTATGTACCCACCACTTATATAGCCAAACAGTGACTGACACACTCATTCATGCCTCCATAAAACTATTCACATGCCCATTTACTCACCTATACATCCACTTATTTAGTCAAGTCAAGTCAATGAACTTTATTTGACGCAGAGCCATATAAACACATAAAACAACACAATCATATAAATAATAAAATATTAAAATACAAGAGTCTACATAAAAATCGATGACACATAAAACCATCAAAAATCATTAACACTTTGATCATGTATATTTCTTGACAAAGCAATTTCTGAATACTATAGCCATCCTGGTGTAAGTTTTAAACTGCTTGACACATTCTCTGCGACTGAAGACTCTGCAAGAATTCCAGTCGTAACTGGTGTTGTCTAACATTAGGCCTACACATGACAAGGACCCAGAAAAAATACCGGGTATAATAAACAAAGTTATATAAAGTGACTTGTACTTTATTTCTGAGACATTGTAACAGTGACACAAAGGTAATTCATACTTCTAGTCCTTTTACATAGGTTTAAACCTCTTAACACTTATATAGTCATTCACACATCCATACAGGCATTGTCACACCCACTCACACACCTACACAGCCATTCATGTACCCAGCACTCAGTCAGTTTTCACATGCACTTACACACCCATAAATTTAGTTATACACTTAGTCACCCACCCGCACAGCCACTCACATACCAGTTTAGAAAACAATACAGCCACTCACACAACCAGTTAGAGAGTGATACAAACAGTTACACATCCATTCACACACCCACACAGCACTTATAACACTAATAGAGCCAGTTGTACACAGTTACACACCCAAACACTCACTAAGAAAGTCAGTTACAAAACCCTACAGCCACTTACATAGGCATTTAGGCACCCATACTCAGACACTTACAGAGCCTGTTACACACAGGTATAACCACTTATGTAGCTATTCAGTTGCTTATACTATGTAATCTAATAGTATGTAATTTGAAGTTAAATGTATTCTATATTTGTTTTTCAGATATCTACTTGTTTTTTAAAAGGTAATGGAAGAGGAGCCTCATAAATTAACCCAATTAGAAAACACCTAGTCTGAAACCTAAATAAAAAGCACTCCTTCAATCTTAACACAATTATTTTGTTTGTTTTTACAGGTCTCATGGTACTCCCATGGGACCCTCCCATTGGTTCCGGAGTCCTGTGCGAGTACCGCAGGACCTGTAGAAAGACAACAAAAGAATAAAATTAATGACAGGCATTAGGTAGAAAAATTAAAGCACACTACTGAAAATTCAAAAGAAAAACTGAAAATAACATTGATGTTATACCTAACTTCACGTAATAGGTGGGCACCCAGAATGGAGTCCAACCTAGTAATTACCGTAACTTACACCTCGCTGCTTAGTATACAAAGCAGTCTCATATGACTGTGCCATTTGACAAAAACTGGCATTTTCTCAGAATCACGATGAACATGACATTAGTTAAAATATGCATTCTTCCTCCTGCTATACTCAACTCGGTGTCTGTACAGCATAGGACAATTAACTGACCAAAAAGAAACTCTATTGTGCCTTAGAACTAATCGCATCTAGACCGTCAGCAACGTTGCCATTGGTGTAACTAGAGGGTCTCATTTAGACCACAAGCAACACTGCCTTTGGTGTAATATGCCTTTAACTACAAAGAAGTATTTGACGCAGACTTACGTCACACACATTTACATCAAGTCGGGGGGATGGGGCTAGTTTACCCATAGGGAGATGCCGACTCACGGAGAGGCAACCGATGCTTATCAAGGTAAGACCTGCTATGAGATTATATGGCAGTTTACGTGACTATGTGGCCTACAGTAAATGCAGCAGTTGGCAGCTGATGTTGGTCTTTTATATAAACGGTAAAAAAAAATCATAGCATGGTGTCTGGTACGGCGGCATGTTTGCCACTGGTTTAATGGTGCACGACACTCTATACATATTTAGTTGCATGGCGTATACATTTGTACTAATGGTTAATAATTGCCATCACGCTTGTGGGAATAAGCCTGCCCTTACGACTTTTTGAGGAACTTTCTAGATTCTATTCTCCCTCGGGTCAAGGGCACTTGCCAATGCTAGCATGGCTGGTTATTTAGCCTAAAGTGGGGTCCCCGTTTACTAGGAGGGGCCCCCATACTGTAACACATGAAATGCGAATTTGATATGCAGTACTCTCTTTCCGCTTGCTTGCATACAAAGGAGTTGAAGGAATAATATGTTATTGCTATCCTCAATGGGACCACCAAAATAGGAGACTAAATAGAATATATTGGAATATGACGTAATGATAAGAACACCTGACCTGCAAGTTGCACTCATTCTAAATGGGTAAAACTTAGACAATACATGACATAACTAAATTGCGCTATGGGCTATAAATATAGGTTTTAATTTAAGCCTGCCATTACTTCTAGGTGTCCAATATCTATTGATTCAAATGTTCATACAAGGACTTCCAAGCAGCCCTGGAAACATGAGGGCCCAATGAGATATAGGGATGTACATCCAACCGGGAATTATATGGTTGGAGACGATGTTTGGTGATATATTGGAGAAACCAACACCATAAACCATTACGGTTTATGTCTTGAGGGCTATGCCAGGCTACTGTTCTTTACCTTCACATAATGCAATACACATGGGATTGATAGATGGTTGCACTTTCTGAAGGCTTCTTCAGGACATACCTTCATCACTTGGATGCATGGACCTCTCCAACTGATACACTTTGATTGTGGCTCTAATGGCTTGCCATACTAAATACGTGTTTACTCACACACTACTCTTCCATTTCAGTTTAAATCAATTTAATTCAGTACTCTTCCCTCTACTACGTGAATCTCATATTGTCTCTGTTTGTATTGTTTTGACAAAATTGTGTCATTTTATATGGTTTTTTAATTGCGGATTTTATTTGTTGTATTGTAATTTTTATATGTATGTTGTATTATACAATATATGTCTTTGTATGCTTTACAGCCCTGATGAAGTCCACAGGCAGTGGACGAAACACGTTGGCTGTTTTTATGCTACTCTTGTGAAAAATAAAGAATATATTGAATACAGTATGGACGGAATGGACTAATTCACTGTGGAAACTTGTTGTTGCGGTGCACTCCACATTTGTGGATGGAATAGCATTGATCCTTGGATCGCTCTCTGGAAACAGCGCGAGCAAGTGGATGTGCACGCTACGTGGCTCAAAACTGCTACACTTTGGACTGTATTTGGAATATTACGAGGGAGGTGCGGCTGCTATATAGGCTTGCTGTTTCATTGTTTTTTGCCTTTAATTTTAAATAATATATATTTGACATAATATAAGTAACATTAAATATTTTGAAATAATATACCCATCATTCATCTGCACAGGAAGTGACATCATTTAAATTTCACATGACCCATCGGCTGAGGTAGTGACATCACTACAACTCAAACTACAGAACTTACATTCCAATTCATGCTCATTAACACTTGCTCTGGAGTAATCCATGCACTAGACATAGCAAACTTAGCACAAGCTTGATGTCCTTTTCATCACAGAAAAATGGTTCACCCACTCATCCTTGCATGTCCTAAACATCCTTCTTCCCACAAGCTACAGAATCCATTGTGTGTACTTGCACACATAGAAAGGGAGGAGGCCTCGCTGTCATCCATAAGTCCTTCTGGTCCTGCACGCTAAGCAAGCCAGTAACACTCAAATACATGAAGCTGCTAATATGCCATTTCCCAGTCTCTGCAACTCCAACCACAATTTCCATATCATCTACGGGCCTCCCAAGCCGAACAAGGACTTCATTGATGAATTCTTAGATCTCATCCCCACCTCATACAACCAATATATCCACAACACCTCTAGGGTGACTTCAACCTCGTCAACAACACAAGCTCAAAAGAACACAAGAGATGCCCTCCTCAGGCTCTTCAACACACTCAACGTGATACAGCATGTCACACAACTAATACACTCAAAAGGCCACATCCTCAACCTTGTCTTCTCAACATCACCAACAATTCAATGCAAACCAGCCGTACCCCTTTTCTGGACCGACCACTTTTCCATCCCTATCTCCCTGCTCGTCATCCTACCAGCAATCCAAGGTCAATGCAAAAGGGAAGACCAAACCTTCAGATTCTTCAAAGACTTCTCCATAGGCAACTTAATATTTGAACTCATCTCTTACCCCTTCAGTTCCACATCTGAAACCAACACTCTTCTAAACAACTTTAAGACTTTTTGGGAAAACTATGTGAACATCTATGCCTCAATTAGAACATGCACTTGCTAACCAAATTTTTCAACACCCGGTTAATCTGAAGATCTTGCTGACAATCAATGATCTATCTACAGACAGAAAGAAAATGGAAGATAGATAGACCTCCCGATGACCTCATAACACTTAAGTCATTCCACACATCACATAGTTCATCACATCCGCCAAAGCAAAGCATTATACCTGCACTATCAAAGAAGCCACCAACAAAAGTAGAACGTTTTACAGGACAGTTGAGCACTGTATAATCCCCCTGCCAGGCCCACCTTTTCCTCACTCCACAGAACAGTGCAATGACATCAAACTCTTTTTCAGTGAGAAAATACAGAAGATCTAACAGCACATTGACAGTGCCAAGCTTGCTTTCTCTCCTATGCCCACACTTGGTATTCTAACTCCAAATCAACAGATATTGACGAAAATGTGTATATTTTGACAGTTCAAATTTACTATTCTAACTCCAATCCAACAAACATTGAAGAAAGTGCATTATTTTGGGGAAGTCAAATTTACTATTTGAACATTAGTCACTCAAACATTAGAGAAAATGCACATATTTGAGGTGGCTAGGTTAAATGGTCTAAATCCAGTCCTACACAGATTGTGGAAATTGTACATATTGAGAGGCTTAGATTAAATATTGTAACTCCATTCCACAAACATTGTGGAGAGTGCATATAATCGGGAGCAGGGGCAAATTTACTATTCTAACTCGAGTCTAACAAACGTTGGAAAAATAGAATATATTTGGACAGGTCAGATTAAATATTCTAGCTCTATTCCCACAAGCACATGGAAAGTGCATATAATTGCAGAGAGGGGTTATATTTACTATTCTAACTCCAGTTCCACACACATTCTCCAGTTCTTTAAACATTGGGAACAAAACAGATATTTGGGAGATAGATTAAATATTCTGTTCCCAGATTGACATTGCCTTGCCTTCAGACTTGCCAGTTACCATTGTAGGGATGACGGTGCAGAAGGATGGAGTAGGGAGCCGGACCATAGTGAAGACTACAGGACACTACAACCCAGAAAGACTGGCTTCAGTAGTTGCGCATGCAAGCATAGGCCTGGGACCAGGCATGCTGAGAGATCAGCCTTTTGCCATGATGGAGTTGCTTTCTCTGGTGTTTGAAAAATCTATGGATGACACCTTTTAAAAGGGGAGGGGCTTCTGAGTTTCAAACTTTCCCATTCTCGCTGGACAGACCTATCATGGGTAGCAAGTCAAGGAAAAGGGGCACGGCCAGGCCAACACACTTGTAGGGAGGAGGGCGGCAGAAAAGGAGGTATGTATCAATCCCAAGTCAGAAAAGGAGGTATGTATCAATCCCAGGCCAGACCAATATAAACAGGCACACATAATCGGGGCAGGAGTTGCACTGAGGAGCTAGGACAGTTCACTTTTACTTCCTTCTTCTCTCTTCAGGTATGTAGAAAGGCACGCTCAGGTAGGGGGGGACTGGCCAATGTCAACAGAAGGGCAGTGGTTATGCTTGGGGTCAATCACAGCACACTGACACCTCGTTCATATCTCCCCAGGACTGGGGCATTTCACTGGAAACAAGAAAGGACAAATCCATATGAAAAAGGATTTTGTTGGCCCAAAGTATAGACTTCTTTGGGGGAAATACAGACTGCGCTGAGGAAGGAATGGGCAAAAACCATTTTATTTTCAAACACCATATTCTCTAAGAATAAAAACTATATAAAGTGACATATATACTTTTTATTGGGTTTTATCAACTATAGACATTAGCAGTTGCAGCAGGATATGGACAAAAACAGGTAGTATTCTTCAGGTACATTTCAGTTTTGTTACGTAATGATATTTTTCCAACTTCATCATAATAAATAAATGACATCCTTGCACCATGAGTACAGAGAGTTACTTCCTCCAAGGTGTCCCACTTAAGCCCCAGTGGTATCCGATCATTGGAACCAAAGAAAATCTGAAGCCGCGAGACTGCAATGTCAATGAAGCTCCATCTGGTACCATAATTGCTGAATACAGAAGATGTCCGCTTCAACTTTCCTCTGTCCTCCCTACACTGTCAGCTGTCAGTCTACATTGATGACAGTGCAGAGAAGCAAGTGCAAGTTCAAATCGGCATAGCTTCTGCAGAGACAATATGGTACAGGTTACTAAATACTAGGGTCAGATTTGACACCCAAAAGGCAATGATGATCTTGCACACTACTTCACTTGCACGCTTCTTAACAGAGGTAATCAATGTAATATAGTACCCAAAGTGACTTAGTTTTGGTGAGGAGTACTTAATAATTTATAATTAACTTCAATATTCACCAAGAAAATTAATAATCAATAAAAATTATGAATAATATTTAAAAAAAACAAAAATCCAGTTTTACAAAAGCACGGTTTAATCACACAGTAATGAGGTATATTTTACAAAATCTTATTTGAAGACAGCATTATTTAGTTGTTCAAGATTGAGTAGTTACAGCTAGCGTGTTTCACGGTATTTGATAGACTGCTTCTCCAAGGCTTAAATTATTCAAGAATTCACACTAATAATCTTAATGTAACTCTCAAAGCTGGTCTTGGTAATCATTTGCTTCTTTTTAGTGACTGCTGGAGGATCATAATTTGCTGAATATAAATGTGGTCTTGTTTTAATGATTCATAAAACAGATATCATATCAGATTAGAAGGCGGCTATAGGCCCTGAGTACGAGTTTAGGTGTTATTTATCACACCTGATAAATAATGATACCATGGCGTATGTTATTTGTCGTTTGCGTTAAATAACACCTATCACAAGTTTGTGGGTATAACATGCAGATTTTGGTGTTTAATGCACCAAAATGAGTATGGTACAGTAGCAAACGTACAATTTCCCCTGTTAAATTTCGACAGGTTTAACCTGCTGAAATTTAACGACAGCTGAGGTATTTAACACATCTGATAATTATTGAATGCTTTAAATATAGCCAAACTCGTAATTCCGACCCGTGTGTAAACAGGGGTTACATATGGGTTGGAATTTACCGGCCCACTCGTAATCAGGGCTTATGCCCAGCCTAGCCAAGCGTCACGCAATGGGGGTTAGTGTGTCGCCTTTTAAGACCTGTCATAGCAGCAACACATTGATATTTAATGTCACGCTTACTAAAAATCCTCTCTGTGCATTGCTCAAGCAGTGTTCACTCAGCACGAGGTTAATATAGGCAGCACTAGGTCTGTGCTACTGCCAGGTGCCCCAGTCAGTCTGTCCAAGAGCTGGGCCTGGGGTCAAGAAGAGGTGACTTTACACAGCCCAGAAAGACTGATGATGCATGGCCCTTGAATGATCACAGAGGTTAAGTCCACCGGGGCCTCTGTGACGATAAGAACATGCAGTGCTTACTTTATAAAGAAGATAAGTGCTGGGGCCCTCCCCAAGAGGTCACGACAGCTTGCACCATACATTGCTCCGGCCAGCGCTGCCCATGACAGTACCAAAACAACTATTAACCGCCACACTCATAAAAGTGTGACTATTCAGACTATTCCAAGAATCGCTTGAGCGCTGATAATAGTCATTTTTAATGTATCTTGAATTAATAAACATCTGTTGTTGTGCTCATCTCTAAATTAGACAGTCAGTGCCACCATGGTGCAGCCTGTCGTAAGTACACATGTTGAAGTGCTGGTGCTGAGCACCGGAAACCACTGGTTCAAATTAAGCAGTGAGATCATGTCAGAGCGATCCTCTTACCAGCTTTGAAGGCTTTCCATGCATACCCGGACGGCAATCAAAAAGGCCTTGTGTGCCTCTGAGAATGACCGGCCCTGCCCTAGCAGCTCGTTCCATGGCACTCTATGCAAATGAGGAGAGCCAGTCCTCCCCCTGCCTCACTGGTGGCCAGCATGGCTCGCGGGTGGCGGGGCGGGCGCAGGGCGGAGGGGGGAAGGCGCATGGGGGGTTGTGCGCAATAAAAAAAAAAACACTTACCTTGTCACCGGGTCCTGTGTTTCTGCTCCTGCTCTCCTCGTCTTGACTCAAGGAACAGGAAACACAGCCAGGCTCCCCTGACCAATCCCAATGCTGCAATGCAGCATTGTGATTGGTCTGAGCGTCCTGGTTGCATGCTCAGCCAGGAAATGGGGGCCTGGGCATGGTCTCCACGCGGCTATAATGGAGATTGCATGGAGAACAGGGAAAGTGCGCATGGCTGTTTTGGGCGGCCGGGGAGGTCGGGCCAAACAGTCATGTGCACTTCGGAGTGGGCAAACCACTCCTCCTCTGCCCTGCTCCGAGAGCAGAGCAGCCCCGCCCACCAGCCCGCCTGCAAAGCAGCACAGAAACATAAAATGATATTAACTCAAAGTTATTATCATTTTATGTTTCCTTTACGTTGCACTGCTTAAAAGCAGTGGCCAACACTCCCCCGCCATAGTGGAGGAGCCGCCACTGCCCTGCCTTGACTCTCTGTGGGTGCTGCACGTGCTCCTGCCTGGGTATTTCAGTTAAAAGTAACGGACTCCCTGAGATCTGTGCGAGGTTCAGCGCCAGGGAGAACTTGTTCGAACTAAAAGCAGTATAGTTCACAGTCAGTGGGTCAGATCCACATGCCGTCAATTAATGTGTTTTTTATGGACTGGCTTTTGTTTCCTTTAGTGGTGTGAGGGCAATCGCCGGAATGGGGCGAGGGCATGATGTGTAGATGAAATACTCATTCCTCTTAAGGTAGTTTAATTGGTCATTTCAGCAGGGCGCAACGTACCACTTCCAAGCCACGCTCCTGTCTTGTAAATTTATTGTAATCAAATATGTCAAATAAAAACTAGCGCTCCGAGAATGCGCCGATATATTACAACGAAGTCTTGGTTTAATTTAATAGCACCGGGATGATTTAAATTAAGGTAGTTTGTAAAATAAAATAAATTGGACTTCATCATGGTGTGAAAGAGCACACGAGTCTTCTGGTGTGTGTACAAATAATCTTCTAGGGGTACTTTGTGGAGAACCAAAATGGATGCGACACGCTTAGATCACAATAAGTCACAGAGTAGTTTGAGATTCATTGGCCACGAGGTACAGCGTACATGTGTGATCTCCTCTGATTTATGCGTGGCCTGATGTCGGTGTCGCACTGTGGTATTGCATAGAGAGGCGTCCGAATCTGTAAAACATTGTACACTTGAGAACAGCTGACAGAGAAAAGAAATGGCTTGTCAAATGTGGTTTAGAGAATGGATGTCCAATTTGAACCGTCATTTGATTTTTCGAGACCTGCTCTGTTCTAAGGTTGTGGTTAGTGACCTTCCATTTCAAGGGATTCATAGCGGTTTCAGTGTTTTTTTTAGCTCTTCATGTCTCAAAAGCGGGTAATTTGTGATTTTTCTTTTTTTACATAGTTATTGCTGCTTGGTTTTATCCGTGATAGCGTCACTCACAGGGTCTCTTATTGGCAGTGAAACGTCACTCATATGCACACTGAAATCATGGAAATGTCACGCATAAGCAATCTGAAAGCTTGGCAGCTATGTATGCCTTCTTCAAAGATGAGCATTGCAGCCTACGATAGGGCTGTAACAGTGTGAGAATACAACAGACTCTCAATAACAAAAATCTAGTTTTATTTGAAAAATGTCCTCAACACTGTGAAACGATTTGAAGTCTGGTGTTACCAGGGCTTTAAGTAGGATGAAAAAACCTGGGGGGTGCTCTCAAAGGGGCGTGGTCAATGTAATTAAGGACGTGGCTTAAAAACACCTAAGCTAAACATCTGTGCTTAGCATGGTGTGTCGCCAGACTGGTATTTTGCTGTTTCTGTCATTGCATCCAGATATATAATACAACAATTAACATTACACATACAACAAGCCAGGACTATTGGCTTTGCCAATGGTTGTTAGTTTCGTAAGATAAATTAGCAACAACTATGGCTTCGTTGTATATAGTATTGAAAATGCTTCGGTTCTGAAATGATGAGACGGTGATGAAAGAACTATGACGAGTCTCTTTGAAGTTACTTTAAAGGCAGTGAAGGGTGGTTCTGCCGCAGAGTTAGGATTTTTTTTTCACCAAGGGTGAGGGCAAAAATGGAGAGCCCGATAGGGACCCGCCTCTGCACCTGCTTTTTAGAACTGCTGATGCTGAGCACCGGCAGGACCTGGCCCATTTAAAGCCCTGGGTGTTCTTGTTGCTTCCAAGGAGCATGTTGCAGTCAAGAGACTTACAGTTTTACAGATCTGGTGGTTGGTGGCTCCTTCATGGAAGTACAACAGTGTAGTATATGTGGTTTAGAGGTACCCTGGGGCCCTGGAATGATGACAGACAGATGGATTTCAGCAGCAGGAAGCCTGACTCGCCTTTTACTGACGCTCCCTAACGCCGGGGCAAGATGTTAGTCATGTGTGTGTTTTTACATCACAAGTGTGTCACATGGTACATTCCTCCCCAAATTTATTTTTTCTGCAAAACTTAAACCTTATCAACGCAACGTGGATAACACTCAATATTTCAATTCATGCCACTGTAGACAAAATATAATAATTGGCTGCTTCTGCTGACACCGGGTCTCTCCTGTAGCTGCTTCAGTTCGATCAACATCTGGTGATGCTGGTACCAGGCCTGCTAAGGTGTACGTCTGCCCTCTGCAATCCAAGACTCTTTCCTATCATCTTCTGGGGTGATCAGGTTTGGAATGTCATTCCCTTCTTGGCAGTCATCCCTCCACTTCCCATAGGCTGAGAAATTGCCAGCGAGCTGCTCATCTCCCCTTTTTGTAATTATCATGGTCCCTCTCCTCCTAGTCACTACGAATGGGTGTCATTCAAAAGGGAGGCAGAGCTTCCCACTTCCGCTCCTGTTGCAAAGCAGAACCCAATCATCCACAGCAATCTCTTCCTCAATAGAGTGGTGGGCCTGGCTCGCCTGAGAGTGGTACTTTGCCCGAGGCTGTCGGCTGGCAGTGACATTCACTGGCATCAGTGACCACAAGTCGGCATGGGGCATTGCGTCCTGCACCATGTAGGAGAGTAGGATCTGCTTCACATGGGTACCCCCACTTTTTGCTGATGCTTCACTGTTTTTCGACTTTAGTCTGGCTAGGGCCCTGCTAATCGGAACCCCAGCCTAGCTGTTTCCTCTCTAAAATGGTTTCCATGTACCTTAGGTACATCTCTGATTGGATTCTGGAGTGCCCTTATAAGTCCCTAGTATATGGTATACTATGTACCCAGGGCATAGGTACCCCAGAGACCTGCCAGGGGCTGAAGCATGTATTATGCCACCCCTGGAAGGCCAGCCAAAATGACACCACAGGTCTTCTACTGCAGCCTGGGTAAGGTGGTGCATGCACCCCTTACTGTGATATAGGCTACCTGTATCACTACCATTGCACACACATATAAACCTATAAGTCACTCCTATGGCAGGCCTTTACAATCCTGAAGGCAGAGTGCTTGGTTTTTATGTGAGAGGGTGCCCCTGCATGAGCAGAACCCCTCTGCAGCGTTCGGAGTCCCTCCTCTGATGCTGTTTGTGGTACAGCCTGACCATATACTCTTAAGTGCATTATATCCTAGCGGTACAATGCTAACTTTGGACTGGCTGCACCAAAACATGTCGTGTTTGGTGTCAAACATCTTGGAATACTACCCCCCCACCAATGCTGGTGGCGGGGGTAGCATTCCACCCTTCTAGAGGGAGAGACATGTACCCACCGGCCTACCCGGTAACTTCTTTACAGAGCCCTGGCATCACAAAATGGATGCCGCTGCCACAGACACGGGTCTGGCCTCCTGCTGCTGACTGAAACTCCGGCAGGGGAGGCCTGGACAATAGGTTTCCTGTCGCAGGGAGGTGTAACCACCTCCCCAGACAGGATAATGTGTATTGGGGCTGGGTGGGAGCACTCTCTGGTGCTCAGAAGTCCTGCACTGGGGGCACACTTGGTGTCCCTGTGCATATGCCAGTTCAAACCGGTTGCAGGGGCTACCTGCCCCTGCTCTGGCGCGAAACTGGACAAAGGGAATGGGTGTAACCACCCCTCTTCCCTGACCCTCCCATAGGTTGGTCCCCAGAGTATGTCCAACCCCCTACCTTAGTATAAGTAAGGGACACCAGTCCTTAGGACTTTAGATATCTCTGGACGAAACTCTGAAACTGAATCCTGGACCTTCGACGCTCTACTTCAAGATTAGAGGACTGAAGAATCTCCCTTGGGGTCAAGCAGTGACTCCCCTGCTTGGCAGGCACCTAAGAAGCAATTGTCCGGTCTGCATTGCTGAAGCTCCCGCCGGACGCCGAAGTCTTTGCAACACCAGAGGTAGATTTCCAGACTTTCTTGAGGCTGCCCTGAGTCCCCAGCGAAACTGAGGCCCATAGCTGTCGTGGGTAACGTGGAACCGTGACCCCTGGACACCAAGAACGTTTGCAAGTGTGTCCTCTTCCTGGCCTCCCACCAAGTTGTGCTTTGGGCTCCGAGTAGCCCCCGCCTCCAGCACCGATTGCACTGAAGATCACTGGCCTCCACTCCACGAGTGTCCTGTGAGCCAGCTCCAAGTGCGTCCACTTGAGGCTCCTTTGCGGTCGCTAGTCTGTTAGCTAGTGGGCCCTCCCGAAGGCAACTCTTCTTCTGGTTGGGCTTTCCTGGTTGCGCCAGACGTGCCCTGACTTACCCTTGCTGGGTGAGTCCCTCAGACCTTGCTGGCCTGCATCAACGTCCTTTCTTTGTTTCCACATGACTTGCCGTTGCCAAGGCTTGTTGGGTCCAATTTGGTCGCCGACACCTCAGCAATCGACAGACGTCATGGGACAGCTCGAATCCAGCTCCTGGTTGTCGTCGACACCTCCTGGACCTCGTGGCTGAAGAGTCAAGATGACCGTCAACCTACCTGAAGCACCCGACATCGGTGGGCATCTGCTCATCGCCTTCCTGGTCACTGGCTAGTGACCCAGACTCTGTCCCCTCTGCTTTCAGGTTCTTCAGATCTTCGATCCACCCTTGGATCCACCCGAACACTTTCGACTTGGTCGCCAGCAGCCTGCTGCAGCAGATCGCCATTGAAAACGACGATGAAACCCGACGCCAAAAGACACCTATGCACCCGGCTTCCCTGGGTGAGGTAACTCGAGTACTCCGGTGCTCCCGTGGGTATTGACTCTAGAACTGCCTAGTTCTAAAGGGATTTGCTCCAAGTCCTCCTCTAAGTGTCCTTTCCTTTTAAAAATCCAACCGCGACTTTCCCCATAGAAGTTAACGGTGGCTCGCGGCTGTGTTCTCACACTGCACGCGTCCCCCGTGGGTCCCCTGTGTCACTACCTTGGGTGGTTCCTTGTGGTCCAAGCACTTCTACAGGCTCTAGGCCTTGTGTCTAGCTCAGTCGTGGTTCTTATACCACTATTATTAGTATATGGTTTGGTACGCCCTAGGGCTCAAACGTGTATTTGTGCTTTTACTGTAGATATTTGACTTGTAAAGTATGTACTTCGAACTCTAGCCTCATAAAGAGACTAGAGGGGTGTGTTTAAGATTAAATACATATATTTTATATATATACCTGGTGTGGTCCTCTTTCATTTGGTCACTCAAGAGATTATAGACTGGTAAAACAAGCTGCTTTACATTCCTTCAAGACTTAACCTGAAGGCTGCTCTCCATAGCTACCACTAGGATAGCTTTCAATAAACGTTGTCTTTAACCTATCTCCAATTTGGGGTTGTTTGGACTGGTGCAAGGTGCCCACTATAATTAGTGGACAGCATATACCAGGCCAACTTCTCACATTGGTGTGCAGCGTGTGGGATTCCAGCTTGCTATTGTTTTACCAGATAATCTCAATTGAATTGATCAACTGAAAACCACTAAAGGTACCTTAGGTACATATAAAACAAGCTTAGTATACAGTAAGTTCTACTGAACTTAGAGTTGTGTGTTAAGGGCTAGCACACCCTTTCTACAACTCAAGAGAGTTTAGTAGGCCACACTAGAGTAGGTAGTGCATACACCACACCTCACTAGTAATGTCTTCACTACCAGGAACCAGTGGGCTCCTGCCATCCAAATATGACAACCTCCCATTCTTGGAATTGAGAGAGTTGTGCAAGATTAGGAAGTTGAAGACAGGCAAAAGTGCCAACACCCAACGTCTCATGGAGATGCTTCTGCTAGATGACCTCAGAAGACCTATAGGGTCTGCAAGGGTAGGCAGAGATGGTGGGGCAGAAGATGAGGAAGGGGCCAGGGGTGAACTCACCCAGAACCCCCCCTCTGAAACTGGCCAGGAAGGTGACAATGACCTTGACCTGGAAAATCCAGCTATTCCTGTGGATGAAGAGGAGGATCAGAATGACCTCACCTTTGTCCCCCCAGGAAGAGTTGTGAGTGTGCCCAGAAGGTCTAGATCTCCTTCTCAGGAGTCTAACCACTCTGACACCTCAGTAGGGACCTCTGTTTCCTCTCATAGGAGGGAATCCTCCAATGAGAGGAAAGAGAGACTGCTCAAGTATGGAGAAGCTCAGTTGAGACTCAGAAGAGAGCAGTTGGCTATAGACAGGGAGTCCCTAGAGCTTGAAAGGCAAAGAAAAAGTTGGGACTAGAGTCCCATGGTGGCAGCAACTTCCCTAGTGGTAGGGAAAGGTCTTATGACCATAGAAACCTGAGCAAGATTGTCCCTCCCTACCAGAGTGGGGATGACATCCACAAATGGATTTCTGCACTGGAGAGGGCCTGTAAAGTACAGAGGGTCCCTCAGGAGCAGTGGGCAGCAATCGTGTGGCTCTCCTTTGCAGACAAAGGTAGAGATAAGCTCCTCTCTGTTAGAGAAGAGGATGCTGATAATGATCCAGTCTTAAAAAGTGCATTGATTGATGGGTTTGGCCTAACAACTGAACAATACAGGTTAAAGTTCAGAGATACCCAAAAGGCACAGAATCAAGACTGGGTGGACTTTGTTGATTGTTCTGCTAAGGCTCTGGAAGGTTGGTTAGTGGGCAGTAAGGTATGTGACTTCAAAGGATTGTACAATCTTATCATGAGGTGAGCAGATTCTTAATAACTGTCAAAATCAGCTGTTGCATCAGTACCTGGTGGACTCTGATCTGACCTCTCCCCAAGAATTGGGAAAGAAGGCAGACAAATGGGTCAGAACCAGGGTGAGGCAGAAGGTACAGAACCAAGGTGGTGACCCAAAGAAGCAAGATTCTAAGAACTCTGACAAGGGTGGGGAGAAGGGTAAAGACCAGAAGTCTTCACAAGGCCCCCAAAAATCTTCTTCAGGTGGGGATTCACAGTCTAACAAAGGGAAAGGCCAAAAGAAACCATGGTGCAAAGTCTGTAAGCAAAAGACACACTGGACCAGTGATTGCACCAAGTCCAAAGACTCTATTCCAGCCCCCACCAATGCCCCTAAGGCACCTGTTCCCCTAGTGCAGTTACAATTGGTGGTGGGAGTACACAAGCCAAGGGTTTAGTAGGGTTGACCCTGGGTAAGGAGATGAGCTCTGGCCTAGTCAGAGAACTCACTCAGGCTGTCCTAGTCTGTGATGGAGGCATGGATGTGACCTCCTCTGTGAGTCCCAGTAATCTGGGCAAGTACAGGCAACAGCCATTAATAAATGGAAAAGAGGCTTTGGCATTTAGGGACACAGGAGCAAGTGTCACCATGGTGACACAAGATCTTGTGGATCCTGGGCAGATGATACTTGGTGAAATGTACCAAGTGACCAATGCTAGCAATGTCAGAACAGACCATACTCTGGCAGTTGTTAACTTCTCCTGGGGAGGGTAACTGGCCTTAAGAAGGTTGTGGTAAGTGCAGACCTACCAGTTGAATGCTTGCTTGGCAATGATCTAGAAACTTCAGCTTGGGCAGAAGTGGAGCTCAGGACCCATGCAGAAATGCTGGGCATCCCTGCAGATGTGTTTGCTGTGACCAGGTCACAGAGCAAAATACCTAACACTGAACAGGCCTTGGATCCTGGAACAATGGACCAAATGCCATCCAAGAGGAGGAGTAGTAGGGTAAAGGCAGTGCCTTCCCCCTTGGCTCAGAAGGAAGATCAGTCTCTTCAGGGAGATGATCTCAGTCCTGAGGAAGGAACTGTCCCAGAGGAGCTTGAGCCTGATCAGGTTGAGTTCTTAGGGACAGGGGGCCCTTCCAGGGCAGATCTCAGCCAGGAGCAGCAGAGCTGCCCCTCTCTTGAACCCCTCAGACAGCAAGCTGCTGCTGAGGCTGCTGGGAATGCTAGTGGTCCCCATAAAGTGTATTGGGATGATGGACTCTTGACCTCAGAGTGTAGAGACCCCAAGCCTGGTGCCACCAGGAGGTTGGTTATACCTCTGAAGTTCAGGGGCTTCCTATTGACCCTAGCCCATGACATTCCTTTAGCAGGTCACCTGGGCCAGAACAAGACTTGGGACAGAATTGTCCCTCACTTTCACTGGCCCCACATGTCTGAAGACACCAAGGAGTTTTGTCGCTCCTGTGTAACCTGCCAGGCCAGTGGCAAGGCAGGTGGCACTACAAAGGCCCCCTGATACCACTACCTGTGGTGGGGGTTCCCTTTGAAAGGGTGGGGATTGACATTGTTGGTCCCATGGATCCCCAAACAGCATCTGGGCACAGGTTTATCCTGGTGGTGGTGGACCATGCCACCAGGTACCCAGAGGCTATTCCCCTTAGGACCACTACAGCACCTGTGGTGGCAAGAGCCCTCCTGGGAATTTTCTCAAGAGTGGGCTTCCCTAAGGAGGTTGTATCAGACAGGGATGCAAACTTTATGTCTGGATACTTGAAGGCAATGTGGAAGGAGTGTGGAGTGACTTACAAGTTCACCACACCCTATCACCCACAATGCAATGGTTTAGTTGAGAGATTCAACAAAACCTTGAAGGGCATGATTAAAGGGCTCCCAGAGAAGCTTAGGCGAAGATGGGACATACTCTTGCCCTGCCTTTTATTTGCATACAGGGAGGTGCCTCAAAAGGGGTTGGCTACAGCCCTTTTGAACTTTTGTTTGGTCACCCTGTCAGGGGTCCATTGTGCCTGGTGAAGGAAGGATGGGAGTTACCTCTCAAGCCCCCAAAGCAGGACATAGTGGACTATGTACTTGGTCTCCGCTCCAGGATGGCTGAGTACATGAAAAGGCAACTAAAAACCTTGAGGCTAGCCAGGAACTCCAAAAAGCCTGGCATGACCAAAAGGCTGTACTGACTGTTTACCAGCCAGGACAGAAGGTGTGGGTGTTGGAGCCAGTGGCCCCAGCAGCTCTCCAAGACAAATGGAGTGGACCCCATACCATTGTTGAACAGAAGGGTGAGGTTACCTATTTAGTAGACCTAGGAACACCCAGGAGTCCCCACAGGGTTCTCCATGTCAACAGATTGAAACCATATGTGGACAGGGCAGACATGGGCTTGCTCATGGCTACTGATGAGGGACAGGAGAAAGAGAGAGTGACCCACTCCCTGACCTGCTCTCACAGAACCCTGATGATGGGTCAGTGGATGGTGTAGCCTTGGCAGGCAGCCTCACTGCCCAGCAGCAAACTGATTGCAGACAGGTTCTCAATCAGTTCAGGCATATGTTCTCTCTGACACCCAGTCAGACCACCTGGTGCACTCATGAAGTGGACACTGGGGACAGTCTGCCTATTAAAAATAAGATTTATAGGCAACCTGACCATGTCAGGGACTGTATCAGGACAGAAGTCCAGAAGATGTTGGATTTGGGAGTTATTGAACTTTCAGATAGCCCTTGGGCTAGTCCAGTGGTCCTTGTGCCAAAACCTCACACCAGTGGTGGGAAAAGAGAGATGAGGTTTTGTGTGGACTACAGGGGTCTCAATGCAGTCACTAGGACTGATGCCCATCCAATACCCAGGGCAGATGAGCTAATAGACACTTTGGCCTCAGCCAAGTATCTAAGCACATTTGACCTAACAGCTGGCTACTGGCAGATCAGGCTAGCTGATGATGCAAAGCCAAAAACAGCATTCTCAACCCCTAGTGGGCATTATCAATTTGTGGTAATGCCCTTTGGTTTGAAGAATGCACCTGCCACTTTTCAGAGGTTGGTGAATACAGTCCTTACAGGTCTGGAAGCCTATAGTGCAGCATATCTAGATGATATTGCTGTCTTTAGCTCCACCTGGGAGGATCACCTGGTCCACCTCAGAAATGTTTTGGAGGCCCTGCAAAAGGCAGGCCTCACTATCAAGGCCACCAAGTGCCAGATAGGGCAGAGTCAGGTTGTGTACCTGGGCCACCTTGTAGGTGGAGGCCAGGTTCAACCACTGCAGAGCAAAATCCAGACCATCATGGACTGGGTTGCTCCAACTACCCAGACTCAGGTGAGAGCCTTCTTAGGCCTGACTGGGTACTATAGGAGATTTGTCAAGGGGTATGGATCAATAGTGACACCCCTGAATGACTTAACTTCCAAGAAAATGCCCAAAAGGTTCAGTGGACAGCTAACTGTCAAAAGGCATTTGATGACCTGAAGCAGGCCATGTGCACTGCTCCCATTCTCCAGAGTCCTGATTACTCCAAGAAGTTCATTGTCCAAACAGATGCATCTGAATTGGGGGTAGGGGCTGTACTGTCACAATTGAATGAAGAAGGTCAGGATCAGCCAGTAGCTTTCATTAGCAGAAGGCTGACCCCTAGAGAGAAACGTTGGTCAGCCATTGAGAGGGAGGCCTTTGCTGTGGTCTGGGCTCTGAAGAAGTTGAGGCCATACTTGTTTGGTACTCACTTCCTTGTTCAAACAGACCATAAGCCCATCTTATGGCTAAAACAAATGAAGGGTGAAAACCCCAAACTGCTTAGGTGGTCCATTTCCCTACAGGGGATGGACTTTACAGTGGAACATAGACCTGGGAGTAACCATGCCAATGCAGATGGACTCTCTAGGTACTTCCACTTAGAACATGAAGACTCAACTGGACAAGGTTAGTTTAATGTCCCTGCATTTGGGGGGTTGTGTAGGAGAGTAGGATCTGCTTCACATGGGTACCCCCACTTTTGCTGATGCTTCACTGTTTTTCGACTTTAGTCTGGCTGGGGCCCTGCTAATCAGAACCCCAGCCTAGCTGCTTCCTCTCTAAAATGGTTTCCATGTACCTTAGGTACATCTCTGATTGGAATCTGGAGTGCCCTTATAAGTCCCTAGTATATGGTATACTATGTACCCAGGGCATAGGTACCCCAGAGGACCTGCCAGGGGCTGAAGCATGTATTATGCCACCCCTGGAAGGCCAGCCAAAATGACACCACAGGTCTGCTACTGCAGCCTGGGTAAGGTGGTGCATGCACCCCTTACTGTGATATAGGCTACCTGTATCACTACCATTGCACACACATATAAACCTATAAGTCACTCCTATGGCAGGCCTTTACAATCCTGACGGCAGAGTGCTTGGTTTTTATGTAAGAGGGTGCCCCTGCATGAGCAGAGCCCCTCTGCAGCGTTCAGAGTCCCTCCTCTGATGCTGTTTGTGGTACAGCCTGACCATATACTCTTAAGTGCATTATATCCTCGCGGTACAATGCTAACTTTGGACTGGCTGCACCAAAACATGTCGTGTTTGGTGTCAAACATCTTGTAATACTACCTCCCCGCCAGTCCTGGTGGCGGGGGTAGCATTCCACCCTTCTAGAGGGAGAGACATGTACCCACCGGCCTACCCGGTAACTTCTTTACAGAGCCCTGGCATCACAAAATGGATGCCGCTGCCACAGACACGGGTCTGGCCTCCTGCTGCTGACTGAAACTCCGGCAGGGGAGGCCTGGACAATAGGTTTCCTGTCGCAGGGAGGTGTAACCACCTCCCCAGACAGGATAATGTGTATTGGGGCTGGGCGGGAGCACTCTCTGGTGTTCAGAAGTCCTGCACTGGGGGCACACTTGGTGTCCCTGTGCATATGCCAGTTCAAACCGGTTGCAGGGGCTACCTGCCCCTGCTCTGGCACGAAACTGGACAAAGGGAATGGGTGTAACCACCCCTCTTCCCTGACCCTCCCATAGGTGGGTCCCCAGAGTATGTCCAACCCCCTAACTTAGTATAAGTATGGGACCCCAGTCCTTAGGACTTTAGATATCGCTGGACGAAACTCTGAAACTGAATCCTGGACCTTCGAAGCTCTACTTCAAGATTAGAGGACTGAAGAATCTCCCTTGGGGTCAAGAGTGACTCCCCTGCTTGGCAGGCACCTAAGAAGCAATTGTCCGGTCTGCATCGCTGAAGCTCCCGCCGGATGCTGAAGTCTTTGCAACACCAGAGGTGGAGTTTTAGACTTCCCCGAGGCTGCCCTGAGTGCCCAGCGAAACTGAGGCCCGTAGCTGTTGTGGGTAACGTGGAACTGTGACCCCTGGGCACCGAGAACCTTTGCAAGTGCATCCTCTTCCTGGCCTTCCACGAAGTTGTAGTTTGGGCTCCGAGTAGCCCCCACCTCAAGCACCGACTGCACCGAAGATCACTGGCCTCCACTTCACGAGTGTCCTGTGAGCCAGCTCCAAGTGCGTCCACTCGAGGCTCCTTCGCGGTCGCTAGTCCGTTGGCTAGTGGGCCCTCCCGAAGGCAACTCTTCTTCTGCTTGGGCTTTCCTGGTTGCTCCAGACGTGCCATGACTTACCCTTGCTGGGTGAGTCCCTCAGACCTTGCTGGTCTGCATCAATGTCCTTTCTTTGTTTCCACATGACTTGCCGTTGCCAAGGCTTGTTGGGTCCAATCCGGTCGCCGACACCTCAGCCATCGACAAACGTTGTGGGATAGCTCGAATCCAGCTCCTGGTTGTCGTTGACGCCTCCTGGACCTCGTGGCTGAAGAGTCAAGACGACCGTCAACCTACCTGAAGCACCCGACATCGGTGGGCATCTGCTCATCGCCTTCCTGGTCACTGGCTAGTGACCCAGACTCTGTCCCCTCTGCTTTCCAGGTTCTTCAGATCTTCGATCCACCCTTGGATCCACCCGGACACTTTCGACTTGGTCGCCAGCAGCCTGCTGCAGCAGATCGCCATTGAAAACGACGACGAAACCCGACGGCAAAAGACACCTATGCACCCGGCTTCCCTGGGTGAGGTAACTCGAGTACTCCGGTGCTCCCGTGGGTATTGACTCTAGAACTGCCTAGTTCTAAAGGGATTTGCTCCAAGTCCTCCTCTAAGTGTCCTTTCCTTTTAAAAATCCAACCGCGACTTTCCCCATAGAAGTTAACGGTGGCTCGCGGCTGTGTTCTCACACTGCACGCGTCCCCCGTGGGTCCCCTGTGTCACTACCTTGGGTGGTTCCTTGGGGTCCAAGCACTTCTACAGGCTCTAGGCCTTGTGTCTAGCTCAGTCGTGGTTCTTATACCACTTTATTGGTATATGGTTTGGTACGCCCCTAGGGCTCAAACGTGTATTTGTGCTATTACTGTTGATAACTGACTTGTAACTTATGTATTTCGAACTCTAGCCTCATAAAGAGACTAGAGGGGTGTGTTTAAGACTAAATACATATATTTTATATATATACCTGGTGTGGTCCTCTTTCATTTGGTCACTCAAGAGATTATAGACTGGTAAAACAAGCTGCTTTACATTCCTTCAAGACTTAGCCTGAAGGCTGCTCTCCATAGCTACCACTAGGATAGCTTTCAATAAAGGTTGTCTTTAACCTATCTCCAATAAGGGGTTGTTTGGACTGGTGCAAGGTGCCCACTATAATTAGTGGACAGCATATACCAGGCCAACTTCTCACACACCACGTTAGCTCATCAGTAGACGATCAACAGTTGGTGCTGTGGGGTGTCTGTATGCGCCTAAGAATTTGTGAAGTGCATCCTCAATGTCTTCCTGTTTCTCAACACCTTTTCTGATTACCTTGTTCAGTGTTCTCATCAGTGTCTCAACTCCACCGTTGGACTGAGGCCACCTGGGCGTAATTCTTCAATGTTCAATGCCTCAGGTTTGTTAGTGGTCTTGAAATCACTTCTTGATATGGCAGGCCACTGTCAATTTCAGCCTTTTTGGAGACCAAAAGTAAGATATATCTGCTGCAGTTGCTTTCTCGTCTGTTCAAAATTGGTGCTTACCACAAACTCCACAACAGGGAAACTGGAGTATGCATCAGATACAACTAGCATGTGGCATCCATCAGGCAAGAACCCAAAGTCTACTCTAGCGTCATGTCACAGGCTGATGCTAGGGTCTTCTGTGATGACAGGGTCGGGCCTACCAGGCGCACTGTTTGGGAACCACACTTTCCCCCTTAGGCGTGCTTTGGTTTTGATTGTGCCTTAATGCCCTGTGTGAGCAAGATGTACTTATACGTTGTCAAGGGCGCTGGAATGAAAGTTCTGCGCCCTTGCAGGAGAACCCCCTCATCAATGGCACTCAGCTCATCACATCCATACCAGACTGCATTTAGCTCAGTCACTGACTTCGTGCCAGTCACTCACATTTCATAGAAGTTCTTTCCATTGGTTGGAGTGCACTACGGCGCATGTTCGTGGTAGACAGGAGTGACTCAAAGTAGCCTCTGCCATGTCGGATAGGTTGATTGTTCGGGAGTAGTTCATTGAGGCAACCCACTCTATGTTTTTATCTGCCCGCTCGCTTGCTCCATTGAGTTTACAGTCTGGCATCTAGGAATGGCAAAAAGAGGTAGTCTGCGGGGTTAGTGCAGCTGGGTTTGTTTCCAAGAGTGAACTGGTACTTTTGCAGCTGGCACATCCACTTCTCGATTCGCTCGGTAGGGTTTTGTGCAGTCCCTGCAAACAAGGGGATCCGGAATTTAGGGCCCATTGTGACCTGGAATATCTGTCCTTAGAGGTATAGGTAAAAATGGGTGAATCCCCATTTTATTGCCAGCATCTCTTTTACTCTGTGGGCATATCATTTTTCTATAAATGAGGGCTCTGCTCGTGAATGAGATGGGTTTCCATTTGTCTACTCTGGTGTGTTGTGCCAGAACCAAGCCCAACAATAAGCTCTGACTCATGGGCAGGATTAAAGTATATCATTGTGGTGTCTTGCAGCAGGGAGTCTTTTATCCCTCGGAAGATATCTTCATCTCGCTTATCCGATGCCAATGGTGTTGATGTCTTCATAAGATCTCTAAGCAGACCTGCTAGCATTGCCAAGTTGGGCATGAATCTCCTACAGTATGGGGCTTAGCCTAAGAACCTTCTGACATCTGAGAGGGCTGAGGGGGCTCTACATCTTTTAATTTCCACCCATTTCGCCAAGTCAACTTGCATTCCTTCTGAGAGAAGATGTACCTATAGAACTCCATTTTCTAATGCAGGAATTGGCACTTGTTGAGAGTGAGTTTAATGTCATTTACTCTCTGAACTGTTGTTGTCAGCCTTTTCTGGTGGTCTGAAACTGTGGGGGCATCTAACCCAGTCTGGACCACTCAAATGGTAATTTGGAAAACTTCCTCTGCTGACAAAAAGCCAAAGTTGAGGCAGCTGTACGGTCACACATGAGTACAGAATATGGTTATGTAATGGCAGTCATGCTCGAGCTCCAGCTGGTGATATCCTGAGTTTAAATCAAGCTTGGAGAACCAATGGGCTCCATTAAGATCATTACTGTAGTCATCTATCATTGGGGTGGTATGATACTCCCTCCCTATTGTTTTATTGGGCAGGTGCATATTGGTGCAGATTCTGATGTTTGAGAGCTGCTTATGCTCCAGAGTCTTCAAGTTTTTGCAGTTCGACCTCTACTGCTGGGGGTAGATGAAAAGGGATCCTGCAATGTCAGAGAGCAACAGGTTTAAATGTGGTGTTGAAATGGAGAGCTAAAGGAGGTGCCTGTAGTTTACCCAGACCCTTGAAGAGATGTTGGAACCTTTGCAGTGCTTCTTCTACACCTCTTGAGTGAATGGAAGTGGCAAAGTGAACAAGATTAAGCACTTCAGCCATGGAGCAGCTAAGCAAGGTCTTTATCTCTCCTATGGCAACATAGAACATGGCTTTGCACGTTGTCCTGGTGCGCAATAACAAGCATTTGAACATGCCTTCCAGGGGATGGGAGTGGTCCCTCCATATGCAAATATCTTGATTTGGTGATTAGAAGTGCAGGTTTAGTTTGCAGAGCTTCAAACTGCCATTTCCTGATTACATTGACTGAAGCACTGGTGTCTATTAGTGAGACCATATTTGTCCCGGGTATCTGGATTCAGCATGTCGGAAGTAACTGTTTGATGTGGTCTCATATCGCAAATGAGATGAGAAATATTGCCTCCTCTTTTTCCTCTCCATCAATGCTGGCATCTGTAGTACTCCAGACAGGATGTTCTTTCTTCAAACCTTTATTGCAGTAAAGCCGATGATATGCTCCCAGCTCACATAACATTTCTTAACTGCCCCTCTTAGATTCTACACTTCCCAACCTTCCAATTCCTATGTTCCAATTAGAACATTAACATTACTACATCATTACATTCTCCCCCTCCCCCCTTTCAAAAGAGAAAAAAAAAAGAAAGAAAGAAGAAGAAAAGAAAGAAGAAAAAACAAGAAGAAAAATATTATAACAAGATGAACAAGTACCCCAAGATTTAGCAATGTTCTATCAGTCGATTTGGTTTTCGAGAAACCCTTTCAGATTTTCTGTTGAATTGCTCCAAGTGTTGATCATTTGCTTGTGCATTTTGTTGCTTCTCAGTGCTTGAGTTAAATTTCTTGAAAAATGTTTTATTTCTTGTTATCACTCTATTGTCATTTTTAGCTGTAAAGGCCGTTCCATGAATTTGTGTTACTTCCAAAGGAGATGGATGAAATTTACTTTGTGACTTTTTCATTTGTTGTTGTTTCACTAAAACTAGATCTCCAACATTATAATACTCATTTGGAACGTTTGCTTTACTGTCGGCATAATATTTCATTTTGCTTTTCGCTTCTGCATCCTTTTTCATTATTTCAGCATGGTCTTTTGGAGAAGCAGATGGAAGATGTGGTAAACGTGTTTGTCTTGATTGACCAAACATCAGTTTGGAAGGACATTTACCTGTAGAACCATGAGGAGTATTTCTGTAATCTCTTAAAACTTGACACAATGCTTGATTTTTAGAAATTTGAGACAATTTTGCTCTTTGTATAGCTTTTTTGATAGTGGCCATCAATCTTTGCACCATACCATTTGCTTGTGGCCACATTGGTGTAACTATTCTATGAGTTATTCCCAAATAACTCAGAAATTTTTTGAACTTATTTCCATTAAACGGTGGTCCATTGTCTGTTTTCAACACATCTGGTATTCCCCATGTCGAGAAAATATCATCAAGAACAGGAAGCACAGTTGTTGCAGATGTGGATGATATCGCTTTCACAATTGGGAATCGAGAGTACTCATCAATTAATACCAGTAGATAATGTCCTGAGTCTAGAGGACCATAAAAGTCTGCCGCTATATTGGACCATACAGCATTAGGCAATTTGGACATGAGCAATTCTTCCATTACTCTTTCCTTTGTAGTGCATTGACATAGATGACATGTTTTTATCACTTCTTCTACTTGACTATCTAGTCGTGGGAACCACATTTTCTCTCTTATTAAGTTTTTTGTTGCCGATATCCCTCTGTGACTTTCATGAGCCAGATCAATTACACGTCTTTGTAAACCTTCCGGAATTATCAATTTATTTCCCCTTCAAAGTATTCCAGATGATGCAATTGCTAACTCTGAATGTATGTTTTTGAAAGCAAGAATATCACTTCTTTTTACATTCATTTGAAATCGTGTTGCAGTGTTAATTAGCCTCCATTTATTCTCAAGTATAATTTTCTTCACTTCTCCAAGAGTTTCATCTTTGTTAGTCATTTCAATTAATTCTTTTTCTGAAACAATTTCTGGTACTGTAGATCTGATGATGAAACATATATAGTCTTCCGCTTCCAAATGTCCTTTTGACTGTGCTTCAGCAGGATGCCTAGATAAATAATCTGCTGGGTTAAATTCTTTCCCTGGCTTGTGAACAATCTTAAAATCATAATCCATTAAACGCATTCCCCATCTCTCAATACGTGGTGGCATTTTAACTTTTGGGTTTCCATATATTGTAATCAATGCTTGATGATCTGTTATTATAACAAATGGTTTACCAAATATAAAATCATGAAAATACTCACATGCCCATACAACTGCCAGACTTTCTTTTTCTAGTTGTGAATACCTCCGCTCTACATCAGTTAAACTTTTACTAGCATGCGAGATTACATATCGAGGAGTCTCCCTCCCAGGTTTGTGCTGTACTAGAATTGCACCAAGTCCTACCGGGCTAGCATCCACCGCCAATTCTGTGCACAATTGCGGATCAAAATATTTCAGATTAGCTGCAGCTGATATGTCTTGCTTTATTTGCTTAAATGCTTGCTCACAGTTTAAATCCCAAATAAATCTTTTACCCTTCTTTGTTAGTTCTCTAAGCAGAGCACTTATGGTAGCATAGGGGCCCATTACGATACCCGGCGTAAAAAAATCCGCCAGGCATGGAAGCGGCAAAAATCCGCCCGCACACACCGTCTGAACACCGACCACGCCATTACGATTACACAAACCGAAAACCGCCATCGGCGGAAAATCACACAAGATACCGCCCGCCATCGTCCGAGTCGGAGTCAAACCGCCCGCCACGGACGGAAACACGCACGACAACACAAAACCGCCCGCCCTCACGCCCGACACACCGCACGTGAGATTACGATCGCACCGCCATGAGCGCGGAAAACTACAAATATACCGCCCGCCAGCGCAAACAACGCCGATGAGAATCGACACGGCAGAAGCCATGGCTCCCACGTCCCTGCACAGAAACCATCCGCTGACGATAACAATCGCACACAACATGGCCAACAAGTCCACACAGCAAGGCACGCACAAATACACAAGCACAGTACACATCCCGAAAACACCCCCCCCCCTGGACAAACAAAAACTACAAAGGCCAGAACCCCAGACACAACACACCTGAAAACAACAGACCATGAGGACACACCCACATAGGTAAGTACAAAAGCAGCACTCCCACAGACCACAACCCCTTGCAACATTGCAAACTAGAGAGGAGAGGAGAGGACACAGTGACACAGCAAGGACAGCAGCACACCACAGAAACGCACACATCACAACCACCACCACCACCACCACCACCAAACACCGGCACCACAAACCCCCTGCACATTACACAACACACACCGCACCAGCACCACAAACACCATGGCACCACAAAGAATGCCCAAGTTCACGCCCATGGAGCTGACGGTCATGGTCGACGAGATCATCAAGGTGCACCCACAAATCTATGGGAACCTGGTCCAGCACACACCACTAGCCACCAGAAAGAGAATGTGGAACCGGATCGTAGACCAGGTCAATGCAGTCGGGACCTTGCCCAGGAACAGAGTCGAAATAAACAAACGGTGGAATGACGTCAAGAGCCTGGTCAAGAAGAAGGAGAGCAAGAACAGAGAGCTGGCTGCCGTCACTGGCGGAGGGAATCCCGCGCTCTTCAAGACCTTCAAAGCGTGGGAGGAGAAGGTGCGAGTCATCATACATCCCGAGATCCTCGCCGGATTAGCAGGGGGAGTGGAGGCTGGTAAGTACAAACTAATGTATACCAGCACACCGCTATGTACTCACATGCACTACCACCATGCCACAGCTCCCAGGGACAAACACCCCCATGTCCAGCACACAATACACAACACATCACACACACATGCAACAGACACCACCACACACAGCCCAAACCGAACAACTGTAAGATGCGTGGGGACATGTGTACACTCAGCCAGCCACGTAACCACCAACAGGTCCCCAAATATGCCAGAAGCGCCACAACGAGCACCCACCACACCCATGTGTCCGCCATAGCTGCACTAACCGACAAGTAACAGGTAAGTGGCAGGAACACAAAGTGCAGTGGGTGGGAGGGTGGACAGCCCAAGTACAAAACACACCAGGCCCCTAGTCCCACAGCACAGCAAGGAGGAGCATCCCCCACACCCCACAGCCACGTGTCAGCCACCGCAGTGCACAACGACAGCCGAAAGGTAGACATCACGGTCCACAGCAATCGGTGTCAGTGGGTGTCCAGCCACCACCACGACCCACAACACCCCCCACCCCCACAGACCTGCAACATGGAGCACCCCCGCTTAGAACCATGTGGCATCCAGTACAGTGCACGCACGAACAACCTGCAGGTGGGAAACTGGACAGGGCTGGATTACTGGAGGCATGAGGACCGTAACACGACCAACACATGGGACATGTCACGTAGCAGACGAACACGCAGCACCGCCCACCGTCACGAACAAGTGAACAATGTGCACACGGACATGAACCACAGACTCACACCCCACATGACCCATCACAAACACAGCAACACCCAAGGAGCCACGTCTGCATGCACAAGCCACACTGAATATAGTACCACACGGCAGCCACTGTGCAACCCATCACACACAACCGAAACACCATTGAAGTCCTGTCCATGTAGCCCCTACTGCCTGTCAACCACACACCCCACAACTACGCCTATGTAAGACAAACAACACAAGACGCAACAGAGCGTAACAACATAAATGCACACGAACACCACTGAACCCATCAAACACACAGACACACCATGCACATACAACATACCATCCATCCCATCCGTCAGCCCCAGTCTCATGAAAGGCATGTCATCCGCACAGCTGCCACACATACAGCAGTCACGCTAAGATACATGCCCATGACCAACCATGTGCCAGAAGTCAATGCAGCGCACGACACACTGTGAGCAACAACACACAACATGGGCCACACCCCCCCCGAGCACTGCAGTGATGCACATGGCACAGGGCAGCACGCACACCAAGGAGATGGGACAACTGCAATACGTTGGCTGGCACACAACCATCACTCACTCATAACGATGCGTCCAATGCCATGTCCAGTAATCACAACAGACAGCAAATATGCAGGCCATGTCAAGCATGCACACACCCAAACCATGCACTGTCATGCTGCCACAACACATGTCACGTTCGGCACCCATGGCTCACAGCATGTACCCCAAAAGCATATTCCATCCCAAATGCGAATCTGGGGCATGGCCCCCATGTTGCCATATGCGTTCCTAAGCGTCCCATCTGAACACCAAAAGCAAAGTACAAACCAGACCCAGGATGGGCCAGGAGCCCGCATACACCAGAGTCACAATAAGTAGGGGCACAGCAACACACCCATCGGCATGGCCAATCCGTCCCATGCCACATGTGCACAGCACACAGTCCCATTGTCAAGCACACACAACTACAAATGCTACAGCCACACACACGCCTCCGGGAAACCCATGTACGAGATTGCACGAACTGTTAATGTCAGACGACAAATACATACTTCGCCAGGTGCAACACAATAACAAATCTCATTCTCTCCACAGGTGACGAACTGCTGGATGCTGGGGATGGAGACAGCAGCCAGCACAGCCAGCCTACAAGCCCCCAACGAGGACACACGGATGTGGAGGATCTGTCCTCCTCTTCGGACACGGACCACCAAGCAGGCCCATCTGGTGTGGCAGGGCCCAGCCGCTCCCCAGGACCCCTCCTACCCACCAACCCATCATCCAGGGCTGCTGAACATTCCCAGCCCCCTGCTGCCACTGTCGTTGCGGCCACACCCACGGTCATTGCGGCCACACCCACGGTCATTGCGGCCACACCCACGGTCATTGCGGCCACTACCATTGCCGCAACCGCCACCATCGCCGCACCGACCACCACCGCCGCCACCACCACCACGTCTTCGCTGGCACCAGCCCCAGCACAGGTGGTGGCCCGGCCGACTGGATCCACCCTGGGAGCCACAGCGAGGACCGTGGTGAGCAATGTGGCTAGTGGGCAGGCCGGTGGCAGCAGTACTGGTAGGAGGAGCAGGGTCAGGGAAACGCAAGTCTCCCTGGGAGCCATGCCCTGCCTCAAATGGCCAGAGTCCTTGGGGCCTATGAAGAGGCCCAAGAACAATGGGTCAGGTCTGCTTCAGACACGCAGGAGGTGCTGGGGGTGCTGAGGTCCATGGACGCCCGTATGGGCCAAATCGTGGACCTCATGGGCCAGCTGGTGGTGGCGGTGAGGTCACAGCCAGGGACAGCAGCTCCCCCTCCGCCACCACCTGCCGGGGCGCAGGCTCGAGCAGCAGTGTCCAGTTCCCCTGCGTCCACAGCCAGTGAGCACACCTCAACCACCAGCATGTCGCAAGCAGGCACCCCCTCGCAAACGTGGAAGGGGCCGTCCGAAGTGGAAACAGATCTCCCGGGAGGACTTCGCACGCTCCAGACGCAAGTGAGGCAGCCAGCCAGCCTTCCTTGACCACCCACTGCATTGACTTGGACTACGATCCCACTCCACACAGCCATCTGGATGGCATGTGTGTGTTGGACTATGGACATAGAACCAGTGGGTACACCCTGATCATCACGCAGCCATGACCGACAGCTCATTGTCACTGCACGCACCACTTATGTCATCACCTTACACACAATCACATGTCACAGTTTGAAATAAATGCACCTCTTACACAAACTGCTGTTTGTGCCCTGTGTTTTATTTGTACGGAATACAACGGCCACCTTGGGCGGAAAGGCACCTGATGCGTGGCATGGCAATGGAACCGGAGGAGCCTGTAGGGACCTAGGGGTGGGAGACAGAACAGGAGCACATTCAATGAGTGTGTCACACACCCATCACACAGTACATGTCAACAACTACAAGCAATGTACACACATCGCACAGAGCAATAGGGCACAATGCCACAGCCACCAACAGTGGCATACTACCCTGGCCATGGAGCGTTGACACACAGCACGCAGTGAACAAACGGCCACCCTGACACAGCACACACACACCTGCACAGACACAGCCACATCAGCCGTCGTACATGGACACTCACCGTCAAGTGAAGTAGTGGGCGATGAGCTGCTGCCGCACATTACCAGCTTCCTCCTCTCCGCTGTCCTCCTCACTCGAGCTGTCCTGGTCTGCGGGCTGGGGCCCTGGTTGATCTCCGTCATCCACGATGAGGGGATCTGCTTCCGAATGGCCAGATTGTGCAGCATGCAGCACGCCACCACTATCTGGCACACCTTCTGTGGGGAGTACGCCAGCGCACCCCCGGTGCGGTCCAGGCACCTGAACCTGGACTTGAGGAGGCCAAAGGTACGCTCGACCACACGTCTGGTCCTCCCATGTGCCTCATTGTAGCGATCGTCTGCTGGGGTGCGAGGATTCCTCAATGGACTGAGCAGCCATGCCCCATTCGGGTACGCAGAGTCACCTGGGTGTGAGGGACACAGAGAACCGTTGCTATTCCAACTGGACAGGGGACAGCATCGCACAACCAGCACGCTACACCACTCCACATACTCACCGACAATACAGCCACGATCCTGTTGCAGATTGGACATCAGTCGTGGCAAGATGCTGTTGCGCATTATGTGTGCGTCATGGGCCGAGCCTGGGAACTTTGCACACACGTGGGTGATCACCATGTCCGCAAGGCACACCACTTGCACATTCAGGGAGTGCGTGTGCTTCCTGTTGCGGTACAGGTGCTCAGTGGCCTGTGGTGGAACAAGGCCAACATGTGTGCAGTCAATAGCTCCAACGACGTGTGGGATTCTGCCAAGGGCATAGAATGCACCCTTCACTGCCGCCAATTCACGAGCCCTGGGGAAGCGGATGTACCTGTTTCGGTACAGCATCATGGCTGCCAGTACATCCCTCAGCACCTTGCTGAACATGGGCTGGGACATCCCTCCTCCACTGCCCACTGTGTGCTGGAATGACCCAGTGGCGAAGAAATGCATGGCGGCCATCACCTTAGCCGTGGGGGTGACAGCTGTCGGATACACCCTGCGGGGACGGAGATGGGGTTCCAACATGGCACACAGTCGATGCAGGGTTGGCCTGTCCAGCCGAAACTTCCTAATGACCTCTGTATCGTCCATGTCCGCCAGCAATTGGTATGGGCGGTCAATGTTCGGTCTCCGCCTAGGGAAAATGGCAGTGGACACATGTCAAAGCAACACAACACATAGCAATTTCGCATACACATCACTGACATGACTGAGCAAGCACATGAGCCACAGCCCAGCTGTCAAGCTGGGACGGCACGGCCACAATACACTTACACAGGTCTCCCAACAATGGCAATGGCTAGTGATACAAACCACTGCCATGTGCATGCACATGGGGATCTAGGCCCCAATGACTTGCGGGGCGTGCTGATGGGGACTGACTGCATATTCGTCAAGCGGCAACGCCACGGCAACATGAGTGTCTGCTGAGCATGGAACTGCTTCCGAGGCTGGATGAGTATGGCACACGACGACGACGATGTGGGCCCAGGCTGAGCGGCCAAAACAAGTGGGACCTGTGGCACGAGGGGATATGAGACAGTAGTAGGTGTCAGCACTGCACCCTATGTACAGCACTGTACGGATCACACCTCCGAAACATTGACAGGTGTCCACATTGACAGCCCCATGCCAAGACGGCTGTGTGCTTGCAGTCACACGTCACAGGTGAGAGGTTACATTGCACGTGCCAGGTGGCAGACGTACATAGTGGGAGCTGGCATGTGTGTGCATGTGTCTCCTGTTCAGGATCCACCAGATGGGCGCTGACTCTGTACTGAGCATTGGACACAGCATGTTCCGTGGAAGGCTTGTGTGTGTGGGATGGTGGCACTGGATGTGCCTCCGTTGGGTGGGGGCCATGCACAGGGCGGGTACGTCGATGATTGCGCATTGTTGGTCACGGTGGGTGCACCCACTCAGATGTGTTGCCCTGTGTTCAATTCCTATGTCCGCATGATGATGGACTGTAGATGTGGGCAGACTACACATTGGTCGATGTGCTGTCTATATGCATGTGCCTTCACACCAGGCACAGCTGCCCCTGCACATGTGACCCCTGCTGGACTCGCTGCTGGGTCTGTGGAGCTGATGCACCTTCTGTGCGTGGGGCGGACAGCTCTCCTCACTTCCCTCATTGCGCATGTCATGACTTTGCCGCAGGTGACATGGATCATGGAGGGCCCACATGTACGCGTGGGTAGGCTACACATGATTGTTCACTGGTCGCCACCCCCAGTCAGTGTTTCGAATGGGAAGGTTGTCGTGCTGGTGGTATATTCGATGTGGCGGATGGGCGGGCCTAGGTGAGGGCTTACATTCCGGACATGGGGGGGTAGTTGGATTGGCGACTAGTTGCAGTACACACGGGACACGTCTCTTCCTTTCCACATCTGGGTCATCCCTTGTACTCACTGACAGTGATACAGTCATCTTCGCCCCAGCCCTCATGTCCTCCCCTCGCTCCCCCAATATGCATGTGCACCTGCGAGGCTAGCGCTTGCACAGGCAGCCCCAAGCTCGCACCAGAGAGGGCAAGGAGTGTATGTGTGGGTCCAGTTGCACGAGTGGGCTGTCTCAGGGTATGATGTGTTGCGGGACGCCGTCCACCTGCGTGGTGCCCCAAATGGAGACCCGGCCTGCATGGACTATGCATCACAGTCTTCGCCTTCCGGATCCGCCACCTGCGACACCCAGTGGCTGTGGCTGCCCTTGCGGCCATGCCGCGTCCGTCTGTGACTGATGGCCCACACATTCACTCTTTGGCCTCTCTGGGGAGGGCTCGGGGGTGGTGGCGCACGCGCTTGCACTTAGTCGCAATGGCATGTGGCGTGGTTGGTATAATGGGCAATGGATGGGATGGTGCGAGCCACCTCCCGTGACGTCAGTGCTGCTCGTGCTGTGGTGCGTCCCCTACACTTCCATTTGACTTGTGCCATGCTAGACGTTGAGGTTCTATTGCCTGCGTGATATGACCAGGAGGAGCGCGAGGAGACCTCTCACACACCATGCTCCACTGCCATCCCGTGCCCTGTATCGCCTGTGCGGATTGACTATGTTCGGGTTACACCTGGTCGACTGGGGCTGTGTGTGCCTTGTCAAGGGGCATGGCGGGCGCACAACAGGATCCAGCTTGTCCACAGAGGGTGGGCTGAGGTGCGCCTGGTAACGCTTTGTACGTGTGCCCGGCTGCTGTGCACACACGTGTTCACTCCCCCCCCGACAGGTGTCCTCTCACAATGCCCAGGGAAGCGGTGGTGTACTGTTCATGATCCCTCCCGACACGGCGTGCTCCAACTTAGCATGTGTGCATCTACCCGTCACACCCACCCACCTGAGCACTGCGTCCATACGACTTCACACGACACATGTGTGTCTTCCACAGTTGTGCTACTCATTTGCGTTGACATCCAATACCAGTGGACTACATGGTCATGTCACGACTGCCGTGTACTTCACATACTCTCATCCTCTCTCATTCGTACTTGTGAAATGAGTCAGCGGAGACAGTTTTGGTTTCAAACATTATATTGAGTCTTCTGTCCTCTGTGATGCAGTATAGTGGACACTACTGGCAGCGGAATACATGTTGAGGATATACTGAGCATGATTACAAATGGGATAGGGTGTGGGGTTACATGTGATTGGCTGTTGCATGTGGGATGTGGGCTTCAGAGTTACATCTGCTTGGCCAAGGCTGTGCTAATGTACATTTACGTATAGCTGCGGAGCTGCAGACTTTGACACAGACGGTATACATGTAGCCTACCAGACCGCTTGGCATCATGGGCACAGTCCATCTCAGTTCCATGTGACAGGTTTGCTGCGGTTGTTCCTCATGCACGCGTGCATGTGAGATGACATCAGGGCATGTGCTTGCGTGCATGCAGCGGCGTGCCACTTGTTGTTGCAATGTGGTGGTTACTGGACATGTCACAGTCACTGGGGTCGTGTTGTTGTTGTATGCACTTGTCGTCCATGCAAAGGTCCTGGTATGGGATTCCCGGGGCGGGGTGGGAGGGTGCAGCACCCACAGACTCCAGGCGACCTATTCATGTCCACTGAGCGGTGTGTGTGTCCATGGGCGCTGGATCCATGTCGTGTCCTGGTTGTTCGTGCAGTTCCGTCCATGTGGGTGCGATACACAGACCCCATGCCACTGCCTCCCACGATGCATGCGGTGTTCCTGGATGTGATGGGGAACAGTGTGCATGTCCCGGTCATATCCGATGTCATGGCGATGTCGTTGATGGTGTGGTAACAGTTGCCGGTCGTTTGGTATGGCTGTTGTGGTGGTGACTGGCCAGTCCGTGCGGAAGCTAAGCATGGGTGCGGGGTTGGACATCATAGGTCAATCGGGGAACCTGCGTTGTGGTCCGACGAATTTACAGGTTGTCAGGTATGCGATGCCGTCCAGCAGGGCTTCCATGTCATTGGTGGTGTACATGTTTGCCAGCCAATGTAGCAGATGGTGGCTGTCAAGGTGTTGTTCATAAGTTGTCCCTTGGAGGACCATGATGGGGCATGCTGGGTGACATTCGATGTAGCTGTTCTCGATGATCCGTCGTGTGGAGGCACAGTGGTCCCATTTCAGTGCGGGTGCGATGTTGGCCACATACGCCATGCCCCCATAGGCAGAGCAGGCCCTGTCGTGTGCGTCCAGAGGGAGGAGTAGTGGTAGCAGGTCCGCCTTTAGACATGCCGGGTTGGAGAGGCATATCTCCACGGGATGCTGGTAGGGACACCTCCGACAGTAGAAGACGGGCATGACGCAGCTGAACAATGTGATGCGGTAAGTCAGTCGGTAACTTACGTTCAGCAGGGACAGGAGATCGCATCCCAATATATGTATCAGGTTGGTTTTGTACAGCTTGAGCTGTCCGGCGTAGTTGGGTAGGTGTGTTGCGGTTGCCATTTCGCAGCGGTGCGTTGTGGTGGCGTGCTCCGGCTGTGTGTGCAGTCTGCAATGTGCACGCTCCGAGGTTGCTGTGAGCTCTGTGTAGTCGTAGGGGGACAGGACTTGTGTTCTGTTGGCTTGTTTGGAGGACACGGGCCCTCATCCCACATGCTTCTCAGACAGTTCAAGGTCAGTGATGTGTGACTCCTTCCAATTAACTTGCATGTGGCCGACATGGGGGAGTGTTTTCTTCTTTCTTCCCCGTCCGTTGTGTGCTTCTGTGATATGCGCTATCTGCCCTGTGGTCGGTCTCCTCGGCATGCCTGTGTTGGTCTTTTCTTGGACAATGGCTGTATTCACCGGCTTCTTTCGTAGGGCTGTGGTTTCGGAGTTGGAATGGAAGGTCATTCAGTGCTGTCTGCTCTCCCTTGTGTGGGCGGCAGGCTGCCTTTCCGCTCTGCGTTGGGCCTTGTGTGTGAATGTTATTCTTGGGCCACCTGTTGTCGGTCCCCGGGCTCTTTGGTGTTCCGTTTTATATGTCTTGTTCATATGTGCAGGGTGGTATGGGTGTTTCAGTGTGGTACTGGCGTTCCTCTTCCCGAAGGGGCCCTGCTTCTCCTAGTTGGTGTTGCCGCCGCTGTGTGCTTCGCCATGTTTGTTACACTGGGGTGTGTCCTGCTGTTGCGTGACTTCACTGACATGTGTGCGTCGGTTGTGTGGCGTTGGGTGTTGTCCGTGAATTGGGCGTTGGGGACATGTCTGTGGCAGGCCTGTCACGTGTCATGTGCGTTCGGGGTGGGGCTGATGTGTGTGCTGCTTGGTTGTGTCCCTGTGTCTGTGTGCGACGCATGCATGGCGCTGCGGTTGGCCTCTGCGTTGTGCGCATGTGTGGCGGCGTCATCGCCGCTTTGGGGCCGTGACGGGGTTGTTGGTTCCTAGTCCCAGGTGGTGTGTACACATGTGTTGCGCGATGTTACGATTTGGCCTGTGTGTCATATGTGGATGCAATGGTGGATGTGTAGTGTACACGCGCTGGGGGGGGTTGTCCGCTTTCTCCGCCCTTGCACTGTGTGCGCTGTTTGCGTGCACTTGTTGTGTGTGTGCCTACCTGCGTCTCCGCGGTACGTTGCGTCCTTGGTGGTGCATCAGCAAGAGCATGGGGAGGGCCTGCAGTGCTGGATTCATGCTCGGGGAGCCGCTTCTTCGTTGTCCGTGCTCGGCGTCCGTGTTACCGCTTCGGTTTGTCGTACGGTATCTCTTGGCCGTGGGAGCCGTTTGTTTGCGGCATCGTAATTTATGCGCCGGGCGGGACGTGTTTTCGTCGGACGGTGTGTGTCAGTTGGGCTGCGCCGCTACGTGTACGGGCGCACTTTGATGGCGGACGGTGTTGCTGGCTTGCCGGCGGTGTTTGGCCTACTTTTCGCATCGTAATTGGGCGGGCGTGTGGACTGCTGCGTGCTGGCGGTAACTGGTGGTTTTTGCATCCGCCAGCACGGCGGTTGTGCTTCCGCCCGCCATCGTAATGACCCCCATAGTCTTTTATATACCGTGAAAAATAACTGGCCATTCCTAAGAATGAACGCAATTCTGATATACCTTTAGGAATGGTTATTAAATTTAGAAAAGATACTTTTTTGGGATCAGGTCTCATACCTTTGTGAGAGAATATGTGTCCATAAAACATTAATTCAGGTTTATTTATGTCACATTTTCCAAGATTGAGTGTTAAGCCAGCTGTTACAAGTTGTTGACAAACTTCATTTAAAGCTTGATCATGTTCCTCTTGATCTTTTCCAAATATCAAGATATCATCACTGTAATTCATAGCATTTTTTATTATATGTTTTATGGTTTCCTGAAAAATTTCAGCAGCTGAACATATACCAAAATTCAATCTTTTATATCTAAAAAGACCTAAATGCGTTGAAAACGTTGTTATGTACCGAGATTGACTATCTATCTCCAACTGGTGGTATCCTTTATATAAATCTAATTTTGAGAATACAGTTGCACCAGAAATACTACTTATCATGTCATTCAAATGTGGACCCGGATATCTCTCTCTTTCAATTGCAGTGTTAGATATTCTCATGTCCACACAAATTCTTATATCCTCTGTATCCTTTTTGGGACTACTACAATTGGAGATATCCATGGTGTTGGTCCAGATACTGGTTCAATGATGTCTTGTTGAAGAAGTGAATTTATTTATTTCTCAACCTTCGTTTGTAAATGTATTGGTACTCTCCTGTGAGTTTGTGCAACAGGTTCTATAGCTTCATTAATATGCAATGTTATTGCTTTGTCTTTTAGCTTTCCTAAACCTGTGAATAACTGTGTGTACAGTTTTAAAATACGATGTTCTGTTGTAACATTACAAGTCATTGCTAACAGACCCATAACCTGAGCCGTGACATTGCTCAATAAACATGGTCCAGGAACTTCACCTTCTAGCACATGAATTTCTTCTTTACTGCTTTTCTCTCCATACCATATAGTTTCTTCAAATTTTCCTAAACATAGGACAGGGTTTTTTGCTCCCCATTGAAAGACACTTACGCAGGATGGGGTTAGAGATGGCCGTTTTTCCATGTTTTGATATACAGTTACACACATTATGTTACATGTTGCACCACTATCCAACACAAAAGGAACTTTTGAGAACCCACTAGGATATCCACAATCGTTGTTTTTTTAATTTCTTCTCTTCTAATCATGTTGATTTGCGTAAATTCATTCTTTTCCGACATCCGATATAGTTTTTCTAACTGTTCTGGTTCTTCATCCTCATAATTCTGTTCGATACTTTGCATTTGTCTTACATGTTTAATATTGCCTACTTTTTTTTTATATTCAGGGTGTATTTGTTTGTTCCAATTATCTTTTTTGTTCCAAGTCTCTCTTTTATCTTTTTTGAAATTTGCATACACTTGTAAAGTGATTAAATCGCCCACATTCTCTACATTGTTGGCCTAAGGCTGGACATATTTTTAAATGTGGAAAAGAGAAACCACACCTATAACACATTTTTTTTCTTTGTTTTGTGTATCTGTTCTTTCAGAATTTATGTCCTTTAACATTTGTCGTGTTTGTTCCACAGTTTTTATTCTACCTTGTTCCATATTGTCAGCATGCTTTTGTGCTTGCGCTTCTGTTCTGGCCATGCGAAGTATCGTTTGTAAATCATATGTTTTTTCTAACAATTTTTTCCTGAATTTGATAGACGAACACCCTTGAGTTATTCTTAACCTTGTTGCTTCTTCGTTATTGAATTTTTCAAATTCACAAAAAGTAACTAGCTTCCTTAGTCTTGTTACATATTCATCCATAGATTCATCTTCATTCTGAAATGCTACACTGAAATTATATCTCTCAAACTCAAGATTTCTTTGTGGATCACATTTGTTATTTAGACATTGAATAAGTCCTTTATATGTTGTACTTTCTTGTTCTGGGAAACTGACAATTAGGTCTTCAACATCATCACCTACTAAGTTGAGCAAAAGATCTTTCGCCTGTTTATCCGTGTGCTTTTCACGTGTGGCACTTAGAAAATGTTCAAACCTTCTTACCCATTTTTCCCATCTTTGTGCAATATTTTGCTGATCAGCCAAAAGAAAAGGTAAGGGTCTTCTAAAAATTGAACTTGATACAGTTTCTGAATTTTCCTCACCATTGTATGTTTCTGTGTCAGTGTCAATATTTGTTTCACTGCTTGACTATCTGTTAGACATTATAATTAAATGAGAGAAAAAAAATTAATAATAATAATCTTGAAAGTTTATTTGAATCAATGGAGACTTGACTTTATAACTGTTTTTCTTTTCTTATTTCTCTTTTCTTATATATTTCTCATTCTAAGCAGTCTTAAATGAGAACAGGAAAGAAAAAGAACCTTGCCTGTCTTTAAGATGGCCCCCAGAATCAAAGTTTTCCTCAGGCTAACCTTTGCCTGACTTATGTGAGTAGTGTTTTTTGACCTTTATACAGGCATTTGCCTGACTTCAAAATGGCGGCTATACACTACGTGAGTAGTGTCTTCTTTGCGTGATGCGCGTTACGTGCTGCCCTTCAAAAACAGACACGGAGACTCCAGCGCTCGAGCACACACAGCAGTATCAGTCTTTTGAACAAAAAAAAATACTTTTAAATTTTACATTCCTCACTCGCCGCACTTGAACTGGCTACTCACTGCGTGCAACCTATTTTCAGGAGCGCAACGACATCGAAGAACTTCTTTACTCTTCTTTGAGACCATCAACTCACAGTGAGTATGAAGATAATTTATATCGCATCGCATGGATATCGATCCCGATCGTCGCCATATGTAATACTCCAGACAGGATGTTCTTTCTTCAAACTTTTACTGCAGTAAAGCCGATAATATGCTCCCTGCTCACATAACATTTCTTAACTGCCCCTCTTAGATTCTACACTTCCCAACCTTCCAATTCCTATGTTCCAATTAGAACATTAACATTACTACATCATTACAGCATCTGCAGAGTGAGGGTCCCCGGCTGTTGTAGTGAAGTGGATGACCGCTGAATGTGCAAACCCCTAGACTTTGTGTGGTATCCCATATGCAATATGTAAACAGGTGGTGGCCTCCTTTGCAGACCTTTGCAAAGTGGTTGAAGAGCAGTCAGAGCATCTCTTGCTCTTTGTGGGGCATTCTTGAAGCAGGTGTGGCAAGAGCCCACAGTACTCACATGATTTATCCATCACGGTGCTGGTGCCCTTCGGTCCGAGTGGTGTCTGAGGTGCCCCATCTGTTTTGACAGTTGAAATGGCTTCGTTTTTGAATCACTGCATGTTAGCAACCTCTTGCTTAAGTGGTAAGTTTTGTGAATGTGAGTTCCATTGGCTCAACTAGGTCATTGGATAGTTCATGGGAATGTGTTAGTGTGAGGTTCTTCATCAGTGTCAGGCCTACCTTCCTAAGGATGTGGTGCCATAGTGCTGCAGACCTGCAACCCCTATCAATACAGCTCTCACCTCTTTCTAGGGGCAATTGATGTTGCAGTTGCTCACTAGCAGGTAGCTGACTTGGGGGGGAGCTGCTGTGATGGGAGAGCCTAAGGGAAGGATGGCGACTCCACCAGGTTTGGTAATGACCACATCTGATTCCACCCTGGCAACAATTCTAAAACGATTGGCGGGGATAAAACTGTTTATTGGCAAGGTGAACACCACCATCTCAGTCACATCCATGGAAGCCCAGTCCCTGAAGGGAGACATCAACGGGTTCCAAACTAGAATGTCCAGCATTGAACAGAGACTGACGTCCATGAAATCCAGATGGGAAAACATGCCGGACTGTGGTCCAGAAATGTGTGAACTTCACAGGAGGACCATAGATGTGGAGGACACGTGGTGCCGGAATAATGAAAGAATTTCGAGGGTGCCGAAGGGGATAGAAAAAGGCGACATGGTGGGCTGTCCTGGGAGCCTTCTCCAAACCCTTTTTAAACTGACTTTTGACACGGCCCTGGAATTTGAACGGCCCCATAGGGTCAGGTCTCGTCAACCCCCCTCAACTGACCACCCGAGACAGATTCTTGCATTATTCCTCAGACACCAGCACACCCTGGACGTCACTCTCAAACAAAGTGATTGGCATTCACCCCACCACTCATGACTTAAGCAGCTGAACGCAACCTTTACATGGCAACACAACGCATTATGACCTGGAACGTCCGGGGCTTGCGCACTCCATCTCGCAGATATGCAGTATACGCCTAGCTCAAAAGGCATAACGTACAGATAGCCCTCCTCCAAGAATCACATTTTGACACATTCAGAAACAACTAAACTACAATGTAGATGGCGGGGGCAGGTCTTTGCCACAAACTACTCAGCGTTGATACATACTTACTGATAGAGGCATGTCAGCAGGGCTGGACTGGCTGTAGCGGGCACCGGGCATTTTCCCAGTGGGCCGGAAGGGTGGGGGCCTGTTTTCAAGCAGTGGGGGCGAGTTTTATTACTGGGGGACGATTTTGGAGCAGTGCTGCTATATCGGCCCCCTGTAACAAAAGCGGCAGCAGTGCTAAAGCGGCAGCAGTGCTGCTTCTCACTACCACGAGGCCGGTCCAGCAGATTTCAAAAGACACACAGATGATGGATGGAATGCAGATCAAATCAAACATTTACCCCAGTCAAGAGATCAGGGTTAAATCCATCGTTCTTTTGCTCACCATGCCGACCCAGTTGACACCCAGCCATATGCAAATCAGTCTTGACCATGTTCCTCATGGGAAGAGTCCAGCCTGCACTGCCAAGCCAGGTCCTCCCTGAACCGGAAACAAGCATCCTGGGACCGGTTTTGGGGCACGACCCCTCGTCAGCCAGGCTAGCTTGAATCCAGTGGCACAGTGAGCCCAGAACCCACGTCTGGGTATACCCGACGCACTTAGGGTGAGAAAGCAAAAGACACACAGGTGATGGATGGAATGCAGAGCAAATCAAACATTCACCCCCAGTCAAGAGATCTGGGTTAAATACATCATTCTTTTGCTCACCATGCCACCCCAGGTTAGACCAAGCCATATGCAAATTAGTCTTGACCCTGTTCCTCATGGGAACAGTCCAGCCTGAAGTGTCAAGCCTGGTCCTCCCTGGACCAGAAACAAGCATCCTGGGACCGGTTTCGGGGCATCACCCATTGTCAGCCAGGCTAGCTTGAATCCAGTGGCACAGTGAGCCTGGGACCCATGTCTGGGCATACCCGATGCACTTAGGGTGAGAAAGCAAAAGACACACATATGATGGACGGAATGCAGAGCAAATCAAACATTCACCCCCAGTCAAGAGATCTGGGTTAAATACATGGCTCTTTTGCTCACCATGCCACCCCAGTCAGGCTGGACTGTTCCCAGTGGGAGCAAGGTCAAGACTGATTTGCATATGGCTGGGTTTAAACTGGAATGGCATGTGTAGCAAAATAATGAAGGATTTAGGCCCAGATCTCTGTACTGGGGTAAATGTTTGACATTGTTCAACATTCTGTCCATCAATTGTTCTTTTTGCATTTGTCACCCCCAAGTGGGACGGGTATGCCCAGACGTGGGTCCCGTGCTCTCCATGCCACTGGAGTCAAACTAGTCTGGCTGATTAGGGGTGAAACCCCAAAACCGGTCCCAGGATGCCGGTTTCCAGTCCAGAGAGGACCTGGCCTGCCAGTTCGGGCTGGACTGTTCCCAGTGGGAGCAGGGTCAAGACTGATTTGCATATGACTGGGTTTAAACTGGAATGGCATGGAGAGCAAACTAATGATGGGTTTAGGCCCAGATCTCTGTACTAGGGTGAATGTTTGACATTGTTCAACATTCTGTCCATCAATTGTTCTTTTTGCATTTGTCACCCTGAGTGGGACGGATATACCGAGATGTGGGTCCCATGCTCTCCATGCCACTGGAGTCAAGCTTGCCTGACTGGTGAGGGGTGAAACCCAGAAACCAGTCCCAGAATGCTTGTTTCCAGTCCAGGGAGGAACTGGCCTGGCAGTTCAGGCTGGACTGTTCCCGGTGAGAGCAGGGTCAAGACTGATTTGCATATGACTGGGTTTAAAATGGAATGGCATGGGGAGCAAAATAATGATGGATTTAGGCCCATATCTCTGTACTGGGGTGAATGTTTGACATTGTTCAACATTCTGTCCATCAATTGTTCTTTTTGCATTTATCACCCCGAGTGGGACGGGTATGCCCGGGCGTGGGTCCCGTGCTCTCCATATCACTGGAGTCAAGCTAGTCTGGCTGATGAGGGGTGAAACCCCGAAATCAGTCCCAGGATGCATGTTTCCAGTCCAGGGAGGACCTGACCTGGCCTGGCAGTTCGGGCTGGACTGTTCCCAGTGGGAGCAGGGTCAGACTGATATGCATATGGCTGGGTTTAAACTGGAATGGCATGTGGAGCAAAATAACAGATTTTTTAAATTTTTTTATTTTTAAAGTTTTGTATAGCGCGAACCAGACCCCAGAGGGTATCAGAGCGCTTTACAGTTCGGATTGTTGCGTTACAAGTTACATCAGTTACAAGAACATAGTAATGTACAGTAAACAAAACAATGTTGCTGGGATTGGTAGGAGGGAGGGGAGGAAGTAGCCTTAGCAGGGAGACGAGGAGGAACTGTGTCCAATGTCCGGCTGGGTAGGTGATGGTCGAGGGGGAAACCAGGGCCAATCTCCTCTATAGCTGTCTAGCAGCTCCACCGGGCATCAGCCATGTTGCTCAGGTCTCAGCAATCAGGGAAAACGGTTTTGATTTGATAAGATTTGAACAGTTAAATATAGCGCTGGCTAGACTCGAAGGTATCAGAGCGCTACCAAAGGATCGTTACATTACAAGTTACATCAGTTACAGGAGCATAGTAAGGTACAGTAAACAAAAGCAGAGTTGTGAGAATTCGTAGGAGGGAGGGGAGGAAGGAACCATAGCAGGGAGACGAAGAAGAACTGTGCCCAATGTCCGGCTGGGTAGGAGAATGGTCGAGGGGGGAACCAGGGCCAATCTCCTCAATAGCTGTCTCGCAGCTCCACCGGGCATCAGCCATGTTGCTCAGGTCTCAGTGTTCAGGAAAGCAGTTTAGAAAAGATACATAGTCAGGTAGCGGAAGAACATGGCCCCACTAGGGGGCAGCGGTAAAAAGGAACGGGGGGGGGGGAGAGTAATCCAGAGACGGAGCTGAGGTTGCCATTTAGGCTGCCGAGGGAACGAAGGCAGAGGCGCCCGCCATATTAAAGTCAGGCACATCATAACCAGGCCTCTGTTGAAACCTGTGTAGGCCATGGTGAAGCTCTGCTCGTGCCCACCTTGGATCAGATGTGGTGGCTTGTTAGAGCTTGCAGCGGTTGGAGACAGATTCAGGGCCCTCACAGGGGGTGACGGGCAGAGAGGAGAGTACACTAGCGGTCGGGCGCTACTGCAATGAATGGGGGATCGTGGGCAATGGACGACGCCTGACATGGGTAGATCCCACGTACCTCAACTCAGCGGCATGGCGATCATCGGCGTAGTCACGATACAACAGACACTGAGGTATCCTCAAAGACCCACTGTCCCACCGAACGGTGCTGGTTCCTCCGCGAGGGCAGTCATTCCCGACAGGTGGATAAATCGGTAGTGCTGATCCTTGGGGAGGGAACGGAGGCTCCGTAGATAGTCAGAGATGGATCAGGGGTATCGTGGCTCATATCATACGGTCTCCGACTGATGTGGTTCCTGGTACTCCCCGAGGGCGTTAGCGGTTTCGCTATGCGTAGAGGGTGAGGGCCGTAATTGACATCTGCTCCCGGCAGCGGAGTTGCTATGCTGCGGAATGCACAAGACTGTATTGTTAGGGGCCGTTATTGATTGTGTTAAAATGTTCTGCGCGTGCTGGAAAAATTGATCCCCAGCCTGTTTACAGGATATTTTCCGGTTACATAGAAGTCCCCAGAATGTGTAGCCTTCTCCAGGGCCCGGCGATGCTCCTGTCGAGGTCCCGGTCTCCCAGGAGGTCCCGGCCGCGAACACAGTGTGCGGGCCCCTCTCCACCAATCGCGGCCGACCCGTACCGATGTCGCGGGCAAGCCGGTCTTCCGTTATGGTAGCCCTCCCCTACAGGGTGTTGAACGGCAGTGCTGCGCTTCGGGATGAGAGTGGGGGGAGGGCCTCCGTGGATAGTCCGAGCAGGAGTCAGCGATGTCTCAGCTTCCGTCCTACGGGCTCCGATTGCAGTCTCGGCTTACTACAGGCGCCATCTAGGTCACGGGCACTCGGGAACGTTGCAGCTCATTTCTCGGCCCTCCGGCGGCCCAGAACAGCGAAGCCAAGTTCTATGAGGGCTGTAGGGATTCCGGTTTCGGGATTCGTTCTTCAGGTGGGTTTTTATGCGGTGGAACGCCGCTCCGGATGTCAGTGTGCGGGTTCACCACGGAGCTTTGGTCTCAAGCGGTCTCAGGTGCTGGCCAGCGGGCTCCAGTGAGGATCTCAGGGACATGGATCGACTCATTGCCGGTTCTTCTGGTCCTCTGGAGAAAATGGCGGGTCCCTGCAAATGGCGCCTGCAGACAGGGTCACCCACTGGCAAACGGCGATCTCAATCCTCCGGAGGCAGGCAGGCACCGTGTCGGAGGAGCCAACAGCGTCTGAGCCAAGGGCTCGTTGCAGAGGGTAGCTGACTTCAGCAGCAGCAGGAGATCGGCCGAGCAGTGCCGGAGTCCGGGCAGCGTAGGTGCAGATCGGAGCAGCAGTGGTCGACGATCCAGCGGGTAAGTTGGATGTCCCTTTCAGCTTCAGCGGTATGCTTCGGTATGGGTGCGCAGTCTGGTCCAGAGGCAGGCGGGGGGAAAGGCCAGTGAGGCGGTTTTAACAGGGATAACTACCAAGTTGGTAATCCCCAAACCGGGAGCTCCTCGGGAGGCTCCTACTCAGCGGCCATCTTGTGACAGCAAAAAGCCACAAGGATTTAGGCCCAGATCTCTGTACTGGGGTGAATGTTTGACATTGTTCAACATTCTGTCCATCGATTGTTCTTCTTGCATTCGTCACCCTGAGTGGGACGGATATGCCGAGACGTGGGTCCCGTGCTCTCCATGCCACTGGAGTCAAGCTAGCCTGACTGGTGAGGGGTGAAACCCAGAAACTGGTCCCAGAATGCTTGTTTCCAGTCCAGGGAGGTACTGGCCTGGCAGTTCAGGCTGGACTGTTCTCGATGGGAGCAGGGTCAAGACTGATTTGCATATGGCTGGGTTTAAACTGGAATGGCATGTGGAGCAAAATAACGATAGATTTATGCCCAGATCCCTGTACTGGGGTGAATGTTTGACATTGTTCAACATTCTGTCCATCAATTGTTCTTTTTGCATTTGTCACCCTGTGTGGGACGGGTATGCCCAGACGTGAGTCCCGTGCTCTCCATACCACTGGAGTCAAGCTAGTCTGGCTGATGAGGGTTGAAACCCCGAAACCGGTCCCAGGATGCATGTTTCCAGTCCAGGGAGGACCTGGCCCGGCAGTTCGGGCTGGACTGTTTAAAGTGGGAGCAGGGTCAAGACTGATATGCATATGGCTGGGTGTAAACTGGAATGGCATGGGGAGCAAAACAACGATGGATTTAGGCCCATATATCTGTACTGGGGTGAATGTTTGACATTGTTCAACATTCTGTCCATCAATTGTTCTTTTTTCATTTGTCACCCCAAGTGGGACGGGTATGCCCGGGCATGGATCCCGTGCTCTCCATGCCACTGGAGTCAAGCTATCCTGGCTGATATGGGGTGAAACCCCGAAACCGGTCCTAAGATGCTTGTTTCCAGTCCAGGGAGGCCCTGGCCTGGCAGTTCGGGCTGGACTGTTCCCATTGGGCACAGGGTCAAGACTGATTTGCATATGGCTGGGTTTAAACTGGAATGGCATGTGGAGCAAAATAACGATAGATTTATGCCCAGATCCCTGTACTGGGGGGAATGTTTGACATTGTTCAACATTCTGTCCATCAATTGTTCTTTTTGCATTTGTCACCCTGTGTGGGACGGGTATGCCCAGACGTGAGTCCCGTGCTCTCCATACCACTGGAGTCAAGCTAGTCTGGCTGATGAGGGTTGAAACCCCGAAACCGGTCCCAGGATGCATGTTTCCAGTCCAGGGAGGACCTGGCCCGGCAGTTCGGGCTGGACTGTTCCCAGTGGGAGCAAGGTCAAGACTGATTTGCATATGGCTGGATTTTAACTGGAATGGGATGGGGAGCAAAATAACGATGGATTTCGGCCCATATCTCTGTACTGGGGTGAATGTTTGGCATTGTTCAACATTCTGCCCATCAATTGTTCATTTTGTATTTGTTACCCCGAGTGGGTCGGGTATGCCCGGGCGTGGGTCCCATGCTCTCCATGCCACTGGAGTCAAGCTAGCATGGCTGATGAGGGGTGAAACCCTGAAACCGGTCCCAGGATGCTTGTTTCCAGTCCAGGGAGGACCTGACCTGGCCTGGCAGTTTGGGCTGGACTGTTCCCAATGGGAGCAGGGTCAAGACTGATATGCATATGGCTGGGTTTAAACTGGAATGGCATGTGGAGCAAAATAACGATGGATTTAGGCCCAGATCTCTGTACTGAGGTGAATGTTTGGCATTGTTCAACATTCTGTCCATCAATTGTTCTTTTTGCATCAGTCCAGCAGAATTGCCAGGCTGGTTTGTGTCCCCGTCCGGCCCTGTATGTCAGTATATTTTCACAGCCCTCTCTGATACCCCTTCTTGATTGTCACACACCCATTTTAGAGGGGACATTTTCCACTGTGGGGTCCCTCCCCTTGCCACTCCCTCATTTACACCCTAGTAGTGTGTTTTTGTGTGGGTATTATTACATACACAAGTCTTATCTGCCTATAACCGCACGTATGTTTCCGAATAGCATGTTGCTGTGAATTGCCTTTGGAAATACTCCCCAGTGTAAGCTTAGTATACTAGTCCACATGAAAGCCAGTGGCTTTCTGAATGAATTCCTATGTTTTTAGCTCACTCCAGCAAAAATATGTTCCTTCTTCCATATTTAATGCACAAGTTGAAAGGTGAACCTGTATTTATGTTTGTGCACCAACTACAGGCATAGGTTTAGAAGATAGTCATGTGACGCACTATAGAGTTTAGTGCAGTGGATGAAACAGCATATTTTGCCCATTCACATGCCTGACACAACTCGTGATTCACCCGTCTCATTTAGTAGTTGAGGAACCAGTGCATTTGTAAAAGTGAAACCTTAGCTAGCTTCACCACTGGAAACCCTTCACTTGCTTGCCTATCTTCCAAAGTGATGCCAGGCCATGATGAAGACCCCCTTCCTTAGGTAGGATGGAGCAACTGCCACCAGAAATCAAACTAACACACAGGGAGGAAACGCTCTTTGTGTCTGGGCCATTGTTTTGATTTTTTGTTTTTAGAACACAATCTCCCACATTGGAAGTTTTTGGAAAACAAAAAAAAAGTTTGCAAGTTAATCCAAAACATCATGATGGGCAATTTCTCTGGAGGCAGTGAAATCTGTGCCCAGTAGGCAGGGATCTCACACTAGTGCACACAGTCCTGCCCAAGGAGAGAGGAGGCCATTGTCTCCACTGGCATGGCTGGCTGACAAGCCATCCGCCAGAGTCTAAATGAGCTCAGAGCCTGCATGTTTTAAATGCACTCTTGCTAAAACAAAGTAAGTGTTCTATGTTTATCCAGTGAGTCAGAGCCCTAGCACAGCCTCGTGCCAGCGCTCCCTCTCCTGCTTAAAAGGTGGAAGGGAGACATAAATGGCTTCATCTGCTAAAGGCTACATGTCTATAAATAGCAAAGATGAAGTCACCACACTGGACATAATCATAAAAAATGAGTGTATGTCACTACAGAGAGCAATCTACGTGCTGAGCAAACAGGTCAGTATGTGGGGATTACATCATCTCTGCTAAAACTAATGGGAGACCAAGTCCCGCAATTACCAGCTCATTTGCATAACCACGCTCTACCAAGAAAGTGATCACTGCAATAAAATAAATACCTTACCACAAAATGCATAACACCTGAATTGCATTAGCACATTTAATATACTAAAGCTTGTTCAAAACACCCACCAAGCAGTCGACCACGGTGCGATTCACAATCAAAAGTAGAAAATACAGACAGAGACATATATCAAAATGTAGCTTTCATTAAGAAGCAATTAAGCACACAAGGTAAATGAACAATACAGGCTAAAAAGAGCACCAATCAAAGAGGTACGAGGTTGGTGAGAGTCCTGATCTCATAAATGTCAGGCAAGTGGGAACATAGTCCATCGGTGCCAGGAAGCAAGTGTGAAAAGAATACATTTAAGGTATGTGTGGGAGAAGGTTTTACCCTAAATCTGTGTGCAAAGATTACCTTTCTACTTAATAAAACATATTGGGATACAACGTAGGATATTGGTGCATATACCTTCAACCTCACTATACAAATGTGTTTTCAGAGCAACATTATGAGGAAATTGGGTTTTCATACCTGGAAGCATATTTGCAGTCTTTCCATATTGTTGAATTCCTAAGACATGTTGCCACTAACCTTTTTCTGGTGATAACACAGGGCATCACAAGTAGCAAAATCATGTGGTAAACAGTATTAATTGAATATACTCTTGTCATCAAAATCAATGCTCAATAGGTCACTGCTGGACAAACACATAGGAACTCCCACCTGCTAACAGATATATCAATTATCTTTAAAGATTACCTGATTTTTTTTTCTCAAATGATTTTGTTTATGTAATTTTTCCCTTGGAGATGTGATCGTGTTTCCCTAAAGGCACAGTTTTCTTCAGCATTTTTATCCATGTGACCAGTGGTCCTGAGTGTACGGGAGCAGACATATGTGCCTGCATTTAGGCATAAAATGACATTTGAGGGCATGTAATTACTACCTTGGGTCATATGACGGCACAGCAGTGGCATATTACAAATTCTTTCATTTTCCTTCGACTCTGCAAAATTTAGAGATGTGGTTATTTTAAGCTTCTTCTACTTCGAATAGTGCATGTATGTATTGAAGATGTTTTTTTCCCCCAACTTAAAAATATGTCATTGAAAAATGCAATTTAATCTTGGATTATCTGTTTCCTAATTGGAAAAATAACAAACAAGAAAACCAATTTGGTCCACCGGTGAACAACCATCAACCAACAACTCTTTCAATCTTAGTGATAGGTGAAAATAATAAGTAATTGAGAGTAAAAAAATGCACTAAACAAGTATTGGCAAAGCTAATAGGTTTCACCTACGCAAAATCTATTAGCTTTGATAATGTTTTTATACTCGTTGCTCAGCAGTTGAGCTGCTCTGAAACATGGATTAAATATTAAAAAAACGCTCTGATGAGGTGAAAAACAAAAACGCTATAACGCGGCCAGCATTGACCATGTCATAGCGCTTTTCTCAAATTTTAAGCCATGTTGCACAGCAACTCAACTGTTTTGCAACATGTAAAAAAACATTGACACACTGTCGATTCATGTATTCCATACGCAACCTGTTTTTGTTTAATCGGAACTGTCTTGTTCATGCATGGACAGATGTGAAGCATTAAAAAGAGCATGCGTGTGATTTTTCTCAAATCAATTCTGACATTTGTTGACCTCCATTTTAACGCAATTGGTGAAATCGATTTATAACGCCCCATGTGCACTTTCAGGCATTTGCATGAAAAAAATCTTTAGGTATGGTTATAATCTAGGAAGCGCAACATGCATTCAATTTCCCTGCCTTTGTCCCATTTCAATTTTGCAAGTGTGGTAGAAATGTTCGTGTCTGAAAGGTGCTGAGAAAGAATCACCATCATTTATTTTGCAAATGTATACAACATCCGTAGCTGGTTCCAAAACCCTGCACTTTGTGTTTTTCCCTGGACCTTTTTCCTTTGGGGTTTGCATTTTGGTGAGCTTGTTTCTTCCCCCCTTTTATGGCCGGGCAGGAACGGTGCTGCTTGTGGGCATGTCTCTTATCTTTGGGAGATCTGCCTGTGCTCAGGGAGTGGCCACATTTTCTTTGTGCTCTCTTGTAAATGAGGATTCTCTTGTATGCATAATTACAGAGCGGCATGAAAGTCATTGCATGGAGCTCGGAGAATGTGTTCGCCATCTTGACACCTGCTTTGGTGAAGGTAAACAAAAAAAACAGGGCACTTGCTTGAATTTGGATTTTAATGCGCATGTTGGTTCTTGTGCAGTGGAGGACATGGTCTTGTACATCTATTGAATAGCAAGCCGAAAATGTACATTCTCATCCTTAAGACACATATCCAAATGCTATAGGCTCATGGAACTAAATCTATTGGGTACACATACAGCCCCTGCATTATAGAACAAGCATTGGCATAGCCAATAGGTCTCGCCTTTGGGACGTTATAAGTGTTTAGCCATGCAACAGTTGATGTTGTTGCACCAAGGATATTGTGCTGCATAACTAAATACGTATAAGGTCCCAAAAACGAGACCTATTGGCTATGCCAATGCTTTAAGGGTTTCTGGGTTTAAGTCTGCCTCTTCAGCTTCACCATTCTTGTATGTAAGTATACAAACTACTCAATTAGGAAATAAATGAACTTGAGTCCCACACGTCTATTTTCTTATCTGAGCATTGGCTTGCACTGAATGATCAGAATAAATATTATTGCAGAACATTTCGAAATGATTGATTTTTTAAGACGCCGGACTGCACTGTGCTTGCTGGTGGTAAAGAGACATGTGGTTTTAGTTGTCCACTCAGAGAAGTTGATGTTATGTTATTGTTAGGTGTGTTTCCACAACATGGATTCTACTTTTAGCATGCTGTCTGAACTGATACCCCAGACCTCTTGCAGTGGTGTTGGTGCCAGTGTCCGAAGGAAGCGCTACCAAGGGCCTAGTGAACGTGTCCATGATGGCAGATTGAGTCAGTCAAGAGTCAGGGGATATGAGCTTCTGCTGAGCATGAGAGCACTGAAATGCTGTGTCGCGCCATTTTTATTATAGCTCCTTTGTGCCTTCACATTGCTCCAGGTACTCTCTGCATGGCAGTGTGCCAGCCAGTGCGAGGTCATCTGTCTCTGAGGTGGAGGAGAGGCGAAGCGCGAGCAGAGATCTCTGTGTGTTTTGGCTGGAGACAGTGCCCGTGCCCTCTACTGCTGTATTTAAATACCGAGGTGATTGTGTGCTCAACACTGTGACTTTTTCTTGTCCATTTAAAAAAAGTTATTGCTTGCTGCGTTTTAATGAGTAACTCATCAATCCACCTGAAGTTGGAATATACCGTGTTTTTAATTAGATTCCGTTACATCATCACGTCTGGCTGTTTTTTTAAATAATGTTGCAGCGCTGGAAGCATGTTTTTGTATGCACATGGTTCCGAGCACACAACAACCATGTGTGTGAAGCTGTTCTTGTTCTGTTAATTTTACAGCGAAAAATAAAACGAAGTTGCAAATGGCAACACCTAGTCTGAACAGCAGTATAACCTAGCAGAGAATAAAGTTCATAAAATGAGGGTGTTCTTCTCTGGTCTTTGAAAATGTGGTCACAGACACCAGGGTTGATCTATCTACTTTGCAATCACTCAGCAGCAGCAAACATGATGCTGCATCTAACCCCTCAATTCCTAACACATACGCTTGCTTCTGCCTGGACTTAAAGTAAAGTGTAGCCAGGGTGGCATTATGTACCACTTTAATCCCGTTCCGCTTTTGTAGTCTCCAGTAATCTTTAAGAACGAAACTACGTGCCCCATAATGCAGCTTTGATGTTGGCTGAAAACCCTAGTAATGTCTGAAGGTGTCACCCAATCATTTCTGCAATTTATCTCATTAATTGAGCATTACTACGTGGCTCTACTCGTGCTAAAGTGTCACTGCTAAAGCATGTGAATGTCACATACAAACACACCCGAAACATGGAAATATCATACATAAGCAGTCTCAAAACTTTGCAGCTTTGGAAAGAGGGGAGAGTGGAAGGGAGCCTTTAGTGTGAAAAAGAGGAGATAGAGATAGTGAGAGGGGAGAGATAAGTCAGCCAGGGTCAGTGAAGGAGCGAAGAAGAGAGTGAGAGAAGTCAGAGAAAGGAAGGGAAGCCACAGAGAGAGCAGGGGTGGAAGCAGAGAATGGGAATGGAGAAGCGGGAAAGACTAAGGTGAGAGAATGAGGAGAGAAGCCCGGAGGCAGCGCGGCAGAAGAGTCGGGGTGGGGATAAGTTACAGGCAGGCACGGTAGAGGAGGAAGCAGGGCTCTCGGATGAGACAGACGTGATTCTGGAGAAAGGGGAAGCCGCGCAGAGCTGCCACTTTCAATCTGAGTGTCTCTGTCGCGAAGAGGAAGGACTGGACGCAGAGTGCGGGAGAGACCGTGGGATCCGGGGCGAGACAGAGTGCCTGAGCCGGCGTGGAGAGACTGCCGGAGCTGCGCACAGACTGATAGCTCTAGCGGGGTAGAGACTGCGCCTGGAGCCGCACACGCGCTACGAGAGCCGGCAAGAGCCTCCTAATGCTGAAACTCAAACAATGCCTCCTAATGCTGAAACTCAAACAATGCGTGCATGTGCGCGCACGCAGTCTTCACTTTTCAAGCACTGCACTCGTGCTTGTGGCGCGCCGCTGCTTGCTCCCGCAAGGTGGATGCCGCCACAAGCACGAGTGCAGTGCTTGAAAAGTGAAGACCGATGACTAAAGGCCCTCCTAGAGCAGCGCATGCGCGCTGCCTACGAAAGACCTAAAAAAAGACTACCTGCTGGAGCCTGCAGTGAATGGACATTGGCCACCGGAAGCAGTACTTGGTCCAAGCTCCACAGGAGGACGAAGACTCAAAGCCTAGGAGGAAGACGGAGGTGAGGAGCGGGTGCTGACCAATAGGAAGCAAAGAAACAAGAGTGAACTGGGAGCCACGTGGGAGCCAGTCAGTGGTAAGTAAACTGACATGTGAACCACGTGGGAGCCAGCCAATGAATAGTAAAGGTGACGTGGGAGCCATGTGGTTACCAGCCAGTGGTAAGTAATGTAAGTAATAGACGGGTTCTAAGCCCCTTTTAAGATTTTTTTTTAACTGCAAGAGATTTCGCAAGCACAGCGCTGCTCAGGCAAAACCTAAAAAGATCAAAAAGTGACAACCACCAGGTATAAAAATGTAATTACACACCAAGTGTCCATGAGAAATCGGTGTAATGTCTGAAAAAAGGGACAACATGCTCCATGTGCCTTCACATTGGATAAGATACACAACAAAGGTACAGAAAGGAAGTGTAGGAGGAAAGAAAGAGTACATGTAGTGCATGAGGATAACATTGTCGGTGGAGCCTCATCAGAGATAATAAGGGTGAAAGGCAGCTGAGTAGAGTTTCGTGTGAGTCCTGCGCACATAAATATCAGGCAAGTGGAAACATACTCCATTGCCGCCAGGAAGCAAATGTGACAAGAATACATTTAAGGTATGTGTGAGAGAAGCTAGACCCCAAATCTTGTACAAAGGCTACCTTGCCACTTAATGAGACATATTGTGATACAAAGTACAGTGCACAGAAGAAATTGGTGCACACACTTTCAACCTCATTTAGAGTACACTGTGGCAATGTGTTTTCAGAGAGAAATTATACATAAATTGGGTTTTAAATCCTGGAAGCATATTTGAAGTTTTTCCATATTATTGCATTCCTATGATATTTTACTACCAACCTTTTTCTGATGGTAACTCTGAGCTTCCTGAGTAGAAAAATCATGTGGTAAACAGATTGTTGCAAATCTGTAAATCCTGTAGTGATCAAGCAGTAACGTAATTACCACATTAGTGTATTACAGCTTGAATTTGCGCCCAACTATAAAAGAGCCTGTTTGTTCACGAAAAACTGCAGCTACTATGTGCAGGTACACAACTACTTTCAATAGGCATGTAAGTTAAGGAGTTTTCCAGGGTATTATATGATTATGAAATTTCATATATAACATTTCTGGCCTACACTAATACTAATACCTTAACACTCAGCATTCGGCAGCTAACTGTAACTAACAGAACTCCTACATTCACATAAGACGTATGTGCTACAAGGGTTTCCATCACCAGTACTGTGAAGCCAGTAAACCAGTCATCCCCAAATGAACAGGCATGGAATAACTAAAGAGATCTGTCACACACTGCTGGGCAATTGGAGGACTTGAATCTAGTCCACCACTGTAGGTCCCTAATATTTTTGCATCATATACACTAAGGGAATTTGTTTGCATCCCACAATGACACACAAATGTAATGATAGTAACAATCCCATCACAGTAGATGTCCCCACCTCTCTCCTTCCCTTTCAACCCTAGAGACTTCTTACTCCTCAGCTTCCATCTAGAAGACAGAACCGACCCTTTCTACATAGCACTCTTTGAAAGCCTGAACAACATTGGACTAACCCAGCTCATCATAGAACCAACACACATGAGAGTACACAGACTGGATCACATCTTCCCCACCAATTACAGCATTTAAAAAAAAAGAAAATATTTCTGTTTATTGAAATGTTTTAACACGGTTATACAAAAAAACAAACCAAATGTCATGGCAAATAGTACAAGCGTAGACCGTACATTGATCTGCTGGCACCGTCAGTTCTGTCAAATAAACAATGACTTTAAATGCTCAGAAGGTCAATAAGAAACAATTCAAGAAAGAAACATGGTGAAAAGAAAAGAAGAAAGGAAAAAGGTAAAAACACAGTTGAGGTAATACAGGGGAGGATATATGGGGTGGGTGGAGGAGGCAGCCACTAAGAGAAGGAGGAGGTGATAGGAGCTCTTACCCTGATGGCTCCATTGACCCCCCACAAGAGTGAACTACTGCAATGCGGTGCACTCAGTACTCAAGATGAGGAGGCTTTAGGTAGGGGTTCATATCACACGCTACTGTGCATTCAGAGCACCAGGTACAGAGGCCTCTACCTCCGCCTCACCGTGCAGTTGTAAAAACTATTCTAAAGGTGACCAAATATCTTTGGGACGTGACCCGGCTGGCATCAGGTTCCAATACGCCTTCAAATTATCCTGGCAATAAGCAGCATCCTTAAGCCAGTCAGCCAGTCTCGGGACCGGGTGATGGCCCCAATGAATTGCCACCCGTCGTTTACCCAGCAGGAGTAGGAGGGCAGATAGTTTCTGCAGCTCCAGGGGGATCTCCTTATCATAGCCCAGCAGCACTACCAGGGGAGTACGCTGAGGCCAGTGATCTCATCAATAGCGTCAAAGACTGTATGTCAGAAACGACCCATTCCCGGGCAAGACAAAGCCAGATGAAGGAAGTCGGTGCTCGGCTCCGAGCATCTGACGCAGCAGGGATCTTCTAGGAGGCCAAGCCTATGCAGCCACTCAGGGGTACAATAAAGCCTGTGAAGATATTTAAAGTGCACCAAGAGTAGCCTATAGTTGGGCGAAAGCGCCCGAGCCTGAGTACAGCAAAAGTGCCACTGAGACTCTGTGAATGGCTCTGCCAGGGTATCTGCCCACATGTTATGGGCTCCAGGGAATTGACAGCATCAAGTACAACTCTACATCACTGCTCACATGGACTGACCACTCCAACATGGATGACCAAATCAACCCACTGCAAGCCAACACACCCACAAGCGGCAACCTACCCAGCCGCAGCTGCGGCAAAATCTCAGAAGCAGACTGACTCAACACCCTCAGCATGAATCAACCTAATCCCATGGACAACCTCAATGAAGACATAACCAACTTCAACAACTGGACCAAGAACTGTGAAGACTCCCTTGAACCCATCAAACCCAAGAAGCAAAGAAAAACCAACAAGCATGCCAGCTGGTACACAGAAAACCTTTGAGACTCCAAACGGCACAGCAAACAGCTAGAAAGAAATAGGAGAGCCAGCCACAAAACCACCTACAAGGCTGCACTCAGGGACTACCAGCAACAAGTGATAGATATCATGAAAAGGGCGCTAGCTGAATTCTTCAAAGGGAGTGCCAGCAGCTGCAAAGAGATCTTCTTGATTATTAAGGACTTCATAACAGCGCCAGTCTCTGTAAACAGCATCATCCCCTCCCAAGAACACTGCAATGACCTATTTGACTTCTTCCACAATAAAATTGCAAGCATCTACAGCAACTTTTCACACTAACCAAGCCCCAGCAATCTCATTGCCAACCTGCCCACCACCACTCAAAACGGCCACATGACCAAATGGGAAACTCTCACCAGAGAAGACACAGTGATGATCATAAAGTCCATCCATTCAGGGGCCCCAACAGATCCATGCCTCCACCACATCAACAACCTGGGTTCAGCACCAAACAGCACCACCCTCACCCACATCATCAACACCTCCATCACATCTGCCACATTTCCAGATGACTGGAAGAATGCAGCAGTCAACGCAATTCTCAAAAATCCATCGGTCGACCAGAACCAACTCAGTTAATTCTGTCCAATCTCCCTGCTCCCCTACCCAGCCAAAGTGGTAGATAGGCCATCAATAAGCTACTCACAACCCATCTCGAACTACACCAAATGCTGGACAACACTCAGGATTCAGAAAAAAACATAGCACTGAAACAGCACTCATCGCAGCCACTGATGACATTCAGATCATCCCTGAGTGAGGAGAAACAGTGGCACTCATTCCGCTCGACCTCTCAGAGGCACTGAACACAGTCTTCCACAACACACTCATCAGAAGACTCCATGTGATTAGCATCCAAGGACCAGCACTCAACTGGATCTGCTTTTTAATCACAGGAAGAACCCAAAGAGTGAGACTGCCACCCTTCACATCGGAGACCAAGAGCATGTTCTGCAGGGTCCCCTAAGGATTGTCCCTCAGCCCTACCCTCCTTAATGTCTACATGACACTGCTCGCCAACACCATCCAACCCCAAGGCATCAACATTACCTTCTACGCCGATGACACCCAACTCATCCTCTTCCTGACAGATGAGACAACCACTACCAGAACCAGCTTTACCAACTGCATCACCATGGTAGCAGAATGGATGAGAACTAACGACTTGAAGTTCAACCACGACAAGATGAAAGTACTGGCCTTTGGATACAAGACCTCCCCACAGGATATAGCATAACAACAACTAAGCCAGCTCAGGCCCATAATTGTACACAACATTTCTGATTGGACAACCCAATGCAGTAACCACCTAGACAGACTATAATCAAACGAAGTACCATAATGGGTCCTGCAGAGCTCTTCAAAGCTGCCAGCATACTAAAATAGTGGGATGCGAATCACGACTCAAGTCAAGAATAATCCCAGAAGACGTAGAAGTGCTGGAGATCCAAGGAAGCACCCAAGGTAAGTAACCAGGAACCCCACGGAGGCCGTGTGCAGAGTGGGAACACGACCGCGGGCTCAAATCAAGTCAATGGATAAGTCGCAGTTACAATTTTAAAGAAGAAAGACCCTTCCCTGTGGACCCTGAAGAAACCCCATGGAAAACAGAAGGGTGGAGAGCCACCCCACCCGTGGGTACCCTAGGAACCAGGATACCTACACCAGGGAAGCCGGGTGCATAGGTGCGAAGTGGCGTCTGAAACCGCAGTCGAACTCAATGGAGGACTTCAGGAAGATGCCGCTGGCGAAGAAGGTGAAAGTGTCTGGTGGAACCCAAAGGTGGATTCAAGATTAGAAGTACCTGAAAGCAGAGGGGACAGAGTCTATGCCACTCAAGAGTGACCAGGAGGCACGGAAGCAGGATGCCCACCAATGTTGGGTGTTGCAGGAGAGTTGACGGTGACCTTGGAGCTGCAGCTGTGTGGACCAGGCGATGCTGTGGAAGACCAGGAGCCATTCACGAGCTATCCCACGTCGGATGTCGAGAGTTGAGGGGTGTCTGTCGGGAGCACCAACAAGCCTTGGCAACTGCAAACAACGTGGCAAGAGAAAATGGTGCAGTATCGGGACCAGCAAGGTCCAAGTGACTCACCACAAGCAGGGGAGTCAAAGTAGGCCCAGAGCAATCAGGGGAGCCCACTTGAGTCAAAGAAGACCCTCAAAAGGACCCACAAGCTGGAGGCACTGGAGTCGCAAGAGGACCTCGAGCAGCTCACCAAAGATGCAGGCCCACAGTGCAAGAGATGTGGTGAGGATAATGATCTTGGTCACAGGAGATTCTTGAGGTTGAGGCTACTTGGAGCCCGAAGATCTCTGAGGAAGAGAGCCAGCAAGCCTTTGCAATGGTAAGTCGACGCTGTACACAGGGTTCGGTTCCTGCGGTTCTGACGAGGGATACTGGCCTCAAACTCAGTGAGAAGACAGTGCAGGCTTCGAGAGAATTGAAGAACCGCCACCTGAATTGCTGAGCCTTTCGGAGTCTGTGAAGCCCAGGATCAGTAGACCAGTAAGCCTTGTTGCGGTGCCTCCAGATGCAGGGAAGTGACTCCTTCACTTCAAGGGAGATTTCTTCAGGTGTCTTGGATGTGCACAGAGGATCCTGTATGGAGCACAGGCACAGAAGTTGCAGCAGACGAGCAGGACAAGGAGCAGCAGGAGTCTTCCCAGTTGCAGTCTTGGTGCCAAGAGCAAAGTCCAGCAAAGTCCAGAGTGCCCAGACGGTCAAAGAAGAAGTGGTGTCTGATCTGAATCTTGTCCCACAACGAATCTAGGGACCCACCCACAGGTAAGCCCTTAAGTACCCTAAGGAAAGGGGTTGGGGCGATTCAGAGGTCCCTCCAAGGGGAGGGGTCAGACAGTGGGGAGGATACTCCCATGTCCTTTGTCCAGTTTCACACCAGAGTGGGAGCCAATGGCTCCCTGAGCTGGTTTGAACAGGAGTATGCAAGGAGGGCACCAAAATGCGCCCTTCAAGCAGACTGAGTGGCGCTGGCAAGCGCCCCCACCCTGTCCTAATACACTAAGTCCTGTCTGAGAGGTGGTCACACCTCCCTGTGACAGGATACCTATTGTCCTGCCTTCCTCTGCTCGAGCTTGGCTCAGAAGCAGGAGGGCAGAATCGTGTCTCTGGTCGGCAGCAGCCATAGTTTGCTGTCCGGGTCTAGAAGACTGGTACCGGGAGCACTGAGGGCCTCCCGGAGGAGCTTTACAGTGCATGAAATCATACCTCCCACACCGTTTACGGTATGATTCCGACCTGTTTGATACCAAACACAACAGGGTTTGTTCCAGCCAGTTTAGAGATGATCATCGCATAATGATGCATGGCCACTCTATATATCGTAATGGCTGCTGCACTTACAACCGGGGAGAATGGACTCCGAAGGTCGTAGGGGTGCCCTGCTCATGCAGGGGCACCCTCACACTTAGAACCGAGCACCCTGCCTTCAGGATTGAAAGGCCTGCCTTAGGGGTGACTTATAGATTTTAAGCGCAGTGACCTCAGATATAGGAAAACCTAAATCTGTTGTAAGTGGTGCTAGCACCAGCTTACACAGGCTGCAATAGCAGGCCTGTAGTCACAGTTTGAGTGGTCTCCCATGGTTGGCATAATACATGCATCAGCCCATTGGAGACCCCTGGTGTACCTATGCCCTGGGTACCTCAGTACCATATACTAGGGACTTATAAGGGTACACCAGTATCCAATCTGGGATGTACCTAAGTACTCACCATAACCAATTTAGGGAGAAAGCACAGAGACTGTGGTCCTGATTAGCAGGATCCAGACTAGTCAGAAACAGCACAACACCAGCCAAACATGTGGGGGTAACCATGAAAGTAGATCCTACTTTCCTACAGATACCAATTACCATATACCTTAAGAGGACAGTGCACTGACCCTGGGCCTGGTTAGCAGAGCCCAGGGCACTTTCTGAGTCAGTAACCACTAATAACAGTGAAAAAACCGGGGCAATCAGGGCAAAAAGGATGACTTTCCCTCACTATTACCCCCCCCCCCCCACCCCCCCAGGAAATTTGCTACTTGAGCTGTGGCAGCCTATTGCAAGGCTCTTTTCAACTCTAGCCCAAGGATTCTTTTGTCTATAAGTTCCCAATTCAAGGAAAGTCCTGCAGTGACCACTTAATGCTTATCCCAGCCCTACATGGCATCTTCATTTCCTGTTTCACACCTTTTCAGTATAAAAGGAGAGAACTGAGCTCAAGGATCTGCTTCACAACACAGTCGCTCTATTTTGTGACCATTACATCACCCTCTTGTCTTCAGATTTTTGATCCCTTTTGTTGTTTTCAGTACTGTGTGTGCCTCCTTCTTCTGAGTTCTTTTCTGTTCATCAGGATCTCCTGGATTCTTCATCCTTCTTCCTCCAGCTCCTGGCCTGGATCTTCCACTCTACTGAGTTCCTGGAGGATTTTTAGGCCTTTGTGCTTTTTCCTCCAGTTTTGGGATTCCTTCCAACAGACATCTTTTTCTATTGTGTTGAGCAAGGTGTCCAGGTCAAAAACTAAGAAACCTTGCTTGTGCTCATCACTCACCAGCAGGTTATAGCCAGGATGCCTCACCTGACTGGTAAGGATCTCTCAGTGGATTGGACCAGAGGTCTTGAGGAAGGCGGGAAGGATCCCTCAGTATGGGCAGGGGTCCTTAGCACAAGTTGGACCTGAGCGCTCGAAAGCTGAACATAAGCCCGGATTTGGTTGAATAGAAGCCCCCTACATGGAAGGTTTGACAAGTGCCCTCAAGATTGAGAGCTAGGTAGGATCTCTAAGCACTGCAAGATGCCCTTTAGGATAGGTGGAAGCCCATAACTTGTGGGATCAAGAGGCACCCTCAGCAATGCAGCCTGGAAAACAGCCTTCAATGCGCTTGTTATGAGTAGAGGTAGTGAGCAGCCGCAAAAACCATATGAAAATTTGAGGGAAGACTTTCAAGTTTCTGTGAGAAAAGAAGATAAAAGCTATTACGACTACAATGAACATTATTCAATGGTACAAAAAGTACATCACCTTGTCCTCAATGTGTTTATTTCCAACATTCCTCGGTGTTTAGAAAACAAACTGACTTGATTTCCCAGTGTAGTAGCAAGAGAGCCATGGTTCTGGTTTAAGCACGCAAAATGGACTCCCTGCTAGTTAAATACAGCCATTATTTTGGGGCAAGAGGCACTGAACACCAGTGGGCTCCAGCGCCACTACACCAACTGCACTGTTTATATCCAGGGCCCTGGGTTTCTGGCTCCATCAAACACATATCTCTTCAGCTTCAATTTGTGAGCTATGGTATCCAGGGAGCACATTGTACAACCATCTTACCACTTCCACCCGACCCCGCCTCACCCTCCACCCCTTCGCTACAGACATTTCTCAGCAGCCTTTCTGCGATCTGACATCAAGGTAATTGGCTACTGCTGCGTCTCTGTCTCCCTGGCTCCCGCCTTCTTTCATTCCTTGGTCACGTACCTGCCGCCCCCCTTACTTTTTTATGTATAAATAGAAGATTTACTATATTGTATTTGCAATAGTATCTACATTTTTTAGGGTGCTTCTTTTACTTTGTTGCTCCCTTTTACAGATTTGTTCTTACAAACTTCCACTCATTGAATTTCGGAGTATAACGTTTTTTGGACATCAAGATAGCTATATGTGACGGACAGTGATACTTGGACTATATATTTGTCGAGCTGGTGGGTTCTTTTTATAATTATTTATATTATTTTTTTTTCAAGTACTGTGGCCTACTCTTTGGGCTAGAGTTCTCTGGTTTTGTTCCCCCGGGTGAAACATGAATGTCTTTATGATCTTTCACACAATTTCTACGAGATCTTTCACTTATATGCACATTTCTGGATGTGAATAATTGAATGGATCACTTTTTCATTAGGGTGAAAAAAAAAATGTGCACAAAACTTTTAGCATATCCTTTATGGATATATGTTCTACTTGGTCTTGGTTCTTTCGTTTGGGCTTCTTTCCTTGTGATTTTTCTTTGGCTTCTTTGCAATTAGTGTATATTGCACTTTACATCTATATTTGCTAAAAACATCATTTTACAATGTCCAGCCTTTTTGCTGTGACCCATAGAGCAATGTACATAACCAACTGTTTCCATCTTATTGAAAACTTTGTACATATCACAACAATGTGTATTCTATCTTCATTTCAGCCTTGAAAAAGTCTTGTGAATAAGACGAAACACGTGTCGGCTGATTGTTGTGAAGGCTGATTGTTGTGAAAAAAGGAATAAAAACGACAGTGGAAACTTACTATTTATCTGGACTTCCATATTCATTTCTGTTAAGAGAAGAGAGAATCTCAACTTTGTAATCTGGCCTGCAATTGGAATTTGTGAGCCAATCAGAACTATCTTTGTACTGTCAGTAAAATTTAGTTTGATGACTTAATGGTCTATGAATATACCTAAGAGAGTGCTGTAACAAGGTTCTAGTAGTTCATATTCGTTCATTCCTTTCTTGTTTTTGCCTGGAAATTGAGGCACATATGGAAAATCTAGGGTCATTTACAGCTTTACAAAAGTCGGAGGATTTTCTAGACAAAAACCTGTGCTGCAGATATGGGCTGTCCCTCGTCATGAGTACTTACCTCTGTGTGAGGCACATGAGAGGTGAGAAAGCTGCAGTGCTTTGTAACCAATGTTTTCTTAAGACTTTTTTTTTAATGTATTTCTTCCTGGAAATCCATACAAATTGTATATAAAGAAATAGAGACTGCGGTTTCCAGGCCAGTAGAGAACCATGTTCTCCTATCTTGGGTTCACGTGTGATTTATTATTAATCAGGAAGATATCTCAGCCAGAGGAAAGATCACTCATTATTTTATGCTATCGAGTTTTAAATCAAATAACTACCTTCGGGTTGGGTAATAAATCAATAATTCCACTGCTTAAAGACAAAGCAGTTTTTAGTATGTGCCATAAAATAATCATTATTATTAATGCATGCCGGGCTTTTTTTAGAGCGTGTTTGACATGTGTGAACTGCACAGGACTGCACCATCCTGCCAGTGCATTTCCTACTGACTATTTCATGCCACTGCTGTACACAATAAAACTAACCCACGACTCCTACCTGGCCCTCGGTCCCTGTCACTAACGACGCTGTTTACATTGCTGCGCTTTTCGCCTTCACGTGATTGCAAACAGGTATGTTAGGTTAATTAGGTCAATGGATGCAAATTAACACTAAAGTACCCAGAATGCAATATGTTTTCACACAAAAGGCTAGAATTGGGAACAGTGTCTGTAGTGACATGGAGTGGGTTACCCTAGGTCTAACAGTCCTTTCAGTAAGAATAAGTACAGCTTCGTTCCCCTCCAAAATGTAAATACCAACTTGCATTTACATATCCATTTGCCATGGAAACGCCACTGCACAGCACAGTAAATAACAGAGCTGTCCATTCAAAACTAAGGGCTCAATCTTGAACTGGGCAGTAAATAAGGCAGAAAGGTTGCAAATGTTTGTAAACTCAAAATTCCAACTCTGTGGATCTTCAAATCATTAACATGGCCTCTGCCCCCAACACTCACATTGCATCTCCTGCTGCTCCTCCTCTAGGCATCATTTATGGAACTTTTGCTCTTGTAAGTGACATTTCAGCGAGAAAAACAAGCATTGGCAATGCCAGTAGGTCTCACTTGCAAATTTTCAGCAAGAGACGCAATCAGCTTTTGCCAGCGCCTTAATGACTATGTTAAAAGCGTAGAAAGCCATTGAAAACATTGCTTTTCAAACCAGCTCCCACAGAGTTTGATTAAGCCTGCGTTGCATCATGAAGTGCGTTGATGCAGCATGACAACGGAAAACACATTACATCATGCAACAGGGTGGCCATCTTGAAAGTATAGAAAGCAATATTTTCACTGCGTTCTAGGTTTTCAATCTAGACATTGGCAGTGGCAGTGCATTGAAAGTTTGGGAGCGACATCCAATCGGTCACAAAGGCCGCCATCTGAAACATCACCAAAGGGCATAGGGAGGGCACGAGGGAAGGGCTGGGATGAGATGTGGAGATTAAAGTGTAGAGTGCGAGCACATTCTGAAAAAAGGAGACATTCAATCCAAAGAAGTTATAATCAAATTAAAACAATGAAAAATGTAGTTTCATCATGTCAACAGTGGAAGGCAATTACACAGCAACCAATCACAGACATGATGAAAGAGCAATGCTCTGCGATATGATCATACACAGTAGAGACAAAATAGCAACAAATCCAAAGCACAGGATTGCAAATTGACAACATTGACAACACCGTCATCCAATGGGAAAGGAGAAAGAGGCTGGCAAAGCATGGAATACAATACTGCCTGCTAGGGACAGTAAAAGCTGTCCATATCGTAACTGCAATTACGACGACACTGCGTTTGGAGATCAGGATCAGATTTTGCGTGCAAAGGCGCTCACCTTCTCCAAGCGTAAGTCTGACTTAGATCTGGAAAATATTTTTTCGGGCACGGACAAGAGACATTTCCCATCATTGTTCAGCTGCTTGGGATTGGTCACATGGATTTGATCCAACCTGTTTTGCAGAAAGAAAGTGTCCAACTGTCATTGCCTCCTCGGTCTATTCGCTACTGCAAGTCCTCCTCCAATGTGGACAAAGAAAACACAGGGTGTCCTTTCGCAAGATGCATGATTTCAACTATCTTGGTGGCAATGTGGCAAAGAGAGAATTGAGGACTTGTTCTTCAAACATGCTCAAAGCATGTAACATGGGATCAGAGAAGCCCAGTTCTTGGGTGTGTCCCAGCTGTTGCACTATACTGCACTAGATATCTTTTCCTAATTGGACTCCATTTCTGATGTGCCATGGGTGGCCCCATATTTTTCTGCAGCATAGAGGTCCCCCCAAGAACTCCTGTTTGACATTAAAGGGTCACGTGAATGTGATGGTGCTATACATAAGAAGAAGAGCAACACCTCCTCATACAAAGGAACATCTCTTACCCTTTTCCAAACAAAGTTGGCCCTTCTGTTCCTCGTTTGTCTTTCAGCTGTCACTCATTTTGATGACTCACTAATGAACCATTTATTCAAGGGGCTTCTTTTATTTTCTGGTAATAGGTTTAGAATAAGTATTGCAAATAAATAGATGCGTGGCATCCTTATGTGTTGATGTATTGCTTGTCTGTTCGACCATGCATGTACGTTCTACTCTATGGTGCTCCAGTCAGTCCAGTCTCCACGGTTCTGGCACAGACAGAGCTGACCCTAGGACAGCAAGAGATAAGCTGCAGCAAAATCCTTTCATCCAAGGAGGCCAGTTCACAGCAGGTGATTGGTTTAGGACTGGGGTGTCTGTTTCTCTAAGAACAAGTAGAGGGATAAGCCTGGCTGAAGATTACTTCTGAGGGCAAGGGGAAATAAAACAATTACCTTTCAAAAATACAAGCAGCAGATTATCTGGTGAGTAATAGTAAAAACTGCAAGTTTTATATGTGCTAACAGAGGTGACTTGCTGTTTGTTTTAAAGAATGTTTTCGCTTTGAATGAATTTTAAGTTTAATTAGTCCTTCGAGTATGAAAGAGATACATGTCACATACAATGTGTGAAATTTACATTTAAATGTTCTTTTGATATTAGTGTGTCATGCTATTTATTACATTTGTTGCTTTTGAATAGCATTCAAGCAATGAGTATTATGTGTCAGAGCACTAATAAAAATATTACATGATCATAAATATCGTACTATTTAAGTCCCAGCAAAAGACAGCTTCAGCTGTCTGTTTGCGAGACCTATTGTTTCCAATATACATATAGTGGGCTTTGAGTCAGCCCCTTGTCATGACTGGATGGCTTTGTTGTCTATCTTCCTTCTCTGCTCCTGATTCAATGGCTTTCCTCCCTATTCATGTGTATGATCCACCCAGGAACATGTTGGTCTCACAGTGTTCTGGTTGATGTGTATCCCTATACTGCTGACCTCGCTTGCATTCAGGGAACAACTTTTCTCTTTTTGTCTAAGCACTAACTGGGAGTGCCTGTGTTTTCTTACCAAATCTCCCTTGTGCTGCTACCCCCTTAGACTTTGCCCCACCCCCTCGCTCTCCATGCTGCTCATACCTTCTCTCTACATCTCAATCATTTTTTTGATTACTTCCCCACCACAACCCCAGTCCTTGCTTCATCCTCCACCCCAATGCCAGTCACTCGTCCCGCTACCCACTCATTCCCCAACTTTGCATTATTGTATTTTAAATATTTTAATTCACTTCTCTAGTATAGGCATCTGCCATGTTAAACTGGTAGATTAAAAATGGACTGCAGCGTCATGATGAACGCTCACACGTGCGTCACAACGAATGCAAGTGCATGCATCGTGATGCTGGAGGACATCTTGGAGTGGGTTTTCCTTATTAGAATACCTATTCCATTTTTCCATTGCATACGTGCATCTGCACCTTCAGGCATGTGCATACGGCAATTGAAAAAAGGCATTGGCAAAGCAAATAGCTCTGCATTTTGGAGCTGAGACCTTGCTTGTTTTATGTACCCCTAAAATCAAGTTGATGAATTTCAAATGGGAATAATGACAATTGTAAAAGTGCCTGTCAATCACTTCATTAATTAGTGCATGTTTCATCATTCCCTATCAGCTATACCTTGCATACTGGGGTCGCTGCAGAGATCTGTAGACTTGTATCCTGCTATCTCATGTACATTTACTTTGCTTTGCAAAATGCATTATTACTAATGGTTCTAGTTAGATGTCCAAACTGTGAGCTAAATAAGTATCTTGATGACTTGCTTGTTTTTGTGTGTGTGTGTATTTTTGCGTGCGTGTGCACGCGTGTGTGTGTGTGCACGCGTGTGTGTGGGTGTGTGTGTGTGTGTGTGTGTGGTGTGCGCTATTAAGGTAGAGTCGTGATAGGTCCTACCTGTGTATACTTTGCCGATAGAAACAAAAAATCGAGGGCGGGCTTTTATCAAAGGCCTTCTTAGATTGCAATGCATGAGGTCACTGTCAGAGCAAGGTAGGAACTGACGGGCTGATTACGATGGCGGTCGTAGGCACCTCCGCGGTGCTGGCGGAAAACGTCCATTTAGTCACTACTGCGGCGGTCCTCGCGACTGCCATATTACAATGGGCAAAGATAGCCCTTTTTCCGCCCATCGCAGAGTTTTCCGGATCTGCCAGAATTTTCGTTCCGCAACGGTGCCGGAGGGAGCCAACAGGGAAAGACCGCCATGCGGAATGACGTTCCGTCCACCGGACAGATCACGATGCGTCAACCAGCCCATCAGAACGCAGCAGAGAAACCAGCTATTCGGACATGGTGGCAGCACAACTGCGCAGATAGAATCTCGAGTCCGAGCCACCTCCACACGTTCCTGGCCGCCATGGATCCTGCTCTACAAGCCCTTCCGCTGCTGTACCTGATCCACTACCAGCAGATAAGACGCTGTCGCGGTCAACACCACAGGTATGTCAAAAACATATCCCTGCATACAACCCCTGTACAACAACACACAACTGTCGCAGTGAAATACGTGTCATGTCTACAACAAATACCCTGGTGGAGACAGGAACATATCCAATAGTCCAATTGCACGTCTTGCACATAACAAATTGTCACCTCAGAATCGGGGTCACCCATCTCCATAGAAATGATTGCAACTAGCCCAGTCGTGCCGGTCATGTCACCGCAACGGTGAAGCCACGGTAAAACCTGCCCACAATGTAGTAGGAGTCCAGCACATTGTCCCAGGCAAACAAGACCACCATCACAACATCCACACCACATGTATCATAAAAGAAGCACCACTCTGCACAACATATCTGCAGCTAGAAGTCATGTGAAGGGACACTGTCTATATTGACATCTCATTAGGATCATCAGCAATTGTATAGTCACATGAGTGTGGGGTGAGGCAAGAGTCCCTTCAAAATGACAATAGTCATCATTGCAGCCAAATAAGGGTCAGTCCGCATACAATGTGGAACAGAGGAGGGCAGAGCAAGCAGGGTGTGTGTGTGTGTATTTCACAGTAGTCCAACAAGGTGTTGGAACGAGTCAGTGAGCCAAGGTAGATGACACATCATTTAAGACACCACTGCCACATAATCACAGATCAGCACAGCCCCCAAGCAGACATTGATAGGCTCATCACATACAATGGCAGACCAAATCACATAATGACAGCCCATACCATGCAACACAGTACAACATTTCTGACTCAAACAGCAAACTCAAAGTAAGCACCACTGTGCATTTGACTCACATGTGTACTGCCGCAATAAATGACACCATGTGAGTATGTCCAGTACATCAACAACACTGACTACACTGCCAACTCACAGAACACCTACACACCATTACTCCACCTCAACAAAGGTAGCACCAACTACAAAGTATTGAATGAATGCCAAAGTGTCAGGAAGGGTCCATCTTGACAGCAGTAAACTCTGACCTGAGACTCATGACAACCCTCCTCTTCCTCACACCTACCTTCCACTCATGTGAATTAAAGTGAGTAATTGAATAAATGAAGAGTCACTGTGCAGATTAACAACCTTGGAACTGTTCACACTGCATGTTAAGTCCTTGATACAGCTCACACACTTAAACTCTGCCTCATACACATACCATAAGTCAGCAGCACTATATCATAATAAGTAAACTATCCTAAAGTGGAGTGCACAGTGCAGGAAAAGCATGTAGAAATGACTGGTACCATTTGTACCTGACATTCAAGAGGTACCACATATGACACTACACTTAGGACATCAAATAATACATGGGTGGCACAGAGATTAAAATTGAAGGAAAGTAACATCTGTGCAGTATCCCTGTGATACAGCAATGCAAGTAATGCATTGGCCCAGAATGATATGAACTGTCAAAAGCCATACAGTGACCAGCCCCTCATCTGTGTCAACTATCTTTACATGTGTATGCCACCAGCACAACACTCATGGCTCACGGTGACAGTCCCTGGCTGTCAAACCCAAGTATGACCTTCCCACATACCCCTCATCTACCCATCTCCCACCTTCACTGCTCAACACCTGGGAGAAGCACAGATAAAGGTGAAAATAAGGTCCTGTGAGTTCCCTGATAACCAATGCCACACCCTGGTGTGTATCTACAAATGTCTGAGTCCCACTCAGGGATGTCTGAACCAATGCTGATCCCAAACCAATTGCCAAACATATGTTTCACAAACTACATCAAAAGAAGTCCAACAAGCTTGGCCATGTGCAGCCAAAGAGTGGATAGGCAATGTGATCCTAGACAACCCTGGAATAGATAACATTTCTCCTCTGGCCAACTGCACAGTCAATTATAAACACAAACTGTGTGCAACCAGACAAATCTGCAAACACCGACATAGACCCTCCACCAGTTAAAAAGTGAGGATGGTGTCAATGTATAGCACAAGCATTCACATGCACAATCCTGACAAGTGACTGTTCAAATATAGGAGGCTGTTAGAAATGGGATCTCTAGTTGGCAAGGGCTTGCACCTTTGTCCAAGTAGGGACCCTTTCTTCCTAGTCAGGGTAAGGGTGTTACACTCGTGAAGTAACCCCTGCTCACCCTCGTGGTAGCTTGGCACGAGCAGTCAGGCTTAATTCAGAGGCAGTGTGTAAAGCATTTGCACATAACCAACAGTAATACAGTGTAAGCACTACAAACGGACACCACACCAGTTTAGAAAAATAACCAATATTTTATATACTCAAGACAAGACCAATTACGACAAAAATCCACAATACTATACTTTACGAATGAATGCTTGATACGTTAACTTCTTCTTTGCAGGAATAGCACAAAAGCAAAGTTCGTACGAGTCGGTAGCTCCGTCCGAGCCTACCGCGATGCTGAAAACCACAGAGTCTAACAGTTCCAGCCGACCGCGTCGATACGGGCCAGCAGAGTCATGAACAGATTCGGTTACAGTACCTTTCTCGTTGTGGCTGGTACGGAGGGTACGAGCCGGTCGGCGTTCGTCGCGGTTGCGGTGCAAGACGGAGCGATGCAAGGTGCGGTGTCCCTCGATGCGGTGCAGGCAGCGGCTCGATGAGCGTCGTGCAGACGGAGTCGGTGAGTCCAAGGCGTGCGATGCAGGGTGAGACGATGCTCGATGCGGTGCTGACAGGTTGCGATGCAGGCGACCAAGCCGGAGTGCGGGAGCTGGCGTCGGACAGCGGTGCGAGTTGGAGCGGTGCATCACAGACGTGCGAGCGGTGCCCCAAATGCGGTGCGGTCACGACTCTTGAGCCAGTTGCAGCGACCTCGTCGGTCGGGTCCGGTTGGTTCAGTGAAGCGATGCGATGCGAACTGCGGTGCCCACAGGTCACGGTGCAAGCAGCGGCTCGATGTTGGCGGCGTCGGACGTCGCCCACGGTGAGACCAGGGTTGCGATGCGAAGCGGGGCGATGCGGTCTGCGGTGCAAACAGGTCACCGGCCAGGGATGGATTCGGTTGACGGAGTCGGTTGCAGTTCCCTTCCTCTGTGGCAATTGAAACAGCGTTCCAGAAGCGGTACCCAGAGGCTTGTGAAGTCTTTGTAGTCCCTGAGACTTCTTAACAGGAGGCCAGCTCGGTTCCTGGCCCTTGGAGATACTCAGCACAAGTTTGTAGAAAGTTCAGTTCTTTCACTGCCCAAGGCAGAAGCAGCAGCTGCAGGCCAACCCACAAAGCAACAACACAGCAAAGGGGCAGTACTCCTCCTGGCAGCTCTTCCAGCTCTTCGTCTTGGCAGGTTCCTTGATTCCAGCGAGATCTAAATTCATGGGGTCAGGGCCCCAATATTTATATCCCAAATTCCTTTGTTCTCTGAAGGCAGAGAGGCCTTTGCCTAGTCCAAACCAGTTCTGGAGCACTTTGTTGACAAGTCTCCGTCCCTTCTTTCAGTGAGTAGGCCAGGGACATCAGACGCACCACAGGAGGTGGAGCCAGCATTGTGGAGGGAAGGCACTGTCCTATTCAGGGCCCAGGTGCGACCCCTCCCACCCATCTACATGTAGATCTGGCTATTCAGCCCTGTGCTGACTCACCCTGTCTCCTGGCATCCCCCAGCCCCTGTCACTCACACTCCAGACAAGGAATACACAACCTCGCAGAGGCAGGCTTGGATGGTTAGACAAGAAAATACCCACTTTCTAAAAGTGGTATTTTCAAACACAGAATGTTAAAACCAACTTCACTAAAAGCTGCATTTTATCATTCTGAGTCCAGGCATACTAAACTCGACTTCCTACCATGTTCCCGGGGTCAGTTAGGATTATAAGCTGTAATAATCAAAACTGCCCGTTCTGGCCTAGGGGGAACAGGTAGCCTTGCAATAGTGAAAAACGAACTAGGCTGTAATTCACTATCAGGACATGCCGCACACACCCGGGCATGTCCTACCTTTCGCATACAACGCACTCTGCCCACAGGGGTACCTTGGGCCTACCTTAGGGGTGACTAACATGTAGCAAAGGGAAGGTTTAGGGACTTGCAAGTGTGTGCACTTGCCAAGTCGACATGGCAGCCCCAGGCTGCGCACAGGCTCTGCGATGGCAGGCCCGAGTTACATTTTACGGGCTGTTTGCATGGGTGGCACAATCCAGTGCTGCAGCCCACCAACAGCATTTGGTCTATAGGCCCTGGCACTCGCAGTGCACTTTACAAGGGACTGACAGATAAACCAAATAGGCCAATCATGGAAACACCAATCCATAACGCATTTTAAACAGGAGCACTTGCACTTTCCCACTGGACAGCAGTGAGGAAAGTGCGCAGAATCATTACACCAGCAAAAACAGAGTCAAAACCGGGAGGTCAGAAAGCAAAAAGTCAGGGGAAACACGCCAAAAGATGACAAGTCTAACACATGTCCCCTCCAGCTGAAAGTAGGGAGAACTACCCAACCCCATTGGAGTTCTCTTCACTAAGGCGGAAGAACCTGGACAGACCATCTGCGTTGGCGTGTTCTGTACCAGGACGGTGTTCCACCGTAAAGTCCATTCCCTGTAGGGAGATGGACCACCTCAGCAGTTTTGGATTCTCACCCCTCATTTGCATCAACCATCTGAGGGGCCTGTGGTCTGTCTGAACCCGGAAGTGAGTCCGAAACAGGTATGGTCTCAACTTCTTCAGTGCCCAGACCACAGCAAAAGCTTCCCTTTCTATGGCACTCCACCTCTGTTCCCTGGGAAGTAGTCTCCTGCTAAGGAAGACTACAGGCTGATCCAGGCCCTCTTCGTTCAGTTGTGAGAGCACCGCTCCCACACCATGCTCTGAAGCGTCAGTCTGCACGACAAATTCTTTGAAGAAGTCAGGTGCCTTGAGCACGGGCGCCGTGCACATGGCTGCCTTCAGGGCATCAAAAGCTTTCTGGCAGGACTCAGTCCAGAACACTTTCCTGGGCTGCCTCTTAGAGGTCAGCTCTGTTAAGGGGGCAACGATGGTGCCATAGCCCTTAACAAATCTCCTATAGTAGCCGGTGAGACCTAAGAAGGCTCTCACCTCTGTCTGGGTCTTGGGGGGTCCCCAAGCCAGAATGGTGTCAATCTTGGGTTGTAGGGGCGCCACCTGGCCGCTTCCTACCTGGTGTCCCAAGTACACCACAGAACCCTGCCCGATCTGGCACTTACTGGCCTTGATCGTGAGGCCTGCACCTTGCAGAGCCCTCAACACTTTCTCAAGGTGCTGTAAATGTTCTTTCCAGCTGGAACTGAACACAGCAATGTCATCCAGGTAGGCGGCACTGAAATCCTCCAGCCCAGCCAACACCTGATTGACCAACCTCTGAAAGGTGGCAGGGGCATTCTTCAACCCAAAGGGCATCACCCGGAATTGGTAATGACCTTCTGGGGTTGAGAATGCTGATCTCTCCTTGGCCCCATCGGTTAAGGCAATCTGCCAGTACCCAGACGTCAAATCAAACGTGCTGAGGAACCGGGCAGCTCCCAACCGATCAATGAGCTCATCAGCTCTGGGGATGGGGTGCGCGTCAGTCCTGGTGACGGCATTGAGCCCAAGGTAGTCCACACAAAACCGGAGTTCTGGAGTGGCACCGGGCACCGCAGCCTTTGGGACCAAGACCACTGGGCTGGCCCAAGGACTGTGGGAGGGCTCAATCACCCCTAACGCCAGCATCTTAGAGACCTCCTCCTTGATGCTGGCTCTGACCCGGTCAGTCAACCTGTAAATCTTGTGCTTCACAGGATGGCTGTCACCAGTGTCCACGTCATGGGTACACCAGTGAGTAACACCGGGGGTCAGAGAGAACAGTGGGGCGAACTGTCCCAACAACTGGCGACAGTCCCCCTGCTGCTCCTGAGTCAGAGTAGGGGAGAGGATCACACCCTCTACTGACCCATCATGCTCCTTGGTAGACAGGAGGTCAGGGAGAGGCTCACTCTCCTCTTCCACCCCATCATCTGTCGCCAAGAGCATACTCACTTCGGACCTCTCAAAGTGGGGCTTGAGGCGGTTCACGTGAAGGACCCTCAAAGGGTTCCTTGGAGCCTGCAAATCCACCAGGTAGGTGACGTCACTTTTGCGCTCCTTTACCTCATATGGCCCAGTCCACTTGTCCTGCAAGGCACAAGGTGCTACTGGGGCCATGACCCACACTTTTTGCCCAGGTTGAAATTCGACCAGAGTGGCATTCTGGTCATACCATCTCTTCATTTCTTCCTGGCTTGCTTCTAGGTTCGCCTGAGCGAGTTTCCTGAAGCGGGCAGTTTGGTTTCTAAAGGCCAGCATGTAGCTAAATACATCCTGGGGAGTTTTCCTGGGAGCTGCCTCCCAGCCTTCCTTGACCAAACTCAGAGGTCCTCTCACAGGGTGGCCATACAGGAGCTCAAAGGGGCTGTACCCAAGAGACTTCTGAGGCACCTCCCTGTATGCAAAGAGTAGGCATGGCACGAGGACGTCCCACTTACGCCTCATGGGTTCTGTTAGACCCTTGATCATGCCTTTCAAGGTCTGGTTGAATCTCTCCAACAGACCGTTTCCTTGTGGGTGGTAAGGAGTGGTGAACTTGTAGGTTACACCACACTCCTTCCACAGGGATGTCATATACTTCGATATGAAATTGGTCCCCCTATCGGAAACCACCTCTCTGGGGAATCCCACACGGGAAAAGATCCCCATTAACGCCCGGCCCACCACTGGCGCCGTCGTTGTCCTGAGAGGGATTGCCTCCGGGTACCGGGTGGCATGGTCCACCAAGACCAGGATGTACCTGTTGCCCATGGCTGTCTTGGGATCCAGTGGCCCCACAATATCCATCCCTACCCTTTCAAAGGGTGTTCCAACAACAGGAAAAGGTTGGAGAGGAGCTTTGACCTTCCTCCCACTCTTACCACTTGCCTGGCAAGTTTGGCAAGACCTACAGTGTGCATCTGACTGCCTTCGCATTTGGGGCCAAAAGAAGTGGGTGACAAGCCTGTCAAAGGTCTTGTCCTGCCCCAAATGTCCTGCCAAAGGCACGTCATGAGCCAGACCCAGTAGGAAGGTCCTGAAGCGCTGGGGTACCACCAGCACACGGGCTGACCCAGGCTCAGCAACCTTAGGCTCACTGTATAGGAGACCACTCTCCCAGTAGATCAGATGTGACCCGGACTGATTACCAGCTGCCTGGTCTGCAGCCTGCCGCCGCAGACACTCCAGAGTAGGGCACTCGTTCTGCTCCCTGCAGAACTCCTCCTGGTGGGACCCCCTTCTTGCTGCCAATGGGTCAGCTCAGAGATGTCTCCCAGTTCGGCTACCTGCTCCCCTGTAGGCACCGGGGCGTCCCCTCGAGGTCCGCCTCCTCCCGGTCCGTGGGAACTTCGGGGCCGGTTTCCGCGCCCCCTGCCCTTTCTCTTGGCAGGGACTTGGGCCACTGTTTCAGGCTCCAAGTCCTCTTGATCACCCTTTCTGGCTGCCATTGACCGAGTAGACACGCACGCCCACTCTGGCAACCCAAGCATCTCCAAGTGAGACCTGAGCTCAACCTCCTTCCATAAGGACTGCTCCAGGTCGTTTCCTAGCAGACAATCTACAGGCATGGTAGGGCTCACAACCACCCTCAAGGGACCTGAGACCCCCCCCATTCAAAGGGAACCTGCGCCACCATACACTGGCGCTCAGAGTTGTCGACAGCAACTACTTGGTGGAATGCTCCTGGGACTACTTGCTTCTCAGACACCAGGTGACACCGGACTGAGGTCACACTGGCTCCAGTGTCTCTGAGAGCCTCTACCCTGTTCCCATTAATGGTCACCCAGGTGCTATATTTCTTTGTGTTAGGGGGCACCTGGTTTCCTGGGACCATCTCACTGTCCCCTAGTGAGACAAGGGTCATTTCTGCGGGATCCCCACCCTCCTGTGGGCACCCCTCCTCCCCAAGCGCTACACTAGCCAACACTTTGGACTGTCCACCGGTGGGTGGCTGTGTCCCCTTCGGGCACTTGGGGTCCCCCTAAAGTGACCTACCTGGTCGCATGCATAACACTTGCGTGGGGCCGGTCTCAACAGGCTTCCCTGTAGAGACCCCTTTCTTCTTATCACCGGGGGGCTGGGAACCTTTACCCTTGGTACTAGTTTGGGGCCCTTTAGAGAACTCCTGTGCTTTACCCTTGTCCCCCTCCTTTCTGCTGGGGACCCTGCCCACCTTTGGCTGAGTCTCCCCAAACGCTTTCTTGTGGACCCTGGTACTCACCCAGCGGTCCGCTTCCATAGCAAGCTTCCTGGGGTCAGTTAGCTTACTATCAACTAGGTGCTGGCGCAGATCTGCAAAACATAGACTAGACAAGTGCTCCCATGCAATCAAGTTGTAGAGCCCCTGAAAATCTGTTACGCTACTGCCCTTCACTCAACCATCCAGAGACCTGCAGAACACATCCACACATTCCAACCAAGTGTTGGCATCAGACTTCTTACTGGACCTGAACTGATCCCTGTACTTTTCAGGAGTAAGACCATACTTCGTGAGAAGGGCATCCTTCATGTCAGCATAGGTGAGGTGATACCCCTTATCCAAAGCTATCAGAGCATCCCTTGCTTCTTCCGGGAAAAGTGGCCACAATCCTGCTCTCCAATTCTCCTCAGGGACCCCATTCATGTGTATGGCTGCCTCATAACCCTGAAACCACCTTTGTATGTCATCCCCCTTCTTGAACTCCTTGCCTACGTTCTTGGGAATGTGCACAATCCTGTCTGCCTTTCTGGACGAATTGCTGCCACCATCTGAGCCTGACTTACTCCTAAGTTCTAGCTCCTTCAGTTCTCTCTCATGCTCTAAGAGCATCTTCCTCTCCTCTATGGCCAATCTCTTCTCCTCCCGCTCACTCTCCAGCCTGAGCTTCTGCAGCTCAAACTGCCTTGCTCTCCCGCCTGTCCTCCAGCTCCTCTGGGGACAGACTGCTGCTGCCTGACCTGGCGGGTTCCCCCTACCCAAAAGCACATCCACCCTGGAAATAGGCTCCTCCACCTCCTCACTGAGATCACCAGGCTGCCCATTGGCATGTCTGGCTGCTACCCAGGCCCTCAGCGCCTTCTGTAGCTCCTCCTTCCTTGTGAGGCCTTTAATTTGGACTTTCAGGTTTTTACAAATCGCTCGTAACTCCTTTACGGCGTAGGATTCCAACCTGTCCTCCTCAAAGATAACTTCCAGAGATGCAACGGATGATGCAATTGATTCAGGCATGACAAAAGTAGTGAGTTGAAAACTGGCAAGATCAAAAATAGGCCAAAAGAAAAAGAACCAGTATGTGGTACGTAATGGTCTGCGATATGGTAGTAGTGCACACCAATCACTGTAAGTCAAGTGCAAACACAAGTCCTATCCTCACCGCTGACAACCAATGTTAGAAATGGGATCTCTAGTTGGCAAGGGCTTGCACCTTTGTCCAAGTAGGGACCCTTCTTCCTAGTCAGGGTAAGGGTGTTACACTCGTGAAGTAACCCCTGCTCACCCTCGTGGTAGCTTGGCACGAGCAGTCAGGCTTAATTCAGAGGCAGTGTGTAAAGCATTTGCACATAACCAACAGTAATACAGTGTAAGCACTACAAACGGACACCACACCAGTTTAGAAAAATAACCAATATTTTATATACTCAAGACAAGACCAATTACGACAAAAATCCACAATACTATACTTTACGAATGAATGCTTGATACGTTAACTTCTTCTTTGCAGGAATAGCACAAAAGCAAAGTTCGTACGAGTCGGTAGCTCCGTCCGAGCCTACCGCGATGCTGAAAACCACAGAGTCTAACAGTTCCAGCCGACCGCGTCGATACGGGCCAGCAGAGTCATGAACAGACTCGGTTACAGTACCTTTCTCGTTGTGGCTGGTACGGAGTGTACGAGCCGGTCGGCGTTCGTCGCGGTTGCGGTGCAAGACGGAGCGATGCAAGGTGCGGTGTCCCTCGATGCGGTGCAGGCAGCGGCTCGATGAGCGTCGTGCAGACGGAGTCGGTGAGTCCAAGGCGTGCGATGCAGGGTGAGACGATGCTCGATGCGGTGCTGACAGGTTGCGATGCAGGCGACCAAGCCGGAGTGCGGGAGCTGGCGTCGGACAGCGGTGCGAGTCGGAGCGGTGCGTCGCAGACGTGCGAGCGGTGCCCCAAATGCGGTGCGGTCACGACTCTTGAGCCAGTTGCAGCGACCTCGTCGGTCGGGTCCGGTTGGTTCAGTGAAGCGATGCGATGCGATGCGAACTGCGGTGCCCACAGGTCACGGTGCAAGCAGCGGCTCGATGTTGGCGGCATCGGACGTCGCCCACGGTGAGACCAGGGTTGCGATGCGAAGCGGGGCGATGCGGTCTGCGGTGCAAACAGGTCACCGGCCAGGGATGGATTCGGTTGACGGAGTCGGTTGCAGTTCCCTTCCTCTGTGGCAACTGAAACAGCGTTCCAGAAGCGGTACCCAGAGGCTTGTGAAGTCTTTGTAGTCCCTGAGACTTCTTAACAGGAGGCCAGCTCGGTTCCTGGCCCTTGGAGATACTCAGCACAAGTTTGTAGAAAGTTCAGTCCTTTCACTGCCCAAGGCAGAAGCAGCAGCTGCAGGCCAACCCACAAAGCAACAACACAGCAAAGGGGCAGTACTCCTCCTGGCAGCTCTTCCAGCTCTTCGTCTTGGCAGGTTCCTTGATTCCAGCGAGATCTAAATTCATGGGGTCAGGGCCCCAATATTTATATCCCAAATTCCTTTGTTCTCTGAAGGCAGAGAGGCCTTTGCCTAGTCCAAACCAGTTCTGGAGCACTTTGTTGACAAGTCTCCGTCCCTTCTTTCAGTGAGTAGGCCAGGGACATCAGACGCACCACAGGAGGTGGAGCCAGCATTGTGGAGGGAAGGCACTGTCCTATTCAGGGCCCAGGTGCGACCCCTCCCACCCATCTACATGTAGATCTGGCTATTCAGCCCTGTGCTGACTCACCCTGTCTCCTGGCATCCCCCAGCCCCTGTCACTCACACTCCAGACAAGGAATACACAACCTCGCAGAGGCAGGCTTGGATGGTTAGACAAGAAAATACCCACTTTCTAAAAGTGGTATTTTCAAACACAGAATGTTAAAACCAACTTCACTAAAAGCTGCATTTTATCATTCTGAGTCCAGGCATACTAAACTCGACTTCCTACCATGTTCCCGGGGTCAGTTAGGATTATAAGCTGTAATAATCAAAACTGCCCGTTCTGGCCTAGGGGGAACAGGTAGCCTTGCAATAGTGAAAAATGAACTAGGCTGTAATTCACTATCAGGACATGCCGCACACACCCGGGCATGTCCTACCTTTCGCATACAACGCACCCTGCCCACAGGGGTACCTTGGGCCTACCTTAGGGGTGACTAACATGTAGCAAAGGGAAGGTTTAGGGACTTGCAAGTGTGTGCACTTGCCAAGTCGACATGGCAGCCCCAGGCTGCGCACAGGCTCTGCGATGGCAGACCCCGAGTTACATTTTACGGGCTGTTTGCGTGGGTGGCACAATCCAGTGATGCAGCCCACCAACAGCATTTGGTCTATAGGCCCTGGCACTCGCAGTGCACTTTACAAGGGACTGACAGATAAACCAAATAGGCCAATCATGGAAACACCAATCCATAACGCATTTTATACAGGAGCACTTGCACTTTCCCACTGGACAGCAGTGAGGAAAGTGCGCAGAATCATTACACCAGCAAAAACAGAGTCAAAACCGGGAGGTCAGAAAGCAAAAAGTCAGGGGAAACACGCCAAAAGATGCCAAGTCTAACAGAGGCCATAGCACAATTGTGAACTCAAAACAAGCTAATAAACAAGACTCCACATTGCCGCATGTGACATTCACACAAGAAATGCACAGTACAAATTCAACACACATCTGAATGCATTCAAATACACAAACTCCTCACACACAATGTTATGCTAAAAAAAACATTACACACACATGGACCTGTCAGTAGAAAGAGCCAACACAAGACAAATACTGCATCCCTCAACAACAAATACAAAGCATATCCACATACAAAAACATTACATAGCAAACTCAGCTGGACATATGGGGGACTCACACCTGGCAAGGACAATGCAACATCCACTGACAGCAGTGCATGCACAGTAAGCAGTGTGTGAACACCACCAAAACCAGTATCACACATATCTGAGTGCACCACCATGAACTTTAACATCACAAATCATCACAGCACACAGATCACATCACACTCAGGATGGGTAGCAGTACCTCAGCAAACAGATACACACTTTAGCTATCACCTACTGCTGCACAACTCAGGGAAACACATATGCATGGAACCTGACTAGAGGGCTGTGCTGGAAACTCATCTGCACTGTACATGAGCAACCATGACTGCAATCAAGTAGAAGAAAATAGCACATAACAAATTGTGAAACAGTGCTGAGGGGCACATTGGTTCTGGACACAGATCATCCTCCCACAGTATAGTGTCACACTATGGAGTGGTGGGGAGGGTCAAACACTGGCAAGGCATGGAGTGGAAGATATTAGACTGAAGTGGTGTGTACATTAGTATTGTACAGGTGAGGAGTGTACAGAGCAAAAACACATTGAGGAGTAACTCACAATGTGTAGGCATCAAAAGCTCCTCTTGGGGCTGGTATGACTCTGAATACCACAAAGTGGACAAAATAAAGTGTAAATTGACATCAATGTATGTGACACTTATAATGTTTGTTTGCCTGAGCCAGTCAGCACAGTGAGCACAAAGGTAAGCAAGAGCCATGGCTGATCACAAAACCACAACACAGACATTGCAGTGACCTACTCTGCATACTCACAAATGATGTGGACAACAAGTAGGTGTACCCTGGGACTGCAAGGTCATACCGATACACTGCACATTGCTCAAGAAACAACTCCTACATGTGTCCACAATCTACAGCAGGTGTCTGATCATGTAAACAAACAGGCACTCATCAACTGGATCATACATGTGTGTAAGGGTTATGCTCAAGGGCACATACACATCAACACTTCAGCTAATGACAGGACAATCACACTGTATGAGTACTCAAGTGCACACATTCAAATGTACCCATGTGACTATGAAGCCAGACCTACACAAGATGACTACACATCTACACTGCTGTGTACACATCAAGATAGATTCCACGGATATGACGGACCCTGTCCACCCCTCAAGTTATCATGTGAATAGAATTCTCTGCTGTTGTGATACAGCATCCAAATATGACATGTGTGCAAAACTAGAGACCCGACAATAGAATGATTAGGACAAGAGTAGACCATCACAGACAAGCATCATTGCACCCTCAAGCCTCTGAGTCAAGAAGCACAAAAGTGGCTGTAACCTCTGGCAACCTCTGCAAAAGAAAATCAAGTAGATGCCAATGTGAATGTGGCATACAGAGCATGTAACACATGAACATATACACATACATTGCACTGCATCATTAGCAAGGGCAGCGACAAAGCTCAGAACATAAATAACAGTCTTTATTACATAAACTCTGTATCGGCATCAAAAGTGCAAAACATTAAGGCCATCGGCCAGTCCAAATTTCAAGTCTGCACATGTGTGCATGAAAACTTGCGCAACAAACATGTAACACAGTCCACTGCCATGGGAATCTCCACAGGGTAGGGGCCTCAAATGGGCAGATCAGGCACCGCTCAGGGAGGAATGGGGAGGGAAGGGGGACTTGGCTTCAAAATTGGGTGGACGTTGAACTGGGAGGGGGATGATTGTCTGGGCTAGTCGGAGAAGTGGACCTGGGAGGGAGAGAACTGGCAGAGGTAGAGGGATCCGAGGATGTGGGAGCCTGAGGGCTGGTTGGACCGGGTGGAGTGGTGGCACAGGGAGGTGGAGACATGCTGTGTGGGGGCTCAGTGGCTGATGGTGAATGTGGAGGGCTGGGTCTCAATTGTTTTGGGATCCGATATACCCCAAGTGTCTTGCCACAAGTGAGGAGTCAGGTGGCCACAACAGCCTCCCTCTTCCCCGAAAGTGTAGCAGGTGGTGGTGTATCTTCCCGTGGGGATTTGCTGGACCTGGTGGTACGCTGGGGTGGGGGTTGCGTTTTCCCCTACCTCCCCTGTTGTGGAGGTACACTCCCCACTTTGCTCTCTTGTCCACGCTTCACAGGGGTGTGGGTGGGAGTCAAAGTTTTTGGTGAAACAGCCTTCTGAATGTGTTTGGGGGTAGTTGTGGCAGGCACCAGGTTCACTGCAGACAGGACAAGTGTTTGTGTGTCTTTGGGATCAGGTGTGGGGATGGGAGTGCCCTTGGAGGGTGATGAATCAGAGGAATGCAATGTGGATGCATGTTTTTGGCCTTATGTCTCTGAGTGTCCTGTGATGGGCTTTTTGTGGTGCGGTCATGTGTGCTCTTTGTGTGCTGTGGTGACGGCGTATGGTGTCTGGTTCGCTTAGAGTGCTGTTGTTGTGTGCTGCGTGTGGATGACTGGGTGCCTGAGGGCTCTGGTGTGTGTGTACTCTGGTCAGGTGGGGGCACTGGGAGTGTGGTTGCGGAAGGGACAGGAGCTGGACTGGGAGCTTGGGACTGCTGAATGGCTGCCGTCACTGTGGAGGACAAAGACTGGACAGTTCGGTGTAGGCCACCCACATCCGAATGAATGCCCTCCATGAACGCAACATCCTGTGACAACTTGTTGCCATGATCCTGGAGGGCATACAGGAGCTCAGTCAGACCCACACACAGCTGCCGCAAAATGTCTATGGCCTCCACACTGAGGGCAGCAGGGGAGACGGGCAGGGGCAGCGGTGCATGGGGGGGGAAGGAGACGCTACCCTTCTTAGGGCTGCGGGCACGGATAGCACTTTGGGGAACATCCGGGAGGGTGGACACAGGATGAGGTGTGGCGGAAGAAGATGCAGATCTTGAACTTCCTGTGCCCGCCAACACCGAGGAGTCACCGCTGGAGTGGGAAGATGTGGAGGTTGGTGTTTCTGGGCGGGAATCCTCCAGGGCACTCCTGTCCCCCTCCGAGGCACTGGTCCCCTCAGTGTCACTGAACTCCTGTGTGCCAATTGTGCCAGTAGCTTCCCCAACGGTGTTGGGCCCCTTTCCTTCCTTGCCCTCTGTAGATGCTGCAAGAGACAGAGACATAGGTTCAGTAAAGTGGCATACTCACAAACATTATATGCAATACAAATACAAATACTTTGACTGAAACTCCCACATTTAACTACTCCATGTACTGTCAGCATATTGCAAATTTGTGCAATCATCAGCTGATGCACGGAAACATGCTTAGTCAATATATTCATGCTCCAAGTTGCGCCGACACAGCCAAATAGCTGTGCATGTACCTACATTTCAACATCACATATAATTGTCTGCAGGCACACCTACGTGCCTGTAGGTAAGATAGCTACACATCCAAATATGTTGTCTCAGTCACATTTGGAGTATATTTCACTGAACAACACACAAAGTAAAACCTATCCATTTGCAAGTGATATTACCTCCTGAAATCCACTATCTTTGGCACTGAAGCACAACTACAGTTGTACATTGGTGTCAACTTTGTAGATGTATCAATTTATTTGAAGTGCACAGCACACATCTCTAAATGCACACTAACATGATGCTCACTGCTGTTCACTGCCAGTTGATGTCTCTGAGACTCACACTGCTGCATATGTCACATGGACACATCTGTTTTGGTAATGAAGTGCAAATAAGCCCCATGTAACAATGTAGTCACATAGACAATGCACAATAGCATGATAAGGGCAATGTAATGCAAGGCCTTCATGTGTTGTGACATGCCACATACCAACATCTTATCAATTGCCTGACAGGCCTTCGTTGCTCCAAGGCATGATAGTGCCTTCTGTAGATGAAGTTGTGAGTGGTCTCCATTAGTACAGCTAATGTGTGCCAATACCTAGGGTCTGGCATATGACATCCCTACGTTGTGCTGACTGATGACATCGATGACACATCAATGTGCCAAGAATTCAATCACTGATTAAAAGCAGTAGCCACAACTTTACCATGCACTGATGCACATGGACACCCCTCCACAATGCACACATACTGAGGACTGACACTCTGAGTAACATTTGCTTCTGTTTATCTATCAAATTACAGTACAACACCTCAGTCACATCACAATTTGCCCTACCCACTGATCACATACAACCATGTTAAGCCCTAGTGCCAAAACAATCTCACAATAGCCTGGTTCTGCAACATTGCATTTAAATTCCAAAGTCTAACTATCCCAGTCAAGTTGCCATGTGCACAATTGGCAAATGCAAATCAGCCAATGCATCACTGCAATCATCACCATCTACCCCATCAGCACCTGTGTGCACTTGCTGTCACTGTGGCAGGAAATTACATCATGTGATGCCATGCTGCTGCTATTTGGCTATTATGTTTTGCAATGATGCTGTCATATCTATCATTGTGAAAAACACAACCTATGGGACAGGTGTGACCTCAACCAACTCACTGCTCCCTGAGCCCACATTTGTGCATTTATCTAGCCACTTACACATCATCACATGAGCACAATATTGTCAAGCCACACAGCACACACAAGCCGGACAAGTGTACTGGGCTACACACATCACACAATGAATTTTCCTGTGTAGGAAGATATCATTTCAGACAACATTCACAAAATGTGAGATGAAAACATGTCAAGCTGACTTGCTATGACAGCGTTCATGGATTTCCCACATCAGCAACACAATGTTGCACACATGCAGAACCTCTGCACTCAACACTGAGGATACTTAGGAGCCATTGCATCACACCAGAGACATCACAGAGGTACGCACTTGCTCTGGGCTGGAATTCAGGCAGTCACTCATGCGCAAAGTCACACTTAGCACAATACTCACCCCCAACTTGCTACTGTTGGGCCCTCAAACGACCATCCGGCTCTGGCTGTGTCACTGCCAGGATGCGGGCCATTAGTGGTGTCATGCTCCTGCGCGCCAACCTGCCACTTCGAAGGACCAGCCCCAGTGGAATTTCTGCAACGTTTTTGCTGAGCTGGCAGATGTCATCCCACCTCTTGTGGCAGTGTGTATGGCGTCGGTTTGAGACCCCCAAGGACCGCACCTTGCGGGCAATGGCCCTCCATATGGCCGTATGCTGATGGACCTTGAGCTGTAGGCATGGGAGACAAGAAGAGGAATTTTTGTAACACTGTGTTGTGTACCACTGTGTGACAGTACAGGAGCATGTAAACACATAACACACAGATACATCAATGGAGAGCAGAGCCCATACACCATGTCACAGAGTACACTTGGAGCAAGCCATATCATTGCAATGTATACATATATGATGATGGACACACCACATGCCCATCTCATACACATGCAGAGTGCCAGCACAGAAAGCAATGTGAAAATGGGCCTCATCTGTGATGCACTATGTGAGTGAGCATGACATACGATACACTGTAAATGATGTGTAGTGGTTAGACTCACTGTGTCTTACACTACACACCCCTTAATGTCCTTGACCATTGCATAGCTACACGTGTCATGGAGGTCACAATTAGGTAACTGATCTTACATTCACACACTCTTGTCACAAGGTGTAGGCCTGTCTTGTGTACTCCTCAGGCCTATGATATCTCCTTCAAAAATAGGATGGTGGACAACACATATGTTTTTCTAAGTCATTTTAGTGATGGGGCCTTGAAACATTGTGCTTTTACTGGGCAGGCCTGAGGGCTTTTCACTGTGGAAAACGTGGTCCATCACAGAAATCATATGCATGTACAATGAGAATGGTGGAACAGTGCATACACATGCGAGACTCTACACATTATGGAATCAAAAGAAGGATGACATGTCCACCGTACATTTAGCAGATGTGTCAGAGGTGATTTACCACAAATAGTGATAGATCCAGGCCTTGTACTCCTGTGCAGAATGTACACATCTCCATAGGGTCAATTTGAAAGTAGTACACACATTATTCACTACCCTCTGGCCAATCTACATTTGACATGTCACAAATGAGCATATGAACACTTAATGAACTATGACATTACATGGCACAGGGAATGTGTGTTCAGAGTTCGAGTGTCTCAAATCAGCAGTGTAACTGTATAACTGCTAAACCACAGTATGTCCTTTACATCATTGCATGCAGTCAGGGATCTGTGGGAATAAGGCTATACACCCCATCGACATGAAGTCATCATGCTAGGCAGTGTCTCACACATTTACATTACCCAGTCTCAGAACAACATGTGTGATTTGTGGCTTCAATAGAGCTGCACCATTGTCTTTGTTGCCATCCTCCCCACATACTCAAGTGCAAAAAGTTCTAGGTCATGTATGGACCATGCTGTTGGCAAAATCTTAACGCATGAACATTGGCTTGCACTCACAGGCACATACTAGTGTACAGTAACATCATGTGAGCATTCTGAGCACTCTAAAACATTTACTCATACACTTACCAGTACCTCTGGAGCACCATATAGCCGCCCGTACTGGCCAAGGACCTCGTCTACCAGGACCTCCAGCTCCTCTGTGGTGAAGGGTTGGGTCCTGATGTTCTCTGTACGTGCCATGACTGGGTCCAGAGTAGAGGAACAGCAGCAGTTGGTGTTGATGAATTGCAGGCAGCAGTGTCTGAATGCAAGTGACAGGTGCAGCTATTTCACAGACATTTATAGGCCCCTAGGGTTGTTTCAGTGGTACTCTGCTGATGCAATTGGTCTGCCTGGTTTGCATCTTTCAATTGTGTCCAATGCCTGTGACCACAGTGGTGGTGCACGCCTGCCGCGATAATCAAATCGGAAAGGCACTACCGCAATGGCGGTTCCCACTGGCTGCAATGACATTCGTATAGGCGGTGTCACACCGCGGGGGCCAGGTGGTGTCTACCGCAATCCGGCATCTTTCAATTGTGTCCAATGCCTGTGACCGCAGTGGCAGAGCACGCCTACTGCACCTATGAACACATTGTGCTATAGCATTATCGCTTTGCAAATTGCATCACTGATCACTATACATTTACACAAAATTCTTGCACCTGGTTGTAAAGTGAAATGAGAGTGTGACATTTAACTCAAGTATGCCCACACATGTCATGTCAGTACACATGATTAAATGCATTGGTATGTACTTACTCACATGTAAAATTTAATCTTTGTGGGCATGTATACAGATTTCAGGTAGAATTGATTCTCATTTTTGTGAACATGCCAATGTGTGAAATGGCAACTTATCCCACAGTCATGATGGACTGACCACATAATGTGCATATATCACTGTATACAGTGCTGTATTTATATTGATAGTTGTCCAGCTTACACTCACTGTGCTCATTTTGTAATGATGTTGTGCTAAGTGAGACTAAAGCAAGAAGGTTGTGCAGTGACAGCAGCTACGTACAACTCAGCATTGTTGCTGTTTGCCACATGTGCTGTGTCAGCTACACACAGGGCTGGTGACACAAGATGTAGTAGTGTACCATATACCATTCACATTCTGATTCTGATTTGACAGTAGTTAGTATGTAGATCCTGGCTACATGAATGACTACAGGAGATCAAGGTGTCTGTGCATGTGACTTGTGCATTAAGCTGTTTTCACAGTCCTGTCAATGTTGGGGTTGTGTTAGTCATTATGTAAGATGTTTGCCACATCTCATCTCTGACTCATATTTACATGTGTCCTCTGCCAGAATACGTAGGAGACGACCAACTGTGCATCGGCCTTTCCCAGTGCTGGGGAACATGGAGGATGAGGACATCATAAAGAAATTCCGTCTGAATCGCCTTACCCTTCAAGAGCTATGTGCTCAGTTGGAGCCCCATTTGAGGCCTCACAGAACATATCCAACAGCTTTGACACCAACAGTAAAGGTGATGGCCGCCCTGCATTTCTTTGCCACTGGTTCGTTTCAGTACACGGTGGCCATCGCAGGTGGGATGTCTCAACCTATGTTCAGCATGGTGCTGCGTGATGTCCTGTCCGCATTGTTGACCTACAAGGACATCCACTTTCCAAGGAGACATGAATTGGCACATGTGAAGGGGGAATTTTATGACCTTGGTCACATACCTAATGTTGTTGGAGCCATTGACTGCACACACGTTGGCCTAGTTCCACCACAGGCACGTGAGCACATCTACCGTAACAGGAAGCATTACCATTCAATTAATGTGCAAGTGGTATGCCAAGTGGATATGATTATCTCCCATGTATGTGCCAAATATCCGGGTTCTGCACATGACTCCTACATACTGCGTAACAGCATCATCCCACAATTGATGGAAAATCTGCATCTGGAGCATGCATGACTTGTTGGTGAGTAAGCTGTGTCAAGTAGTGTGTTGTATGTGTGACATGCTGTTCTCCTCAACTATTTTTATTACAAACTTGGTCTATGTTTCTCACAACTAGGTGACTCTGAGTATCCCAACCGGCCTTGGTTGCTGAGCCCACTGAGAAATCCAAGGACCCCAGGGGAAGTCCGCTTCAATGATGCCCATGGGAGGACACGTTGTGCAGTGGAGCGTGCTTTTGGACTTCTGAAGGCTAGATTTCAGTGTCTGGACAAGAGCGGTGGTGCACTACTCTACTCTCCCCAAAAGGTGTGTCAGATCATAGTTGCATGCTGCATGCTCCACAACCTGGCCTTGCGCAAAGAGATCCCCCTGATTCTGGACGATGATGAGCAGCAGATGCCCCCCGCTGCAAATCCACACATGCCCAGTGACGATGATAGTGGAGAAGAGGAAGGCGTTGACCTGTGTCAACAGCTCATCGACAACTACTTCCCTTGAGTGTAAGTTACCATTGAACAACTATGACATTGTCTGTTGGCTTTGCTGTTAGTGGCGAAGCATAGATGATGTGTTTGGATGCTGGCTGTTGTTGGCTCACTGTTAAGGGCTGATGTGCGTGGCACAGTGTATTGGTTTCCACTTACCTCATGTCTATGTTGATGGTGTTGGTCATTGTTATGTGTGATGAATCTTGTACGGTGTTGACTAGTGGTGTGTTATTGCTGTAATGCCATCACATGACAAGTCAATGTCATCCTCTTGTGTCTTTCTAGGTTCCTCCGCCCCATCAATGTCTCGTCACAATCAGAGCTTGCGGTACATTGGAATCAGAGTTGACATTGTACATACTGTGATAAACATGGAACTGACACAAAGGCATAGGTGTGTAAATAGTGTTTATCTTCTATTAGATTGTGTTAAATTTAAAGTGAATGTAAGGTAATTTGTGCATAGTGAGTGTATGAGTTGTCAGTGATGGTAAAGGAGACAAATAGAGTAGTCCCCACATTAATGGAATTACACAGTCCAACAAAATCCTGCAATCAACATGGCAATGTGGGATTGGATAATCAACAAAGTCAATGTTCAGTGCAACACATGTGCCATCATGGCTGGCTCAGCGACTTGGCTTTGGTTGGGGCTTTGCAATGTGATCCTCCCATGGTGTTTCTCGGATGGCCCCTCTTGCGTTTGGCAGGGGGTGCCTCTGGTGCAGGCTCAGAGGTGTCTGAGGAGTCATTGTCTTGCAACTCACCCATCTCTGTGACCGCAGCTGAGGTGGTGGGAGTTTCAGCAGGCTGGCCACTGGAGGGGGGTTGAGCCGTCATTTGAGCAGCATGTATGTTCCTCAGAACACCCACAAGCTGGTCCATGACATCCACAAGTTGTCCCACTCGTGTGTCCATGGACCTCTGCAGCAGGCGGAGCTCATGCAGTTCTTCTACAACCTGGCCCATCTGTCCCTGGTTCTGTTGGTATGCACCAAGGACTCTTGCAACGGTGGCCAGGGCTTCTGTCCCAGTGTCCTCATGTGATTGTCCCCCAGTTGCCCTCCCACCTGCCCTGCTGACACGGACCTGTGGCATTGGCTGTCGACACACCCGCACACTATCTCCGGCATCCTCAGCTTGTGTGGTGGTGATGGTAACCACTGAGTCAGGGACAGTGTTGCAGGCAGCAGTGGTGATGGTGGAGGTGGCTGCAGCACAGGTCGTTGTAGCAGGGGTCAGTGTAGTGGTTGTCGCTGGTGTGTTGATAGTTGTGGTGGTGACAATGAGGCCCTGAGACAGAGTGCACCCTGGCAGTCCTGAGGGGCCAGGTTGTTGCTCCTCATCCGAGAAACATAGAGAATCAGCATCAGAGAGTTCATGTTCTGGGGGGGGGGAGACTGGCTCTGTTGGTTGGTGGTGTTTTTGCCAGCTATTGCTTGTGAATCTCCTGTTGGACAGAGGTTAGATTGTCAGGTAAGTGCACTCCACAACCTTGGTGACACAGTTTTGGATGTTTCACTTGATACGCAAAACATTTTACATTGCAATCACTTAGTATTGGTAGAAGATTTTCAGCATCATGACATGATGTTGAGGTACATACATGACTTGTTATTATTGTGACAAGTAAATAACAACCATTTGACATGTACAGATAGTGTGTTTACAAGGACATGTCATCATCTACCAACTTTGTGCACATCCACTTTGTTTTATGCGTGGATATTGTAGAATTTTCAGAGAATCTGTTTCAGCTATGCCAAATCTTAATGATTTCATTAGTTAATATTGGTTTCAAATCATGTGGTTTTCTTTTTTTGACAGATTGACCAAGCATGTGTTGGGTTCATATGAGCCTTCATGCTCTCAAACAATGGGAATTACACATTGCACTGTGTGCTTTGCATGATTGGGCCCTGATTTTATTTCTCATGTGACTTTGTGATTCAAAGTGTAATTGCTGTGACATTTACATGTGCTTAGCTGTGTGAGCACTGGATGTGACATTTTGATCTGTTCAGAGTAGGCTAACAGGTGAGGGATGTGTTAGTCATATGTCTCCATGCATTTTGAGAAGGATGACAGGGTACAGGCGATGACTACCTACCTGTTAGGTGGCACAGTGGAGGGAGATGGCTGCCACATGGCTCTTGTGTGGGGTGAGTGTTCCGTCCTGCTCAGGGGTGATGCAAGTGAGCATGAGAGGGCAACACGAGGAGCAACGTCCGTGTGTGGGATCAAACTACTAAGAAATAAGATTCTGGACTTCTGGGACATACAGGGATCCCTTGGATTTAACATTGAGAAGTGAGACGTCGCGAGATATTGAATCCCAGTGTGGGTTGGAATTAACACCACTAATAAAGGTTATACACAGGAAGACAATAGCCTTGATAAAGTCGCGGGATTAATTCCCATGTAAGCGACGAAACACGTGTCGGCTGTCTGAACATCGGAAAATAAAAAGGAAAAAAGAAATAAGAACTTACCTACTTGTATTTTACTTATGCTCACATCTAGCATGTTTATGTATATTGTGACATAACAGACATGTGCTGAGGAATTCCTTTGTATAGCATGAGAGGGCTACCTGCCTGTAAGGTGAAGGAGAGCAATGAAATGGCTGCCACATGGCTCTTGGGTGGGGGGAGTGTTCCATCCTGCTCAGCTGTGAGCCAAGGGTGCCTGGTGGGAGTTGTAGTGCTGGCTGCCTGTACACACACCCCCATGGAAATATTGCTACCTACATTTGAAGTGAATCTGAGGAAGGAAATGATAGATGTGTGGGGCATGTTTTGGGAAGAGTGTGTTGTACAGAAGTGCATTTTGGTCTAGAAAGTGTGGCTTTCTAGTTGTGCAAGACAGTACATGGCAGTGTGATGGGATACATTTGTTGGTACTTACCAGCCTCCACTCCCCCAGCAATTCCTGTGAGACTCTCTGGATGCAATATGGCAAGCACCTTCTCCTCCCATTCAGTGAATGTTAGTGGTGGAATGGGAGGGCCACCGCCAGTCCTCTGAGCCGCCTCATGGTTCCTGTTGGCACGGTATTTCACCTTGGTCTTTAGGTCATGCCACCTCTTCTTGATGTCACGCAGTGTGCGCAGGGTGGTCCCTACTGCATTGACTTTGTTGACTATCCTTTCCCACATTTGATTTTTTCTGACTAGTGGTGTCTGTTGGACCATGCTTCCAAACAAATGTGGTTCTACTCTAATTATCTCGTCTACCATCACTGACAACTCATTGTCTGTGAAGTTGGGCATTTTTTTCTGTGCCATGGTGTGTGATGTGCAAATAGGTGACAAATGCAGGTGGGAAGGTGGTGGTGGAGATGTGTGAGGTGTGTGTTGGTAGTGTTGGTATGGGTGGTTGTGATGGTGTGATGTGTGATGATTTGCCTCTCCTTTCAGCTGTGGTGTTTGGCCCTTCACTGCTGGAGTTGTGCAAAGGATGATGGTCAGGGAAGGGGTTGGTTTTATACTCAGCTATGTGGGTGTGTCAAAATGAGGTATTCCTGTCAGGTGTGTTCTCTATGTTGACCTGGGATTTGTTTGGTTTTCAATACCATGGGGGTGTATCATTGGGGTGTGTCAAATGTGTTTGAGGGCAGCGGAAAGAACAGGCACACTTGGAGGCCTTGTTGTGTGGTTGCATTTGACCGCCATTCTTCTTTCCACGTGACCGCAGCGGCTTGAATGCAATGATCGTTCCGCCAGCTCTGCCATTCATCTTTTCACACGACCGCAGCGGTCGGAAAACAATGATCGTTCCGCCTGCTCCGCCATCTTATCATAATTTCACTTGTGGTCATTCCGCGTGTGGATCGGCCTTTTTGGTGCTTTCCGCAGCATTTCGTCTGATTTTCTGGTTTTCCGGACGTGGCAGACGGATTTTTGTGGATTCCAACCGCCGCGGTCGGATTTTGCATTCATTGCATCGTAATGTGACCGCCGGTTTTGCCGCGGAACATGCAGGCGTTTTTTTTCTGCAAGCACGGCGGTCGGAGGGCTTTACCGTCCGCCATCGTAATGACCCCCTGAGTTGCTTGCCAGAGCTCCATTCTAGTTGCATGGAAGGACAGCTGACTTGATAGAACTGAACTTAACACAGTCAGACTGCATGGATTTAATTGAGCTGATAATTATTTAAAGCATTCCTTTAGGTTAGGTTTATTATATGTTTTTATTAAGTCATAGTTCTAAATGTACTGAATATAAACTACCCAAGGCGATCTTGGAATTCTGCAGCGAGGCACACCTGTACCTACCATTGCTGTATCCCTGGCAAAGGTGCTCACACATCCCAGGGAGTTCAGCCATTGAGGGGTCGATTCCGATTCCGTTTGTAAAGTGAACCGACCGACACGTCCCGGGATAAAGTACCGACCGACACGTCTCGCCGCCGTACGACCCGCGCAGTACGATGGAAAGCCTGTGAATTCCAACCGACTCACCCGAATATGAACCGGATGACGGAGCCGTACGGAAAAATAGCCTCCGGCCGGAAAAAGCCCTCGAGCAGTACCGTCCGACACGTTCCCGGAACGGAGCCGAGCGACACGTACCCCTGACGTACGAGTTGCAAAGTACGATGCCATACGTGGGAAACAAGAACGACTCGCATGGAGCACAAGCCGCACGACCGACACGCACACGATACAAACACTCAAACCAAAGGACTCCGCCCGCGACCAACTCGAACTCCCGCGAGCCAAACGAACGCCCACGACCGAGTCGAACGCCCATTGACCGAGTCGCACACGACATACACAACACAGCATAACAACAGCGTGAAAGGCTCGGAGAAGCCTGAACGACTCACCAGCAGCGTCCGGCACGGTCAGAAGAACATCTCGTACACACACACAAACAACAGCTGACCAAACACAAAAAAGGACCAAACAAGCACTGACAACGAAAATATATTAAAAAAATAAAATCAATTAAGAGAGACACACCCACAACTCAACATATTTAAAGGCCACCAATCACTCCCATGAGCCATTTCCTGAGAACCTCCACACACACAACTCTGCTGACACACACCATTGCCATCTCACCAACTGCATTCACACACACACACCCACAAACCTCACTTGCACCCTCACACACACACACACCAATCACCACCACCACCACCCCACCACCACCCCAAACCCCCCATCCACCCCACCCTCACCACCAACACCACCCCCACTACCCCAAACCCCCATCCACTCACCCCTCACCATCACCAACCCACCCCCCAACCCCCAACACCACAACCACAACTTCCACATCCACCCCCTCACCACTACCACCACCACCACCACCACCACCCCCAACACCAGTACCCCAACCCCCCATCCACCCCACTCACCACTACTACCACCACCACCACCACCACCCCCCACCCCCCCAACACCACTACCACAACTCCCCCATCCACCCCCTCACCACTACCACCCCCACCACCCCCACCCCAACACCACTACCCCAACTCCCACATCCACCCCCTCACCACAACCACCACCACCACCACCAACCCACCACCCTCGACACCACCACCACCACCACCATGCCCCCCAAGAAGAATCCAAAGTTCACAGATAGTGAGTTGACAGTGCTGGTAGATGAAATCATCAGAGTAGAGCCACATTTGTTTGGCACATTGGTACAGAAGACCCCCATGTCCCAGAAGGCCAAGATGTGGGAGAGAATCGTCAACAAGGTGAACGCACAAGCACCTTGTTTGCGCACAAAGGACGACTGCCAGAACAGGTGGTATGACGTGCGCAGGAGGGTCAAGAAGCTGCTGGAGAAGGACCATAAGCTCAGCAAGCACACCGGCAGCGGCCCCCTGCCAAACCCGTTTACTTCCGGTCCTGGGAGGAGAAGGTGCAGGCCATCTTACCACCGGAGAGCATACATGGTCTGACTGACATCCCAGAGCCTGGTGAGTACACAAATAAGAGACTCAAGATTGTGGGGCCATGTACACATGTCTCCGTCAAGGGGACAGGCAAAACAACTTCCGTCAACAAAGCCACAGTAACACAAACAAAGTCATCCCTACAGCCATATGCCTGGCACAGCAACACAACACCTGCTATCTCATACCAACATTGAACTATGTCATCACGTGTACAAACCTAGCAAACATCAGAGCAACTCAGTGCCACAAAACCCCAACAGACACTGCCACACAGTCTGCCACCACTGTCACACCACCTCACAGGGAACCTGACCCACAGGAAGGAAGCTCGGGGATGTTGGGGAAGTCAGTGTAGCCAAAAGCATGATGGGAGTTGTAGTCACAGCCAATAGCCCCCCTCACAAATGGACCAACAACACCACTTCTAACCATGCGCACCTCACAGGCAGTGGAAATGTACCCTCAAGATGGCTGACACTGGGTCCTGCTGTGGGGAGCACAAGGCCCTGATGGGCTATGTGCACATACCAAATGCAGGACCCTGATGCCTGACATCCTGAAAGTCAACTGCCACTCCCTGCAAGGGAAGCATACACAATAGTGGCCCATCTGGCCATGGAGGGAGAAGCACTGCCAGCTCTGACCATGCCCACCACCATGTGCTGTCACACACCCCTCAACACAAACTCCACACAACTCACCTGGGAGAAGGCATTTACCCACACTTCATGCAAACAACACCCAAGACCCACCATACTGGCTACTGCTGTGTGACGTACAGGGACTGTTGCCACTTGTGTACAACCACCACTATACCACTGACTCACAACCTCAACATCAACCCACACTCACCGACATTGAAGCATGTCTCTGTGTGAATTGCCTGGCCCCTGGGGGAGGAGGAGGTACTGCAATGACACTGAAAACCATTGAGGCTGCTGCAAATCACATCTATCCAGCAAAAACTAACAGCAGCCCTGGGAACACACACTGCCAAACCAAAGAGCAGGGCAAGATGGCTGACACATGGATACAATGTATGAGTAGGCTGCTAGTCACACACACGCATCGACCAACCCAATCACAGTCACACTGCCAGCTATTGCAAGTGTACCTTTGCACTCAACTTCTGGGGATGCAGTGTCCCAGGGACCCCCTCTGGCCTGGACAGGTAGGCGCGGATTGTAGTTGACAAGTGCAGAAATGCAGACCTACCACAGAGACCCAAACACACAGCCACTCACATACACAGCAGTGACAGGGGACACCTGACTGACTACAATGGACCTACCAACATCCCTCACACTGTAGCATGCTGACATACACTCAAACACCCGTTGTCAGCCACATGAAACGCAGACATTGTCCAGTATTGTAGGCATCATCCACACCACACAGCACTCACTGACATGGACACTGGGGACACAAGGACTAACATGGGCTGCACTGGAGCAGGCATGCAAGTCACAGCTGAAGCAACCGAACACACACCTCTGGTCACGACTCTAGTGAAGAAAGACAGCCGCAGTGAACAGTCCATACCACCATGGAGGACATTGACATCACAAAGCATGTGTGCAAACACAAAACTCACACACAACTCCATTAGCAACAGTGACACCATCACCTGTGTGAAATGGGATGTGGACTGGGGACACAGACAACACAGAAGAGAACATCAGGACAACCCGGGCATGCTGGACTGTGACCAGGTTGTGCAGACACACTAATGTGATGCACATTGACTGACACAAACTGGCATCACACATGCCCCAAACAGAGATCCCAAACTAGGTGCCTTTGCAAGGATGCCAGCATCAAAGCACAAATGTTGACAGGGATGAAACACCTGTGTCAGGCATGTGTCAGCACCAGTGCAGGAATGGCACAGTACAATCCAGCGTGCAATTAAGATGCCAGGCAGGCAGACAGCTAGACTTGACAACCAAAGTGCCTCAGGGTGTCAGGTGAATGCACCACACTAATGGAAATCTCCCGCAGTGACAAAGTAGGATGATGCAATGGACAGGCATGCAACACCAACCACAGTGGCCAATGTAATGTGTATGAACCATTGATGTCCATGAATACATCACTAACATTGTGTCTTCCTTCCAAACACAGGGGCAGATGTGGACTCAACCACAGACGAGGAAGAGTCCCAGTCCCAGGCTCCGGTGGACCCACCTGGCTCCGGTGGCGCACAGTCTCACACCTCGTCGGACGACACCCAAGCTGGCCCCTCCGGTCTCGGCCCTCATGCAGCCCCTCGGCAACATTCACCTGCCCCCTTGAAACCACCCCTGCAACTGCTGATACACCGCAAGCCACCCCTGCCAACACGGACAGACCCACCGAACCATCAGACGGCACAGAGTCACAGGGCACCAGGGCACCTGACAACAGCAACAACATCCAAGGTCCCCCTGTGACACCTGTGTGGAACACCACAGGTGCTGGCCGTGTGGCGAGGGGTGGTGGGAGGGGTGGGAGGCCGAGCAGAGGCTCCACTGAGTGTGCGGGTCTGCAGGATGACACCCACCTGGAACGCATCATGGATGCGTACCAGGAGAGCACCGGAGGGTTCAGCCAGGTAGTGGGGATCCTCACGGACATCAAAGAACAGCAGGCTGCCCACCATGCCCGCTTGGACTCCCACATGTCCCGTGTTGAAACACACCTGTCAAATATGGAGTCCAAGTGGGATACCATGGAAGATATAGCAGTGGTGCACCGGGAAATGTTGACCTGCCTCCGCCAGATCAGCACCAACTTGAGCCCACCTCCCTGTGCGACGACTACATCTCGGGCAACAACATCTGCCACTGCCGCAGGGAGTGAGGGGGTCTGGTGGAAGCCCCGTGCACGGCAGCAGCCTGCAGGTGAGACTCCCCCTGAGAAGAAGAAGAGGGGTCGTCCGGTGAGGAACAAGTGAGACGAAGATGCCCATGCACATCCCCCAGGAAACCAACACCTGTTCTGGACAGTGACCTTTGTGTGCAAACCGTTCACCTTGTTGTACGACATCGTACTCCCCACATGACATGGAGGGTCTGAGTTGGAACAATGTGCTTAATGACTGTGGACTGTACTCTAGACATTTCATCTACCAACACTCCTAACTTGTTATCTGTGAACTTTGGATTCTAAAGCCAACGGACAACACTCCCAATCCTGAGCACCATCCCCACTTATGTGCTAATAAATTCACCTAAACACAAGACGTGACTCTGTGGTGATTGAGAGGTTGCCAGTGGCATGTAGATCTGGATGTGCTGAAGAACACTGTGCATGCAAACCTGTACTGTGATGAGTACACTGTCATGTCAGTCAGGCCAATGTGCCACATATGTGGGAGACACACCACCAGGTCTACTTTACACATGCCCACCACGTCCAACCAATTCATTGCCAACATCAATGTTGACAAGCAAGCCTGTGGTATGCACAAACTACACAGCCAACCTGAGTCAGTGGTGACAGGCCCACAAGTGCAGTACGTCAATGTCAGTCTGATGTGTAGGCACTAAGCCTGGGCGTAGTTCGCGAAGTAGCGCTAGGCGAAGCTACGCAAAGTGCAGCTCGCACTACGCGAGCTACGCGTAGCACTACGCGAACTGCGTAGTGCACTGTTCGCAATGATTGCACAGTGCCGGATGCTTGTCCGCACTGTGCAATCATTGAAAACGGCATCTTGCACAGTGCAAGCTGTCTTTACTGCCGCTCGAGTAGATTTTTACTCGAGCGGCAGCTCTCAACGCGGACTGGTAGTTTCTCATCGCGAGCGGTCGCGAGCATACGCGACCACTCGCAATGAGAAACCTGACCTCCCCGCGTTGAGAATCTCGCCGGGAGGTTTATTTTCCACGCTCGCGATCGACAACTTGATGTTGCTGATCGCGAACGAGGAAAAAGTCTCGCCGGGATGTCATTTTGCTTGCTCGCGATCGCCAACTTGACGTTGAGGACCGCGAGCAAGCAAAAAATGATCACTGCACTACGCTACGCTATGCTACGCGTGTTTGCACTGTGCTACGTGCAATTCGCGTTGTGCGAAGTAGCGCAAACTTCGCAAACTACGCGAGCGTAGCGTAGTGCTTTGCCCAGGGTTAGTAGGCACAAGCAACACACATCAGAAGGTGCAGCACAGTTTATTGTCAGGCAATTGCCCCATGTCCCTTATTACACACATGCAAGCTAGCAACACCTGACAGTGGGCACACGGTCACCAAGTGGATAACTACGGAAGTCCTGGGGTGCCTGGCACATCACTCGTCGGGACACTAACGACTCCATCCTGGCAGTGGAGCATGGGCATCAGCATCAGGGGTCTCTGTACACCAAACAACAGCCACAGTACCAATAGTCAATTGTTAACACTGCATGACGCCATACAACTGCAACACACATGGCAAACACAAATCACAGACTACACCACCCCAAAATACTAATCATCACACAACTGGTGGGGAGTACAGGTAAACTGGATGGACACATCACTGCAGGCATCCACACAAGTAGCACACAGCCACACGCAAGGTGCACCACACACACAAAACATGCACACACAACACATTTACAACACATCACTGTATACTCACATTCAGGAGAAGAAGTTGTTGATGAGCTGTGTGCGGACATCCTCCGCAGCCTCATCATCGCTACTGGCATCCTGGCCCAGGCCAGGATCCTCCACAGGTGGCGGGTGTTGGTCATTGTCATCCTGGATGAGGGGCAACTCCCTTCGCACTGCCAGATTGTGCAGCATGCATGCTACGATGATGATCCGGCACACCTTAGCAGGGGCATACGGGAGGGCACCTCCTGTCTTGTCTAAACACCTGAAGCGGCTCTTCAGGAGTCCAAATGTCCGCTCTATCACCCTCCTGGTTCGACCATGTGCCTGGTTGTAGCGCATCTCGGCTGGTGTCACAGGGTTCCTCAGGGGTGTCAGCAACCATGGCATGTTGGGATATCCAGAGTCACCTACATACAGACACATGCACATTAGAGGAGTTGGAGAAAAACAGGTAGCACACAATTGGCAGGCACACACAATGAGGAAAAGTCAGTACACACCAACAAGCCAGGCACGTAGATTCTGCATCCGTGACATCAGTCTAGGGACACGACTACTCCTCATCACATAGGCATCATGCGCAGACCCAGGGAAACGGGCACACACATGGGAGATTGTCATGTCCGCCAAACAAACCACCAGAGCATTGATGGAGTGGAAATGCTTGCGGTTCCTGTATGGCAGCTCATGTGCCTGTGGTGGCACCAAAGCCACATGTGTCCCGTCAATGGAGCCTATGACATTTGGCATCCTCCCCAGGGCATAGAAGTCACCCTTTATGTCTGCAAGTCGTTGGGGTGTGGGGAAATAGATGTACAGGTCCAGGAAATGTAACATGGCCTCCAACACATCCCGAAGCACCCGACTGAACATTGTCTGCGACATCCCTCCACCAGAAGACACAGTGTACTGGAAGGTACCCGTCGCAAAGAAATGAAGGGCTGCCATCACCTTCACCTTGGGGGTCAGTGCCGTCGGGTATGGCCGGCCAGGTTGCAGGTGTGGGCCCAACTGCCCTGCCAACTCCTCAATCACTGCCCTGGTGAAACGGTACTTTCTGATGGACTCACGTTCCACCATCGTTGCCAGGTCCGGGAATGGCCTAGGTACATTTGGGGCCCTGCAGTACAGACAGAAACAAAGGATGAAGGCACACCCTCCAGCAATGTCACAAAGCCACAGCAACACAGCCCATCATAAACAAACACATAACACAATGAGCTGAGGTGGTTGCCACAGGTTACAGACACTAATGTCCCATACATGGCATCAACGCACATTGAAGCCCAAGATGTGCACATGACAGGGCCCCTGTTGTGCCATGACAAAGCAATGGGCCCTAGCACAGTACATCTGCCCTGTTGCCACCTACCACACAAAGCCCACAGTGACTAGTGAGGACAGATATTTTCTCCACATCACAGCTCCCTGACTGACAGTTACACAGGCATGATGTGACGTATCGTTGACATTACACACAACAAGCATGTTAGCCACAGTCCATGTGCCCTGTCGCCACAAGTGGACATATGTAGGTGTCTGTGCCACCCCCACACAACAACACTGTGCATGTACAAACCAATGTGATGTGTGGATCATCTCACATTGGATCACACCACATGCACACAGATAGTGTATGGACATCACAATGTCGACACTGGTTCACCCTGCGTTGAAGCTACTAACACTGATGAGACAGGGTACATGTGACACGACACACACGCACATCCTGGCTGGGACTGTGTCTATTGCCAATGTCCTGTACTACATTGCTGCACCCCCCTGTGGCAATGGGCACACCACACATGTATGTGTCCACCCACATCCGGGTCCAGCCTGGGAGTGCTTGTCAACAAGTGGCACATGACCAAACACATCCTGTGCCCCCAGACACACACATAAGAGGCAGCCATACATGACTGGGGACACACTGTGGCACAGGCAGTGGTGCCATTGGTGTGCCCCATAGTCCCTAGCTAGTGACAGAGGATGTCATCTGTCAGGAATTGACAGCAAGGCTGACCGACACGTTCAATGTCCCCAAAACCCAAATAACTTGTTCGGACCGAGCCGTGCGCATGTCAGGGACATACATTACAATGGCGACGGACGCGTGTGACGCGTCGGTCGTGCATGACCGAGCCGCGCGCATGTCAGGGACACACATTGCAATGGCGACGGACGCGTGTGACGCGTCGGTCGTGCATGACCGAGCCGCGCGCATGTCAGGGACACACATTGCAATGGCGATGGACGCGTGTGACGCGTCCGTCGTGTATGGCCGAGCCGCGCGCACGTCTTGCCCATTGAATCTGATGGAGACGGGTGTGTGTTGCCATTCAAAATCCGCGTAGTACAGTCATTTGCCGAGCCCTGCACCCTCATTGGCCATGAGCTGTCATGGTGATGGACGCGGATCTGAAATTTGAACGAGGCGTGTGCAGGAAATTCAGTTGGAGTCGTACAACATTGTTGCAATTGCCAGTGTGTCATGGAGGTGATGTTTTAAATGATGCTGAAGGCGTGTACGAGTCGTGCTATCCCATGGATTGGCCAAATTCATAGGATGCAAGCTTTTTGGACCTATCCCTTTGTACCCCAGGGCAGACATGCCTCCACAGCACAGATATAAGGCTGCCTGGCCCCCAGAGAACCCACTCTGCCTGCACCACATGCTACTGGAGCACATCAAGATCATCACTGCTGCTGTCTCTGCTTCCTCTGGCTTCAATGATGGCACGTACTGTGGAGAGGGCCCCAGCCTTCAGTGAGGAGGAGAACCAGGCCCTGCTGGACGGGCTCCTGCCGCAGTACACCAAGCTCTATGGGAAACCAGGGGAGCAGGTGAGTGTGCTGTCCACTGCTTTGCTAATTGTGCTACTGGTCTGACCAGCAGCAGCATTAGTGTGTACACCAGTGGCTTGGTTGCCCACTGACTACTGCTCTTGCCACAAATGGGGCACCCACATGTACTGCACAGTTGCAGTGCAGTGCAAGGTGTATTGTCACTAGGTCCCCTTCCCAGGCCATGTCTCAAAGCTGTGAGTGCTGGACACCGGTCCCTCAACCATAGTCGCACCACCTGTGTACCTCATTAGCCTTGCTGATGCCCACATGTGTGACTGCCTGTGTGTTGCACTAATATGTTGCCAGTGTAGTAATGTCCTCTGCACTTTGTCATCCTCACAGGTTGCTGCCCAGAAGAAGCATGATATCTGGAGGAGCATCGTCCGGGCGGTGAGATCCGTGGGGGTCTAGAGGCGCAGGATCCGCAACTGCCAAAAGAGGTGGCAGGACCTTCGGGGCTGGACCCGGAGGATCGCACGGGTCCAGCTGAAGCTGTCGCCTCCACGCAGGAGGGGCGGACACCGGACCCTGACCCCCACATGCTCCGGATCCTGGCGGTGGTCTTCCCGGACCTGGATGGGCAGCTGAAGGCCAGACAGCAGCAAGGAGGGGTGAGTACATGACTGCACTGTGTGCTGTGTCTGACATGCTATGTGCCCCTCTGGCCTGGTAACACCTCAACAGTACATTGTTCAGTTAGTCCAGGACCCATGTCCCTCTCTGGTGACTTGCCCCCTTCTCATCTGTTTGCCAGGTGTTGCTGTTTCTGTCTGGGCATAGTGTCACGTGGGAACTGTGCCCTTACATGTGAAGGTGCATGGGATGTGGGCCAGCATTGCTTCAGGGGACTCAGTGTTGTGCTTCAAGGGTGGGACCATTGTACAGTACATGCCAGGGTCCTGGTATTTATCTGCATGTACTCCTGTCATGTGGCCAATTGACAGCTCGGGCTCACCACATGTGCCTGGGGCATTCGGCACACACCCATGCTGCTGGTTGGGTAAACTGTTGGGGCCTCTGGAGCATGTACCTCAAGTGTGTCACATATGCACAGCCACCTGCCTACTGTCCATGGCTATCACCTGTTCCACGTGGAGCAGGACAGTCATGGCTAGTCCAGGGCATGCTACAGTCTGTACTCCCACTCCCGTGTCTCGGTTGGCACTTTGTGCCAGGTGAACAGTTTCCTCAGGTGTCTGCCCCTGTGTCATTGTGCTGTGGCACCGTTGTCAGGCCCACTGGTGTGTACATGGGTTTGGGGTCAGCATGCAATCTGAGATGTGCCCATGTGAGACAATACCTCTGTGACATGTATGGATGTGATGACTTGACCGTGCACAATGGTGCCTGCAACCGGGTAGTTCCAGCAGCTGGGTGTCATTCACAGCAGCGTGCGAGTTGCTCAGCTTCAGAGTGCCCTGTCCCATGTCTCTCATGCGTCCAATGGATCTGGGGTGGGCACATCAGAATCCAGACGCTGTTGTTACTGTGGATGGTAATGTGTAGTTGTCAGCTACAGAGTTTGCAGGCCCCATGTCTTGGGAATGTGACACAGTGGTGACAGTTGTTGTAGGGCTGCCCTGCCCCTGTGACTGGAGACTGTGATGTATGATCTCACAGGCATGGCTGAGCCATGGGACTACACTACCTAGGGGTGATCCAGCAGGAGTGTGTCATGTGCAACATGCACTCCATTGTGCCAAGGTATGCAGGACTTGCGGGGATCAGGATGTCTGGTGCATGTACTCAGCCCCAGCCTCTCAGATGCAACACTGGCCATCCCTACGTCCAGGCAAATGTACAGGTCCATTGTCAGCAGATGTGATGTGTGCATGTTGACAGACCACTAGGTATTTTCAGGTCTTGTCAAGTGATGGGTAGGTGGTGCATGTGTCTGCAGTGGGGTGTAGGGATCCTACATGCGCAAGACAGATGGGTGCAAGGGCAGGAGGGATGTGAATGCCATGCTCGACTCTCAGACTAACCATTGGCCTATGCAAATCTGTGTGAGCACTCCTAGCAAAGTTCAACTGATTGATGCCCGCACTTGGCCACTGATGTGCTGTACTTTCTGTGGTGTGTGTGGTCAGTGCAGATGACTAATGTGTTTTCATTCTATTTTCCCTGTGCAGATACAGACACGGACACAGAGGGAGACCGCTCCACGGACCAGGGGGAGCCAGAGAGCCAGACTGGGTCGGACTTTGAGGAGTCGGAGGGACCCAGTGGCATGGAGGGCGAGGGGAGTGAGTCTGTGGGCTCCTCGGCAAACACCACCGCAGCTGAGGACCACAGCAGCAGTGACGGGGACTTCCTTGTGGAGGCGGGTGGCAGCAGCCACCATCCAACACCTGTTGAGGTTGTCCCCGCCCCCACCATCACTGCCCTCCCCATGGCTCCCACATCTAAGGTCCGTGGAGGCGCCCGTGTTCATGGGCATGTCTCCTTCCAGTCAGGCACCGCACCCCTACCCCTGTGTCCCCTGCAGCCCTGAGTGAGGAGTCTGTCGACCTGCTGCGGCAGATCCATGTGGGGCAGTCATCCATGCTGCGTGTCTTCCATGTGCACACGGGTCTGTTGAACCAGCTGGTGTCGTACATGGAGGGCATGTCATCATCCATGTCTGCCCTACAGAGGACCAGTCAGGGCATGGCCTCCTCACTGACGGCAGCAGTGTCCCTCCTCCAGCAGTCCCTCCCCCTCCTGCCCCTGCCCCATCCCCTACTCCCAGCACCCTACCTGTCCAACTCACACACACACCTGCACCATCATTGCACACAACAGACCCAGGCACTACACACACCCCCAAGCCAAAGTCTAAACATGCACGCACGCATACTCAGGGGACTGATAATACACTCACCGGGGATGGGTCAGACACACACACACACATGCATCCACAGGCACTCCGCAGTCCTCCGATGCCTCACCCTCCACAGCCCCTTCCACGGCCCCTTCCACTGCCTCAACTGCATCCCCAGCTGCAAAGAGGCTCTTCCTGGTCGACCTCGGACTCTTCCCCACTGATCCATCCACACCAGCACACAAGGGGAAGAGGGGGTCCGGCCACAGAGAGGGGGGTGTCCCTCGCCCCCAGACACCCTCCCCCAGGCGCAGGCAGGCTGAGACACCACGCCGCAGGTCCCCCCGCACACGGAAGAGCAAGACCCCACCAACGGCCCAACACTCTACCAGACAGTCTCCACCCGCCATCCCCCAGGCTCCCACTCCACAGGTCCTACCACCACACCCTGCCCCAGGTTCACCCACCCACCGCTACCGCATCCCCAAGATGCTCAGGCCTTCCCCACCTGCCTCTTGCTCTTCCAGCACCCCACACCCCACTCAGCCTGTGTGTGGCACTGCTGTGGAGGGCGTGCCCTCCCCTCCGTCCTGCCCACATCACCGGATCCACTTCCTGCTCCCCTGGGGATGGGCACTGCAGTGGAGTCTCTGCCCTCCCGGTCTGACTTGGGCACTGCAGTGGGTTCCGTGTCCACTCCCTCTGACCTGCCCACTGCAGTTGTGCCGGCACCCACTGCTCCTGACTTGTGCCCCCCAGTTGTGGCGGCACCCACTGATCCTGACTTGTGCCCCCAAGTCGTGCCGGCACCCACCCTGTCAGACTCCTCCGCTGCAGCTGCCGCTCCTGCACCCACCAGCCCTTCCCTGCCTGTTTCTGTTGACCCATGATCCTGTACCTGCGGTGCCTGGCTGGCCTCTATGTATGCCCCTCCCAGGGGTATGTCCCCTTCCGTTGGCAGTGCAGGCATGCCAAATGTGGCATTTGGACACTTGACCCTGCTGGGTCTGTTTATGGACTGGCCATAGGCCTTCATGTTTTTCTTCTTGATTTTCCATTTCACAAATAACTCGTCTGAATAAAAGCTCCTTTTTGTTCACTAGTGGTTTTGCTTCAGATGTACATGATGTTGTTGATACTTGACATGCCCTTGCTCCAGTGATGGTGTATTCCATGGCTGGGAAATGTAGTGTCACTGTGCTGGAGACCATGTGGCCCATGGGGGTATGTCCTGTTGGGGTGTGTATCCATGTCATCCTTTGCAGCAATCCGACAGGGTCATGATTATGGTCTTTGGAAATGTGTTATCTATCTTTTGTTAGCAATGTCTCATCAGTGTCTTACACACATGCACACCTGTTGGCCTTAGCATGGTTCACTTGGCCCATTTCACTGACTGTGTGGCCATCTCCAATGGACATGCAAGTGTATGCATCTAGGTGGATGGACTCATCTGTGTCCTCAGTGCTACTTCATCTACATGTGTGTTGACTCTGTGCAGTTGACTCAGGGGACCCTCCCGTGCCCAGGCTGCTGTTACCAGGGCCACCAATGTGTGGTATATGTTAGCTGTGTGACAAAGTATACTGCTGACATGCTGGTGGCCTGCATGGACAACATATGGCACAGCTTTCCTTCCACAGGAGTGGAGTCCCCTCATGTCACTGTGCTGATGGGGGTTGAGACCCCATTGGCACAGTGCTCTACATATGCTGCATGTGTGATCCCCACACTCACCTTCATGTCACTGTGCTGATGGGGGTTGAGACCCCATTGGCAAAGTGCTCTACATATGATGCATGTGTGGGCCCCACACTCACCTTCATGTCACTGTGCTGATGGGGGTTGAGACCCCATTGGCACAGTGCTCTACATATGCTGCATGTGTGATCCCCACACTTACCTTCATGTCACTGTGCTGATGGGGGTTGAGACCCCATTGGCACAGTGCTCTATATATGCTGCATGTGTGATCCCCACACTTGCCTTCATGTCACTGTGCTGATGGGGGTTGAGACCCCATTAGCACAGTGCTCTACATATGCTGCTGTTTAGTACCACACAGTTACCTTTTGTACACTCAAGTGATGGGTGTTGAGGACATTACTGCAGTGCTCATGTGAGGCTTGGCTTGTGTTAGCCACACTATGGTATTGCAGACACGTGTTGTGAGTTACATTGTGTGTACATGGTCATGTTCACTGTGGTGGGTATTGTACACAGACTACATGTTGTGGTCATGAGGTTGTTGTGGATATCCTTTGGTTTGTAGTCCTTATGTTGGGGTATGGGGTATGTGTTACACATCACCCATCCTATGTGTGTGGGCATTGGTAGTGGTACTCACACAGTTCACTATTGGTGGTGGTGACAGGCAATAGGCCCCCTATGGGTGGGGGTGTGAGTAGTCCCAGCCAAGAGGCCCCCTATGGGTGGGGGTGTGAGTGGTGACAGGCAAGAGGCCCCCTATAGGTGGGGGTGTGAGTAGTCCCAGCCAAGAGGCCCCCTATGGGTGGGGGTGTGAGTGGTGACAGGCAAGAGGCCCCCTAAGGGTGGGGGTGTGAGTAGTCCCAGCAAAGAGGCCCCTATGGGTGGGGGTGTGAGTAGTCCCAGCCAAGAGGCCCCCTATGGGTGGGGGTGTGAGTGGTGACAGGCAAGAGGCCCCCTATGGGTGGGGGTGTGAATAGTCCCAGCAAAGAGGCCCCCTATGGGTGGGGGTGTGAGTAGTCCCAGCCAAGAGGCCCCCTATGGGTGGGGGTGTGAGTAGTCCCAGCCAAGAGGCCCACTATGGGTGGGGTGTGAGTAGGCCCAGCCAAGAGGCCCCCTATGGGTGGGGGTGTGAGTGGTGACAGGCAAGAGGCCCCCTATGGGTGGGGGTGTGAGTAGTCCCAGCAAAGAGGCCCCCTATGGGTGGGGGTGTGAGTAGTCCCAGCCAAGAGGCCCCTATGGGTGGGGGTGTGAGTAGTCCCAGCAAAGAGGCCCCCATGGGTGGGGGTGTGAGTAGTCCCAGACAAGAGGCCCCCTATGGGTGGGGGTGTGAGTGGTGACAGGCAAGAGGCCCCCTATGGGTGGGGGTGGAAGTGGTGACAGGCAAGAGGCCCCCTATGGGTGGGGGTGTGAGTAGTCCCAGCCAAGAGGCCCACTATGGGTGGGGGTGGGAGTGGTGACAGGCAAGAGGCCCCCTATGGGTGGGGGTGTGAGTGGTGACAGGCAAGAGGCCCCCTATGGGTGGGGGTGTGAGTGGTGACAGGCAAGAGGCCCCCTATGGGTGGGGGTGGAAGTGGTGACAGTCAAGAGGCCCCCTATGGGTGGGGGTGTGAGTAGTCCCAGCCAAGAGGCCCACTATGGGTGGGGGTGGGAGTGGTGACAGGCAAGAGGCCCCTATGGGTGGGGGTGTGAGTAGTCCCAGCCAAGAGGCCCACTATGGGTGGGGGTGGGAGTGGTGACAGGCAAGAGGCCCCCTGTAGGTGGGGGTGTGAGTAGTCCCAGCCAAGAGGCCCCCTATGGGTGGGGTTGTGAGTGGTGACAGGCAAGAGGCCCCCTATGGGTGGGGGTGTGAGTAGTCCCAGCAAAGAGGCCCCCTATGGGTGGGGGTGTGAGTAGTCCCAGCCAAGAGGCCCCCTATGGGTGGGGGTGTGAGTGGTGACAGGCAAGAGGCCCCCTATGGGTGGGGGTGGAAGTGGTGACAGGCAAGAGGCCCCCTATGGGTGGGGGTGTGAGTAGTCCCAGCCAAGAGGCCCACTATGGGTGGGGGTGGGAGTGGTGACAGGCAAGAGGCCCCCTATAGGTGGGGGTGTGAGTAGTCCCAGCCAAGAGGCCCCCTATGGGTGGGGGTGTGAGTGGTGACAGGCAGGAGGCCCCCTATGGGTGGGGGTGGAAGTGGTGACAGGCAAGAGGCCCCCTATGGGTGGGGGTGTGAGTAGTCCCAGCCAAGAGGCCCACTATGGGTGGGGGTGGGAGTGGTGACAGGCAAGAGGCCCCTATAGGTGGAGGTGTGAGTAGTCCCAGCCAAGAGGCCCCCATGGGTGGGGGTGTGAGTGGTGACAGGCAAGAGGCCCCCTATGGGTGGGGGTGTGAGTAGTCCCAGCAAAGAGGCCCCCTATGGGTGGGGGTGGTAGTGGTGACAGGCAAGAGGCCCCCTATGGGTGGGGGTGATGGGCAAGGCTGGGCCTGGGTGTTTGTCACAGGTTTACTGGTACGTGTCGGCTGTTTGTTTGGGGGGGGTGTCTCTTACCGTCTCCGTCGTTGGCGTCTGTTCCGGATCAGTCCATGGATGTAGAGGATCGGTATGGCCTGTGCGATGGGATTCATGTCGACACCGTCTCGTCTGCACTGGTCGTTGGTTCGTTTCGTCCCAGTTGCAGGCTTGTACGTCTCGTGTCCGGGGATCGTGTTGTGGCGCGAATCGTTCCTTTCATGCAGCTTTTCCGGATGCTGTGACGTGCCGTACGTGTCGACTCGCTCGGCGCATAGGAAGTGCGCATCGTACTTGTCCGGCCGGAAACAGCTCTGACCTAGCCCCCGTGCGAGTCGATTCTGCGTTTACGGGACCGGGTCGTTGGGTGAATTGAGTATTTATTTGGCGAGTTCGTGTCGGTCGAGTTTTCAGCACATGCATGCATCGTACTTGATCGGCAGGACTGACCGGCTCCCGGGACGGGTCGGTCGGGAGGTAAGCGTCTGGACGGCTCTTTTTGAGCTGTCCGACCCGAATCGGAATCGGCCCCTGAGTGGTAGAATGTCAGCTGTCTTGATACCTTCCTGAGCTGATGGCACATGGCTTCCTCCGTTGTTGTACCCGCCGTTGTTGCAGCTGTTACAGCCCTGTAGCCTTTTAAATGGGCTTTGGCATCTTTCATATAGTTGTAGACCCATTAATCTTTAAGCTACTGGCTGGCATTCTCCAAGCTGCTGCTGGCACATGTCCTCTCCCATCCTTTGTACAGCAGATGCATATACCACCCTTATATCATTAATACAGATGTTGATGAATGTTACCCTCCACCTTCCTTACAGTCATTGCCCATGCTACTGTATATTCTTCCAACATCTGTCATCACGTTATACATCCTTCTTAGGCTCCTGGAAGATGGATTTATCCATCTTTCATACAATTATTGTGACTTGCAGATCCCTTTCCTACTTTGAGATGTTCATAAAGTGCATATTACAGTGTCTCTACAGATATTGGTACATTAACCACTGCATACCTTCCAGGCCCAGCTAATGGTAAAAGACCAGCTCCTTCCTTAAGACATCTGCACATAAATCCAGCATGATTGTTACAGTTATTGTAAAATGTCTACCCGCATTCTTCATGCAATTACATGCACATGACATCACCACATCTTTTATTCTTGTACTGACACAAGCCATCCTCAAACGTTATACAGCGATTCAGTGATAACTCCCTCCATCCCTGCTGAAGATATTGGCACATGCCGTCCTATTGTGAGGTGTGGCTAGAGAGTGCTTGAGGTCATTTGATAGCAGGAAAATAATATTGAGAGAATACCTGTCAGCCTTGCAGGCATTTTAGCATATTATTGGCCATCAGTTTTGCTAGCCTGCCAAAGGAGTGCTTCCATTGATGTCAATGGACCTGAAGTGTCTGTGCACTGTCATGAAAGTACATTATTATCAATCTACCACTTCTGCTGTATGTGAAATCAGCAAGATGGTACAGTTCCTATCTTTGCCCTTCAGCCAGCCCAGCCCTCCGCATCGTCACCCACTCCATGCCAACCAGAGTCCTGGGGTCACACTCAAATCTATTGTAGATGAGTGCCTTTGGTGATGAACACGTGCTAGAGTGCTAAATGTCTACATGATTGAACAGGCAACGCTGTTGGCTAGAAAGGGGATTTCCCTCATCTAAGATGGCCCCTACATCTAAACATAGCAACACAGTACACTTCAGACCGATTTCCAGACTCCCCTTCCTGGCTAAAGTTCTTGAACAACACGTACTCAGAGACCTCTCGTCTTTCGTTGAACAACATCAGCTGCTACACACTCGGCAAGCCGGTTTCAGGGCGCATAACAGCACTGAGTTGGTGATGCTCTCAGTGTTGGATGACCTGCGGCTTGCAGCCGACAAGAAGACCCCCTCAGCTCTAATCTTATTGGACCTCTCAGCCGCATTTGACACAGTGAATCACGTGCAGTTGCTAGCCCGTGTCCGGCGGCTGGGAGTCACTGGGATGGTCCTCCAATGGATTACCTCCTTTTTGGAGGACCGGTCTCAAAGAGTCCAATTAGGAGATTGCACGTCTAGGCGGGGCAACTTGCAATGGGGGGTCCCACAGGGCTCTGCGCTGTCCCCTCTGCTTTTTAATATTTACCTTCAGCCCTTGATAGATGCACTAGCCAAAACAGATTGTCAGGTGTTTAATTACGCTGATGATACCCAGTTAATTGTGCGAATTGACAACTCCCCCGACTCACAGCGTAATGTCCAGAACATCCTCCGGTTCATTATGAACTGGATGACCTCTAATTCAGTGAAGGTAAATCCAGATAAAATAGAAGTGCTTGCTCTTACTTCAGGGGTTTCGCCCTGGTCCAGTCTCTTTTGGCCTCAAGAGCTGGGCACCACCCCAACCAGCAGTGAAGAGCCTGGGTATAAAGTTGTTACAGCAAACAAATGATGGACGGAATGCTGACAATGCAAACATTCTCCCCCAGTCAAAAGATCTGAGTTAAATCCATCGTTCTTTTGCCCACTACGCCACCCCAGTTTGGACCCAGCCATATGCAAATCAGTCTTCACCCTGTGCCCCATGGGAAGAGTCCAGACCGAACTACCAGGCCAGGTCCTCCCTGGACCGGAAACAAGCATCCTGGGACCGGTTTCAGGGTATGTCACCCTTCTTCAGCCAGGCTAGCTTGAATCCAGTGGCACAGTGAGCAAGGGACCCACGTCTGGGCATACCCATCCCACTTAGGGCGAAAAGTGTTACAGCAAACTAATGATGGACGGAATGCTCACAATGCAAACATTCTCCCCCAGTCAAAAGATCTGGTTTAAATCCAACGTTCTTTTGCCCACTACGCCACCCCAGTTTGGACCCAGCCATATGCAAATCAGTCTTGACCCTTTGCCCCATGGAAACAGTCCAGACCGAACTGCCAGGCCAGGTCCTCCCTGGACCGGAAAAAAGCATCCTGGGACCGGTTTCAGGGTATGTCACCCTTCTTCAGCCAGGCTAGCTTGAATCCAGTGGCACAGTGAGCAAGGGACCCACGTCAGAGCATACCCATCCCACTTAGGGCGAAAAGTGTTACAGCAAACAAATGATGGACGGAATGCTGACAATGCAAACATTCTCCCCCAGTCAAAAGATCTGGGTTAAATCCATCGTTCTTTTGCCCACTACGCCACCCCAGTTTGGACCCAGCCATATGCAAATCAGTCTTGACCCTGTGCCCCATGGGGACAGTCCAGACCGAACTGGCAGGCCAGGTCCTACCTGGACCGGTAACAAGCATCCTGGGACCGGTTTCAGGGTATGTCACCCTTCTTCAGCCAGGCTAGCTTGAATCCAGTGATACCAAAGGGGATGATGGACGGAGCGCTTGAGCTAATCAAACACTCACCCCCAGTCAACTGATCTGGGTTTAATCCATCATCATTCTTTAGCTCACTCCACCACCCCAGTTCAGACATGGCCATATGCAAATCAGTCTGACCCTGTGCCTCATGGGAACAGTCCAGCCCGAACTGCCAAGCCATGTCTTCCCTGGACCGGAAACAAGCATCCTGGGACCGGTTTCTGGCTATTCAGCCGTCATCAGCCAGGCTAGCTTGAACCCAGTGGCAAAGTGAGCAAGGGACCCACGTCTGGGCATACCCTGCCAACTTAGGGCGAACAAAGCGATACCAAAGGGGATGATGGACGGAGCGCTTGAGCTAATCAAACACTCACCCCCAGTCAACTGATCTGGGTTTAATCCATCATCATTCTTTAGCTCACTCCACCACCCCAGTTCAGACATGGCCATATGCAAATCAGTCTGACCCTGTGCCTCATGGGAACAGTCCAGCCCGAACTGCCAAGCCATGTCTTCCCTGGACCGGAAACAAGCATCCTGGGACCGGTTTCTGGCTATTCAGCCGTCATCAGCCAGGCTAGCTTGAATCCAGTGGCAAAGTGAGCAAGGGACCCACGTCTGGGCATACCCTGCCAACTTAGGGCGAACAAAGCGATACCAAAGGAGATGATGGACGGAGCGCTTGAGCTAATCAAACACTCACCCCCAGTCAACTGATCTGGGTTTAATCCATCATCACTCTTTAGCTCACTCCACCACCCCAGTTCAGACATGGCCATATGCAAATCAGTCTGACCCTGTGCCTCATGGGAACAGTCCAGCCCGAACTGCCAAGCCATGTCTTCCCTGGACCGGAAACAAGCATCCTGGGACCGGTTTCTGGCTATTCAGCCGTCATCAGCCAGGCTAGCTTGAATCCAGTGGCAAAGTGAGCAAGGGACCCACGTCTGGGCATACCCTGCCAACTTAGGGCGAACAAAGCGATACCAAAGGGGATGTTGGACGGAGCGCTTGAGCTAATCAAACACTCACCCCCAGTCAACTGATCTGGGTTTAATCCATCATCATTCTTTAGCTCACTCCACCACCCCAGTTCAGACATGGCCATATTCAAATCAGTCTGACCCTGTGCCTCATGGGAACAGTCCAGCCCGAACTGCCAAGCCATGTCTTCCCTGGACCGGGCGGAAACAAGCATCCTGGGACCGGTTTCTGGCTATTCAGCCGTCATCAGCCAGGCTAGCTTGAATCCAGTGGCAAAGTGAGCAAGGGACCCACGTCTGGGCATACCCTGCCAACTTAGGGCGAACAAAGCGATACCAAAGGGGATGATGGACGGAGCGCTTGAGCTAATAAAACACTCACCCCCAGTCAACTGATCTGGGTTTAATCCATCATCATTCTTTAGCTCACTCCACCACCCCAGTTCAGACATGGCCATATGCAAATCAGTCTGACCCTGTGCCTCATGGGAACAGTCCAGCCCGAACTGCCAAGCCATGTCTTCCCTGGACCGGAAATAAGCATCCTGGGACCGGTTTCTGGCTATTCAGCCGTCATCAGCCAGGCTAGCTTGAATCCAGTGGCAAAGTGAGCAAGGGACCCACGTCTGGGCATACCCTGCCAACTTAGGGCGAACAAAGCGATACCAAAGGGGATGATGGACGGAGCGCTTGAGCTAATCAAACACTCACCCCCAGTCAACTGATCTGGGTTTAATCCATCATCATTCTTTAGCTCACTCCACCACCCCAGTTCAGACATGGCCATATGCAAATCAGTCTGACCCTGTGCCTCATGGGAACAGTCCAGCCCGAACTGCCAAGCCATGTCTTCCCTGGACCGGAAACAAGCATCCTGGGACCGGTTTCTGGCTATTCAGCCGTCATCAGCCAGGCTAGCTTGAATCCAGTGGCAAAGTGAGCAAGGGACCCACGTCTGGGCATACCCTGCCAACTTAGGGCGAACAAAGCGATACCAAAGGGGATGATGGACGGAACGCTTGAGCTAATCAAACACTCACCCCCAGTCAACTGATCTGGGTTTAATCCATCATCATTCTTTAGCTCACTCCACCACCCCAGTTCAGACATGGCCATATGCAAATCAGTCTGACCCTGTGCCTCATGGGAACAGTCCAGCCCGAACTGCCAAGCCATGTCTTCCCTGGACCGGAAACAAGCATCCTGGGACCGGTTTCTGGCTATTCAGCCGTCATCAGCCAGGCTAGCTTGAATCCAGTGGCAAAGTGAGCAAGGGACCCATGTCTGGGCATACCCTGCCAACTTAGGGCGAACAAATGATGGATTAAACCCAGATCAGTTGACTGGGGGTGAGTGTTTGATTGGCTCAAACGCTCCGTCCATCATCCCCTTTGTATCGCTTGAGTCGCCCTGAGTTGGCGGGGTATGCCCAGACGTGGGTCCCTGCTCACTTTGCCACTGGATTCAAGCAAGCCTGGCTGATGACGGCTGAAATGCCAGAAACCGGTCCTAGGATGCTTGTTTCCGGTCCAGGAAGACATGGCTTGGCAGTTGGGCTGGACTGTTCCCATGAGGCACAGGGTCAGGCTGATTTGCATATGGCCATGTCTGAACTGGGGTGGTGGAGTGAGCTAAAGAATGATGATGGATTAAACCCAGATCAGTTGACTGGGGGTGAGTGTTTGATTGGCTCAAACGTTCCGTCCATCATCCCCTTTGTATCGCTTTGGTCGCCCTAAGTTGGCGGGGGTATGCCCAGACGTGGGTCCCTTGCTCACTTTGCCACTGGATTCAAGCAAGCCTGGCTGATGACGGCTGAAATGCCAGAAACCGGTCCTAGGATGCTTGTTTCCGGTCCAGGGAAGACATGGCTTGGCAGTTCGGGCTGGACTGTTCCCATGAGGCACAGGGTCAGGCTGATTTGCATATGGCCATGTCTGAACTGGGGTGGTGGAGTGAGCTAAAGAATGATGATGGATTAAACCCAGATCAGTTGACTGGGGTGAGTGTTTGATTGGCTCAAACGTTCCGTCCATCATCCCCTTTGTATCGCTTTAGCTTGAATCCAGTGGCACAGTGAGCAAGGGAACCACGTCTGGGCATACCCATCCCACTTAGGGCGAAAAGTGTTACAGCAAACAAATGATGGACGGAATGCTGACAATGCAAACATTCTCCCCCAATCAAAAGATCTGGACCGGAAACAAGCATCCTGGGACCGGTTTCTGGCTATTCAGCCGTCATCAGCCAGGCTAGCTTGAATCCAGTGGCAAAGTGAGCAAGGGACCCACGCCTGGGCATACCCTGCCAACTTAGGGCGAACAAAGCGATACCAAAGGGGATGATGGACGGAGCGCTTGAGCTAATCAAACACTCACCCCCAGTCAACTGATCTGGGTTTAATCCATCATCATTCTTTAGCTCACTCCACCACCCCAGTTCAGACATGGCCATATGCAAATCAGTCTGACCCTGTGCCTCATGGGAACAGTCCAGCCCGAACTGCCAAGCCATGTCTTCCCTGGACCGGAAACAAGCATCCTGGGACCGGTTTCTGGCTATTCAGCCGTCATCAGCCAGGCTAGCTTGAATCCAGTGGCAAAGTGAGCAAGGGACCCACGTCTGGGCATACCCTGCCAACTTAGGGCGAACAAAGCGATACCAAAGGGGATGATGGACGGAGCGCTTGAGCTAATAAAACACTCACCCCCAGTCAACTGATCTGGGTTTAATCCATCATCATTCTTTAGCTCACTCCACCACCCCAGTTCAGACATGGCCATATGCAAATCAGTCTGACCCTGTGCCTCATGGGAACAGTCCAGCCCGAACTGCCAAGCCATGTCTTCCTGGACCGGAAACAAGCATCCTGGGACCGGTTTCTGGCTATTCAGCCGTCATCAGCCAGGCTAGCTTGAATCCAGTGGCAAAGTGAGCAAGGGACCCACGTCTGGGCATACCCTGCCAACTTAGGGCGAACAAAGCGATACCAAAGGGGATGATGGACGGAGCGCTTGAGCTAATCAAACACTCACCCCCAGTCAACTGATCTGGGTTTAATCCATCATCATTCTTTAGCTCACTCCACCACCCCAGTTCAGACATGGCCATATGCAAATCAGTCTGACCCTGTGCCTCATGGGAACAGTCCAGCCCGAACTGCCAAGCCATGTCTTCCCTGGACCGGAAACAAGCATCCTGGGACCGGTTTCTGGCTATTCAGCCGTCATCAGCCAGGCTAGCTTGAATCCAGTGGCAAAGTGAGCAAGGGACCCACGTCTGGGCATACCCTGCCAACTTAGGGCGAACAAAGCGATACCAAAGGGGATGATGGACGGAGCGCTTGAGCTAATCAAACACTCACCCCCAGTCAACTGATCTGGGTTTAATCCATCATCATTCTTTAGCTCACTCCACCACCCCAGTTCAGACATGGCCATATGCAAATCAGTCTGACCCTGTGCCTCATGGGAACAGTCCAGCCCGAACTGCCAAGCCATGTCTTCCCTGGACCGGAAACAAGCATCCTGGGACCGGTTTCTGGCTATTCAGCCGTCATCAGCCAGGCTAGCTTGAATCCAGTGGCAAAGTGAGCAAGGGACCCATGTCTGGGCATACCCTGCCAACTTAGGGCGAACAAATGATGGATTAAACCCAGATCAGTTGACTGGGGGTGAGTGTTTGATTGGCTCAAACGTTCCGTCCATCATCCCCTTTGTATCGCTTTGGTCGCCCTCAAGTTGGCGGGAGTATGCCCAGACGTGGGTCCCTTGCTCACTTTGCCACTGGATTCAAGCAAGCCTGGCTGATGACGGCTGAAATGCCAGAAACCGGTCCTAGGATGCTTGTTTCCGGTCCAGGGAAGACATGGCTTGGCAGTTCGGGCTGGACTGTTCCATGAGGCACAGGGTCAGGCTGATTTGCATATGGCCATGTCTGAACTGGGGTGGTGGAGTGAGCTAAAGAATGATGATGGATTAAACCCAGATCAGTTGACTGGGGGTGAGTGTTTGATTGGCTCAAACGTTCCGTCCATCATCCCCTTTGTATCGCTTTGGTCGCCCTAAGTTGGCGGGGTATGCCCAGACGTGGGTCCCTTGCTCACTTTGCCACTGGATTCAAGCAAGCCTGGCTGATGACGGCTGAAATGCCAGAAACCGGTCCTAGGATGCTTGTTTCCGGTCCAGGGAAGACATGGCTTGGCAGTTCGGGCTGGACTGTTCCCATGAGGCACAGGGTCAGGCTGATTTGCATATGGCCATGTCTGAACTGGGGTGGTGGAGTGAGCTAAAGAATGATGATGGATTAAACCCAGATCAGTTGACTGGGGGTGAGTGTTTGATTGGCTCAAACGTTCCGTCCATCATCCCTTTTTGTATCGCTTTAGCTTGAATCCAGTGGCACAGTGAGCAAGGGAACCACGTCTGGGCATACCCATCCCACTTAGGGCGAAAAGTGTTACAGCAAACAAATGATGGACGGAATGCTGACAATGCAAACATTCTCCCCCAATCAAAAGATCTGGGTTAAATCATTTGTTCTTTTGCCCACTACGCCACCCCAGTTTGGACCCAGCCATATGCAAATCAGTCTTGACCCTGTGCCCCATGGGAACAGTCCAGACCGAACTGCCAGGCCAGGTCCTCCCTGGACCGGAAACAAGCATCCTGGGACCGGTTTCAGGGTATGTCACCCTTCTTCAGCCAGGCTAGCTTGAATCCAGTGGCACAGTGAGCAAGGGACTCACGTCTGGGCATACCCATCCCACTTAGGGCGAAAAGTATTACAGCAAACAAATGATGGACGGGATGCTGACAATGCAAACATTCTCCCGCAGTCAAAAGATCTGGGTTAAATCCTTCATTCTTTTGCCCACTACGCCACCCCAGTTTGGACCCAGCCATATGCAAATCAGTCTTGACCCTGTGCCCCATGGGAACAGTCCAGACCGAACTGCCAGGCCAGGTCCTCCCTGGACCGGAAACAAGCATCCTGGGACCGGTTTCAGGGTATGTCATCCTTCTTCAGCCAGGCTAGCTTGAATCCAGTGGCACAGTGAGCAAGGGACCCACGTCTGGGCATACCCATCCCACTTAGGGCGAAAAGTGTTACAGCAAACAAATGATGGACGGAATGCTGACAATGCAAACATTCTCCCCCAGTCAAAAGATCTGGGTTAAATCCATCGTTCTTTGCCCACTGCGCCACCCCAGTTTGGACCCAGCCATATGCAAATCAGTCTTGACCCTGTGCCCCATGGGAACAGTCCAAACCGAACTGCCAGGCCAGGTCCTCCCTGGACCGGAAACAAGCATCCTGGGACCGGTTTCAGGGTATGTCACCCTTCTTCAGCCAGGCTAGCTTGAATCCAGTGGCACAGTATGCAAGGGACCCACGTCTGGGCATACCCATCCCACTTAGGGCGAAAAGTGTTACAGCAAACAAATGATGGACGGAATGCTGACAGTGCAAACATTCTCCCCCAGTCAAAAGATCTGGGTTAAATCCATCGTTCTTTTGCCCACTACGCCACCCCAGTTTGGACCCACCCATATGCAAATCAGTCTTGACCCTGTGCCCCATGGGAAGAGTCCAGACCGAACTGCCAGGCCAGGTCCTCCCTGGACCAGAAACAAGCATCCTGGGACCGGTTTCAGGGTTTGTCACCCTTCTTCAGCCAGGCTAGCTTGAATCCAGTGGCACAGTGAGCAAGTGACCCACGTCTGGGCATACCAATCCCACTTAGGGCGAAAAGTGTTACAGCAAACAAATGATGGACGGAATGCTGACAATGCAAACATTCTCCCTCAGTCAAAAGATCTGGGTTAAATCCATCGTTCTTTTGCCCACTACGCCACCCCAGTTTGGACCCAGCCATATGCAAATCAGTCTTGACCCTGTGCCCCATGGGAACAGTCCAGACCGAACTGCCAGGCCAGGTCCTCCCTGGACCGGAAACAAGCATCCTGGGACCGGTTTCAGGGTATGTCACCCTTCTTCAGCCAGGCTAGCTTGAATCCAGTGGCACAGTGTGCAAGGGACCCACGTCTGGGTATACCCATCCCACTTAGGGCGAAAAGTGTTACAGCAAACAAATGATGGATGGAATGCTGACAATGCAAACATTCTCCCCCAGTCAAAAGATCTGGGTTAAATCCATCGTTCTTTTGCCCACTACGCCACCCCAGTTTGGACCCAGCCATATGCAAATCAGTCTTGACCCTGTGCCCCATGGGAACAGTCCAGACCGAACTGCCAGGCCAGGTCCTCCCTGGACTGGAAACAAGCATCCTGGGACCGGTTTCAGGGTATGTCACCCTTCTTCAGCCAGGCTAGCTTGAATCCAGTGGCACAGTGAGCAAGGGACCCACGTCTGGGCATACCCATCCCACTTAGGGCGAAAAGTGTTACAGCAAACAAATGATGGACGGAATGCTGACAATGCAAACATTCTCCCCAGTCAAAAGATCTGGGTTAAATCCATTGTTCTTTTGCCCACTACGCCACCCCAGTTTGGACCCAGCCATATGCAAACCAGTCTTGACCCTGTGCCCCATGGGAACAGTCCAGACCGAACTGCCAGGCCAGGTCCTCCCTGGACTGGAAACAAGCATCCTGGGACCGGTTTCAGGGTATGTCACCCTTCTTCAGCCAGGCTAGCTTCAATCCAGTGGCACAGTGAGCAAGGGACCCACGTCTGGGCATACCCATCCCACTTAGGCGAAAAGTGTTACAGCAAAAAAATGATGGACGGAATGCTGACAATGCAAACATTCTCCCCCAGTCAAAAGATCTGGGTTAAATCCATCGTTCTTAAAGGTATAAAGTTGGACACTGGATTAACGCTAAACAGCCAGGGATCTGCTGTTGTGGGGAGTTGTACTGGCCTGATGCAGCAACTTCGGAAACTGATGACCTTGCTGTCTTTTTCCACCATGCAGAGGGTCGTGACGGCATTAATCCTGTCACGCTTAGACTATGGCAATGCAGTCTACACTGGGCTGCCCGAAAAACTTCTGGGGAAGCTCCAAGTGGTTATGAATGACGCGGCAATGTTGATTTATAAATTGCCAAGAAGAGCCCATGCCATCCCTCTGCTGCAGCAGTTACACTGGCTTCCCATCAAGCAAAGGGTTAAATTTAAGGGGTTGTGCATTGCACACAAGTCTCAGTTTGGAGAGGCACCCAAATACATAAAAGACCGCCTGAGGCCTTATGTGCCCGGACGCTATCTTCGTTCAGCAGAGTCTTGCTTGTTAGTCTGCCCACGTTTTAATAGAACGACCCTAGGGGGCCGGGCATTCTCAGTTACCATCCCCCAGATCTGGAACAAACTACCGGACGGTATGCGTAAGGAAGACAGGTTACTACCGTTCCGGAGGAGACTTAAAACCCTTCTGTTTACAGAGGCGTTTGGATAAGTTTACTCCGCTGTGTGTTGAGTATGGTTGCGCAAAAGGATTCTGGACCTCTGATCTATGTTACAGTGCTTAGAGACCTTCTGGTGATTGGCGCTCTATAAATATAATTTAACATAACATAATATAACATACAGGAGCATGTGGGAGCTTGATGCAAGAGCAACTGTCTCTCCAGCCAGACGAGTACATCAGTGTACAATACTGGAAGGATGCGTCCCTGACTGTGGTACACAGCTATCACCAGGCGAGGCCAGCGCTGACCCCAAGACTCTTCCCAGATCACCTGTTGCTGCAGCATCAGCCCTGCACACACATGGTCCAGTTCACCATTCGTTAATGAAGGGAATTCTCTCAAACAAGATGACAGCGACAATGAGACAGTGTCAGCTAGTGTTTGTCTAGATTTCTTTCAATGTCCTGTCTCCCTGATTCAAAGCTCTCACCGGGTCAGGCTGACACAGAGCCAAGGCTTCCTCTCTGGATCAGCTGTTCAGGGCTTAACTTGTTAAAAGAAAATATGTCCTAGAGATTGGGAGGGGTCAACAAAGACTATGGACCTACCCCCAGTAATGGGTCACACCAAATGTTGAGCATGTGATGTCTGTAAACTCACCGAGAATACGAAAAGCGTGGATGTGGACTGAGTTACCCGTGGGAACAGCGCAGACACACAAACTGTAATTCAGAAAATGTTATTTACATGATCAAATGCCCATGTGATCTGATATACGTGGGCATGATGACACTCAAAGTTAAAAAATGAATCTTGGAGCACAGGAGCAATATCAGGTGACAGAAGACGATGACGCGATTCACTACACACTACGCAGAGAAGAAACACTCAGTAGATGACATATTCTGGACTGTATTGGACAAATCATAAATTCCTAGGGATACACGTGACCCTAAAAAATCCTATTCCTAAGGGAACAGAAATGGGTATATAGGGTACGAAGCCATGAAATTGGACTAAATGACGACATTCCCTGGTGCGCCCTGAGCAGATTGTAAAATAATGCCTTACCGAACCAATATATATATATATATATATATATATATATATATATATATATATATATATATATATTCTCAACAACGATTCAAAATAAACGCACACTCGGAGATCAGGTAACAATGATAGCTATTTAATGCTCGTTACGCGTTTCGACCGTAGTCTTGATCACACGAACAAAAAAGCATTTCCAGCATGTTTAAATAAAGTAAAAAACACACCCACAATAGTGAAAATCGATAAGGGACTACATTTCAGGTAACTACCAGCATCATGGTAAAATGGCAGACATTTTGTAATGGGCAAATTATAGCTGTAAGTACTATTAATTCAGTGAAAACATGTATTTCACGACTTAGTGTCAAACATTCTATAATAAAGGAAATTGTCGTAACCTTAATATCAACGATATACCCAGCATGATCGGCGAACACAATGATTTCGGTCTAGTGCCAAACAATACATAAGTTCATTTCGTACTTCATTCGTCGCCCAATACGGTACGTTAAAACTTATAGTCATATTGCTGGACATGATGTCTTATTATTATGAAGTAACGCTCAAGTTGGCGCTTTCATAGCTCTAGTGGCTAACACCTGTATAGCATGTTCCTACGTACTTTGATTCGGTTTAGTGCCGATTTTCCTGTAATGGGTTTTATGCCATGAGTTTTAGGCATATATCGTCTAATTTGTCCATCATAAACTAATATTCAATTACTAATACACATGATACTTGTTATCAATTCTATGTGATACCCAAATCATTAACAAAAACAATTTCGTATATAAAATGCTCGTGAATAAAAGTGATACTAAATAATCAACTAGAGTGCTCCTTATAAAATACATTTCAACATTATTTCATTCTTGCTTTTTCTGCAAATTGTTTCCAAATTTTTGCTATTAACATAAAAGTCCCTTATCTGGATTCAGTGACATCCGAGCCCGGGGAAGAAAAGGATAGGGAACCCGTGAAGTGACCGTCCAGACGGTGGGTCCCCTCCTTTCTTCCTGTGAAAAAAGAACCCAAATAAGAGATAGATAAATATAACATCTTGTGCGGAGCAAATACATACAGACAAGATAGTATATTGCAAACAACATACACATTTTATGTTCAACGAACGTGGAGATGAGAGGCTAATTCCTCATCAAGATTATGTCCCCCTGGAAATTTAGTTTCTAATTCTAGAATCCATTTGGATTCCTTTTGTCTCAGTGACAATTCCCTATTGCCACCTCTTAGACCTGGGACTATTTGTTCAATTGCAAAGAATCGCAATAAGGAATTATTGGACTGATGGTATTCCAAGAAATGCCTGGCAATCGGGTAGACAGTGTTTACATTTGTTATGGCTCTAAGGTGTTCCATGATTCTTTTTTTCACCATACACGTTGTACTGCCTACATATCTGAGCTTGCATGGACACTCCAATGCATAGACAATAAAAGTACTACTACATGTCAGAAATTGGTTGATTTTCCATCTATTAGTTCTTCCTGGGATACTGAATTCTTTTACAGAAGGGCTGAATCGACAAGCCCTACAGTGCCCACATGGATAAAACCCTTTCAGTTGATGGAAATCATTCTTTTTAGTTACGGTTATATCCCCTTTAACTAAAATATCACGTAGACTTTTTCCTTTTCTATACGTAATAAGGGGTCTTACTCCTACATCTTTACCAACAACTGCATCGGTTTGTAGGATCTTCCAACTGTCTGTTAGGATTTTACGAATTTTACTGGATCTGTTGTTAAACGTTGTGATCACTCTGATACCACTTTCTTTCTCTTGTCTCTGTTTACCTTCTGTCTGTTCCAGTGATTTCTCCCTACTGACATCATTAACCTTGCTTACAGCTCTATCTAGGACCCATTCTGGATAACCTCTTTGTCGGAACCTCTTTAGCATAACCTTTTGTTCCTCCTGAAATCTCTCTTCAGTATTGCAATTCCTTCTTGCCCTCAGTAGCTCCCCATATGGAATACTCCATTTAAGGGAATCTGGGTGTCCACTGAGGGCATGAAGGAGACTGTTACCAGCAGTCTCTTTTCTGTATAGGCTAGTAACAAGGTTACCATTTTGAACCTCAATACGGGTGTCAAGAAAGTCCACACTAACCTTGCTGATGGTATGTGTTAGCACTATATTGTATGGATTATGGTTAAGTTTTTCAATGAAGGCAACAGCATTTTCTTCACTTCCACTCCAGACAATCAGTAGATCGTCAATATATCTCAGCCATATCCTTACTGAATCAAAATCTTTTGTTAATAGATGGTCCTGACGTATTTCCTCCTCCCATTTCCCCAAGAAAAGGTTTGCAAACCCAGGTGCGAAGCACGTCCCCATCGCTGTGCCCCTCACCTGTCTGTATAATTTTCCATTAAACATGAAGATGTTGTTCTTTAAGCACAACATCATCATGTCTGCTAACATGCGTGTATGCTCTAAATACTCAATGGCTCTAGTTCCCAAGTAATGCATGCAGGCTCCAATTCCCTGGGAGTGGTCGATTATGGTATACAATGAATTTACGTCTAGGGTAATGAGATAATAACTTTCATCCCAACTAAATCCTCCTATTTTATTAAGAAAATCTTTAGTATCCTTCACAAACGATGGTAATTCCATGACGTATTCTTTCAAAAAATAATCAACATACTTAGACACTTTTTCGTTAACATTCCCTATTGAAGAAACAATAGGTCTCCCTGGTGGTATAGTTGGGTGTTTATGTATCTTCGGTAAGAGATACAAGATAGTGCTGGGTATATCGTTGATATTAAGGTTACGACAATTTCCTTTATTATAGAATGTTTGACACTAAGTCGTGAAATACATGTTTTCACTGAATTAATAGTACTTACAGCTATAATTTGCCCATTACAAAATGTCTGCCATTTTACCATGATGCTGGTAGTTACCTGAAATGTAGTCCCTTATCGATTTTCACTATTGTGGGTGTGTTTTTTACTTTATTTAAACATGCTGGAAATGCTTTTTTGTTCGTGTGATCAAGACTACGGTCGAAACGCGTAACGAGCATTAAATAGCTATCATTGTTACCTGATCTCCGAGTGTGCGTTTATTTTGAATCGTTGTTGAGAATTAATTGCCGGTTTTGGGTTTACCGGCGGCACGCACCAACTGACAACAGGCTCGATCCTAAACTAACCCTGCTTGGAGGACTTGAAATGAATCAGGGATCGTGAGCCGGCCGCATTTCCAATTCGGGAAGAAACACCTCGAAGGACTGCCGGAGAACTCCCGTGATCGGAGGTAGGCTCGGTTCCGGCGCGGGTGCCCAGCGGAGGTAGCCCGTCGTGCACTGGTGGTAGGGCGGGCTCCCCCGCATGGGGTGTGTGTGCCTGGGGCTGAGTTTGCATCTCTGGTACGGGATTGGGAGCTGGAGTTGGAGAGTATGAATGGTGAAAGCAATTGCATTTGCAGAATTCAGTGCCTCCGCTCTTATCAACGGATGTAACTGTTACGTATATGCGGCATCAGGAACCGCTCATAGTAAGCGGGGAGATCAGGATTAACGTGGTAGCTATCTTACGGGGAAATAACAAAGCCACTTAGTAGAGCTATAATAACACAAGGACATAATATAAGTACCCGATAATCTCTTAAGTGATAAAGTGCATGTTGCACAAGAAATAATATAGAAGTACAACAGACATTGCATTACAACAACATGAACGAAGAAAATGAGAGACGAGCAGCAGCACTGAATTTATTTGCACGGGCTCCAGGAAAGGGGAAATCAGTAATAACAACGACGTCTATCAACAAAGAAAATGAAACAAATATTTTATTTCGTAAATATGAAAAATTAAAGAAACAAGAAAGTTCTAAATGGTGGGAGGCGACATCCCTCCAAGACTATGTTGATAAACAAATGGTTCCAAGAGGCTTAAGAATATATATAACACCGTCTCATGATTCCCCTAACCCGCGAATGCTGGACGAATGGGCTACTAATTCGGCGACAAGTTCAAAGAATATGATGATTATTCTTATAAAATACGCCTGGGAAGATCGTGATAGAATCATGAAAGAATTGGCTGAAATTGAAGAGACCCTAAAAAACATGGCGATCAATTGCTTATTCAAAAATATAAAGATGAAGTGAAAGGAAGATTAATGAAACATGAGGAAGACATAAAAGAACGCAAACAAAGAAAATTATACCGGGATTGTGTTGACTACGAAACGGGACGCATTTTGACTTATAGTCATAAATATGATCATCTTTATAATCAAGCAAATATGAATGGAGTTACGGCTTTTACCGAGAGTGAATCAATACAAAGAGATGCCAGTGACTCGGATACAGAGGCTTCAGTACACACAGCGAGCACATCATCGGAGGTGGAAGTAATAACTCATACTGCCACTTTTTAGACGAATTCAGAGTAATGAAGAAAAGTCGACAATTAGCCAGGATAACCCCGACGCCGACTTTACCATCGCGAGGACGTGGGAGAGGCAGAGGAAGAGGACGAGGCAGAGGCAGGGGCGGAGTAAACAAAGACGCCTCAAACGTAAACACAGATCGAAAAAATTCCGAGCCCGTGGGAACAAGAAAGAGAGGCTCAAAGAAAACACAGTAATGGATGCCCAAATGGTAAATAGAACTATTGTTAATCTGTCTATACGTTCTTTGTCCTATTTTGAGAAATCTACTTTATGCCTAGGCTTGACATTTTGTCCCACAGAACTTTTAATTATGCCAATACTCGTATAGACATTTTTAAATTCATAAGAAAAATCAAACTAAAAAAATGGCATGTATTGAATAACAGTGAAGGGCAAGTGTATAGAACGCCAGGTAATATTCCAACACAACCAGGACTTACGGTGGGAGATGCCACAGTATTACAGACAATGCTTGAATTGGAAGCTTCTCATACAGAGGGCATAGAGGATCAGAATGAACTGAGTTGGCCAAATATGGTGACGGATAAAGCAGCCTGTACACCATTTAAACCACAATCAGTATTTTATCCGAACCTTTCTCATGATTCGATTGATACATTTCACGATGTTGTGAATAAGGAATTGATAAAACAAAAACATTTGAATATACATCAGTACTAAACATAAATGTAGGACTACTTATCCCCATGTTCAACATGGCATCCATTTTGTAATGGTCATTCAAAACACAGTTGAAACATACACATTCAAATATATGTTAATAAACTGATAGATATATCAATACAATTGATAAAAACATGAATTGAAATACATTTGAAATGATAAATTGCAAACTGCCATATGTTAAATTATGCCCCAGTGGGCCAATATCAAGTGTGTAAAATACACAACATTTCGCACGAATATGGCTAAATGACAAATTCCAGATCGCCGTATTATTCAATAATGCCCCAGTGGGCGCAAAGGCAGGAGTATCCGATATCCCATCTCATTATGCCCTAGTGGGCCAAGTTTAACAAATAGAACATCAATTATGTCCTTAACTATAACACATTGTAACCCCTGTCTTGACCTACATTTATGTTTAGTACTCGTGCACTATATGTATTCAGATTTGACAAACAGTTCCTTGACCCGTGACCAAGGTGCGGCTGCACCGAAACGCGTCGGGTGTTGTGCTTGCTTCATGTTTGAATACATTTTCACGTTTCATGGATTTGGGCTCGAGTTGATTTTTACGGATGGAGTAAAATCGAGTGGAATATTGTGAGGTTCGCGACCTCGCTCGAGCCCGCCGCCGCAAAGTGGCAGAGAGACCCGTGACTTCTGTTGGTGATATATATATATATATATTGAGTATGTGTATTGAGTGTATATATATATATATATATATATATCAAACACAGTTCTCCGTGTATGGGAACCTCCAACCCAACAGGGCAGCCTCGGCGGACCACGGGAACGGAGCGTCCCGCTACAGTGACATCCACACGAAAGAAAATGCCGAAGCACACCATGAATAGGAGACTTATTTATTGTGTTTCAAGGGCGGCAACACTCTTAAAATCTGACGCGTTTCGGCTTCATTAGCCTTAATCATAGACACTTGTTAACAGCTGTGGGCTCACAGATTACAGTCCAATTCCTTTCATGCCCATAATGCACCAAAAAGTAAGTATTGAATTCAAGCCAGTGCATCAATGTTCAACATGGTGCAAAAACACATTTCTCAAAATGCTGTAAAATGCTGGTATTGACGCTATACCTCTTTTAAATATTGATCTCGTATTCAATCCACAAGAGACGGTCAAATGCCCCTCTCGTTTCCCTTGCTCGCAACTGCATTTTTTCGGTCGAGTGACTCTGAGGAAATCCATGGGTGCGGGCGGGTCATGCTCCCATGATTTAACACCAAACACAGTTCTCCGTGTATGGGAACCTTCAACCCAGCAGGGCAGCCTCGGCGGACCACGGGAACGGAGCGTCCCGCTACAGTGACATCCACACGAAAGAAAATGCCGAAGCACACCATGAATAGGAGACTTATTTATTGTGTTTCAAGGGCGGCAACACTCTTAAAATCTGACGCGTTTCGGCTTCATTAGCCTTCATCATAGACACTTGTTAACAGCTGTGGGCTCACAGATGACAGTCCAATTCCTTTCATGCCCATAATGCACCAAAAGTAAGTATTGAATTCAAGCCAGTGCATCAATGTTCAACATGGTGCAAAAACACAGTTCTCAAAATGCTGTAAAATGCTGGTATTGCCGCTATACCTCTTTTAAATATTGATCTCGTATTCAATCCACAAGAGACGGTCAAATGCCCCTCTCGTTTCCTTGCTCGCACCTGCATTTTTTCGGTCGAGTGACTCTGAGGAAATCCATGGGTGCGGGCGGGTCATGCTCCCATGATTTAACACCAAACACAGTTCTCCGTGTATGGGAACCTCCAACCCAGCAGGGCAGCCTCGGCGGACCACGGGAACGGAGCGTCCCGCTACAGTGACATCCACACGAAAGAAAATGCCGAAGCACACCATGAATAGGAGACTTATTTATTGTGTTTCAAGGGCGGCAACACTATTAAAATCTGACGCATTTCTGCTTCATTAGCCTTAATCATAAACACTTGTTAACAGCTGTGGGCTCACAGATGACAGTCCAATTCCTTTCATGCCCATAATGCACCAAAAAGTAAGTATTGAATTCAAGCCAGTGCATCAATGTTCAACATGGTGCAAAAACACAGTTCTCAAAATGCTGTAAAATGCTGGTATTGCCGCTATACCTCTTTTAAATATTGATCTCGTATTCAATCCACAAGAGACGGTCAAATGCCCCTCTCATTTCCCTTGCTCGCACCTGCATTTTTTCGGTCGAGTGACTCTGAGGAAAACCATGGTTGCGGGCGGGTCATGCTCCCATGATTTAACACCAAACACAGTTCTCCGTGTATGGGAACCTCCAACCCAGCAGGGCAGCCTCGGCGGACCACGGGAACGGAGCGTCCCGCTTCAGTGACATCCACACGAAAGAAAATGCCGAAGCACACCATGAATAGGAGACTTATTTATTGTGTTTCAAGGGCGGCAACACTCTTAAAATCTGACGCGTTTCGGCTTCATTAGCCTTAATCATAGACACTTGTTAACAGCTGTGGGCTCACAGATGACAGTCCAATTCCTTTCATGCCCATAATGCACCAAAAAGTAAGTATTGAATTCAACTCCTCATACAGTTATAATGGATACATCTATCCTCTGCTTACATTCACCCGTTGAGTGTACTAAAGTGGGCTTCAGCATCTTAGCAAGATACAGGTATCAACATCTATATGCATCTTTTTTACGCGCAGAACACACGATGCAAAGTCAGCATGCAACCGACTATTAGGAGTATCTTTGACACCCCCTACCTGGGTTGAGTACAGTGGTACTCTGATTTAAGTAGCTCTACTGGTTACACTACTGATTACCTCAGAAGGGGCAAGGTACATACTGATTGTGAGATGGAAGTGATACATACCTGCCAGCACACGTAGAGATACATAAAGCATTTTTTTTAAACAACTCTTTTTAATGCAATTACAGTTATGCAATTGTGGAGTGGGGTATAACACTATTCAGTACCTCACGAGAGAGAAAGACACATACTGATAGCAGTATGGAAGGGACACATACCTGCTAGCTTTCTTGATACAATTACAAGTTTCATAATTGTGGCGAATTATGTTATTCATCCTCTCCAGAAAAATCGTATTGTATCCCAGTTGGATAGACCGGAACATTTGCACCATGTGATCGACAACACGATCACGTAATGGGAAGTGAGGGAGGCATACCGTACTCAGGGGCAACGCGCGCTCTAGCGCCCGAGCAGTAATACACCACGTGACCTCCTCCGGGTCACGTGGTGTAAGCGGAAACGAAGAAAGAGAACACTCCGTACGGCCGAGTGACATCTTCACGGCGTATGGAGGGTTGCAGTGCTGGTGGCAGGCTCACCTCACCGAAGTAAGCAGGGAATAACAGTGGGGGGGGCCATGAGGGTGACGGAGGTAACCACTCATCGCTCACCCGCAGATCGGACTACCGATTTGATGCAAGAAGGGTTTTATGAGACACGGTCATAGCCTGGGGGTCTCACTGCACACAAGGGGCTAAAAGCAGTAAGTGCGAATACGCGAGACAATGTGACTATACGATTGGGTCAAAGGTCTTGGTATATTAGACCACGCGCATAACTGTAGTGATTAAGTTCGAGGGCAAAACTATGGCACAGTTGATCACGCGCCTTTCTTGTGCAATTTGTCCCTAATCTCTTATGCATTATCCTCAGTGTGTGACTACAGGGGGCCGCCCTCACTCTGATGCCCTTTCAAGCACATACTGCAGTGAAACACGGTAAGATCTACTGGTTTCGCTTGTTTTTCCTCTATTTAGAGGCACCATGAGTAGAATATGTGCTTAGTGGTATGTACCGAGCTTTTAATTGATGAAGTCCTTTGTATAAACATTTGGAGATTTGATCCTAATAAGAAGTAATTTAAATATAAAAGTAATTTACCGCGCGCGCTGATTTAGTTTAGAGTGACAAAGCAACATGTTTTTAATGTAAATATGAACACATTTCTTTCACTTTATTATTTTTTCACTTACAGAAAATAATGCAGAGTATGGATACAAGACCCACACGTAAAGTACGGGTTTAGTCTTAGACCCTCTAATATAGAATAGAGGTCAGTACGGTCGGGATCTTTTCAGTCCTGTAGAATGCCGGGGAAGACACAAATAGCCGGCTGAAACATGTTGACCATTCTGCAGTGAGGAGGGGTGAACGGTGCATAATAAACCGTGCTCACACCCATCCTCGAGGTCGTTGGACCTTTTTAACCCTAGCCAAGGAGTCCAGGAATAAAATAGGTTTTGGGACATCCCTGAGCTAGTTTTAACATATATTTCTGCACTTTTCATATTCTTGATCCCTATTATTCTTTATGTTTGTTTTGTCTCCCTCACCCTATTTCTCCACCCCAGGCGTTGATCTGCGCAGGGGTGTGTTAGCAGCCCTTTGATGAAGCATGCCACATTCGCGTGGGTGAGGGCAGTTTTTCAAACATGTTGACTTTGTCTATTATAACTCTTTAAGCATTTATTCTTTTCACTCCTACTTCCTTTTGTGTGCTAAAAAGAAAATAAGTGCCAGGGCCCAAGGTATTACCCACTGGTCCACTGCCGGTGAACGTTCAAGTTTTATAATTTTTTTTTAAAGATGTATTAAATACACATGCAGCGCTACCATGTGGTGGTTTCTTATAAATATGTGCCAGTGCTGGTGCTGAGCACCGGAAAACACTGGCACAAATTAATAACTGCAGCTGTCAAGGAGTACCTTATCGGGGCAAAGTCAGTCACCACAAAACACAGCAAACTGAGACATCCAGCATAGCCTGCCTCTCTCCCCTGCACCCCAACATCTCTGCCCAGCTTGACCCCCACACTGCCCCTTTGCACGGATGCTCTGAACTATGAGGAAATGGAGGACCTGGCATTGTTCAATAAGGCACAGAATGTGGGTGTGGTGATGCAAGGATCTGATGAGATGTGCCCCAATAGAAAGTTATGCAGGGTAAGCAACCTGTCCTTCTGACTCGAGTTGGTTAGCCCGGGTTGATCTCTTCCCTGTTTGGCTTGTGCAGTAGGTGCTATTAAAGATCACTTTGGTATGCAGGCGCTTGAGCAGCAGGGCCCACCCAAGCACATCAGCCCAGCAGCATGCAGTACCATACTAGCGCAGTATCCAGCTCCCCATGCAAGGACAGGCACTTTAAGGATACCAGGACATAGGTATAAATCCTCATGACAGTGTTTGTGCTCTATAGGACAAGGTTCACATTGATATCACCCGTTAACTCTAGCGGCTACAGGAGCCTGGCTGAAGAGGGTATGAGCCTTGGTTGTGGACAGCTAGGTGGTGGGCACCGGTGATACAATGGTGCTAGTGGCTGAACTGTCCTGCATAGCAGCACTGCTGGACCAGAAGACAGGATCTGCAGGGTCTTGGCCCCCTCTGCAGTTTCCTCCATGGGTGCAGACAGATCTACTCTTCATCATTCTCCAGCCTGACCAGCCAGCCTCCTTGACTCTGGGGATGCTACTCCTTCACTCCAAGCACCATGTTTCACTTCACTGTGACTTAAACATACCCATGTCCTAATCTTCGTTGCCAACCTCAGGTGTCCTTGAGGGTGCCTCTTTATCACATCGAGCACATTTCACATGAGGAAACCACCAAGAAATACTATTGGACACCAAAATAAATAATATGTTCATGAACAAGCAATAGGCGTTGTAGACAGGATCTCACATTTAAACCTCTTGGTATGGCCTGTTTGATATGTGAGTGTTAGACCTGGTACCCTTGGTGTGGTTTCTCTTAACTTTTTGCCTTCAGACCACCTGTTTTTGCTGACTTTGTTTTTGCTGGCCTAAGGATTCTGCACACTTTACTACTGCTAACCAGTACTAAAGTGCTTGTGCTGTTTCCCTAAAATGTGGTAACATTGGCTTATCCACAGTTGGCATATGTAATTTTCTTATAAGTCACTAGTAATGTGCACTACCTGTGCCCAGGGCATGAAAATTAAATGCATCTAGTTGGCCTGCAGCACTGATTGTGCCACCCACCTAAGTAGCCCTGTAAACATGTCTCAGGCTTGCCATTGCACAGTCTATGTGTGCAGTTTAAACTGCCATTTGACCTGACAAAATAAACCTTTTGCCAGGCGCAAACCTTTCTTTTTTAATACATATAAGTCAGCCCTAGGGTAGGCCCTGTACAGCCCAAAGTCCAGGGTGCAATGTATTTAAACAGTAGAATGCATGCTTTTAAGATTTACATGTTCTGGTAGTGGAAAGCTCTTAAATTTGTTTTTCTGTACTGTAAGGCCCATATCTCTCATAGGATAACACTGGGATTACCTTGTTACATTTTATAAGCGTAATTTCCAAATGGGAAGATACAACTGGGTCATGTTTAGTGTCTCGGGAGTCCTAATTTAAAATCCTAACTTATGATGAAGTCAGATTTTAAATACAAATTCTGAAAATGCCACTTTTAGAAAGTTAGCCTTTTTTGGGTTAGCCATTTGGTGCCTTCAGCCTCTCTCTGGTCACACGACTGGGTGTAATTGGCAGTTGGGCTTTGTGTATTCCACCTAGACAGCCACACATAATGGGAGTTAAGTGTGACTGAGTGGGCTATCCCTGACAAGATGGGAGGAAGGAACTGGACCCAGCCTCACTGACACTGCATGGGTTGTGTCCTGTCCCCACAGAAAGGGCTGCATACCCCCTGTAGTTAAACTGGAGCCAGGGCTGGCAAGGTAGGACATCTGTGCACTTCAAAAGCTTGCCTCTAGAAGTTTCTCCCTACTTCAAAGAAACAACTGGGTATAAAAGAAGGACCTCAGACACCATCCATTCAATACACTTCTGGACCAGTGGATACTCTGCTAGGACGGAGGACTGCTGTGCTGTTGAAAGTTCTGCCCATATGCAGGACTCCAACTTTGCTGTGCTCACCTGCTGCCTGCTGCCCTCTTGCCTGGGTGAGAAGGACTGGACCTGCATCTTTTGAACCCACAGTGACTCCAAGGGCTAGTTGGCTCGCCTCCTGATCTGAAGCCTCAGAGACATAGCCTGTCATCAACCTTGCATCTGCACCTGGGTTCTGCCATCTGTGAGTCTATCCTGTCAAGTGGTGCCACCCCAGTCCTGGACCCTTGGAAGTGGGCCTAAGGTGCTTACCAGCGGAACCGATGCATCTTCTTTGCTGAGAGGTGCATCCTTTAGCTGAACTGACGCATCTCCTTGACTGAGCGGCTTATCCTCTGGCAGAACTGACACATCGCTGCTGCTGCATAGATTGGACCATTGCCCTCGCAGTCTTCGGAACAGATGCATCACTGACTGTGCAGCGCTATTCTGACCCAGCACATTGCAGCTCTTCGGAACAGACGCATCCCGAGCTGCACACTGCATCTTCGATGCCCGGGCTTCGCATTTCAATGACCCGTCAATGGGATCCTCGACATCTATACTACAAGACCCTGCACCGTAGCCTCACCACATCTCGGAATAAACGCATTGCTTCAGCTGTGTGACGCTTCTTCGCCCCGGATCCACACATTGCTCCGCAACTCAGATTTAAGATACTTTGCTCAGCGGGCCTAGCTGGGTTCCTGTAGCCAGCCCACATGCCATCGCAGTCGGCCTGAACTTGTCACTTTGTCCCAGTCCAGCACTGCCAGATATCCCTTGTTGGCACTTTGTACTTTTTGGCGCTATTTTACCCTAAAACTTTGCAATTCAATAATTCCGGTTTTACTGATTGGATTTTTGCCGTTTTGGTCTAGGTTTTATTTATTAAAATTCACTTTTCTGAATCTTGTGTGAGATATTTTTGTGTGGTGTTTTCACTGTTTTACTGTTTGAAGTGTTGCACACATACATTACACATTGCCTTCAAGTTAAGCGTGACTGCTCTGTGCCAAGCTACCAGGGGGTGAACACAGGTTCATTTAGGGTTTGCTTGTGCCTTTCCCTGACTCGGATCCTGGTTGCTGCTTGATTAGGGCTCACATCCCAGTCAACCAACAACTCAATTTCTAACAGTGAACATTCTGGGTCCTTTTGTCCATTTGTGTAGCCTGATGGATGAACCTTGGAAAGCCTCTGAACACGCTCATGTTCCTTGGACTTACTGTTTCAGTTTATCGAATGGTTATACCACACTTTAAATGAGCTTTGTGTACTCCCAACATGGACAAATCCCTTTTTTTTAAAAAGGCACATTGTTTTCAGAATTTTACATTGTACAAACACCTCACTTTAGAAAAGCACTCTAGAATCTGTGATAAACTTTGTGTGTGCTCTTCTTTAATGAAGCACCCATTCATCCACCTATCCATCCATACATGCTTTCACTCATTCAAATATTCATCAATGCACTCACTCAAGAATTATCATTGCGCTTACTCACGCGCTCATTCAATCATCTATTCAATCTCTCATCGATTTAGTCAGTAACTTATTCTCACATTCACCAACTCACCCACCCACACAACTACCTGCATAAGCTTGACAATCAATGAAGAGTACTTTCACCTAAAAATGCCCAGTCCTGTTGCCTTTGCCTATGCCTGTTTTTTAAAGTTGCTTGTACATGCTAACACCTCCTGGCACATGACATCTTTCACTTTTCATGCAGCTCCTGGAACATGAGATCCCCATTGCACAAACTTGCACTGACCCATGGAATTCCCCATCTTTCTTACAACTGACACAGGCCACTCTGTGTGTCTTATAGCTGTTGGCTCCGCTGGTCACCTACCCATTGAAGAACTGTTGGAAGAACATACTCTCCTTCCTTCATCCAGCCCTTGACATAGATCATCATTCATGAAACTCCCGAACACGTCACCATGGTCCTTCAGCCCTCTACCACCGTGACACACACACTGCCCATCCCGCACCCAACCCGTCACCCAACTATTGGCACATGATATTTGAAATTTATTTTAAATATGATCAATTCAGTTTCAAATACTAAAGTCCAACTGGGGTGATAGGAATGTCCTTCCTCGCCCTTGCCTACTGTGAATCAATTTAGAAATTTTAATAAAGTGATCCCGGATGGGATATCCTCTTAAACTGGTGCTGAGTACTCACCGACACTCGGTAGCATGCTTCATCATCGAGTTCACTCCATGTCAGCAACTCATGGTGCTTGGCCGGCTCTCCATGCGCATCTTTTCATGCGAGGATACAACTAATGTGCAAAAGGTTGTAAATTCCACTTGGGCACTATTATCTGTTAAAATTGGTAATAAGTTGGGTAGTAAAAACAAATGTATTATTAGTTTCTAACTACCACAAGATTAGAGCAGCAATGGCAAAGCCAATAGGTCTAGCATTGATTTCCAGCCTTTGGGCATTGACAATGCTTGTTTTGTTTTGTCGTTGGTCTTTGCAACACTTCATTTTTGAGGGAGCTGGCGGTCACTCACCAAAAATATGTTTTTGGTCTCCAAAAACACACAATTTCATAGTAGCCCCTGACACTGAAACAAACTACTTTGTGTGAGGAGGTGCTCCTTGTGAAAGGGCAAATGCCGTCACTCACAGTGAAGTTAGCCAATGACTTAAGAGGCCTGGCCCACTGCCCCATAATGCATACTGTAGCGAGCAGAAGAAAAAAGTGAATGGCACAACAACAGACCAATGGATAAAGAGGGTCGCCCAAAAGCTCCTATAAGTATACTTCATATATAATTTTAGTAAAATCAAAAGGATTTGGCTAATGTTAAACCTAAGAATTGCCATGGGCTGTTATGACTCGCTGTATCTACGTTTTATGGACAGCAAATTTCACTCAATTTCCCTTTTACTGCTAATTGCACGGGCCACTGCCCACACTTGATGCTGCTAAAAGCACAAACAATGCTAATTTTCATAGCGATAATGCTTGCCAACCAAACAAAGGCCTAAGGCCTGCTGCACAGCCATGCTAGCGATCTGACGGCTGAGCAACATCCATTCTGGTGCCGGTCTCAATAGGATCAGGGCTCATTAATCTGAAGCCATCTGCAGTTGCCTCTGTGTCTCAGACCTGACTGTTTAAAGTTCAGAGGAGAACTGTAAATGCATCTGTGCTGTCCTGTTTTGAGAACCTGTTTTTATATAGTGCGTCATACCACAATTCTGCCACTTCTAAGTGGTACTATTACCCAGGTTAATTGTACTCAATTTACCAGCCTTGGAAGGTTGAGTCAGCCTTGCCAAGATTCAAAATCGTGATGTGCAGATCAAATGTCAGCGAACAGCGTTCAACTCCCTGACACCACTGCTGGTGCATGGCTTCCGGAAATCTGCAGGCGCCTTACATGATCATGCTAACCCTGTGCGCCCCCCCTCTTGACCAGAGAAACTTCTTAAAGCAGTCACCTTGCAGTAGTGTACAAAAAGAGCAACAAAAAAGTAAAATCCCTAGCCTTAAAACAGCTCTTGGCAAATGCCACCTCAAATCGATTATGTATCTATTTACATGACTCACTCATCTCACAGCAACTGGCACCTGCATTCAATCACCCAGGTATAAGTACATGTAGGAGAGTAGGATCTGCTTCTTATAGTTACCCCCACTTTTTGCTGATGTCTCACTGTTTTTGGTTAAGTCTGACTGGGATCCTGCTATTCAGGACCCCAGTCTATCTGCTTTCTCCTATAAATTGCATACATGTACTTTAGGTACACTCCAGATTGGATACTGGGGTACCCTTATCAGTCTCTAGTATATGGTACACCATGTACCCAGGGCATAGGTACCCCAGAGGCCTCCCATGGGCTGAAGCATGTATTATGCCACCCCTGAGAGGCCATTCAAAATGACACAACAGGTCTGCTACTGCAGCCTGTGTAATGTGGTGCATGCACCCTTTACTGGAGATATAGGTTCACTATATCACTTCTAAATCACTACACATATAAACCTATCAGTCACCCCTATGGCAGGCCTTATCAATCCTGAAGGCAGGGTGCTGGGTTTTATGTGAGAGGGTGCCCCTGCACGAGTAGGGCCCCTCTGCAGCCTTCGGAATCCATTCCCCGGGGTTGTATGTGATGCAGCCAAACCATATATACTTAAGTGCATTATAACCTCGCGGTAAATGCTAACTTTAAAACGGCTGCTTAGAAACATGTCGTGTTTGGTGTCAAACACCTTGGAATCATACCTCCACACCAGTGGTGTGGAGGTATGATTCCTCCCTTGTAAAACCACTACTATGGGTCACCGGTCTACCCAGTACCAGCTTTCTCGGCCTGGGCAGCACAAAATGGATGCTGCCAGCCACAGACACGAGTCTGCCCTCCTGCTGCTGAGCCAAGCTCGAACAGGGGAAGGCCTGACAATAGGTTTCCTGTCACAGGGAGGGGTGACCACCTCCCAGACAGGGTTTAGTGTATTGGGGCTGGGTGGGTGCACTCTTAGAGTGCTAGAAAGTCTGCACTGGGGGCACATTTGGTGTCCCTGTGCATAGTCCAGCTCAAACCAGTTCTGGGAGCCACTTGGCTCCTGCTCTGGCGCGAAACTGGACAAAGGACATGGGTGTAGCCACCCCTCTGTCCTGCCCCTCCCCTAGGAGGGTCCCCAGAGTCAGTCCAACCCCTTCCCTGGGTATAAAGTGGGAAACCTGATCACAGGACTTTAGATTATACCTGGACAAGACTCTGCAAAGAAACCAAGTACTTCGACGGTCTACACTTCGCTGGACGACAGAAGAATCTCCCTTGGAGTAAAGGAGTTACTCCCCTGCAGCAGCAGGCACCTAAGCGCATCTGACCGGCCTGCATCTCCAGAGCTCCTGCGGACTCCGAAGATTTCTGCAACACAGGAGGTGGGTTCTCGAAGGTACCTGACCTCTCAGCGATTCTGAGACCAGTATCCCTTGTGGGGGCTGTGCAACCCGTACCCCTGTGCACCGCGTCTATTTGCAAGTGCATATGCTTTTTGGCAATCCCTGAGCTTGTGCATTGGACTACGTGTAGTCCTAACTCCGAGCACCATTTACACCGAAGATATCCGGCCTCCACTCCACGAGTGCTCTGTGGGCTGGTGCTTTGTAAATCAGCTCGAGGTCCCCTCGCAATCCCTGCTCCGTTGGCCTGTGGGTCCTGGCGAGGGTCATCTCATTTGTTCTTGGGCTTCCCTGGTTGCTCCAGACGTGCCCTGACTTTCCATTGCTTGGAGAGTCCCCTGGACCTTGCTTGTCCACACCGTAACCTGTTTCCTCTGCCTGCGTCGGTTGCCGCTGCCAAGGCTTGTTGGTGCTCCAGCCGGACACTGACCCCTCAGCTCTCGACATCCTTCGTGGGACAGCTCACCTCTGGACCCTGGTCATCGTCGACGTCTCCTGGTCCCCGTGGCTGCAGAGACAAACATCCTTTCTCTTCACCTGAAGCACCCGACATCGGTGGGCATTCGACTACCGAGCCCCTGGTCACCTGAAGTGACCCAGACTCTGTCCCCTCTGCTTTCATGTTCTTCAAACCTCGGGTCCAGGCTTGGATTCCACCGGACACACTTCGCCTTCCTGGAAGCAGTACTTTCTTGCAGCTCTCCATTGAAAACGACGGAGGTTTCCGACACCATTTGACCCCTATGCACCCGGCTCCTCTGGGATAGGTAACACGGTTACCTCGGTACTCCCAAGGGTGCTGGCCTTAGAACCTCTTATGTTCCAAAGGGTTTGCTTGAAGTCCTCCTAGAAGTGTCCTTAAACTGTAATTTTCCAACCGCGACTTTCCCATAGAGTTGCATGGAGCACGCGGTTGTGTTTCCTCACTGCACCCGTCCTCCGTGGGCGCCCTGTGTCACTGCCTTGGGTGGTTCCTTGGGGTCCCAGTGATTCTACGTGCTTTAGGCCCTGTGTCTATTGAAGTCGTTGTTGTTATACCATTTTTTTAGTATATGGTTCGGTCTCCCCCTGGAGCCCGTTGTATATTTTGCTACTTACCTATGTTCTATTGATTAAGTATTGCGTGCTTTATGTTCTAATCTCATGTAGAGGTTAGTAGAGAGTGTTATAGTAATAAATACATATTTTTACATAATTACTGTATGGTTCTCCTTTCATTTGGTCATTCAGGAGGTGATATTCTGGTAAAACAAGCTGCTTTACATTCCTTCAAGATTAAGCCTGAAGGCTGCTCTCCACAGCTACCACTAGGATAGCTTTCAAAAGGTTATCTTTGACCTCATACATCATAAGGGTCATTTGGACTGGTGCAAGGTGCCCACTTTAATTAGTGGACAGCATATACCAGGCCAACTTCTCACAGTACATGCCATCCCCTATCCTCCACAGAGCTATTAGCAAATGCCACAAGTTGTTCTTATGTGTGTACACTCATGTCACACTGCATCTTTCGCACCATGGATGACTCATGCCACCTTATGCACCTATTGGCACATGCCACTCCAGCCTTGGGCACAACACCTGCCTTTCTCCAGGATCCAGTGACACTGGCTAGTGCCCACCATCACTATTACTGGCATGGTAACGATGGGCACTTTAATGGCAGACACTGCCATTGCCCAGTCTAACCAAGGCCATAAGAATTGTGTGATTCTGCAACATGGCATTTTCTGCATAATTGTGGATGTGCTTACTCGCCACAGAATCTATCATCAGCTGCCTAGTTTGCAGATTTCTACAAAAACATTTTTGCTTAAAACAGTCAAAAGAGTAGGTCTGGGAGTGCAACTGGTGTTGGGAGTTCAGGGCAGTCTGTGTGCAGCTGTGCATTGAACTGCAGCTGTGCATGGGAGTGCTGCTGCATTGGGAAATGCCCATGTGCCAACATTCAGCAGGGGCAGCCTTCGGTGGCGGCCTCAGTTACTACTTGGGCAGGCCAACATGGGGCTGTGTCCAGACTTATGAGAGGCGGATGTGCGCAGCACATGAAATGTGTGCTCTTTGCTAGTGCAGGGTCTGCCGCTGTGCGCTGTCCAGTTTATGCAGGGCCACGGCTAGTGAGGACTATGGTAAGTTGAGTGGGTGGAGCCACCTAACCTGCTTCTGGGGAAAGGGTCTGCCGGTGGATGGGGCTCTGTGGACTGCACAACAGTGCATGTACTGCACCTCCTCCCTTCTTCTTTCTGTCTAGGGAAGAGTTATCAACCTTTTACCATTTGTAAATATATTTCCAGGGAGTACAAATTAAAACGGTGGATAAATCTTGTGCACTAAATATAGTTTCATAGGTATTTTACTATCTATAAGAAAACAAACAAATAATTCCACTCCAACATGGCCGCTCTGTTTACACACTCTTAAACATCCTACAAAGCATGTTCGTTTCTATAACTACACATATACTGAAACCCATTGCGGAGAGAATACAAGGCATAATTAACCACTCTATATGTTGCAGTGTCATTGTATTTGGATGCGGCTGCCATTTTTGAAGTATAACTTCCCAGCGCATCATGCTGCGTTGTGCTAGCACTGCTACCATAAGTAGAATGATACACAACTGCTGTTTTTTCAGAGGTGGCCCACACTGTAGCTATTGAAGCTTGTAGTGCCTCCCAGTGGATGCTGGGGGAGGTAGACAGTAGCAGGGGCAGTGGGTGATTTCAATGCACCTCTACTGCAGTTCTTTGAAGTTGCACCACCCATGCACTGCAATGGAACTGCTTCATAGGGAGACCACCACAACTGCTGCCCAGTCAAACGCCTGTAGGCTGCAGAGAAGAAGTTGAACATAGTAGTGGAACCAATGGCCCAGTCTCAAAGCCTCTTCTTAAAGCTATTTTCTTGTGACAACATGAGCTCTTACACAAAGCTGCACTGTTAGGCTGCCCTAATCTGGGGAATGTTGTGACCAATCGCAGTCACCAATGACTTGCCAAATGCCAATCATATGTATTGTAGGCCCTTCCTCTAACATTTGGTGCCATAACCAGACCTCTGTGCTAGTTCAGAACACCCCTGAATCCACACAATGGCAGCCTGTGGTAGATAGTAAGTTTGTAATTCATATTTGCAGTTTATTCTACATTATCTCAGCGCCCTGACTCCTGAGGCCACACAGTGCCACGTTCTCACAAGTACAAACAATGAAAACCAGAAGGCTGAGCTTGGGTGGATAATATTTCGAGCCTTGAATTGTAGCACAGTAGGATGTTGTGCTTCTTAATAAGGGTTGGTAAGTGTGCTGAGGGCACTCTGCGGCCTCCAGACCGCAGCTCATAGTTTGAAATCCCGGAAAGGGCCAAGCAATCCTGGCATCCTTCCAAGGATGCTAACCTGAGCACCACTGAGATGGACAGTAATAGAACTCAATATTCTGTGCAAGAGAGGCTCGGTGTGTCTGCACCGTATAAATAGTTAGCACCAATCTATTATTTATAGCTCTTTATATAGGTCCTGCACTCAGCCATGTATTAGGGCATGGCCTGTTTTGTAGTAAAGCACTCTTAAACCATCCCAAAGGAGTGATGATAGTCTAATATTATTTCTACCTCTCTCTGGCAGTGTGGATAAATATACTGCAGTCTGTGTGCAAGTTTTCTGTCAGCCCTGATTAACTGGAAGAGTTGATATGGACCAGGGGTGTGCGAAGTACACGTCATTTGTTTTCATGAAATGACGTGACAGACATTTCGGGAAAATTACACAAAATGCAAATCTGGCACTTAGCGTTATTTTTAGCGTGAATTGCAGCTGGCTAGGACTGACAACTGGATTATCTGCATCATTAAAGGGGTACAGACATGCCAAGGACACATTAGGACAGGGTCTGCTGGTGAGCCCGCACTGCGCCTTCGGCCTGTTGCCCCTGAGCATTCCCTATGGTCTATTTTTCTAAGTTTTATATAGCGCAGACTCGACCCAAAGGTATCATAGCGTTTTACATGAGCACCAGTTACGTTACAGACGAACACATTCATTTTCCTAGGCACGGGGAGATGAAGTGATTTGCCCAGAATCACAGGATGTTGAGTGTCCCTGCCGAGACTCGAACCCGGTTCCCCAGCTCCGAGGTCGAACACTCTAGCCGTTAGATGAGGAAGTGGTGGATGATGAATGTGGCTTTGAGAGGTTCCTATAACCCCTCGTAACTTTGTTGTATGTCCTATTTGCCCTAGCAACAATAGGGTTTCTTCTTTGACCCAGACTCTCTGGGGGGCTCTGTTGTATGGGACCTGTCCTTCTAAACTCAGAGCCATCTTGCTACAACATATTATTTCTGAGTCATCACTTGTGCTAAACAAGTGAACCCCTGCATCTGATAGATGCCACATTGTTCTTTGGGGTCCCTTGATCTCTGGGGCCAGCAGAGACAATGAACACCACCCAAGATGAGTCCTTTCAAAATAGAAGCCCTTTAAGGTTGTGGACATCTTCAGGGACAACCAAGAGATGGCATCAAGTTCTCTGGCACCCATTGGAGCTCTGGACTACAACAGGACAATTTTGAGTCTCTAATGCCCTGAGGAACTGTGGCAACATCTCTGACACTAGTGCCCAGGGGACACAGTGCATACAATACATAGGGGTGGGCATAACTCACGTAATTCTGTGTAGCGTAATCATGCGGAATTACCTAAGAATTCCACAAGATAATGCAAAATTACACAGGAAGAATAATTCTGCATTTAAAGGAATTTCTTAGTGCAAAAATGCTCCCTTGCATCCAAAATGGATGCAGGAATGCATTTTTCACTAAGAAATAGTGCTAAAGGCAACAGAACAAGAATAGCAATTGCATGCAGCTGCAGCTGCTCACACTCACTAAATGTGCTCTAGAGGCAGGATTTTTTGCCAACTTACTCCTAGCATTTAGCGCTAGTTTCTTTGCGCAAAATGCACCCTCACATCCAAAATGGACATAAGGGTGCATTTTTGTGCTATGAAATAGCACTACATGCAACAGAACATGACTAGCAAGCAGCTGCTCATGCTCTCTAAATGTGCTCTTAGGGCAGGATTTTCCCCCAACTTACTCCTAGCATTTAGCGCTAGTTTCTTTGCGCAAAATTCACCCTTTCATCGAAAATGAATGTGAGGATGCATTTGTGCACTAACAAATGTTGCTTGATACAGCAGAACATTAATATCGAGCAGCCGCTCGCGCTCGTTAAATGTGCTCTTGTGGTAGAATTTTTCCCCCAAATTAAACGAGCAAGAGTAATTGCGTAATTAGCAGTGATTCCTCATCAAAGAGCAGAACTACCAAAATGACTCTGATTACTCCTGCGTTATTGAAATTCTGCCCCGTCTAAAAATACCTACTGACATTAGACAACCAGTAGATCTATTTTTGGGTGGTGGATTTTCATTTTCGCGTAGATGACTTAGGGCCTAAACATGAGTTTGGTGGCCCACGGTGACAGTGCGGCTACTGCCGCACTGGCGGTCTGACCACCCTATTACGAGTTTGGCGGTTGGACCACCTTGAGACCACTGCTCCTGCCGGAGATCCCTGATCCCTCGGCGGTCTTGCGGTGGTGTGAGGCGGTAATATGCTGGTGGTGCCGCTGGGGCACTGCCAAGCATATTACATGTTTCCTCACTGCCACAGTTTTCATGGCAGTGAGCCCGCCATGAAAAGTGTGGCGGTGAGGAAACTAAGGGGGCCCTACAGGGCCTGCTGATGCCTCTGTGCACAGGGGGTACATGCAAGGGGGCACATGGTGTGCCCCCCTGTCTGTATGCGCCCCCAGTTCCAGCACCGCATGCAGGGCCGGACTGGCCGGAGTGGGCACCGGGCGTTTCCCCGGTGGGCTGCCAGGGCGGTGGCTGGATTTGGGCCCCTGGGGGACTGTTTTTGTTACCAGGGGCCGGCAATATCGGCTCCCTGTAACAAAATCGGCCAAAACCAGCCCTAACAAACAGCTCGGCCGCGGGGGGGGGGCGGCCGAGCAGTTTGCCAGGGCCGGTTTCGGTTCCCAGTCCGGCCCCGGCCGAATGGACTGCACAGTCCATGCCATGCTGGAACGCACTGTGGCGGTTCCATGGCACTGCCTTTCTAAGGCTCTGTTATGAGCCTTTGAAAGGCACCGCGGTGGGACCACCGCCACAGGACCGCCTGCCGGAATTTAACTAGTAATCCAGAAGACGGCTTTGGCGGTCTTGGAGCGGGGCGCTTTCATGGTGGGTCACTCCAAGACTGACAAAGTCATAACCATGCCCTTAGATCTTAGCTTGGAGCCAGTGAGCTATGTTTCTAGAGGAACTAGCCTGTGGGGAAAAAAGGACAAGGGAGAGCTGTTCCTTTGCCATTGATATACTTAATAACCCCTTACCTGGAAAAAAGGTTCCATCGGCTACAGTGTAGGAACTAAACCATATGGTAAAACCCAAGAGACATGAGAGGATCCGAAAGGTGTGGAAGTCTTGTTGGTTCTCCACCATAGGTTCAAAGAAAGAATGGTCTATGGTGCCTTACCACACAGGCACTATAAAGATGCATCATATCTTTTATTATAAATATACTTGAGATTGTATCTGAGAAGGCGCTAATGCCTTATTGTTTCATTTCAGTCCAGCTTTCTTATAGTGTAAACCAAGGACTGCAATTTCATGCAACATATCAATTTGGCTGTAGATTGATTTCTTTGTGTGTGGTGACCGCATCATATTGTGTCTGAAATCCCACCCTACAACCACAGCCTGGAGTAACTCAATCAGAGTACAATAGTACCCAAGACCCTGGGACACATGTGGTAAATGTCATAACCCATCCCTAATATGGGTAGTAAACCTTGACTGCTCCAAGATCGAGGGGTAGATTTATTATTTTTTAGCACAATGCAGTGCAGTAACCAAGGTTGATGCAATGTATTGTGTAAGGAGGAAAAAGCAACACAGAGACATATTGATTAAAAATCGCCACTTTCCGCTCACTATCCCTACACTACCTAGCACCATGCACAGGCACAAACAGACTGCCTAGCACCCCACACAACCTTTGCACCATGGTGCAGAGGTGTGTGCGGGCTGGTCTAGCATAGGATTTGTACTTGAAGCATGCCCTTCCAGTACAAAATTCTATGCCTAGACCAATTCTTAAACATTCCACACATTGTATGTGACCTGTACGGTGCAATACACTTGAATGTGTGGAATGTTTGGAGACGTGAAAACATTTCTCCTTGTTAGCACCTGCTATGAGGTGGTGTTATTTTTTGACACAAAGCAGGGTCTGCCTATCTTAGTAGATTGGGCGTTGCATCAAAAAATATAGGTGTTTATGGTGATCTGCCCAAGTTACACCCAGGTAATGCCATCTTGATGTAAAGTGGCACAAAACAGCTTAAAGTACTACTGGTGTTGGTTACAGGCACCTTTCCAGCATAAAATACCTTTTGCACTGGACAGTAAGTAGCCTTGCAAGAGTTTGCACTGCTTTGCATCACTTTGTGTGACTTTGCGCTGATGTAGACCTTTAGCAAAATTTGCCCCTAGAGTAAATGCCTCATCCGTTAGCACTGTATTACATCTGATGCGAAATAACATGTATTTTTTCATACTAATAAAAGTAACTTAGACTAAGCCAATCCTTACAAACATTGCAAACAAGATATACATAATACACATTCAAAAAAATGTTCCTTATGTCCAGACACACTTCATAAAAAAACTATATTTCCTCACTCCAAGTTTTACACACCAGTGCACTGAGCTATTTTAGCAGCACTCACAAATTCAGTAGTAGCTGTAATTATAAAACATGCAAGGAGAATTGCCTTTTCCAACTTTAAAATTCGTTCTAAGGTTGCAGAAGAACAACAAGGTACGTCACAAATATAGAAATTTCCAGTAGAACTGACACGTAAGGTTAGTATGTGACATTGTGGTTTTCACCCCAAGTCCCAAATTCACTGGTCTTTTCCATTGATTATTTTACACCATGTTCCTGATGCTTACCATTCTATCCTCCACCGACCAGGCTGAAGACTGTCCATCATATGTAAAGATCTCCAGCAGGAAGGCTGGGATCTTGGAGTCTTCGGCTAAGCCACTGCTGTTGTGGTTCCACTGAAGGCACTGAATCCTTGCTGGGCAGGCACCATGAATAATGCACCAGCTCAGCAAGGTTTTTTGTTTTTTCAAAAACAAACTCCCAAGCAAGAGTTTTTTATTGAAATACAATAAATAAATGTCCCTGACACACTGGGAGTTTTCTTGCAGAAAGCAGAGGTAATTTATTTGTTTTCCAGTTCAGGACCCTAGCCTTTTCATGGTGGTCCAAAACAGGAAAACTGTACGACACAACGAATGCCCTAAATATGGCAGATGTTCTGTTGTACATTGACTTGCAGCCCAGTGGTGGTCAGGCAGTTGGTCAAAGGTTTCCACCAGTGGAGCCGGCGAAGGCTTCACCCTCAGAAACATGGTGCTTCCCCTGACTTTAAATAGAGCAGAGGAGCTGCAGGTTTGGCAGAAGTGACTTCTGCTTCTTTTCGATGAATGTCCCTCATCAACCAAACTGCAAATGAGCTCTAAGTCTTTAACTTTGTAAGCATCACACAAAGAAGCTTGAAGCCCACGCTTAAAGCACTTTGGCACCTTGTCAGGGGTAAAAACACTATATAAATGTTACTACAATACACCTCAACTCTGTGGCGGCTCGCATAGGGCGTGCTGCGGGGCAATGGGGTGAGGCGGGGGAGGGGCATGGTGGGGCGTATTAAACTCGGACATACGACGGAACGGAGGAAAGTAATTATTATGTTCCTCCGTTCCATCGTATGTCCGAGTTTACTACCCCCCACCCTGCCCCTCCACAGCCCCGCAGCACGCCCTATGTGAGCCGCCACTGCCTCAACTAGGTGCTTGCTGGCCGGGTTAGGCTATACAGAAGTCACTGAGAAAATGTAGGAGTAAAAGAAATAGATGTCTGATGGCAGGTGATGGAGCAGGGGAATCGAAATAAGTTTGTACCCCCTTGGAAGTTAATGACCTCCTAATAATTAATGATACTAACCGTTTGAAATGCATGAACTAACCAACAAATGCAAACCCTTTATTAAACAGTACACGTGGGCAACATGCTGATTTGTGCAAAATCTAATATACTTACAAATGTGAAGTAAAATAAAATTAGTATTGTGATTTGCGTAGTAAATAGAGTAAATTGCATGATTTGTATTGCGTAGTAAAATTGTATTGTGGCAAAGAATGCAGATGGTAAGTAAAATGTCTTTAAATGTCGCTTCTGCTAGGTAATATCTAACACGGGTCTTTAGAATGGCGGGTTGTAAACAGAAAGGCTTATTTTCCATATTTTAATTTTCGTTGTGTTTGTTTTATATTAGTTTCGTTCGGGCCTGCTAGGCCGTGCTTCTAAAATGGCCGCTGGTAAGGACGAGATCGCGTGCATTGAACAAGATGGCCCCTGCGCAGACGCGGAATGAAAGCTCCAGTCACGTGTATGCGGCCTGTGCCCGGAGTGAGAGATGTCAAGGCCAATCTGACCTGCAACGAAGATCGTGCCAAGTGTTCAGCATATATTCCTGGGAACGGATGGGAAAGAGCTGAGTGACAATGGATGAACTAATGTGTGACCATCAAAGATCGTTACAAAATGGATTAGCAAATTGGACTACTTTTGACATTGCGATCATGAAACTTATTGTGTGCTTTATTGTCCCCAAACCGGTTCAAACAAGGAGGGCGATGAGGTGACCATCACCACCCCTCCAATGGACCAATTAGCGTGATTCTTGCCCCTAAAGATTGCAACTTTTTTGTGTAGTGAGCCAGAGAATAGGGTATAAGAGAGTCTGCTCTTACGTTGTGAAAAAAGGCGTGTTTTTCATTTTCCACCTTGATGCTGCGAGAGACTCTGTCATTTTGTACTTTGAACTTTGACTGGGGAAGGAACGAGACTGTTGTGGGAATTTACCCGGGAGGTGCGTCCGAGGAGGTTAGCGGGACAGTCAGTCAGTTTGGGAGTCCTATCCTGTGATCTGCGGTTCATCTTCCTTTGGTGAACCATTCTTGTCATCGCCCCATGGCCGAGGGTAATGCATAATTTCTCACTTTTCCTAAAAAGCTTTCTTGAAATGTTTATTGATATTTCTAAATGTTTTGCATAATAAAGAATTTCACTTATTTGCCTGAAGAATTTTAGATAAAATTATATACTAACTCTAAAATGAGTCTGTGATTCTTTAATAGATTTATGATTAATAAATGTTAAAGATTTTAATTGTGATTGAGCTGGTCTTAATCACCATCAACTAATTCTACTAGTTGGTCCATCGACCGAATAGCGGAGTACCTTGATGTTTAGAACCGACAGGATCCAAAGATAATGTATATAATGTATAGATTATTATTCTGTCAAATTTAACAAGGTATCCCGTTCGTCCAGCAGCTCATGCTCCTTGGTGTTTAATCCAGAAATTGAATGAATGTATGTATGCGGTGTCATGGGCCCCACCGACATAAGTTTTAATTGAGTAAAGATTGTGTAGGTGTTTTTTCTGGATTGGTGTCCTAAGGAGCAAGTTATATTACCCGCGCTGGATCAGATTTCTTGGTAGCAGAGTTATGGTTTCTATAGATTAGTTTGGTGACTATTGATTTTTGATTTATTCATGTCTAACACTTTATGTTGAGTCTATATTACGTTATGTGTAAGTCGGAATTTTGAAGCTTCTGGGAAGTAGGAAGTGGACACGTGTGGCAAGAGAAGTCACACGGAATTGTGCATTGTCTGAATTTCAAATTGGTGATAACACAGGACTGTGTTATGTTAGGGAAATTTCACGTATGAATTGCATTTGAGTGAAATAGCAACAGGTTTTCTTGTGAAACTTTGGCCTTAATTCTCAGGAGCAGTATAGTCTCCATATGTGTTTTAATCCCAGAGAAACGGGTTTACCTCTTGCTTGAGAGAAGGGTAAGGTAGAGGGAAGTGCTAAACTTATCGAACGAAACAGTATTCTTGTAAGTTAGAACAAACTATCTCTTTTGTTTAGAGAAAACAGACAATGGTAATGTGTTTTACGTTGTAACTAATCGATTTAGTCAAAAAGAAAAAGTTAAGAAAAGTGCCGATAATTTTTGTAAAGGAGGGGTCAGCAGAAACAGCAGTAGAGCTGGCGTCAACAAAAACCGCGCTGGTATTGGCCAGTTGTGGAAAAACAAAGAGCTTTCTGATTGGTGTGTTAGTGTGAGACGCGCTGGTATTGGTTAGTGTGAGAGTGACGTAAAGCTTTCGGATTGGTGCGTTGGTGTGAGACGCGCTGGGATAGGTCCGAATAGCCGAGCAGTAGAAAGAACAGAGTGGTGAAGAATTGCGTGTATTTGTTTTGGGAAAAAGAACAGTGAAATATGGCTTATTATGAGTATGGTAGAGAGAAACCGTCATGGTTTGCGAAGATTAAAAACTTTTTCAAGAAAGACAAGAAGGTGGTGACTAGGGAAGGAGAAGTACTTCCTCCGCCGAAAACGCCAGCATCTCATATGATGTTGAAATATGGCTATCACACTTGCATTTTGTTGGAAAATTGGGCGAAATATACCCAAGGCGATGGAGTATTGGCATTTCCAGAAAATGGTTCGTTTAGCACAGCGGTACTTCGAAATTTGAGAGAAAAGATGATGAAACTTGAACCGAGACCTAGACCGACACAGTTCGAAGCCTTAGGTGAATGGGAAGATGAGATGTATGAAAGGGAAAGACACAGAGGTACAAAGAGTTATAGTTTAGTTCATGGAAGAGTATGGGGTTTGAATCATGAAGACAGGATGAGACGATGGCGGTATGCTAATATGACGGATGGTTTGTGTCCTGTCAGAACAGTTGAAGAACTTGCAGTGGAAAAAGTGTACGGAGAAAAAGAAGCATGCAGTAACATAGAGGTATGGGTATGGAGTTAGCGACACGGAGGATGAGTTGCTGGAAGACATTTTAAATAGAAGACCTCCTCCATATCAACAGAACTCTGCGGTGGTGACACCAAATGTACCGCCAATGAGAACTGTAATATATCAAAGTCCCGAACAAATGTCTGAAATAAATAGTCCATTTAATAAACTAGAAACACCACAGACTGTGAAACATGATAATGGTAATACAGCTGAATGAGCCAGAACCACAAGAGAGTTGACTGAAAAGATAAGAGAACTGACAAAGAATATGGAAGCCGTGACTGTGCCAGTAACTATAGGGCCAGTAATCCCAGTATTTGAAAATCAAAGGATAGATGAACACTCCTTAACAATCCCATTAAATTCCAGTATGCAAGGAGTAAGAGAAGAGATGATTCCAGAAAATAGAGAGAAAGAAGATTCTGTTGGTTCTTTTAGGTCAAGTCCGCCTGTAAATTTGACAATTAATGAGAGTCAGATAAATAGAATTCCTATGGGAGCCGAGTCAGCAACTGAAACCCCAGAGAGAAGTGCAAGTTGGGCAGAAATAAATAAAACCCCTGTGGGTCCGACTGCAGAGGAATTAAATGATTGGGTGAGGAGCTTGCAGAAAAAGGATACTGAACCACAACTATTGGAAGTGGTCAGATTAAAGATAGATATGGAAGAATTGATTTTAGGAACTATTGGTACAGATCGATTGAAATCCTATCAAGATGATGAATTAATGTTTATGTGTAAAAGCGTCACTTGGAGAGCTAGGAACTTGCATAAAAAATTGGAAGAAACAGCAAATGAACTAGGAGTGGAATTTGGAAAAATTAGAGGATTGCAGAAACCATACAGGGTAGATTTTAGTGAAAAGGACATAGAAAATCTGAACACTTCAGGATGACTAACACAGATAAAAGAATTGATTGTGTTACTGAGAAAATAGGGAGATGTAGACAAGTGGAGAAGCAGGTGGATAAGAAGAAAAGAGGGAACAATGGATAAAGCATCATTGACTTTTCCGGTAAAAGATAAAGAACCGATAGTAATGGAGTGTCCAATGAGAGAAACTCCAGGAGGAAGTTATGTACATGTCCCATGGTCCAGACAAGATATATTGTCATTTACTAATGATTTTCCAAGATTGAGAGAAAAACCTGTAGAATGGTATAGACAGGTAGAAAGGTTTGTAAAAGTCTCAAAAGTGCTGTGGGAAGATTTGGATGGACTGTTTGAGATTGTTGTTCCAGCAGATTTATGGACAGAGTGTAAAATTACAATTGACTGGCCGAAGGAAGAATATCCTAGAGATGCAAAAACAGGAGCCCCAGGTTCAGAAGTAATGAGAAAATATGAACAGGCAATCACGTTCCTGAAAAATAAAATCCCACCAAAAGAAACGGACTGGGTAAAGATTGATAGAACAACTCAGGAGAGTAAGGAATCTGTACATGCCTACTACGAGAGATTATTGTTGGTCTTTAAACAGTATAGTGGTTACGAGAACTTGAGTGAAAAGGACATGAGTCATTTTGTGTATAGATTCGTGTATGGCTTGAGACCTGAGATAAGTGAAATGATTAAGCAGCATATGTTGTGTTGGCAGAATAGCACAGTAGATGAGGTATTACGGTATGCGAAATATTGTAGTGACGATATTGAGTGTAGACAGCGTAAACTCAAGGAAAAGGCAATGTGGGCACAAGTAAAGGTTGCAGAAAAGCAAGAAGCTCAGATGAATAATCAGTCTAATGACGCAGGACAGACCAAGTCCAAACCATATATTGGTAAGGGAAAAGGTCAAATGAGTATAGAAGAGGCTAAAAAGAAATGGCCATGTCATAATTGCGGAAAATTAGGGCACTGGACAAACGAGTGTAAATTTCCTCCGAAAGTTAATGCAGAAAATCAATCATTGAATCCACAGGTGCAGAATGAGGTGAGTTACCAACAGCTGCAACAGCCGCAGGTAGTTACTCAACAGTGTCAGGTGCCGCAACCACCTCTTCCAAAGAGTGTAAATCCTCAGAGATACAGTGCAGAGGCAGGATTCTACAGAGGAGAGCAGGTAACAAAATTGCTGTGCGCAGCTGCAGTTTCGCAGTATTGGTTACGGCAGGATGGAGATGAATCGGATGAAAGCTTATGACGGTGCCTAGGAGAGGAAGAGGAGTGCGTGCTTGGCGCAACTCTAGAGGTAGATCAGTCAGGTCCATTTGTGGATGGAAAAGTGAATGGTGTAAATGTTACATTCCTTGTGGACACTGGTGCTACCCGTTCTACTGTTAGATCAGTGGAAATTCCCAATCTTCCTCTCTCAGGAGAAAATATCCAAGTTGTAGGTGTTTCGAACAGGCAGATTAAAACCCCTCTTACAAAACCAATAGAGGTGGAAATCGGACCATTCAAAGAGATGCATCGCTTTGTAGTGTGTGATTGCAGTCCTGTAAATTTATTAGGACGCGATCTGCTTTGCAAAATGAATTGTACCATCTATTGTACCCCAGATGGCATTGCTTTAGAGACACCAGATGAGGATGTTCTGTATAAAATGACAATGGCAGAACTAGAACCAGGAGTGAATGACATGTTTCCTGTGTTTGATGCAGAGAAAATCCCTATTGAATTGAAAGGAATAGTCAGGTCTGATGTATGGGATTTCACAGGCGAAGATATTGGACTAATGAGAGGAGTTGATCCTGTAAAAATTACTGTAAGAGAAGGAACAAATTACCCAAATACCCCGCAGTACAAATGAACGCCAGAAATTATAGAAGGTATAACACCTGTAATTAATAAGATGATTGAACAAGGAATTTTGAGAGAAATAATGAGCAGCCCATGTAATTCTCCTATAATGGGATTGAAAAAGCCAAATGGAACATATAGGATAGTACAAGATTTGAGGAAGGTAAACAAAATTGTTATTCCTTGCTGCCCAATTGTGCCAAACCCTGCTGTAATACTGTATCAAATTCCACATGATGCAGAATGGTACACAGTTATTGATTTGTGCCATGCATTCTTTTCTATTCCATTGCACCCTGACAGCCAGCCATTATTTGCGTTCCGGTTCGGAGAGCGTATTTTGGCATGGTGCCGAATTCCTCAAGGGTATACACAAAGTCCTTCAATTTTTAATCAGATTCTAAAGAAATCCTTAGAAGATTTAAAATTGCCTGAAAAATCTGTGATGATCCAATATATTGATGACCTATTAGTGGCATCGAAGACCAGAGAAGCATGTGTTACGGACACAATTGCTTTATTGAATCATTTGGCAGAAGGAGGACATAAGGTGTCCCCATCAAAACTGCAATTTTGTCAACAAGAAGTACAGTACCTAGGTCATAAGATTGAGAAAGGGATGCGAAAGGTGACAACAGAAAGGATAAGGATTATCAAAGGAATGAGAGCCCCAATGACACAGAGAGAAGTGAGAATGTTCCTTGGAATGGTTTGTTATTGCCGACAGTGGATAAGTGGATTTTCATTGATTGCAAAACCTTTACAGCGATTGACAAAGAGGGATGTTAGAGATCCGATTGAATTGGATGAGCAGGAAATGAAGGCTTTTGAGGAACTGAAAACAAGTTTGTGTGAGGCACCAGCATTGGGAATGCCTGATTATGAAAAAGAATTTGAGCTGTATTGTAGCGAGAGAGACGGATGTGCACTTTCAGTATTAGTGCAAAGGCATGGAAAAATGAAACGACCAATCGCCTATTTTTCAGCTGTTTTAGACCCGGTAGCAAAGGCGTTGCCTGGATGTCTGAAAGCAGTAGCTGCTACTTGTGTGAGTCTGGAACAGAGTGAAGGCATTGTGATGGGATATCCTTTGAGAGTATATGTCCCACACTCCGTTGAAATCCTTCTGACCCGAACAAAAACTCAATTCATGACACATAGTCGGCTGACTAGGTATGAAAAAGTGATATTGGGTGCAGACAATGTAACCATTGAAAGATGCACAAGTGTAAATCCTTCCACTTCACTGCCAGATGAATTAAATGCAGAAGTCAAAGATGATGTTGATCATAAGTGTTTGGATGTGCTTGAATTTTGCATAAAACCTCGCCCTGATATCAAGGATGAACCTCTAAAAGTGTCAGATTATGTGATTGTGGACGGGTCATGCCTGAAAACAAGTGAAGGAGTTTTAAGTGCTGCATATGCTGTATGTACGGTGGCAACCATAATGGAAGCATCCTGTTTGAGAGGAATATGTTCAGCCCAAGTGGCTGAACTGATTGCTCTGATTCGAGCGTGCAAACTGGGAAAGAATTTCCGAATTACGGTGATCACAAATAGCCAGTATGGCTTCGGAGTGGTCCACGATTTCGGACAGATCTGGTCCCAGAGGGGATTCTTAACTTCTGCAGGATCTCCTATTAGGAGTGGTGAGTTTGTAAAGAAGTTGCTTGAGGCGATACAGCTGCCTAAACAGATTGCAGCGGTAAAATGCGCCGCTCACAAAAACGGAACCGATTACATTGCAGTGGGTAACAAATTCGCTGATGAATTAGCTCAATATTGTGCCAGAAATATGACCTCAATGAATCGGAGAAGGGAAAAAGAGAATGTTTCATGTCCCTTGCTGTTTACTAACACAGTTGAAACCTGGGATGAGGTAAAACAATTGCAGGAAGAAGCAGATGATGAAGAAAAAGATGGTTGGTTAAAAGCAGGTTGCAGACAAAGAGAGGAAGATGAAGTCTGGGTTTACAGAGATGAAAGACCAGTTATGCCTGATAGCATGATCTCTAACATGGCACGGATGTACCATGGACAGGCACACATTGGTAGGGATGCCATGATCAGACTTTTCAGACAGACCTGGTACAACCCAAAATTTAGGGCTATAGCTGAAAGCCTTTGTCAAAGATGTCTTATATGCCAACAAATAAATCCTGGAAGGAAGACAGTAGTGAGTTTGGGAACAATAGGACGCGAAGGAGGTCCTTTTACCAGAATGCAACTAGATTTTATTGAAATGCCCCCAAGTAACAGATTGAGGTATGTTCTGGTGGTCGTCTGTTTGTTTTCTCTTTGGGTGGAGGCCTATCCGACAAGAAGGAATGATGGAGTTACTGTAGCTAAGCTCCTACTGAGAGAATTCATTCCTAGATATGGCTTTCCAGTAACGATCGAAACAGATAGAGGAACACATTTCCAGAATGAAATCATCCAACTGATATGTGAAGCACTAGACATTCAACAAAAACTGCTCTGTGCTTACAGACCAGAGGCTTCTGGAGTGGTAGAGCAAGTAAATGGTACAATAAAGAATAGGTTAGGGAAAATGTGTCAAGCCACAGGACTCAAATGGCCCGACGCCTTACCATTGGTGCTGATGAGCAACTGGGGTGAATGTATGACATTGTTCTGCATTCTGTCCATCAACTGTTGTTTTTGCATTTGTCACCCCGAGTGGGACGGGTATGCCCAGACGTGGGTCCCGTGCTCTCCATGCCACTGGAATCAAGCTATCCTGGCTGAAGAGGGGTGGAACCCCGAAACCGGTCCTAGGATGCTTGTTTCCAGTCCAGTGAGGACCTGGCTTGGCAGTTCGGGCTGGACTGTTCCCATGAGGCACAGGGTCAAGACTGATTTGCATATGGCTGGGTTCAAACTGGAATGGCATGGTGAGCAAAAAAACGATGGATTTAGGCCCAGATCTCTGTACTGGGGTGAATGTATGACATTGTTCTGCATTCTGTCCATCAACTGTTGTTTTTGCGATGAGCATCAGAAGCATACCTGACAGAAAAACAGGTCTGAGTCCTCATGAAATAATCATGGGACGAGCAATGAGACAAGCACACATACCTGTCAACAAACTGATGGCTATAACTGATGATCTCGTATTGGACTATTGCAAAGGATTGGCTGATGTGGTGCATTCTGTGTTTCATCAGGTTGGACCGGATGCGACCACTCTTGAAAGAAAACCAGCTCATGATTTGAGTCCAGGAGACTGGGTCCGCATTAAAGTCCACAGAAGAAGAAACTGCTTGGTTCCACGCTGGGATAAGCCACATCAAGTGATCCTGGTGACAACAACTGCTGTAAAGTGTGCAGGTGTGAAAAATTGGGTTCATGCCAGTCATACCATCAGAGTTCCAGATCCTGAAGCTCGACCTGTAAGTCGACATCTGGAAATATCAGATACCAGTTCAGCATCTGAAGCAGAGACTGAAACAATCAGAGTTCCAGATCTTGAAGCTCGACCTGTAAGTCGACATCTGGAAGAATCAGGTACCAGTTTGACAACTGAAGAAGAAACTAAGACAATCAGAGTTCCAGATCTTGAAGCTCGACCTGTAAGTCGACATCTGGAAATATCAGATACCAGTTCGGCATCTGAAACAGACCAACCTGAACCCAGTGAAAGACAAAAAGAAGAATCCGAAAGCAAAAGAAGTGATATTGAAACAGGAGAAACCGAACTAATAAACAGTGACAATGAACAGCCAAGTACAAGCTTTGGGGAAATTCCTCCGGAAATTATAGAGGTAACTCAAGAAAATTTAGATTTAGATAGAGAGATTGGGAAAGTTGCGGAAGAAACACGAGGAGGCTTAGACTCAAAATTACAAACAGAAGAAACACAGGGAAATTTAGATTCAGATAGAGGGATTGGGGAAATTGCGGAAGAAACACGAGGAGGATTAGACTCAGAATTACAAGCAGAATAAACACCACAAGATTCGGATTCAGATAAAGAGACTGAGATAATAAAATTCAAAGTTAGATAAAGTGAAGTAAGGTCTGAGACAGAATCTGAAGAAAGTGAAGAAGAAAGAAAGTAAAGAATAGGACCAAGAAAGAGAACTTGGAGAGCAGAACGAGAAGAAAAAGAAAGTGAACTGAAAAGGCCAAGAAAAGGAGACAATTGGCCCAACGAAATTAAAAGACTGAGATATAAAATAATAAATTTGAACAAAGACAATGCAGAACAAGTAAATGAAATAACAAGTCAGAAAGGACAAAGAAAAACAAGTGAAAGACAGTTACAGAGACCAAAAAGAGTGAAAAGACCTAACTTGAAATACAAGTCACCTGAATGGTTATACATAGCACTGACTGATATTAAAGAAGTGGATAGCAGTCACGAGAACCCAGACAAAGACTGTGAACAAGAGGGTGAGAGTGAACTGTGCAAATCCTGAAAGGCAAAGAAAGAAAAACCGGAATAGACACACAAACTGAAGAAGTAAAAAAAATAAAAAAAAGAGAAACCGAGAGGTGCGCTGAAAGCAGTTGATCCTAGTCAACACTAAGTCATTTGAGGTGTGGAAACACATTTCTGTACATATAATTAGATCAATATTTCAACATGGTAGACACTGAGAATAGAAGATCTAGATGTGAGTTTTTACGTAGATGGTGTAGGATGTGTTTCTACTGTACAGGTTTATTAATGCTTATTTGGCTTATTTTGGCAATAATAATTCCACTAAGATTAGTTGTAGAAGATACATCTGCAATCATAAATGAAACGAGTAGTGACAAGAAATCTAACATAAAGAACACTGCAACACTAATAGATAGTACTGATTTTCATAGGGATAAGTCAATAACTGATTTCTCCAAGAATGTCTTCACGAAACCTTTGTACGAATATGTGGAGACAATGGATGTGAGAGATTGCTATGTCTGTATGCAGTTACCTGCGTCTGTAACAGAAGGTGTAACGTATCATCACCTTCCTTTGACGTATGGAATAACTTGTAGTGTTTTAGCTAGCTTATTTTACAAAACAGGTAAACTAGAGTATTACTACACTGACACAGATGCTGGTTTTGCTAATGTTCCCGTAATCCCTGAACTAAATAAGGTGAAAGTTGCAAAGGTTTTTGGAGAATTTTTCTTAGAAACAAAGGAATTAACATTAGAATATGCATTTAGACATAATCTTACTTGTGGGTTAAGAAAAGAAGAAAAGGTTTTCTTAGACATGGTAGAAGACAGAAGGGTTAAGTTTCAAAGAAAGGCAGCAGGAGAAAAGGCAAAAATCCCACCTAGGGCATTTGAAGAGGGAAGTTATGACAAAGGTGAAACAAATGCAGCTATGGTTCTAGATTGGCCCCAACAGGGAAAATTGTGTATTTGTAGAGATAACACTATGTACGATAACTATTTTGTGGGTTCCAGCGAGTGCCGAGATACATACAACATTCTAGGGGGATGGGGATTTAAAGGAGGAAAAGATCCAGTATTTCCAGGAATCTATTATATTTGCGGAAATAGAGCTTATTATAGGTTGCCGGACCATTGGTACGGAACATGCTATTTAGGCCTGGTCTTTCCAAAGATCTTTCACGTGGAAAGAGGAACGAAAGGAATTCACGAGATAGGTGAACCATTAACCCGTAGGAGAAGGGAAAGCTTTTTAGAGATAATAGGTGACATTTTTGGAGCATTGATACCAGCACTGGGTATATCTTTGAATGCATACAAGATTCGGAAATTGTCTACAGTAGTAGATCGTTTATCAACAAATAGTGCTGGAGGGTTCTTGATGGTAAATACCGAAATGGTTGCCATGAGAGCTATGGTAATGCAAAATCGACTTGCCCTTGACATTCTTTTGGCAAAAGAGGGTGGAGTCTGTGGAATGCTGAAGGTACAACACTGTTGCACTTACATTCCAGACAAAAGTGAGAATATACAGAAGTATATAAAGAACATTACTGATTTGCATAAAGAAATTGCCCCACTGGAGGTTGAAGGTGCTTGGGAGAGACTTGGTAAGAGTTTTTCCTCAATGAAGAAATGGTTCACCGAAATAGGTAGTTCTCTTATTGGGAAAATACTAATTCCAGTGACTATAGTAATAGTAATAATGCTATTATTGAGATTAGCATATGTGTGTATTAAAAGAAGAAAAAGACAAAATAAAGTAAAAAGAGAAAATGAGAAAAATAAAGAAAGAGAATGGGAGGTGGGAGAGATCGAATTGGAAGAGTTTAAAGAGAACATGTACAAAAGGTCTAAAAGACAAGATGAAAAGAGCACGATTGTCTAAATTAACAAATGCAAGTGGACAAGAAACATTTATCTGATAAATTTGTAAGGATAGGTTTTTGTGGTGATGTTAAAAATCACCAAAGGGGGGAATTGATGGAGCAGGGGAAACGAAATCATTTTTTACCCCCTTGGAAGTTGATGACCTCCTAATAATTAATGATACTAACCGTTTGAAATGCATGAACTAACCAACAAATGCAAACCCTTTATTAAACAGTACACGTGGGCAACATGCTGATTTGTGCAAAATCTAATATACTTACAAATGTGAAGCAAAATAAAATTAGTATTGTGATTTGCGTAGTAAATAGAGTAAATTGCATGATTTGTATTGCGTAGTAAAATTGTATTGTGGCAAAGAATGCAGATGGTAAGTAAAATGGCTTTAAATGTCGCTTCTGCTAGGTAATATCTAACACAGGTCTTTAGAATGGCGGGTGGTAAACAGAAAGGCTTATTTTCCATATTTTAATTTTCGTTGTGTTTGTTTTATATTAGTTTTGTTCGGGCCTGCTAGGCCGTGCTTCTAAAATGGCCGCTGGTAAGGACGAGATCGCATGCATTGAACAAGATGGCCCCTGCGCAGACGCGGAATGAAAGCTCCAGTCACGTGTATGCGGCCTGTGCCCGGAGTGAGAGATCTCAAGGCCAATCTGACCAGCAACGAAGATCGTGCCAAGTGTTCAGCATATATTCCTGGGAACGGATGGGAAAGAGCTGAGTGACAATGGATGAACTAATGTGTGACCATCAAAGATCGTTACAAAATGGATTAGCAAATTGGACTACTTTTGACATTGCGACCATGAAACTTATTGTGTGCTTTATTGTCCCCAAACCGGTTCGAACAAGGAGGGCGATGAGGTGACCATCACCACCCCTCCAATGGACCAATTAGCGTGATTCTTGCCCCTAAAGATTGCAACTTTTTTGTGTAGTGAGCCAGAGAATAGGGTATAAGAGAGTCTGCTCTTACGTTGTGAAAAAAGGCGTGTTTTTCATTTTCCACCTTGATGCTGCGAGAGACTCTGTCATTTTGGACTTTGAACTTTGACTGGGGAAGGAACGAGACCGTTGCGGGAATTTACCAGGGAGGGGCGTCCGAGGAGGTTAGCGGGACAGTCAGTCAGTTTGGGATTCCTATCCTGTTATCTGCGGTTCATCTTCCTTTGGTGAACCATTCTTGTCATCGCCCCATGGCCGAGGGTAATGCATAATTTCTCACTTTTCCTAAAAAGCTTTCTTGAAATGTTTATTGATATTTCTAAATGTTTTGCATAATAAAGAATTTCACTTATTTGCCTGAAGAATTTTAGATAAAATTATATACTAACTCTAAAATGAGTCTGTGATTCTTTAATAGATTTATGATTAATAAATGTTAAAGGTTTTAATTGTGATTGAGCTGGTCTTAATCACCATCAACTAATTCTACTAGTTGGTCCATCGACCGAATAGCGGAGTACCTTGATGTTTAGAACCGACAGGATCCAAAGATAATGTATATAATGTATAGATTATTATTCTGTCAAATTTAACAAGGTATCCCGTTCGTCCAGCAGCTCATGCTCCTTGGTGTTTAATCCAGAAATTGAATGAATGTATGTATGCGGTGTCATGGGCCCCACCAACATAAGTTTTAATTGAGTAAAGATTGTGTAGGTGTTTTTTCTGGATTGGTGTCCTAAGGAGCAAGTTAAATTACCTGCGCTGGATCAGGCAGGAAACACAGACTAGGACCTGACCTCTTGAATAAGCAAAATAGTTTCTGGAGCAGGCCAGGGAGTATTTATCAGTGGCAGTCAGGAAATTAGCTGTTAGTTATTGGAAAAACAGTTGCATGCAGGTCTAGACATGATACGCCGCAACCTGACGCTTAGATCAATACTGTGTCTGGCATACGTGTATTTCTTTCAAGCTTACATTTTAGAGAGATGCCCTGGGAACAGATTTCGAAGAACTGAGAAGGAACTTGTTTCCTAAAGTCAGAACAAATATTAACCTTGCTGAAAAAGAGGTCCTTGAAAAAACGCATTCTACAATTGTTCAATTCTACAGATTGATTCCCAGGGAATTTATACACGGGTTGCCATGGGTCACATTAAAAACATTATTGTTTGCCTCGCAACAGTCAAGCCTGCCTGTACAGCACCAGGGACTGTATTATACACAGCTTCCTGTGGGAGCAACTGGAATGCAGCCTGTTGTTTGTGCCCTAGGGCACTGTGGTATTACAGAAGGAGCCCCAGATGCTTGTACAGCCCCTTCTGTTATGTGAATTGTGCAGCTGCCAGATGTGCGCTATTGAAATCAAAAGAGTGTGTTCTCATTACCATGGAGGTGTGGCCCATGCAAATGAGAGACTTATTGCCTGTTGCATCCATGCCTTCACTCTGATGCTGACACAATGACAAAGAAGCTGTCAGGAGACTCATTGATTGTGCAGAAAGATAGTAGGTGGCACACAATCAGTGCACCCTACAAGGGCACTCCTTGGTAAGGGATCATCGGGGTCCAAGGGAGCCCCAGACACCACCGGCAGGCAAGCGTAGTACCACATACTGCACTATTCTACATAGGGATCCTGCTGCTTCTTCAAACTGAGACCAGACTGTCTCCAGTGCAAGGCAGAGTCACGGATTCAAACTGTGGCTCTGTCTTTCACTAATGCACTCTCCTCTGCGTAGGAGAAAACTATAAGAATTTGCACCTGCCCTGAGGAAAGCATATTTTAATTTGTGCAATCAGGCGCATTGTCCCAGACTGCAACAGGAGCATAGAGCTACTGGTTCACCATGGCTCAAACTGAGACAGTGCGCCCAAGGTATCATTTGGGCCCATTTCTCCTAGAATCTCTTATGTCGGATGTACCAGATCCTTTCAAATAACTTTCTCCCTAAATTTCTAATCCACGCAGATCTGTGATCAGGGCCACTGGAATTATGCCACAATAGAGTAGCAAATTGTGGCCAAGATTGACTAAATTATCTGCAAGAAAAGACAAATCCTGTGGCAGTACTGATTTGCAGTTCTGTCAGTTAAATTCTGCCCGGCCTAAGTTTTCACCTAATACAGCAATGAGCAGGGGTAGGGTGATCAGTTAATCTTTGCAGACAGTCTCCCACTGAGCGATAACACATGTGACCCTTTTTAAAATAATGTTTGATCTTTTTGAGGTTGAAACAATTTTATGTTGAAATCTCGAAATTACAAAGTAAATAATAGATTATGTGACAAATTCAGTAAATCTATAATTGTACAGAAAATTCTGCGGCCATGGGAACAAATAATTCTATTTCCTCTTTTTATGATCACTTTAATGCAACACCCTCTACTCCCTGCAGAAACAAACAAAGAACTGATGGATTGTGTTGCTGCTATTTGTCCAGTGGTGCAATAATTTGTTGAGGCTGGAACTGGGCCTCTCCAATAAGCGGATGGTCAGTGCTGGTGCCTTTCTTAACCTGTGTCATAAGCTGTGGGTGGCTAGTGGTGGCAGCCTAGAGGGACTGTTATGGGCCAAAATCAGCACCAGCGGCCCAAATCAAATGCACCATCAGTTCCTTGAGGACTGTAGGCATCATCTCGATGTGAATGATCTTTGAGTAACTGATCTGAGCCAACAATCCTTTAGACAAGTGTACGCCTCTGGTCATACCATTCCGATAGGGGCTTTCTATCAAAGTGCAGCCAAGCCTGGGCGGTTATCAATACCTACCAGCCAGCATCCCCCTCACCCTATCTTGCCGGCACATAGTCTAGCCATCTGAAGGCAAGATTCATGGCTCTGAGTCTGGGGGAGTGGCCGTTCCTGAAGCATCTCGCCAGTTGGTGTCGTGCCTTGGAAGGAACAATCTGCAGGGGCTGTGGTCAGTGTGAGGAGTCTTTTGAGCATGTTATGTGCCTCTGTCCCGCATTGCTGGAGGTGTGCAAAACCAGGTTAAGGCGAGAGTGGAATAAAATGGGAGTTTGTTCATGTCTGCAGGCAATCATTGCTTCTCTCAACCCAAAGAATACCACCTTAAAAATCCTGCTGACCAAATTTGTCTCACTTGTACTTAACAAGCTCAGTTGCCCAGAGACACCAACGGGGAGTACTGTCTCCATCCCCGACATACCCCCTGAAGGCTTGACTTTGCTGGGTCGGTCCTCAGGCACATAGAGCCACCGTGCCCTCTGCTTTGAATGCAGTGGGTTACCATTCGTCCCCTTGATTGTCATAAGGTATTGATTCCCTTCTCCCTGGTTCCTGCAAGTGAGGAAGTTCTTTTTTAGACGAAGAACGGTTGGAACCTACCCAACAATTTCTGTTTTAAGATTGTCAGTGATCTTATTGTTATGTAATGTAGTCAGACGGTACTTTCCACGAATAATCCGCTGCTACTATTATTGCTCTGCTGTAAGAGAGTTCTTCCCACACAAGAGCGGCTGGCATTCATCAAACCTTGTGTGCTTTTATTATCTGTCAGTGACTTTATTGTTATGCAATATGGTCAGATGGTGCCCTCTACTCATTTGTACCAGAACCTTGTGAGATAGTCCTGCCAACCTGATGATTGGATTTTATTTCCCACACCCATTGTGTTCTTCAAATGTGTTAAATGGCCCATGTGTTGATGACTGTCCTATCTGTCAGTATTTTTAAACAAAAGCGAAAAGGAGCATATTGTTTCTATATGTATTACTTAATTGTAAGTACAATAAGATACATTAATCAATCGTATCGAATTCTATTCATCAAGGAGTCTTGTTCGTCCGTTTCAAGTCCACTTTATTGAAGTCATATTGCAAGCGTACCTCAGCCCAGCCAACGCGTTTCGTCCAACAGGGCTTCATCAGGGTTGGATATGATCTTCCAATAAACAAAGTGTCTTCATGCAGTAGAAAAAATAGGGTGAATAGAATCCCAAGCTCATTCATTTTCAATGTGTTTACAAGGCATTGTACCCTCTGGTGTGATCTGCCTCATCAGAGTCAGATTTCCAAGTAACGAGTAGCCGATCTGTCGACATTGGATGGCCCACACTGCTAACATTTGTAATTGTATCTGTCAGTATTTTTACCTGAACTTTTCTGCCTCACCGATTTACCGTTGCCCATCTGGGTTTTTCTGCACCTGCACTTTGATTCATTATGCCAATACGAAACAATATTATTACAAAGGTTTTTAGATTATTACGACTTTTTATTTGTGTGTGTTCTTCTTTTTGATTTAAGATTTCTTGTATTCCGTACATGTTCTTAAAGATTGCAATGGTTTTAATTGACCGCACAGTAAAATCTTATATCAGAGTAATATTCTCGATTACTGTAGTAGACCTAAACATGTTGGGTTATTTCATGGGCTCTCTTTTAGAAGTGCCTCTACAACCTATGGCATGTTAGCCAATTTATTTAGAAATGACTTCTTAATCACCATTTTTCTAAAGTCTCCCAGGAGTGAGGAGCAGAGGACTCTCCTACGACACATCACCACCAGCACCTTCAAAGTTGTGGCTTGCTTGTAAAACCTATCTATCTCCATGACTTGGGCTATGGGCAACTCCAGTGATTCATGTCCAGTGAGTCCACTCCAGTGATTCCACTCCAGGAAGTTCAGGGAAGCTCTTGCCCAGGCGCAACCAGAGGAAAGTGGCCGTCTGGATGGCATTGTTAATATTCAGCCAGTATTTAAATATTGTATGTGAAGTACATGCATTTAAGTTATCTTCTACCTGGACAACAATTCATCAAAACTCCTCCAGGTGTGCGGGAGTGACATTGTGCATTCTTTCACCACCAATGACATGGCAGGTTTAACCCCTTGTCCTGACCTCAGACTTATATTTGCTGATTGGAGCTCACAAAGGCTGTACCAACATATGCAGACATCTTAGGACTGTAGTCAACAGGTGTCGCATGGACAGTCCCAGATCCAGATATGCACCTTCTCCTCACCTGAAAATTCACAGTACCATGGCTATAAACTTGCAATAGTTATGCTACTGCCTTGAATTAACTCAAGGAAGAATGTGACACTTGTCGTCCGGCTCACTTTTAATTACACATGTGACGGATTTGTACTTTCTCTAAGCACCCAAAACAATGAAATAAAGAGAACCATCACCGGGCAAATAGCATTGCTTTTGGAATGTTTTCATTGTCAGATCCAGTGAAGGATGCTACAGGTTCTTGTGCTTTTTAGGTCGAGCATTCGAGACCTCTTGTATATACTTTAGTATATACTTATTATATGCTTATATGTGGATGCACTTTGTGGGCTCTGGAGATCCACCCTAGGACTTGTCTGCTTCCACTTGGGGACTTTTTTCTGTTCAACTGCCTCTATTTAACTGTCTTTATAGAAAACGACCAGCAGAGGTCAGTAAAATACCAGAATTACTTTCTGCTGAGGGACTTTCTTTTTTTTCTTTTTCTGGCAACTGCCTCTATTTAACTTTCTTGATAGAAAACGACCAGCAGAGGTCAGTAAAATACCAAACTCACTTAAGCATTCTCTAGATTCCAGTCCATAGAAATTGTCTTCCACGAGCACCCGTAGACAATAATATTTTTTTCAAATCTTGTATTTTCAGTGATATGACCACCGAAGGGCTGGATTTTATATTAAAAACAGAGCTTTGGACTATACCATTTCCCGCTGGAAGGCAATATTTCTCACCATGTGTTCCCATACCTGACGTGTCACGCAGTTTGGTCCTTACTTTCCCTCCATGTTAAAGAACAGTAGATGTTTCAGCACCCAGGCTAATGTGCTGCGTAGCTAAATACATATAAGGTCCCAAAGGTGAGACCGATTGCATTGCAAATGCTTGTTGGACCTTGAAATAGGTAAGAGGGCCAGCCACTGTGAACCAACTGCAACTTCACCCATAGCCTTTTAGTAAATCAACTAACAGCAGGCACCAAGATGGTCAGCTTAATTTGAACAAAATCCCTTGTGGGCAGCTACAGGGTTAACAAAGAATGTAGTTACCTTTGACTGTACAGTGACAACGTAAGCAGCAACCTTACCCAGCATTTCTGAAAGATGTGACCAAATCCATAATCCCTAAAAAAAAAAAACAGTTGAGGGGAAGTTAAGGTTGAATAAAGAGTAATGCACATCTCGAGAAAAATGTCAAATTCGCTATTTAAAGCAGTAACTTTATTCAAAATTCCTCCGTTTTCCTCATTCGGACAAGATGAAAATTAGATATGAATGCGAGACTGATTGACTGTGTGAGACCTTGTTGGATTGACTGAGTATAAGACTGAATTTCAAATGTAATTGAGTAATTATGTTGTTGTATAGGAAACGGATTGTTACTTCCTGTAATCTTGTGAGATGAGAAGACTGTTCGTAGGTTTTTGGAATGGTCACAAGATGATATTCAGCGTTATTACATCCTCCACATATTTCAGGGTGTGGTTGTGACGTGGATAGTGTATGGTGGCCCCACACTTGTTTTTTTTTGGTTATTACAAATGTGATGCCATCCATTTGAAATCAATGTTGGTATAACTAGTGACCTTGTGGATTGTGTAATGTGGTATTGTATTTTGAAATGATGCTACATCAGGTGGTGTTAAAGAGCTTTGGTGAGTGGGAGTTAAGGCACTGGTAGTATCTTAGTTATGTATTAGTTGTACATTTGCAGTCTTTTTAGACTTTCTCCCGTGCCCCTTATTTTTACCCTGTCAGTTTTAACTTCCCCAAAACTTTAGTTTTTGAAGCAAATTTAAACATTTAGGCCTCGGTTTACTATATTCATGGCTATGCACTTTGAATAGGGTAGATGCGACATTCGTTTATTTTTCACATCTGCCAAAATGTATATCAAGGACTTCATTAGTTTCTTTTATGTCCAAATTTTGCCTTAATAGTGTTTACCTTACTTCTGCTACTTGTGTTTTGTTGTTTCTTTCGATATTGACAAATATTGTTCAGATATTGCTAAGTGCTCCATGTATGTTACAGTGCTTTCTTAGTTATAAAGTGGGTTATCATATGACCATGAACATATTACATGTAGCTCTGACTTATAGCGTTGGTGGGGCCTGGGTTTCCCTCACTTCAAGCCTCCTATGACTGTATAGCACTTGTTTTGTGTTTCCATGTAGGTGCATGGCGCCTTGTGTGTGATATAGTGCCTTTGATGTACACTACCTAATCTGTGATGCTGTAGCTGATGTATGTCTTTTATGCCCTCAGTGAGTTGTAGACGGAGCAGATTTTAAGCTGAGGCCACAACATGAGGGAGATTATATTTCTTGTAGAATAACGAAACTAAAGCTCTATAATTATTTGTGTGGCAGACACAATAAACTGAAATGAACTCAGCTCTGAGAAAATGATGGAGTTATTTTAAAACCAACACTAGGCTCCCTTGGCTACCGGGCCATTTGGGAGCTGTATTTGACACATGTATTTTGCAAGAAGACTTAAGAGGCCAATTTATATGTTAATTGAGAGGAACCTCCATTGCAACGGTGACAGAGTACCCTCCCCACCAACACAGTAGTCCGCCCACCCTATTTAAATGCGAGCGGTCCATAGTTTTGGCTACGGGAGTGTAGCCAAACTTCTCCGACGGCTCGACGGAGTAGGCTCATCAGAGAAATGGCTATATGTCAGTCTGCCTAATTAGAATGGTTGGACATATAGTTTTTTACTGTCCGTCTTCGTCAGACAAACCCTGGTGGTAAGGAACAGTAAAAAACAAAAAATGCCCCATTTGCCATAGGAGATGATTCCCATGTTTTTAGTTTAAAAACTGTTCTTTTTGAAAATAAAAAAGTCAACAGTTTGGTTCAGGGCTCCATCATGTTGACAGACCCCTGCACCAAACTGTAAACAGCATTGACAGTAACCGACGTGAAGGCGGTTCCTTCCAATGCTTTATAAATACCTGCCAGCTTGGTGGTTATTTATAAATTAGGCAAACGGAATCTCTGTCAGTGCAACGGAGTAATTTACTCCGTTGCCCTGGCAGAAAATTGGCCGTCCAACTATAATTAGTCTATGGCCTATATTTAGAAATCTGCGTCCAACAGTCCTTACTCTGCATGGCCATCAGTGGGATTTAATCACGGTGGAGACAGAGTTGTCTACGCCATGATTAAACCTATGGCCCGCCCACATCTAAATCAGATGGGCAGATCTTTATCTTGGCGATGGATTTACATACCACCAAGATACAGATTAGTCCCTTTTACTACAAGGCCCAGCGATTCCTTTTAATGTGATCCCCCTCTGGACTCAGCTGAGAGGAAATGTACAGAATGTTTTTAGTCATAATTCACATTATATGATTGAAAATTGCGGGAGCATATATGTATGAAAGCCCTGAAGAAGGTGGACTAGAAATATTTTCTCTACTGAAATGCGTTGAGCACGAGTACATTACATAATCTGCCATCACTGAATCATTGCATATGAAAAATGTGTTCATGATTGTACAGTGACCTCAAATTTTGGAAATGTATTAGTTTGATGACACACGATTTTGGCCTGGTTTTAAATCCTTCCTTGCTATTATGATGTATGTTTTGCGTTGTCTTTTATGGTATACGAGTACGACACACATGTAAAATAATTCAACAGAGGGTTTTTATAATAATAATAATAACATAATTTTTTTTATTGATATTGATATGTTTTTTTACTGTTTTCTTATGATTTGCTGAAAGCATAAATGTAGTGTTTGTGCGCGGTAGTGAACGTAAGTGGTTAGTTTTATTTAGGAGTGCGTTTTCTTTAGATTTGATGTATGTCTTCGAACAGTACTTTACATGTATCTACAATCTGTGGAGTCACAGGCTTTGTCTTTGCTTGTCTCCATGCCAGTGTTTAGCACCAGGTTTCTGTCTATCAATTAGGTGCTTGGCACTCTATTACCATTGTAGTGCATATTTGTGCATGTTTTTGTACATTCATATTCCATGTAGCACTAACTAATAGCCTTAGAGGACAATGGCCTTTGCCCGTACTGGGCTTCATTTATGTGTATTGCACTTGCGGGTATATTTACAAGGAAGTGGCGGAGCGCGGCGTTAGCCTCCGTGACCTAACGCCACTCTCTGCCACTTCTGAAGCGCAGGGCTGCACCGTCTTTACAAGAATACTGAGCAGCCTTGCGTTTCCCCCTGCGCTGGCGCTAATTTAGCTGCCTTGTGCCAAGGCAAGCACTCTTGCACCATAGTGCAAGGGTGCCTGCGTTGAGGAGAAGGATTGTTTATGTGCAGGAAGGTGTCCCTTCCTGCACATAAACAATCTGAAATGGGTTTGGAAACTTCTATGTGCTGCTTAATGCAGCACACATTGAAGGTGCAAACGTCATCTTTTTAAATGATTGTTTATGTGTAGGAAGGGACACCTTCCTGCACAATAATAATTGTGAATAAGGCAAAGCCCCTATGGCCACCGCAACGTCAAGAAAAGTGACATTGTGGTGGTGATAGGGGCTTGTAAATATGCCCCCAGGTTTGCGTTTCCATGAGGTGTATAGCTCCTTTTCAGCCATGCAGTGCTTCTTTGTAAATTTTTTCAAAAATCATATATCATGTAGCACCAGTCTGTAACATCGCCAGTGCATGGGCTTCGTTCAAACTAGGCTCCCTGTCAATTACAAAAAACAAACAAGCATTGACAAAGCCAGTAGGTCTCGCCTTTGGGACCAATTGACTTTGCGAATTGTGTTTGGTGGTGCTCTACAGCATTGGGACAGCGCAAATCATTGTCAAAATAAAAATAAAAAGGTGCGATGGAGATTGCATCATTATACTAATGCACGCATACATCAGAATGCGGGGCACCATTTGCTATCATTGTTTGTTTACTTATCCAAGATGGCAGCCACCACTTGGATCAATTAAAAAAAAAATCGATTTGTTTTAGTGCAAAATTGCAAATTTTAACAAAAGGACAGCTAGGAGTATGGGCAACAGAGGAGCAGGTTGGGGGAGGAAGGGGAAAAGCAGCACACAGAGGACGGGGCAGAAGCACAAGAGGGAGAGAACGCCACAGAAGCACAGGGGGAGAAAGGAACACAGAGTGCAGGGTAGTGAGAGAGAGAAGCACATGGGCGAGAGAGAGCACTGCAAGGATGAAGAGAAGTACAAGGACAGGAGAGAGTAACACAGAGCGGAAGGGAGGGAAGAAGCACACAAGGGAGACAGCTGTAAAACAAATGCACACTTGCAGAGTGCTTAAGCTACAAATAAAAAGTAGTTCCCTAAAAGTAAGCAGAGGAATGACACAAGTAAAGAGGGTATGTTCAGGGGAGGGGCAAACACAAGAAGGATAAGGCAAATCATCTAATAAAAGCAAGCAATTAAGAGTGACAATAAAGCTGACAAATGGTAAGTAATGGGTGGGCATTAAGCCCTCTGCAAGATCGTGTAAGCGGACAATAGGTCTTTTGCAACCAGAAAGATTGAGCTGTCTGGTAGGCTCAACCTAAAAGGTGCCATTCACATCAATTTGTTTATCTTAGTTTCTCAAAAACCACTAAATGGCATAACGCCAAACAAAGCCACTTCCTTGAGTAAAGTTTCCTGCCAAGTTGGGGATAATTCCTTTCAGTTTTTTTCTACATCTAACAGCAAAGGTTTCTATCGGAATTAACATGGGAAATGCTACTTTTTTACCCTTCCTTTGACATAACCACATACAACGTGCAATCTTGAATCAAAATCAGATAAGCCTTTCATCAGGAATTTTTTGTGCCGATTAATTGAACAGCACCAACGTTATTAAGAAAACATGAAATTCAGTTGCTATCGCAGATTGAATCAATCAATCATGGTTGGTAAGCACAGATACTCACCCGTGAGAGTCTCAAGGGGCTGGTGGGGAAGGGGGGTGTCTCCGTTGAGTGCTGGGGTCATCCGAACAGCCAGGTCTTGAGGTCCTTTCTGAATTGGGACAATGTGGGAGATTGCTGGAGGTGGAGGTGGGGGGGAGAGTGTTCCAGGCTTTGGCTGTGAGGTAGGAGAAGGACTTTCCTCCCGTTCTAGTCTTGCTGATATGCGGGACAGAGGCCAGAGAAAGCTGAGCTGATTGGAGGTGTCTTTTGAGTGCATGGAAGGAGAGACGGCTGTTCAGGTATGCGGGTCCAGTGTTATGAAGGGCCTTGTATGCATGGGTGAGGAGTTTGAAGGTTAGTCTTCTTTCGCCTGGAGGCCAGTGGAGATCGCAGAGGTGTTGGGTGATGTGGCTGCAACCAGGGATGTCGAGGATTAGTCTGGCTGCGGCGTTTTGGACAGTCTGGAGTTTGGGAAGGAGTTTCTTGTTGATTCCGGTGTACAGAGCGTTGCCATAGTCCAGTCTGCTGCTGATGAGTGCGTGTGTGATGGTTTTTCTGGTTTCGGTTGGGATCCATCTGAAAGTCTTTCAAAGCATGCGGAGGGTGTTGAAGCAGGTTGAGGAGATGGATTTGATCTGGCAGTTCATTGTGAGCCATGAGTCTAGTATGATGCCGAGGTTTCGTGCATGGTCCCTCGGGGTTGGGGGATTTCAGAGGATGGAGGGCGCCACCAGGAGTCATTCCATGCGTAGGGGGTGGTGCCAAGGACGAGGACGTCTGTCTTTTCTGAGTTGAGTTTCAGGCGGCTGTTCTTCATCCAGGTGGCGACGGCTTTCATCTCTTCTCGGAAGTTGTGTCTGGTGATGTTGGGTTCATTGGTGAGGGAGAGGATCAGCTGGGTGTCGTCGGCGTAGGAGATGAAGTTGAGTCCGTGATTCCTGACAATGGTTGCGAGGGGGGCCATTAAGACGTTGAAGAGGGTGGGGCTGAGGGAGGAGCCCTGGGGCACTCCACAGTTGGTCTTTGTTGGTTCTGAGAGGTAGGGATGGAGTCTGACCCGCTGAGTTCTGCCGGTGAAGAAGGAGCGGATCCAGTCGGGGCCTTGCTGCAGATACCGGCGTCGTGGAGTCTGGTGGCTAGGGTGTGATGGGAGATGGTGTTGAATGCAGCCCAGAAGTCCAGGAGGATGAGGGCTGTGGTTTTGCCCTGGTCGAGGAGGGAACGAATGTCGTCAGTGGCGGCGAGTAGGGCGGTCTCGGTGCTGTGGTTGCTTCGGACTCCAGATTGGGAGATGTTCAGGACGTTGTAAGCTTCGATGAAGTTTGTTAGCTGGGTGTTGACGACCTTTTCGATGACCTTGGCTGCGAAGGGAAGCAGGTAGATGGGCCTGAAGTTTTTGAGGTCCGTAGGGTCCACAGGGGGTTTCTTCAGGATGGGGTTGACTTCAGCATGTTTACAGTCATCAGGGAAGGTGGCAGACTCGAAGGAGCAGTTGATCGTCCGACCTAGTTTGGGTGCGATGGCTTAGGCAGCTCTGTGGAAGATGTGGTGTGGGCAGTGGTCTGAGGGTGATCCGGAGTGGATGCTTTTCATGGTCTTCAAAGTGTTTTCTGTCGTGAGGGGGATCCATTTGAGCAGGGTCTGTTGGGTGGCTTCGCATGAGGGGGGAGCTGGAGCAGTGAGGTGGTCTTAGTTGTTGAAGTTGTCGCAGATCATCTTGATCTTGTGGTGGAAGAAGGTGCTGAGTCTGTTGCAGAGGTCTTGGGAGGGTGGGACGTCTGTTGATTCGCTGCAGGGTTTGGCAAATTCCTTGATGATGGAGGAGAACTCTTTGGTGTTGTGTGTGTTGGTGAGGATTCTGTCTTAGAGGGTTTTCTTCCTTGTGGATTTGATGAGTTAGTGGTGTGCGGTGGTGGCTACTTTGTAGGCGGCAAGTGTTTCTGGGTTTTGTTGTTCCTTCATGGCTTTTTGAGTCATCTGCAGGAGCGTCTGGATTCTTGGAGTGCAGGGGTGAACCAGTTTGCTTTCTTGCTGTGTCTTCTGTGGCTTTGTTTAGGGGGCGAGTGTGTTGGCGCAGATCGTGATACAGTGGTGGAGGTTGCGTGCTGTGGTGTTTGCATCTGACGTGGTCGGTGGTGGGGTGCTGACAAGGGCAGAAGTGAGCTGGTCTTCTGTGATTTTGTTCCAGCTTCTGCAGTGGAAGCGGTGGGCGTGCTTGTGTACGGTGATTTATTTGAAGGAGAAGTGGATGCAGTGGTGAACTGTCCAGAGGAGTTCTGTGGTGTGGCTGTAGGAGACGCTGTTTCCTCCGGTGAAGACGGGGTCGAGTGTGCGTCCTGCTGTATGCATGGTGGTGGTGACTAGTTGTTTCAGTCCTATGTTGGCGAGATTCTCTAGGAGGGAGGTGGAATTTTAGGTCTCTGAGAAGGATGTAGTCTGTGGATGTAAGGGCGTGGGGTCCGATGAGGTCAGTGATGGCATCGGTAAAGGGAGCGCGGGCCGGGTGGTCTGTAGATGAGGGTTCCACGGAGAATCGTTTTGGGGTTAGTCTGGATCTGGAAGTTGAGGTGCTCCATGAGGGTCATTGTGTCATCCGGACGCGTGGTCATGGGGAGGGTATTTTTGTGGATGACGGCAAGGCCTCCTCATGGATGGATGGGGCGGTGCTTGCGCAAGATCTTGTATCCGCCGGGAATGGCGGTGGCAATGTTGGGTGCAGAGTTGGTGTTGCTACTGGTTTCCGTGACGAATGCAACCACGGGCGAGTAGGTGGTGAGGAGGTCTCAGATTTCTATGGTGTGTTTGTGTAGAGAACGTACATTGAGGAGGATGCAGATGAGCGGTTTGTGAGCGCTGATGTCCTGTAGGTTGGGGGATGCTGCTGGGGTACGGAGGTGGGTGAAGGTGCGGCGGCAGTGTGGACAGGAGAGGGGGCCATGGGTGTTGTTCATGTCGAGATCTGGCAGTTGTTGTTGCGTCCGGGGTTGAGATCGTGGAGTGTGCTGGACTTGTAGTGGTGGCGGGTTAGAGGGCCAGGGTCCCTGGCGCTGGTCACGGTCAAGTCGCAGACGGGCTTGCCTTTAGTGCGCCAGCGGCGTGGCCGCACATCGGCCACCATTAAGTAGGGATCGGGGGAGGGCGGGTCAGCTGGGAGGCGGGAAGGATACACTGGAGGAGGGAGAGGCCACTGGGGCAGCAGCGGCGGGGGGAAAACAAGGGAAAAACAAAGGAGAGATGGAAAAGAGAAAAGTGACAGAAGGGCAGATGAATGAAGAGAAAGAAAGAGAAGGAAAGGAAAGAAAAAGAGGGCAAAAAAGGAAAGCGGCAAGAGAGGCAGAGGCAGTGGCAGAACAGCAGAAGAGCAGAGTGCTGGACCACCATGGATGAGGCGCAAGCAGGCAGATGCCTGCGGGTGGAGGAGGGCCTCGAACATCCTGCAACAGTGAGCTCAGGGGGCAGCGCTTAGTGGTGGAGCTGAGCAGGGGGAGAGCAGTCACACTGACTGAGATTGTGTAATATATACTTATAGATAAATATACACATATAAATATGTATAGTTAAAATTATAGGCATTAGGTTTGTATCCTGTAATCCAAGATAAATGTGATGAGCAGTGGTTTAATAATGCATTGACAATCTGCCTCCCTTGACTTTGCACAACCTTTGTATGAGTCTAGATTTGAGCCCCAAGTTACCTAGTACCTGGTTAACCACAGCAAAGTGAAAGAGGGGGTGTTCCCTGACTGTCAAGAACAATGTGGAATGAAAGCACAAGATGTCTAAGAGTAAAAAAAAAAAGGTTTGCCCTGGTGGATTCCCTTTCAGAAGATGCATTCCCTGGCATGCCTCACAAAAGCCTTTTGTGCACCACGCTCACTTTTGAAGTCAGCAGAGGACATGACAGCTGGGTTCTTACATAGAAATGCCCATGGCTGGCGGTGAAGACATAACTGAATATACTTTGATTCAGACAAATGTTTACACTACAAAGAATCTCCTAGCAGGTAATTTTGGAGGACAAATGCACCCTATCTCAGCAGTTTCAGATATGCTGCTAGAAAGCCGCATCTTCATAAACACAAGTAAATGCAGCTGAAATCAATCAATCAATCAATCAGGGATTTGTGCAGCGCACTACTCACCAGTGAGGGTCTCAAGGCGCTGAGGGGGGGAGGGGAGAAGGTCGTGTAGCTCTGAATCAGCTCCGAAATCAAGAGATATGTATTTACCAGAAGAAAAAGGCGCACCCCCTGTAATGGCTTTTTAAGTTCATGGTCAAAGAGCAAACATGGATACTTGTCTCCCTTAAGAGATAGCTTAATCAGACAGGAAACTCAGGTCCTTACATAAAGTTGGGCGGAAGAGAGGCATCCGCCCCAAAGAGTGGCAGATCTCCATCCCCCATATTAGGAAGGCACTGCTGTCATTAAAACTGTAACTCTAAATATGGTGGATGTACATCCACAACCTTTTGGTAGATATTCAGCTCTTCCATACCCTAATTCGGGACCTCTATCGCCTTTTTGAAACATTTCTTTATTAGTATAATTGGAATACAGTGAACATTCAATGAGGCCGGAACACAATAATACTGCCCACGTGGGCAACACAAAATTCAGAGCAAAAGAGTCAGATGAGAGGAAAGTCAGTCTTGAAAGAAGGAGAGTCAGAATCACTCTTGTCTACAACCTTGACAACAGACCAAAGGCTCAAATCAGCTGCATGGATCCTAGATGAGGACCCCAGAACCACGCGAAGAAACATCATGGCCCGAGGAGAGGACAACTGCCCCGAATTACTGGGACTAAGTGTACTGGTACTGTGGCTTCATAAACCTCAAACAAGAGGGCCTGGGAGCTGCCAATCAAGCAGAATCCCAGTATGACCTCTCAGATGGAAATAGGAGGAGATGGAATAAAGATAGCAATGCTAGTCATAGGATTATAAGGAGAAGAACCAAACATCTTAGAAAGAGTGTCTACAAAGACCCACTAGCTCTGATATCCCATAGCCGATGAAGTGAAAGTGACTGTCTTCCGAATGAAGAGGCAGATCTTGAAGTATGCTTCGGTCGTGAATCACAAAAACATCTCCCAGGGGAGCCCATTCTTTTGAAGAGTGTGTGGGGGAAAGAAGGAGATGTCCAGTTGTCACTATATGTCCCAGGACATATAGAGTAGGGTCGATCTTACAATAAAATACAATTTACCCCAGCTTTTGGTGTTGATGCGTCCTAGCCTGATAGACTATATCTGGTATTGTGATTCTGCTTAACGCAGGGAAGGGTTTGCCTCTGATTGGTAGACAAGCAACTTGCACAGACAGGAAACTGATTTTTGGCAGAAGGCCAGGCGGAATCATCTTTCTCTAAAACTTGGCAACAGACTAAGGGCCTCAGTTAGGGTTTGACAGAGCAGGAGCAAAGTTGTAAGTCAGTGTTGTTTTAGCCCATGCAGACTTGCATTTACCCTGCTCTATTTAAAGCTTAGGGATGCACTGTGTTTACAGCTTTGGAGCCTCCAAGGTCTCGGCAAGTTTAAACCTCTTACATGGTGGGACGTATGCCAAAGGGTCGCCAGGTCACAGTGATGATCATCGCACCCTATTGAGGGAGGGGCAACTGCCATTGATATTCCCTCCTCATGTCCATCATGGCACTCATGGTGGACATGGCCAGGGAAAATGTAGAATGGACCCCACTTATACGGGCCATTTATTGTTTGTATTGAGAAAACAAACTCTGTCCCCTTTTCAAACTCAGGTCAGGTTGCTGCCTGCACAGGGTAAGGTGGACTGGCGACTTCAAACAGACATTAGGGCTCCTGAATTAGTCGTAGTGCTTCAGGCAGGTATTATGAATCAGACCCTTATCCAGTTAAGGTACTTTTTCACTTCTGGTGATACAGTTCCAATTTTTTCAAACATCACATGGCAGCCTAACCCTTATGTGGGGACCCATGTTATTCTGCAAGGTGCAGTGTGTGATCCAGAGGACACCATTCTCTCTGCGACCCCTATGCATAAAACACATAAACCCAAACACACAGCATAATCCCAAGGGGAATGGAAGGACGCTCATTGTGTGGACTGGACAGTGGCGCTGGAACAATTTTCTGAGTTGGAGTGATGCTATAAATGCTACTTCACTAAATCCATAGGGATTGCGAAAAATCCAAGGGTCAAATAAAGAACAAGTGTAGCAAATTTATTCAGCAGGAGAGTGTTAAGAGCACAGCAGGTGGTGGTGCTTTTTGGAGCAGACTGCCACAAATGCATCAGTAAAGAGTAATATGGTAGTTCAGTGTTCGTTACAGAGAGCACATTTTCCATTGAAATGGCCAGTAGATTTGCTTAGAGATACAGTTTTACTGATAAAAAGTGCACAAACAATAATATGAGGATATTGGGTTTCAGGAAAAGAAGTATGTCTTGATTTGTTTTGATCCCATTTTCTTTGTTTCCATCACACTTCAGAATTACAAAAAAATTTGCTTCATGTGTGCATTCTAAATTGATGATATACTGTGAAACAATTGTACAGTTAATTTACGGTCATTTACATTTTTATTGTGTGTTAGAAAAAAAAAGTGACAGCCTTTCCTTTCACACACCCTGTATCCCTGCAAGATTGCCACATAGTTCACTTTACAAAATCATGTCACTTTGCAGCCAGAGAAAGTGAACATCGATTTCCATGTTCTTAAAAAATAAACAGCCATTTGCCAGAAAATTTGCCTGACATTTGACCTTTTTCTTTGGAGCGCCGCAAGTGTTTACCAGATAAAAACAAAATCTAAGACATCTTTATTGCTCATTTGCCTTCTGGGCTCCAGCATGGTTATTTTGGGGGTGTTGCAGCACCCCGAGCACCCCTAAATACAGCACCCATGGGACTGTTTATATTTTCCATGGGGGGAGGGGGGTAGTAGACCTCCTTCTAGGGTCCTTTGCTCCTGCATCAACAGTCAGCTGTCACCACCCATCAGCCTCTGTGTAGACTGGTGAGAGGACAGGTATCACCACCCTCACATCTACATGTGGGGACACACCTTAGGTCCACCCCCAGTCCAACAGAGTCTACTTTGCTTCTGCTTCAGGGAAAGCAAACCCACATGATGGATGATTACATTCCTGTGGTAAAGTTTTGCAGCAATACCGCACCCAGAATGACCAATACTGCAAAGTCCAGAGATGACTGGGTGCAGAAAGACTGCATGGTTATGAGTTTCAACCCTTAAAATAAAAAATAACTGTGGACATTGGTATTCCAGCTCTACTCTCAACAGATTTTTCCATCATTCCCATCACTTTTCCAAGCTTCATTCTGGCTGCTTTTCAATGGTCATATGTGTTAGGCAAACAAATCCCGGAAGTTCCTTTTTTCCTCCTGCATCTCAGTGATACTAACATGATGGCCAAATCAGGATCTATGCAAAACTCCCAATAGGAGCCATAGAGTACTTTACACTGGGCTGGAAACCTAATTCGAAGCCGAAAACATAGGGAAAGCACAGGGACAGTAAGAAGTTAAAGAAGGGCCGCATATCAAAGCCATTCGTACAGTGGGAGGTCTCTCATTGCAGCAGTCCATAAGAAAAGTCCATTGTTTTCCATTAGTGCTGCTGTAGGAACTGAGTTTCTTCCCTTAGGTCACCCAGTTCTGAAACCAGCAGCATCCTTCAAGGTTTGTTTAGGTATTCCTTGTGGGTCATTTGAAGGTAGCTTCTTTTTCATGTCCTGGCCATAGAATGAGAATATTATCTGTGTACAGCTTCGAAACCCTAATGCGTGTTTTGTAAGGGTTCGATGAGTCAAGGACATGTTTGATCTCCAAGCTTTACATGTCAACATTATCCAGACCAGGCACGGCAGCAGCCCATAGATGTTTCGCCCGCATGTCATTCTCATGCTACAGACAGGCGATGAAGAAAACTCCTCTCTTTCACAGACTGCATCAACAACCTGGATCCACACCTGAAATTCCCCAGCACTAACAGTCACACAGGTCTGGTCTTTATGGGCATGCTTCTTTTTTTTAATAACATTTTTTTAAAATTTTCAGTTGCAAGTGGCCCTCGAGCCCAATACAATGGAAAGACTCAATCAGTTATATACATTGCATCAAGATTGAATAGTCGCAGTATTCGTCATCACTAAGCAAGCAAGCAGTGTATACATTTTTATGTAAATCAGGCCCATCCCACTCATAGAAAACATATTCCCCCTATCCCCCACCTCCCCATGCCCCTTGCCATGCTGTCCATGAATATTGATACAGTCAGTTTCCTAGTTCCTGCTCACTTCACAGACATGCACACATCTTCTTAGCCATTACAACTTTCGGGTACAGAATATGTCTAAACATCCACTTCTTCTATTTCGGGTTGTGGGTACCCCTCTGGGGTGTCCGGATCAGGGTCCCTCTCACAGTCCACTAGGTTCTCCCAGGTGCACGCCCTGTCAATTATGCTGCACCCTCTCTTCACTTCTAGGAGCAGTACTTCACTCTCAAGCCCTGCCCATTTAGCAAGATCTTCCCTCCATTCAGCTATTCTGGGACCTCTGTTGGCCTTCCAATGCATCGTCATTTTTCCCTTCGCAAGAATCAGAGATAAGTGCATACATTTATTGGTGGTTTTACATTTGGCCGGGCAGGGAAATCCCACCAGCAAGCAGGCCATAAGTGAACAAGGAATCGCACGTTGAGTAACGCCATTAACACAGTCTATCACCTCCTCCCAGAACCCGGAAAGGGAAGGGCAAGCCCACACCATGTGAAAAATTTCAGCTCCATGTTCACCACATCTGGGGCATGTCACCTCGGCTGACCAAAAGAACCTATTAATATTACCAGGGGTGAGGTCAGCTCTGTGCAGGAAATAAAGTTACTCAACTTAAACCTGGCGTTTCTACACATTGCAGGATTGCATTCAAGAACTTTCGCCCAATCTGTGTCTGGATTCTGAATCTCCAAGGCTCCCTTCAATTCCTCCCGTAGGTCCATTAGTGGGGTGATAATATTATGGGCATGCTTCTTATAACGCAAACTGCAGATGTCTATACAGAACTGACTGTCTATTATCCCTTGCAACATTACAACAGTCACCACTGGAGGTCCTTCAAAGAAAATTTACTATATGAACAGTTCCTCAGATTAAGGAGAAAATGCTCCACCAGAGCTTGTCTAACAGGCACAGGCCTTGATGATGAACCTTCAAGATAAACACTATAAGTGACATGTTGTTCCAAGAAACGTGTCCGGAACAGTAAACCGGAAGCACTCTTCAATGACAAATGAAAAGGAACCAATGAAAACGGTCACTTTTCCGACATGTCCAACAAACTTCAAAAATCCATCATTAAGCATTAGCAGATCCTAAACATTGCCTCCAGGATGTATGCAGAACTGTTGTTTGCCTTCAAGGTTTGGTGGACTTTGAAAGATATTGTTGTATGCACTAGTCCAAGAAACGGAAATAGCATCACTGAACAACAAACACAACAAACTCTTTGAGGTTTGCCTTCAGGGATTGGACCACACCCCTGAGGACACTGCAATGTATGCCACTAAGAAAAAAAGGCAAGAAGACCAATCAGGCTAAGGGCCATCTAGACTTAAGGCTAACTACACTGTGGAGACTCTTGACCCATGCAAACTCTAGCAGCTGAAATGCCATTCACCAGGTGGCATGCGCCTGTGGGCAACACTATGTTGGTACAACAATTAGAATGTCAAAATCCGATTTTGAGAGCAACAGAGCAACACCAAAGGTACATTTTCTGCACTGAAACTGTCTACTCATTACCTTCAAAAGGGTCACAAAGATGACAAGGTGGGGAGGACTATTATAGAAAGTTTTCATTATCCAACCAATCTAAGAGAAGCCACGAGGTTCTTATTCTGGTAGGAACAGAAAAGGGTCTGCAACTACAAAAGAATTTAACTGGACTAAATTATGACATCCCCTGGTATTCTTTATGAGCATTTCTCTGAATCACTTCCTAAAATGACTTTTACCAATGTGTGCCGTTTCCAATGAGTGATTGAGAGTGGCATTAGGACCACCTACACCATTTGAAAACGTATACTTCCAGACATTCCTCATGATCACCATAATGTCGACCCCTTACCGCTGTATATTCCGCTTAAGGGCTAGACCATTTAGGTGGGTAAATGAGGGAAACCACCTTCTTAGAAGCCTACTCCTCTATTTCACTTACTCAATTAGGAGGGGGCACAACACCCTTTTACATGATATCCCTCTATAGACTCCACTATAAAACAGCCCTGCCAGTGATAACTCAAAAAAGCTGACCTAAATATGTTCCCACATCCCATTAGTTGTGCATTGCTTTCTTCTTCAGTCATTTACAGTGACCATTACAATCTCACTGAATAAACCAACACAGATGAAAAGTACTTTATGACGTCACACACACTCTTTACTGATAAGGTGAGCACTTTTTAGTAATTACTGTTCTTAACAACTCCTGCACCATTCTTGTCTTTCTCACTTAATAGACTGACTCTCTTGCATGGAGAGTATTCCAAGCCATAACCCTTACTCCTTTACAGCAAAGATAGCATTTTAATGAGTGTGCCGAGCATGCTATTCAACACCGCAAGTATTTTTTATTGGATTATTTTTATCATATTTAGAAGACTGCATATCCACCATCTTTGGAAGGGTCTGTATGTTGTGAATACGTATAAATGGCCCAACCTTCATTAATTCTTACACCAGTTTACTACCCTCAATATACATGTCATTTAGTAATGTGTTGTTATGTAATGTAATAATGTTGTGTTACTCTTCTTTCAGGTTTATTCTTGGATAGGGAAACAAATCTACCCTCTAAACCAACCATACAGGAACCACTGGTCTAGCTTCCTGAAAGAAATGTTTTCCCTCTACTATTGCTCATGTATCTCTGCCCCTCATTAGTGGGAGAATAGACTTTTGACCTAGGATTAGCTACCTAATAATGGGAAAAAGGATCACAGTCCTGATGAAAGTATTTTGACCACCTAGTAGGCACATATAAGAGGCTGAAACATGTTGAGCATCACTTAGTGTAGAATTGTCTCCCCTATTGTTTTAGACCTACTGTCTGGTAACTTCCGTAAAGGAGTGTACAGGTCTTCCATTAGATATTTGTAACTAATTCCTCCTGATCTCATACCTATTCTTGCATTGTCCGGGTTAGAGGATATGGGCTCTTATTTGATTTTGTCCTCTTGTTAGGAACTAATATCCATCTTCAGCACCCCACTCCACAAAGTACTCCCTTCTTTTGATGGTAAGCACATCTGTGTTTTGCAAACTACACACAGGTGTGGACCAGGCCATTGAAAATGTTGATTGCAAAGGTCGGCCAAGGCTCTCTTAATTTCCTTACCTCTCCAGTTTCAGTTATGATTGAGTATTCAAGGTTTACACCATATGATACTAAGTCATTTATACAGCACTAAGATCCTAAGGTATCCAAGTACTTTTCACATTTTCCATGCCTAAGCAGTTGGGTTTATGTAAGTCTTTACGTCGGCTTTAAATAGGGTTTGTTTTTTAATTAGCCAAATGTCAAGGGGAAGCTGATTCCATTGTTATTAGTATGAGACTGGACATTGTTATGCTTAATTGCTAAGAGGGAAAACAATGACTACGGATAAGGCTTGCCACAGTAGATGTCTTTTTGTAATGGAGCAGCAAATTGCCCAAGCCAATGTGTGGAGCCATATCTGTGGAGGAACTTATGCATGTGTAATAATGTATGAAACTCAAATATGGTCTGAATTGGAACCCAATGTAGGAAATACAATCTAGAAAAACCCTGGAGGCGGAATGGCCATCATCCACAAGAACACCATCAGCACCACTACATCCATAGACACATTATCCTCCAACATGGAACACCTGCTGTTCAAGCTCCAAATCACAGCCAGCTTCACCCTACGTGGCACACTTATCTAGGGACTGCACACCGATTTCAACGACACCATCATGGACTTACCTGCACCACTCGCCCTCGATGCTAGCATTTACATGATACTATGTGAACTTGACTTCCACCGACTCCAACTCAAAAGCACTAATCGAAGTCCTTGGATGCCTGGGGCTCTCCCAACGAGCAAAGAGACCTACCTATGTTGATGGACACCTCCTTGAACTTATTTCACCACCTTCTACAACATCCAAGTCGACAAGTCCATGCCATACCAGTGCACGACTGCAGCTAGTTCTTGGGTGTAATCTGGAGAGCCTCACCAGTACTTTCCGTTGTACCGCTGCTGCACCGAGGAAGTCCGGTAGTTGATCCAACGGGGATCATTGCTTCAGGATAGAAATCCCAGTAAATTAACGTAAAACGCAGGCCCATCTGTGCTCTACCGCTTTGGTGCTAAATCCCACCTTTCCAACCAGGCCCACAAAAATTATCGTAACACCACTAATAAGAGTGCAGGGGTTCCTGTGCCTATGTGGGCTTATTGTTACTGATGTGCTATAGTGATACTTTGTGATTTATGTACTACTGGTGATATTTGATGATTTATGTGTTACTGCTGCATTACATGCACTCATTTTACAATGTATGTCGTTTTGATTCTTGCATTATCAGGATACCGAGTACTATTTCAGTATGTGCATAATATGCACAGTATTTAGGATTCATGTCATTTTGGTCTGAGTTTATGTATAATAGGCTATATATTTTTATATAATCCTGTGTAGAGTCTCTTTCATGGTGTGTTCAGTTTGTTTTCTTTGTGAGTGTGTTGCGCAAATCCTTTACACATTTCCTCTGAAGATAAGCCTGCCTGCTCTGCGCCAAGCTACCGGAGGGTGAGCACAGGTTATCTTTTGTGTGTAACTTACTTGCCCTGACTAGGGTGGTGGGTTCTGCCTGGCTTAGGTGCAAACCCTAGCCAACCAGAATGCCCATTTCTAACACCGCATGATTCAAATCGCCCACTGCATCAAGACCTATTGTCTAATGCTGAACACTGACAAGACTGAAATTGTAATCTTTAGCACATCACCATCATACTCCACATGGTGGCCAACAGAGCTTGGACCGACACACACCCCTCCACCCACGCCAAGAACCTGGGGATCATCATCGACAACAAACCCAACATGACCGTCCAAGATAATGTTGTCATTGCGTCATGCTTCCATACCCTAAAGATGCTGAGGAAGATTTTCAAATGGCTCCCAATCAGCACCTGGAAAACTGTTACGCACATCCTAGTCACAAGCAAGCTAGACTAATGGAACACACTCTATGCCGGGATCAACAAAAAACTCACCAGAATGCTGCAGACATAGCTCGGTAGCCAGAATCGCCATCAACTTTACATGCCTCACTCACATCATACTACTCCTGAAGGAGCCCCACTGGCTCCTAGTTCACAAACAAGCACAATTCAAACTCCTCACCCACACTTTCAAGGCACTACCTAACACTGGCCCAGTATACCTCAACAATCGCACCTGCTTTCACAAACCTTCCATACACCTCCGCTTGCCCGGACTCCTACTTGCACACATCCCACGCATACGGAAAACCAGATCCGACAGTCGAGCTTTCCCCTACATCGCTCTTAAAGTATGCAATGACCTGCCGCCACACATAATAGCCTCCTCTTCACTTTTTGAATTCTGCAAGAAGCTGAAGACCTGGCTCTTCGAGTAGTCCCACTGGGCCCTAGGCGTGGCTAGACTCACACCTGCTCAACACCAGGATACCCTCCCGGGTGACAGTGCACTCTATAAATCTACATAACATAACATTCAAATTCAAATTCAAAATAAGCATTATGCGATTTCTACACAGAAAACCATAAAAGTATATACAAAAAATAAAAAGAACATATCATCAAAAAGTTAAAACCAGTACATATGTCATAGACAAACAAACAGGCACTTTTATAACACCGCAGAATATTCATATTATGTGAGACTTTCTACATCTAATCACAGTCCTTAAAAAGCTCGCCATAATAAAGCATATATAATCAGTGGGTAAGTTCTCTTCATATAGAAAAGCAGGTCGGTGCACAGACATAATATTGAGTTGCAAATATCGACATACAACAATATCGAGTTGCAAATATCGTGATGACAGAATATCGACTGCAAGAATATCGTGGACCAGAATATCGACTTTAAGGTAAGAAATATCGTTTTGTTAATATCGAAGTTAGTAATATCGTTTGTTAAAATATCGTTGTTAATAACATCGATGTTTATATTACTGTTATGTATTTTAGTATGTATTTTAAATGTATGTGTTCTATATTTTTTGATAAGTATTGCATTTGTTTTTTAATATATGTATTACATTTTTAGGAGTTATTAATTTTATTTTAAGTACATTTTCTGTTTTATTTCCGTAGCGGGTTGTGGGTTTATAGGGGAATAGGGTGGGAAGTAATTTAATTATAATACATTTATTAATAATTTTTAGAAGTTATTAATTTTATTTTAATTATAAATTTAGCTTTTTAGTTCCGTAGTGGGTTTATAGGGGGGGAGTAATTTAATTATAATTAATTAATTAGTATTTTTTAATAATTATTAATTATGTATTTAATATTTTTTATTATTAATTGTGGTAATTTATTTATATTATTAATTAATTATTAATTGGTTGGGAATTATTAGTAATTAATTGGTAATTATGTTAATTGTGTCATTTTTTTAGGAGCGGGTTGTGTGTTGATAGGGGAGTATGGTGGGAAGTAATTTAATTTGAATACATTTTTAAATATTTTTAATATAATTTTTTTTAATGTTATTTTATAGTGTTAATTGTGTTAATTGTGTGAATTAATTTATTATTCATTGTTTTTATTTTGATTGTTAATTGTTATCAATTAATTAATTGATTGTTAATTAATTATGTTAATTGTGTCATGTTTTACAACATTGTTGGTTTGATTTATAATGGAATATGGTGGGATGTAAATTATTTATAATGATTTAAATATTTGTAAATTAATGATAATTAAGTAATAAAATATTTAGGGGCCCATTACGATACCCGGCGTAAATAAATCCGCCAGGCATGGAAGCGGCAAAAATCCGCCCGCACACACCGCCTGAACACCGACCACGCCATTACGATTACACAAACCGAAAACCGCCATCGGCGAAAAATCACACAAAATACCGCCCGCCAACGTCCGAGTCGGAGTCAAACCGCCCGCCACGGACGGAAACACGCACGACAACACAAAACCGCCCGCCCACACGGCCGACACACCGCACGTGAAATTACGATCGCACCGCCATGAGCGCGGAAAAACCACAAATATACCGCCCGCCAGCGCAAACAACGCCGATGAGAATCGACACGGCAGAAGCCATGGCGCCAACGTACCTGCACAGAAACCATCCGCACACAAAACCAATAGCACACAACATGGCCAACAAGTCCACACAGCAAGGCACGCACAAATACACAAGCACAGTACACATCCCGAAAACACCCCCGGACAAACAAAAAATACAAAGGCCAGAACCCCAGACACAACACACCTGAAAACAACAGACCATGAGGACACACCCACATAGGTGAGTACAAAAGCAGCACTCCCACAGACCACAACCCCTTGCTACATTGCAAACCAGAGAGGAGAGGAGAGGACACAGTGACACAGCAAGGACAGCAGCACACCACAGAAACGCACACATCACTACCACCACCACCACCACCACCACCACCACCACCAACACCACCACCACCACCACCACACCCCGGCACCACAAACCCCCTGCACATTACACAACACACACCGCACCAGCACCACAAACACCATGGCACCACAAAGGATGCCCAAGTTCACGCCCATGGAGCTGACGGTCATGGTCGACGAGATCATCAAGGTGTACCCACAAATCTATGGGAACATGGTCCAGCACACACCACTAGCCACCAGAAACAGAATGTGGAACCGGATCGTAGACCAGGTCAATGCAGTCGGGACCCTGCCCAGGAACAGAGTCGAGATTAACAAACGTTGGAATGACGTCAAGAGCCTGGTCAAGAAGAAGGAGGGCAAAAACAGAGAGCTGGCTGCCGTCACTGGCGGAGGGAATCCCGCGCTCTTTAAGACCTACAAAGCGTGGGAGGAGAAGGTGCGAGTCGTAATCCATCCGGAGATCCTCGCCGGATTAGCAGGGGGAGTGGAGGCTGGTAAGTACAAACTAATGTATACCAGCACACCGCTATGTACTCACATGCGCAACTACCATGCCACAGCTCCCAGGGACAAACACCCCCATGTCCAGCACACAATACACAACACATCACACACACATGCAACAGACACTACCACACACAGCCCAAACCGAACAACTGTAAGATGCGTGGGGACATGTGTACACTAAGCCAGCCACGTAACCACCAACAGGTCCCCAAATATGCCAGAAGCGCCACAACGAGCACCCACCACACCCATGTGTCCGCCACAGCTGCACTAACCGACAAGTAACAGGTAAGTGGCAGGAACACAAAGTGCAGTGGGTGGGACGGTGGACAGCCCAAGTACAACACACACCAGGCCCCAGTCCCACAGCACAGCAAGGAGGAGCATCCCCCACACCCCACAGCCACGTGTCAGCCACCGCAGTGCACAACGACAGCCGAAAGGCAGACATCACGGTCCACAGCAATCGGTGTCAGTGGGTGTCCAGCCACCCCCACGACCCACAACACCCCCCCACCCCCACAGACCTGCAACATGGAGCACCCCCCGCTTAGAGCCATGTGGCATCCAGTACAGTGCACGCACGAACAACTTGCAGGTGGGAAACTGGACAGGGCTGGATTACTGGAGGCATGAGGACCATAACACGACCAACACATGGGACATGTCACGTAGCAGACAGAACACGCAGCACCGCCCACCGTCACGAACAAGTGAACAATGTGCACACGGACATGAACAACAGACTCACACCCCACATGACCCATCACAGACATTGCAACACCCAAGGAGCCACGTCTGCATGCACAAGCCACACTGAATATAGTCCCACACGGCAGCCACTGTGCAACTCATCACACACAACCGAAACACCATTGAAGTCCTGTCCATGTAGCCCCTACTGCCTGTCAACCACACACCCCACAACTACGCCTATGTAAGACAAACAACACTAGACGCAACAGAGCGGAACAACATAAATGCACACGAACACCACTGAACCCATCAAACTCACAGACACACCATGCACATACAACATACCATCCATCCCATCCGTCAGCCCCAGTCTCATGAAAGGCATGTCATCCGCACAGCTGCCACACATACAGCAGTCACGCTAAGACACATGCCCATGACCAACCATGTGCCAGAAGTCAATTAAGCGCACGACACACTGTGAGCAACAACACACAACATGGGCCACACCCCCCGAGCACTGCAGTGATGCACATGGCACAGGGCAGCACGCACACCAAGGAGATGGGACAACTGCAATACGTTGGCTGGCACACAACTATCACTCACTCATAACGATGCGTCCAATGCCATGTCCAGTAATCACAACAGACAGCAAATATGCAGGCCATGTCAAGCATGCACACACCTCAAACCATGCACTGTCATGCTGCCACAACACATGTCACGTTCGGCACCCATGGCTCACAGCATGTACCCCAAAAGCATATCCCCTCCCAAATGCGAATCTGGGGCATGGCCCCCATGTTGCCATATGCGTACCTAAGCGTTCCATTTGAACCCCAAATGCATATCCCCTCCCAAATGCGAATCTGGGGCATGGCCCCCATGTTGCCATATGCGTTCCTAAGCGTTCCATTTGAACCCCAAATGCATATCCCCTCCCAAATGCGAATCTGGGGCATGGCCCCCATGTTGCCATATGCGTTCCTAAGCGTTCCATTTGAACCCCAAATGCATATCCCCTCCCAAATGCGAATCTGGGGCATGGCCCCCATGTTGCCATATGCGTTCCTAAGCGTTCCATTTGAACCCCAAATGCATATCCCCTCCCAAATGCGAATCTGGGGCATGGCCCCCATGTTGCCATATGCGTTCCTAAGCGTTCCATGTGAACCCCAAATGCAAAGTACAAACCAGACCCAGGATGGGCCAGGAGCCCGCATACACCAGAGTCACAATGAGTAGGGGCACAGCAACACACCCATCGGCATGGCCAATCCGTCCCATGCCACATGTGCACAGCACACAGTCCCATTGCCTAGCACACACAACTACAGATGCCACAGCCACACACTCGCCTCCGGGAAACCCATGTACGAGATTGCACGAACTGCCAATGTCAGACGACAAATACATACTTCGCCAGGTGCAACACAATAACAAATCTCATTCTCTCCACAGGTGACGAACTGCCGGATGCTGGGGATGGAGACAGCAGCCAGCACAGCCAGCCCACAAGCCCCCAACGAGGACACACGGATCTGGAGGATCTGTCCTCCTCTTCGGACACGGACCACCAAGCAGGCCCATCTGGCGTGGCAGGGCCCAGCCGCTCCCCAGGACCCCTCCTACCCACCAACCCATCATCCAGGGATGCTGAACAGTCCCAGCCCCCTGCTGCCACTGTCGTTGCGGCCACACCCACGGTCATTGTGGCCACTACCACTGCCGCAACCGCCACCATCGCCGCACCGACCACCACCGCCACCACCACCACCACGTCTTCGCTGGCACCAGCCCCAGCGCAGGTGGTGGCCCGGCCGACTGGATCCACCCTGGGAGCCACAGCGAGGACCGTGGTGTGCAATGTGGCTAGTGGGCAGGCCGGTGGCAGCAGGACTGGTAGGAGGAGCAGGGTCAGGGAAACGCCAGCCTCCCCTGGGAGCCATGCCCTGCCTCAAATGGCCAGAGTCCTTGGGGCCTATGAAGAGGCCCAAGGACAATGGGCCAGGTCTGCTACAGACACGCGGGAGGTGCTGGGGGTGCTGAGGTCCATGGACGCCCATATGGGCCAATTCGTGTCCCGTATGGACCAACTCGTGGACCTCATGGGCCAGCTGGTGGTGGCGGTGGGGTCACAGGCAAGGCCAGCAACACCACCTCCGCCACCACCTGCTAGGGCGCAGGGTCGGGCAGCAGTGTCCACTTCCCCTGCGTCCACAGCCAGTGAGCACACCTCACCCACCACCAGCAGGTCGCCACCACACACCCCCTCCCAAACGTGGAAGGGGCCGTCCGAAGAGGAAACAGATCTCCCGGGAGGACTTCGCACGCTCCAGTCGCAAGTGAGGCAGCCAGCCAGCCTTCCGCCAGCCTTCCTTGACCAGCCACTGCATTGACTTGCTCTACGATCCCACTCCACACAGCCATCTGGATGGCATGTGTGTGTTGGACTATGGACATAGAACCAGTGGGTACACCCTGATCATCACGCAGCCATGACCGACAGCTCATTGTCACTGCACGCACCACTTTTGTCATCACCTTACACACAATCACATGTCACAGTTTGTAATAAATGCACCTTTTTCACTAACTGCTGTTTGTGCCCTGTGTTTTATTTGTACGGAATACAACGGCCACCTTGGGCGGAAAGGCACCTGATGCGTGGCATGGCAATGGAATCCGGAGGGCCTGTAGGGACCTAGGGGTGGGAGACAGAACAGGAGCACATTCAATGAGTGTGTCACACACCCATCACACAGTACATGTCAACAACTACAAGCAATGTACACACATCGCACAGAGCAATAGGGCACAATGCCACAGTCACCAACAGTGGCATACTACCCTGGCCATGGAGCGTTGACACACTGCACGCAGTGAACATACGGCCACCCTGACACAGCACACACACACCTGCACAGATACAGACACATCATCCGTCGTACATGGACACTCACCGTCAAGTGAAGTAGCGGGCGATGAGCTGCTGGCGCACATTCCCAGCTTCCTCCTCTCCGCTGTCCACCTCACTCGAGCTGTCCTGGTCTGCGGGCTGGGGCCCTGGTTGATCTCCGTCATCCACAATGAGGGGGATCTGCTTCCGAATGGCCAGATTGTGCAGCATGCAGCACGCCACCACTATCTGGCACACCTTCTGTGGGGAGTACGCCAGTGCACCCCGGTGCGGTCCAGGCACCTGAACCTGGACTTGAGGAGGCCAAAGGTACGCTCGACCACACGTCTGGTCCTCCCATGTGCCTCATTGTATCGATCGTCTGCTGGGGTGCGAGGATTCCTCAATGGACTGAGCAGCCATGCCCCATTCGGATACGCAGAGTCACCTGGGTGTGAGGGACACAGAGAACCGTTGCTATTCCAACTGGACAGGGGACAGCATCGCACAACCAGCACGCTACACCACTCCACATACTCACCGACAATACAGCCACGATCCTGTTGCAGATTGGCCATCAGTCGTGGCAAGATGCTGTTGCGCATTATGTGTGCGTCATGTGCCGAGCCTGGAAACTTGGCACACACGTGGGTGATCACCATGTCCGCAAGGCACACCACTTGCACATTCAGGGAGTGCGTGTGCTTCCTGTTGCAGTACAGGTGCTCAGTGGCCTGTGGTGGAACAAGGCCAACATGTGTGCAGTCAATGGCTCCCACGACGTGTGGGATTCTGCCAAGGGCATAGAATGCACCCTTCACTGCCGCCAATTCACGAGCCCTGGGGAATCTGATGTACCTGTTCCGGTACAGCATCATGGCTGCCAGTACATCCCTCAGCACCTTGCTGAACATGGGCTGGGACATCCCTCCTCCACTGCCCACTGTGTGCTGGAATGACCCAGTGGCGAAGAAATGCATGGCGGCCATCACCTTAGCCGTGGGGGTGACAGCAGTCGGATACACCCTGCGGGGACGGAGATGGGGCTCTAACATGGCACACAGTCGATGCAGGGTTGGCCTGTCCAGCCGAAACTTCCTGATTACCTCTGTATCGTCCATGTCCGCCAGCAATTGGTATGGGCGGTCAATGTTCGGTCTCCGCCTGGGTTAAATGGCAGAGGACACATGTCAGAGCAACACGGCACATAGCAATTTCGCATACACATCACTGACATGACTGAGCAAGCACATGAGCCACAGCCCAGCTGTCAAGCTGGGACGGCACGGCCACAATACACTTACACAGGTCTCCCAACAATGGCAATGGCAAGTGAGACATACCACTGCCATGTGCATGCACATGGGGATCTAGGCCCCAATGACTTGCGGGCGTGCTGATGGGGACTGACTGCATATTCGTCAAGCGGCAACGCCACGGCAACATGAGTGTCTGCTGAGCATGGAACTGCTTCCGAGGCTGGATGAGTATGGCACACGACGACGACGACGATGTGGGCACGGGCTGAGCGGCCAATACAAGTGGGACCTGTGGCACGAGGGGATGTGAGACAGTAGTAGGTGTCAGCACTGCACCCTATGTACAGCACTGTACGGATCACAGCTCCCGAAACATTGACTGGTGTCCACATTGACAGCCCCATGCCAAGACGGCTGTGTGCTTGCAGTCACACGTCACAGGTGAGAGGTTACATTGCACGTGCCAGGTGGCAGACGTACATAGTGGGAGCTGGCATGTGTGTGCATGTGTCTCCTGTTCAGGATCCACCAGATGGGCGCTGACTCTGTACTGAGCATTGGACACAGCATGTTCCGTGGAAGGCTTGTGTGTGTGGGATGGTGGCACTGGATGTGCCTCCGTTGGGTGGGGGCCATGCACAGGGCGGGTACGTCGATGATTGCGCATTGTTGGTCACGGTGGGTGCACCAACTAAGATGTGTTGCCCTGTGTTCAATTCCTATGTCCGCATGATGATGGACTGTGGATGTGGGCAGACTACACATTGGTCGATGTGCTGTCTATATGCATGTGCCTTCACACCAGGCACAGCTGCCCCTGCACATGTGACCCCTGCTGGACTCGCTGCTGGGTCTGTGGAGCTGATGCACCTTCTGCGCGTGGGGCGGACAGCTCTCCTCACTTCCCTCATTGCGCATGTCATGTCTTTGCCGCAGGTGACATGGATCATGGAGGGCCCACATGTACGCGTGGGTAGGCTACACATGATTGTTCACTGGTCGCCACCCCCAGTCAGTGATTCGAATGGGAAGGTTGTCGTGCTGGTGGTATGTTCGATGTGGCGGATGGGCGGGCCTAGGTGCGGGCTTACATTCCGGACATGGGGGGTAGTTGGATTGGCGACTAGTTGCAGTACACACGGGACACGTCTCTTCCTTTCCACATCTGGGTCATCCCTTGTACTAACTGACAGTGATACAGTCATCTTCGCCCCAGCCCTCATGTCCTCCCCTCGCCCCCCAATATGCATGCTCACCTGCGAGGCTAGCGCTTGCACAGGCAGCCCCAAGCTCGCACCAGAGAGGGCAAGGAGTGTATGTGTGGGTCCAGTTGCACGAGTGGGCTGTCTCAGGGTATGATGTGTGGCGGGACGCCGTCCACCTGCGTGGTGCCCCAAATGGAGACCCGGCCTGCATGGACTATGCATCACAGTCTTCGCCTTCCGGATCCGCCACCTGCGACACCCAGTGGCTGTGGCTGCCCTTGCGGCCAGGCCGCGTCCGTCTGTGGCTGATGGCCCACACATTCACTCTTTGGCCTCTCTGGGGAGGGCTCGGGGGTGGTGGCGCACGCGCTTGCACTTAGTCGCAATGGCATGTGGCGTGGTTGGTATGATGGGCAATGGATGGGATGGTGCGAGCCACCTCCCGTGACGTCAGTGCTGCTCGTGCTGTGGTGCGTCCCCCTACACTTCCATGTGACTTGTGCCATGCTAGACGTTGAGGTTCTATTGCCTGCGTGATATGACCAGGAGGAGCGCGAGGAGACCTCTCACACACCATGCTCCACTGCCATCCCGTGCCCTGTATCGCCTGTGCGGATTGACTATGTTGGGGTTACACCTGGTCGACTGGGGCTGTGTGTGCCTTGTCAAGGGGCATGGCGGGCGCACAACAGGATCCAGCTTGTCCACAGAGGGTGGGCTGAGGTGCGCCTGGTACCGCTTTGTACGTGTGCCCGGCTGCTGTGCACACACGTGTTCACTCCCCCGACAGGTGTCCTCTCACAATGCCCTGGGAAGCGGTGGTGTACTGTTCATGACCCCTCCCAACACGGCGTGCTCCAACTTGTCATGTGCGCATCTACCCGTCGCACCCACCCACCTGAGCACTGCGTCCATACGACTTCACACGACACATGTGTGTCTTCCACAGTAGTGCTACTCATTTGCGTTGACATCCAATACCAGTGGACTACATGGTCATGTCACGACTGCCGTGTACTTCACATACTCTCATCCTCTCTCATTCGTACTTGTGAAATGAGTCAGCGGAGACAGTTTTGGTTTCAAACATTATATTGAGTCTTCTGTCCTCTGTGATGCAGTATAGTGGACACTACTGGCAGCGGGATACATGTTGAGGATATACTGAGCATGATTACAAATGGGATAGGGTGTGGGGTTACATCTGCTTGGCCAAGGCTGTGCTAATGTACATTTACGTATAGCTGCGGAGCTGCGGACTTTGACACAGACGGTATACATGTAGCCTACCAGACCGCTCGGCATCATGGGCACAGTCCATCTCAGTTCCATGTGACAGGTTTGCTGCGGTTGTTCCTCATGCACGCGTGCATGTGAGATGACATCAGGGCATGTGCTTGCGTGCATGCAGCGGCGTGCCACTTGTTGTTGCACTGTGGTGGTTACTGGACATGTCACAGTCACTGGGGTCGTGTTGTTGTTGTATGCACTTGTCGTCCATGCAAAGGTCCTGGTATGGGATTCCCGGGGCGGGGTGGGAGGGGTGCAGCACCCACAGACTCCAGGCGACCTATTCATGTCCACTGAGCGGTGTGTGTGTCCATGTGCGCTGGATCCATGTCGTGTCCTGGTTGTTCGTGCAGTTCCGTCCATGTGGGTGCGATACACAGAGCCCATGCCACTGCCTCCCACGATGCATGCGGTGTTCCTGGATGTGATGGGGAACAGTGTGCATGTCCCGGTCATATCCGATGTCATGGCGATGTCGTTGATGGTGTGGTTACAGTTGCCGGTCGTTTGGTATGGCTGTTGTGGTGGTGACTGGCCAGTCCGTGCGGAAGCTGAGCATGGGTGCGGGGTTGGACTTCATAGGTCACTCGGGGAACCTGCGTTGTGGTCCGACGTATTTACAGGTTGTCAGGTATGCGATGCCGTCCAGCAGGGCTTCCATGTCATTGGTGGTGTACATGTTTGCCAGCCAATGAAGCGGATGGTGGCTCTCAAGGTGTTGTTCGTAAGTTGTCCCTTGGAGGACCATGATGGGGCATGCTGGGTGACATTCGATGTAGCTGTTCTCGATGATCCGTCGTGTGGAGGCACAGTGGTCCCATTTCAGTGCGGGTGCGATGTTGGCCACATACGCCATGCCCCCATAGGCAGAGCAGGCCCTGTCGTGTGTGTCCAGAGGGAGGAGTAGTGGTAGCAGGTCCGCCTTCAGACATGCCGGGTTGGAGAGGCATATCTCCACGGGATGCTGGTAGGGACACCTCCGACAGTAGAAGACGGGCATGACGCAGCTGAACAATGTGATGCGGTAAGTCAGTCGGTAACTTACGTTCAGCAGGGACAGGAGATCGCATCCCAATGTATGTATCGTGTTGGTTTTGTACAGCTTGAGCTGTTCGGCGTAGTTGGGTAGGTGTGTTGCGGTTGCCATTTCGCAGCGGTTCGTTGAGGTGGCGTGCTCCGGCTGTGTGTGCAGTCTGCAATGTGCACGCTCCGGGGTTGCTGTGAGCTCTGTGTAGTCGTAGGGAGACAGGACTTGTGTTCTGTTGGCTTGTTTGGAGGACACGGGCCCTCTTCCCACATGCTTTTCAGACAGTTCAAGGTCAGTGCTGTGTGACTCCTTCCAATTAACTTGCATGTGGCCGACATGGGGAGTGTTTTCTTCTTTCTTCCCCGTCCGTTGTGTGCTTCTGTGATATGCGCTATCTGCCGTGTGGTCGGTCTCCTCGGCATGCCTGTGTTGGTCTATTCTTGGACAATGGCTGTATTCACCGGCTTCTGTCGTGGGGCTGTGGTTTCGGAGTTGGAATGGAAGGTCATTCAGTGCTGTCTGCTCTCCCTTGTGTGGGCGGCAGGCTGCCTTTCCGCTCTGCGTTGGGCCTTGTGTGTGGATGTTATTCTTGGGCCACCTGTTGTCGGTCCCCGGGCTCTTTGGTGTTCCGTTTCATGTGTCTTGTTCATATGTGCAGGGTGGTATGGGTTTTTCAGTGTGGTACTGGCGTTCCTCTTCCCGAAGGGGCCCTGCTTCTCCTAGTTGGTGTTGCCGCCGCTGTGTGCTTCGCCATGTTTGTTACACTGGGGTGTGTCCTGCTGTTGCGTGACTTCACTGACATGTGTGCGTCGGTTGTGTGGCGTTGGGTGTTGTCCGTGAATTGGGCGTTGGGGACATGTCTGTGGCAGGCCTGTCACGTGTCATGTGCGTTCGGGGTGGGGCTGATGTGTGTGCTGCTTGGTTGTGTCCCTGTGTCTGTGTGCGACGCATGCATGGCGCTGCGGTTGGCCTCTGCGTTGTGCGCATGTGTGGCGGCGTCATCGGCGCTTTGGGGCCGTGACGGGGTGGTTGGTTCCTAGTCCCAGGTGGTGTGTACACATGTGTTACGCGATGTTACGATTTGGCCTGTGTGTCATCTGTGGATGCAATGGTGGATGTGTAGTGTACACGCGCTGGTGGGGGGTTGTCCGCTTTTTCCGCCCTTGCACTGTGTGCGCTGTTTGCGTGCACTTGTTGTGTGTGTGCCTACCTGCGTCTCCGCGGTACGTTGCGTCCTTGGTGGTGCATCAGCAGAAGCATGGGAAGGGCCTGCAGTGCTGGATTCATGCCCGGGGTGCCGCTTCTTCGTTGTCCGTGCTCTGCGTCCGTGTTACTGCCTCTCTTTCACGTGCGGTGTCTCTTAGCCGTGGGAGCCGTTTGTTTGCGGCATCGTAATTTATGCGCCGGGCGGGACGTGTTTCGTCGGACGGTGTGTGTCAGTTGAGCTGCGCCGCTACGTGTACGGGCGCACTTTGATGGCGGACGGTGTTGCTGGCTTGCCGGCGGTGTTTGGCCTACTTTTCGCATCGTAATTGTGCGGGCGTGTGGACTGCTGCGTGCCGGCGGTAACTGGTGGTTTTTGCATCCGCCAGCACGGCGGTTGTGCTTCCGCCCGCCATCGTAATGTGCCCCTTAATATGCTAATTGTGGAATAATCTTGATGTGTGAGTTGTGGGGGTTTTAGTTGTAAATGTTGGGAAGAAACATTTTTTAAAAATAATTAATGATTTGTTGATAATTGTTATTAATTTATTGATGTTAAATTAGTTATAGAAAATGTGTAAATATTTTTATGTGTGTGTTTTGGTGAATTTGTGGGGTAGAGGGTGGAAAGTAATGTACTTTAAATAAATTAATCATTAGTTGAGAATTAATATTCATTTATTAATTGATAAATATTTTTGGTAATTGTTTTGTTTTTATTTTGTTTGGGGTTTTAGGTTCAATAGCTATAATCTTAAGTTTACCCCCTCCGCTATCCAACACTTTCCCTACTGTTGCACTCATTGGAGTGGGAATAGTAATGTATTCCTCTCTGTTATCCAACACTTTCTCTACTGTTGCACTCCCTGGAGTGGGAATAGTAATTTTTACCACTGCGCTATCTAACACGTTCCCTACTGTTGCACTTGCTGGAGTGGGAATAGTACATGATTCCCCTCCGCTATCCAACACTTTCCCAACTGTTGCACTCTCTGGAGTGGGAATAGTAATTTTTACCCCTGCGCTATCCAACATTTTCCCTACTGTTGCACTCGCTGGAGTGGGAATAGTAATTTTTTCCTCTTTGCTATCCAACACTTTCCCTACTGTTGCAGTCATTGGAGTGGGAATAGTAAATTATTCCTCTCCGCTATCCAACACTTTCCCTACTGTTGCACTCATTGGATTGGGAATAGTAAATTATTTCTCTCCGCTATCCAACACTTTCTCGACTGTTGCACTCATTGGAGTGGGAATAGTAAATTATTCCCGTCCGCTATCCAACACTTTCACTACTGTTGCACTGGCTGGAGTGGGAATAGTAATTTTTTCCCCTTCGCTATCCAACACTTTCCCTACTGTTGCATTTGTTGGAGTGGGAATAGTAAATTAATTCTCTCCACTATCCATCACTTTCCCTACTGTTGCACTCGCTGGAGTGGGAATAGTAAATTATTCCCCTCCGCTATCCAACACTTTCACTATTGTTGCACTTGATGGAGTGGGAATAGTAAATTATTCACCTCCGCTATCCAACACTTTCTCTACTGTTGCACTCCCTGGAGTGGGAATAGTAATTTTTACCACTGCGCTATCTAACACTTTCCCTACTGTTGCACTTGCTGGAGTGGGAATAGTAAATGATTCCCCTCCGCTATCCAACACTTTCCCAACTGTTGCACTCGCTGGAGTGGGAATAGTAATTTTTTCCTCTTCGCTATCCAACACTTTCCCTACTGTTGCAGTCATTGGAGTGGGAATAGTAAATTATTCCTCCCCGCTATCCAACACTTTCCCTACTGTTGAACTCATTGGAGTGGGAATAGTAAATTATTCCTCTCCGCTATCCAACACTTTCCCTACTGTTGCACTCATTGGAGTGGGAATAGTAAATTATTCCCGTCCGCTATCCAACACTTTCCCTACTGTTGCACTCGCTGGAGTGGGAATAGTAATTTTTTCCCTTCGCTATCCAACACTTTCCCTACTGTTGCATTTGTTGGAGTGGGAATAGTAAATTAATTCCCTCCGCTATCCAACACTTTCCCTACTGTTGCACTCGCTGGAGTGGGAATAGTAAATTATTCCCCTCCGCTATCCAACACTTTCACTACTGTTGCACTTGATGGAGTGGGAATAGTAATTTATTCACCTCCACTACCTAACACTTTCCTTACTGTTGCAATTAATGTAGTGTAAAATGTAGTTTTAAAAATTAATAAATATTTTAATATTTTAATTTATAATATATTTATATATTTTTTTATGTTACAGGTGTATGTATATATATATGTATTTATAATTTTTAATATATTTATAATACTTTATAATTTATTAAAATAATTATTTATTAATTATTAAGTAAATATATATATTATATTTTATATATGTATGTTTATATTATTTTTACATTACATTTATTACTTATAATTGTTAACATTTTCTAATAATTATAAATATTTATTTTTAAGTTATATGTATTATTTAATTTATTTTATATTATTTTTTATATATAAAAAAACCAATATTTTTACATCGATATTTTTAACAACTATATTTTTGTTTCGATATTTTTGTACTTACCATGATGTAGATAGGATGTCGATATTCTTGACATCGATATTTAGGTCCCAATATTTTGGGACCTCGATATTGTGGTCGTCGATATTCTGTCAGTGATTCAGCAGGTCGACATTGTCTAAAACCATAAAGCCTCAATATCAATAAAATTCAACTCTTTCTCTGTTCACTATACAACTTACAGAATAACACAGTGTGCATTGTTGTCTGCAGTGACACATCATCAAAGGGGCATTTACATAAACATTGTGACCAATTGTTTATCACTGGGAAACTGACCAGCCAATGGGATATATCCAGCCTGAAATGTGTTAAAAACAAATCTGTCTTGAATATTGTCAACATTTTTTAAATACGGTTGCATATCATAGATAACAGCGTAATTTGATCATTACGGGTGCTCGGTTTCATCAAATCGGTGGACAGTCTTAATTTCTCATTAATGATAAACAATCAATTTTAAAATTCTTTCTACTAATGTATTCTAAGCATTTGGGCTGATTAAAAAACTTGAGATGTCCAATATCTCTCATGAAATGTTTAATATAGTTCTGCTGTGGTATTTGAAAAGGAAAGTGAGGTTTGGGACAATCCCTAACAATCTCACGATTAAGGGTAGTTTGCTCAGTGGTCAAGATCTTATGCCACAATAAAATTGGCTGAATCTTAGCTAAATCAGTTAAAAAAGATAGCCCCAGCTCAGCAGGGCATACATAGGAAGAGCAGCTACTTGGTACCGCTAAGAGATACCTCAAAAAGGCATTCTGCACCAGTTGAGGTGATTGACAGTGAGAATTGCCCCCAGAACCCCACCCCATATAAGGCTGTTGATAGACACTTTGATTTATAAATGGTTAATAATTCTTTTGGGCGATTTTCTGCCATGTTTCCTTGAAACATTACACACAGCTGTAGTTGTTTTCATGAACTGGAGCTTCCTGGCAGTAATAGCCTGTCTCCACGAACCCTCTTGCTCAAACAGAATACCCAGGTAGGAGAAGGTCTTAGCAAAACCAATCTTCACATCTTCATAACATAACATAACATAATATGTTTAGTGGTGCCAAATATGCCCTGGCTGTGTAATTTTAAATCACCTGAAGTCTGTATATATATTTGTCAGAGGCACTCATGAAAAAAAGCTCCCTATAATCAACGTGAGAGAATATGATTGCTCAGGCATCTCACTAAACATCCATGTCCAGTAAGAGTAGTTTCTCTGAAAAAAAGAATATATCTTTAGCACTGACTAGAAACAAAAAAATGTCATATTGTTTTTTAATAGAACGCAAGCATGAAAAAACAAAGGGTCTAAGCACCTATCGTTGTTGAGACATGAACACAAATTTAAAATGTTAATCAGTGATTTCGAAAGACAACTCTATGTATGGTTATGGGGTTCACGTGAGAGCACTTTGAAATGGGAATCCTTCGGTTCCTGCAATGTTTAATAATATAAAAATAGTAGATGCATGAATAATAGTCTCTCAAGGTGCCACCTTGTGTAGCCCAACCATCTGATAAGGTTGGCTCCTGCTGCCAGGACTTTAAGGCAATAGTCAAGTTAAGTTATCCAGTTAAGTTCATCAACCAAGAAAAACAAAGTTTGCTGGAAAACTGATACTTTTGGGTCAATGTGATGAACTCAACTGTCTATTAGTTCTCTGGACACTCCCTTGACTCTCGATTAACATCAGCCATTGCTGGATGGTTTTAAAAGCCCAGTAGCTCAAAACTGGTTGGTCACAGTTTACTTTTTTGGTACTCACACACCACAGTATTGGTATCATCTGTGGCCCATATCTTAGGATGGGCGACACACAGTATTAGTAATTGATAACCCCAGGAGTCTAGGGTTAGTAAGAGCCTAGCAGAATATGGTTCAAGCTATCAGCGAGAATTCAAAACCTAGTGCTAGAGAAACCACAGGTCCTTGCCAAAAAGTATTTTGCCAGTGGAACCCTACAAAGCCGATGGATCCATGGCTTAGGGTCTGCAAGAAGAATGGGAGATATTACTGACCAGAAAAGTGTATAATTCAGCGATTAGCTAGGCCACTAGCACTGAAGATATTGTGCCTAGAAGATCATGACATAGCTAGGTGTTGTGCCATACTGAAGTTGCTTCAGTATTTTATTTCTTTGATGTTTTTAAAGTTTCTCCCTGTTATTGTGATTTGTTATAAGTTCAAAGTACTGCACTATCACAGGGGAGCCTGCTGGTCCTGCATGGGGTAGCTGGACCCCAGTTGTTTGCACCTTATTTGTTGGCCATCGGTTTTGACTTCGGACACGTCCCACTCCCACATGGGAGAGGATTTAACACAAGCTAGAGTGCGTCAGAGCAGCTCCGCTGATCAGGCTACGACGGTTGCCTAGAATTGAGTGTGTTTGGCTTGTCATCTTTCATTTCCTTGTTCGCACAGGTGGTGCAATTCGGGAGGTACCTCGCTCCCGCGACGTGGGTGCCATACTAAAGTTGCTTCAGTATTTTATTTCTTTTATGTTTTTAAAGTTTCTCCCTGTTATTTTGATTTGTTATAAGTTCACAGTACTGCGCTACCGCAGGGGAGCCTGCTGGTCGTGCGGGGGTAGCTGAACCCCAGTTATTTGCACCTTATTTGTTGGCCGTTGGTATTGACCTGGAACACGCCCCCCTCCCACATGGAAGAGTATTTAACACAAGGTAGAGCGCGTCCGTGCAATGGGTGCACGCAGCGGGCACGTGCAGCGGGCGCACCTGTAGCGTGCCAGAGGCAAGCCCATCTGTGCCTGTCCTCGCTCGGACCGCGCTCAGCGTCAGCCCCCATGCCCATTTCCTCCCAGATGACAACAATTGGATACGGTACTCGAAGAGAGAGCTAATGGCATTAAATACGGCAGGTAAGTCAGTCTATGATTGTCCAATGTTTGATTTTTATAATAAATCTCCTACCCAATTGTGCTCCTCTTGCCAGACCGCATTTCCCACACCGATCTTTCAGGGGCCTACCAAATCGTTCTCCTCAAAGGCTCTCTCTAATAAAGCCGAGAAGGAGAGAGACAAGCCCCTTCACTGTGCCTTGTTTAATGCAAGATCCATGGTAAAGCACAGTCTAGAATGTGCAGAGTTCATAGAAAACAATCAGATGGACATAGAATTTGTGACCTGAACCTGGATTGATGCAACCTCTGGGTCTGGTCTATTAAAATTCAGTGCCCCCCCCTCCCTCCCCCCGGGTTTTGAAATGTACACCTCAAACAGACCAGGCACGAGGGGAGGGGACATTGCCATCATATATAGGGAGACAGTTTCTACTACTTTTTTTAGCAGTACCTTCGCAGGAGTGCGAAGCACTTGCATTTAGCATCCAACCCACCACGCACCACAACTTCAAAGGAGATCTGGCATATTGGGCCACTGGCCCCAGAGTATCCTTTATTGACAATGTCAGCAGCCTCTTAGAAGATAGGCTAGCCTCCTCCAACATGACCATGCTGGGAGATTTTAACTTCCATTTGGAAGTGGACTCTGACACAGAGTGAGCACAATTTACAGATGTCATGAATGTTTTTTTCTTGCCTCAACTGGATGTAGGACCCACGTATGTCTCCGGCCATACGATGGACGGCATTTTTTCAAACCACCCTTGTCTTTTATTTAAGAACCGTTTGTGTTTGACCTGGTCCAACCACTCTCCAGTTTTGTTTAATATTGCCATCTCAAGTGGTCCTTCCATGCCAAAGACGAAAAATAACCAAAGGTAAATGTGAGGCTGAAAAGCAATTATCCCGTAGCGTTTTCAGGAACTTCTTACCGCCTCTCAACCGGCCTACACCAAAGAGGTAGACAGGAATTGGAATAACTATTTCAACTGGTTGGACGCGGCAGTAACCTCAGTCGCCCCAGAATTAACCATCAAGGTAGGGCGTAGTCGCCCTTCTACCCCCTGGTATTCGGAAGCACTAAATAAAACCAAAAATTAACGTGAAAAAAGAACGCATATGGAGATTAGCGTATGATGTTAAGGAGAAGGACAAGTATAAATCTTGTCTTAACACACAAATGCCTCTTAGTTATGAAAAAGACAAAGTACTTCACCCAGAAAATTGAGAGTGCCAAAAATCCCTCTAAAGAACTGTTTAAGACAGTTATGACTCTTACATCACCACGCACACCTGAAATTGTAACATTTGTTTGTTATTACCATTTGTTTTTTGTTTTCAGCTTGCAGCTGAAGCCAGGCGGGTCACAGGGGGGAGGAGTGGTGGCAGCACCTAAAGTGCGCATGACGCTTAGGCTGGTCGTCTCGGGCCGGCCAAAGCGTCATGCGCACTCTGCATGTTCTCCTCCCAGGCTGTTTTACAGCCTGGGTGGAGAACATGCACAACCTGCCAGCCCCTGCCTGAGTGCCCAACCACGGCGATCAGACCAATCACAACGCTGCTAAGGCAGCATTGTGATTATTCAGGGGATTCTGGGAGGCTGTGTGCTTCCTGCCAGGAGGACGCTAAAGAAGAGGCGGTGGCCAGCGGTCGGTGGTAAAGAGGCAAGTGCTTTTTATTCTTTAATTATTCCACCCCTCGCTGGTTCCCCCTCCCCCTGCCCACCACTCCTAGTCAGTAGCAGCCACTACTGCTGAAAATGCTTGCACACAGCAACTGTGCGACAATATTGCTATGCATTTTTTGAGTAAAGTAGAAGATATATTTAATGATGTTTATCAATCTCGGGTACCACAGGAGGGCTCTGCCATCCAAGACAGTCGAGAATCTACGGCCAACTTGGATCGGCCACGGTTTGCCAAATTTGCAGACCTTGACGTTAGGCAGGTGGGTGATCTCATTGCTAATGCAAAATCAGGATCCCGTCTAGATCCTTGCCCAGTGGCAGTTTTAAAACTGGCACCGGACGTCATTGCACATAACCTTACCACAGTGTTTAACACTGCATTCGGCTCAGGCCGTTTTGCCAAGATTTGGAAAGTTGCCTGTATTCTATCTATCTATCTTAAAGAAACCTAACCTCAATCCTAATGACCCAAACAGCTTCCTCCCTATTTTTTGACTTCCGCTGTCTGCAAAACTTTTAAAGAAAGCCATGAATCTTCAACTCTCAGCTTAAATCACCGAGCATAGCTTGTTGGATGACAGGCAACACAGATTTAGAGGGGGTCATAGTACGGAATAAGCGCTGATTAAATCTGTGGAAGAAATCAGAGTGGTGCTAGACGGGGGAGGTAATGCCGCTCTGATCCTGTTGGATCTCTCAGCGGCCTTCGATACCATCCACCACAACATCTTGGTGGAGCGGTTAGAAACTATAGGCATCCAGAGGTCAGCCCTTAATCTTTTGAGATCCTTCCTAGCAGATAGGAAGCAATTTGTAACTTTAGATCCTTTCAAGTCAGAACCCTTTCAACGTCCGTGTGGTGTGCCCCAGGCGAATGTATGACGTTACTACGCCATCCATTACCCCGCAGTAGGTTACAATGCGGACGTTACATCGTCCGCGTTGTTACCACGCATGGCTTTACATCGCAAGTCGTTTCTACGACTTGCGCTAGATGGCGCGCTGGACTTAGGAATAGTATAAATTACTATTCCTACTCCAGTTAGCGCAACAGCAGGGAATGTGTTGGATTTAAAATCCAACACATTCCCTGGTGTTGCGCGCCATCTAGCGCAAGTCGTAGAAACGACTTGCGATGTAATGCCATGCGTGGTAACAACGCGGACGATGTAACGTCCGCGTTGTAACCTACCTGCGTGGTATTACCAGCGTTGTAAACGCTGTTTCCCGCCCCAGGCACGTCCATTAGTCCTACCCTTTTCAATGTATATGCAGCAGCCCTGGCACCGATAATCAAATCCTTCGGTTTTGCTCTGACTTCGTACGCCAACGATACTCAGATCGTCGTTGCAGTTATGAACCAGCATAGTACCATCTGCAAAAAATGTCATGATTGCATGTGAGCTGTTAGCACATGGATAAGCAGTAACTGCCTAAAACTTAACTCCAATAAAATGGAGGTAGTACAATTTGGAAATGGCCCCTCCTTCTGGTCCCCAGGTTGGTGGCTGGAGGAGTTGGGCTGCTTACCTGCTTACCTAGGCCAGTTGATAAAGACAAAAATTTGGGAGTGATTGTAGATAATAAACTCTCCTTTGCCAGTCTGGTGAACGCCTTAACTTCATCAATCTTCTTCATTCTTAGAAAGATTGAATGGATCCTAGATTTTATTCCCCCTAACTCTCAAAGAACAGTAATATCTGCCTTGATTTTGGCCAGGTTAGACTATTGCAACAGTCTATACATGAATCTACAGCAATAACACCTGAAGAAGCTACAGGTGCTGCAAAATGCTGCTGTAAGACTTCTGTCTCACACGCCCAAGTTTGTCTCGGTGAGAAATGTCATTCAAAAACTTCATTGGTTGCCAGTGAAGAATAGGGTAAAGTTTAAAGCACTCTGCATTGCTTAGAAGGCACTACATAAAATAGGACCGTCTTACTTTACTCAGAAGTTCAAATGATATGTACCCAACAGGACACTTAGATCAACTAGTACCAAATCAATGGTGGTATCCAGGTATAGAAAAACGACCTGGGGAGGTAGAAGCTTCTTCACATTCACGATCAAGGCCTGGTATTAACTACCTCTGACAATCCATGCCGCCCCAAATCTACTGGCCTTCAGAAAGGCTTTAAAAACCTGGCTTTTCTGTAATTAGGGGCCACGGTTTTTAACTAGGCACCTAGTAAGTCCAGTACCGGGAGCTAGCGCCAGGACACCCCAGGGTAACAGTGCGCTCCATAAGTTTAATTAACATTAACATTGTGGACACCCTCTTCTGTCACTGAACAGTGTTGCCTCCACTACACCCTTCACTCAGAAAGTATTCACCTTCTCTGGGATAGAGCAGACATCTAGGGCCATATTATCAAGAACGGCGCAAACATTATCTCCGCTTTAGCGGCAGGAAACTGCAGCTAAAGCGGCGATAAGGGGCTTGATAATATGCCCTATAGAATTCCAATAGAAGCCCAGGTTTGATGTCCTTGACACCAGAACCTGGGCTTCTATTGGAATTCTATAGGGCATATTATCAAGCCCCTTATCGCCGCTTTAGCGACAGTTTCCTGCCGCTAAAGCGGCGATAATGTTTGCGCTGTTCTTGATAATATGGCCCGAAGTCTTTGCCCGGTTAATTGCTCTCAGCGTGAGGTCAGTTCTCCTGGCAGCCATTCAGACGAGAAATAGGAAATTCCTTTCAGGTAGAACATCACCCCAGCTCCTTCTCAAACAGAGGGATATTGACAGAAAGTAGCTCCAAAGATGCCCTGAACATGGCACAGAATCCATGCAGGTCTTGGTTCAGTGCAGTGCTTCAAAATACTGGGCCAAGAGGTTCACTTTCTGTTAGCTTCTGGGGGAGTTGGATAAGGGTGGAGATCCAATCATGAGAGATTATGTTTTCAAAATCTGGACAGCCTGCCTATCAGGACAAGCAATGTTTTGCAGGGAACTGAAATTGTTCTATGCTGTAATTGGGTGTTGTTTGCAGCTCTGAGGCAGTTAGACAGAGAGAAGGAACATAGATTCTCCCTGCAGGCAGGTTTGAGGGAAGGACACAAGGACAAAAAGACAAGGGAGTATTTCTGAGGATTTAGACAGAGACATTTACAAAAGTAAATCTTGAGGGAAGCCAAATTGCTCGACAGGGCAAACTCTCCCACCACTGTGCAAAACTAGCTCCTGGGTAGACGAATACTGTTTATCTAGACAGCCCTAACCCTTAGTGGCTCGGGACTTCAGAGACAAGTAATCAGTCAATTAAGCTCAAAGACCAGTTAGGAAAATTTAAAAAAAAGTATTTTATGATTGCAATAAAACCAAAAGGACAAACATTGGGTCAGTCTCATCAATGATATAGAATTTCAAAGTAACAGTCAGTCACCTTATTTAGTCAGGCACAGCTCAAATCTTCCAAACTTCACAGAGTTCCTTTGGCTGGCGTCTTTGGCTTGAATCCACATGGCAGATCTTCTGAGTCTGCCTAAGTCGATGGATGACACCAACCCCCCCCCGTCCCCCACCGTCCCAGATGTAAGTTCAGTCTTTGGTGCGACATCACATTCCCTGCCTTTCACTGGAGACTTCTCTTTCCAAGTACCAGCTCACAGTGAGTGGAAGTTCACTTTGTCACTCACTTCCAAGTAATTGCCACCTGGCCATTTTTTTACCTGTGTGATCAGTATTTTAATGTCCCGGCTGGTACAACAATTAGGAAAATCGCAGAAAGCTGAAATGTGTTCTTAGAGATGCCTTAATGGCAGTGACTGATAATTAAAGTATCAAAGAAAGGCCATGTTAAAAATAAAAACAACCAATTTTATTTCAAGTTCTTTTTAAGTGTCATCTTTGTGCCTTTGCAGAAACTTAAAAAGTAAACAAATAAATGGCTGGTATGTTTTTCTGGGAAATTCGGCAACCCTACTTACAAGTTCCAGAAAACAGCCTCACACAGACTATTGTCACACCAGTTACAACTAGTTAATTGGTCCACTTCACATGAAGAGTCCTCTTTGATGCCTCTTTGTGTCCCTGGGAGCCACTAGGAGATCAGCTGACTCGGATTCTATTTTAGAACACACACAGTTCCTGTTTAGTTAGGTCACAACCATCACCCCCAGTTCCAGCAGTCTCTCATCTGCTTGTAGGTTCTGCACCATGTATGCTTGTGATCTGGCTGTCTTCCCGACGTCATCAGATGTCCAGCCCTGTTAAGAGTAAGCTCCAGTGGCTAACAAGCTACACACAACCTCCAACCACTTTATCCTGTTTGGGACTATGTGTCCAATTCTTCTCCTGTCCTTGGCAGGCCAACAGACTTTACCATCCCCCTTCCCTCGCTGAAGCTTTGGCCTCAGTGTGATGTACCTACCCTGATTCCCAACTTTCAGAAATTCCTACTTTTTTACAATGTTCTCGCTTATAGCTAAAACCTCTGCAATGTGAGTGCACAATTCAAAACTTTCCAAAATATAACTCTTAATAAGCAACAAAAAGCATTGGTAATGCATCTGTTTCGCCTATGTAATGAATAAAGAGCTGTTTTCATCAATCTTCGTCCGGAAGAAGGAAGGAGCTCCCTGACAGATAGCATGGGAGTGAAGAGGATGTGGCGCAGCAGCCAGAGCTGCTGACTCGATAGCTGGGGATCCCGGTTCAAGTCTCGGGGCTCCACGCAACATCCTGTGATTCTATGCAAATCCCTTACTCTCTCGGGGTGATAAATTGTTATATAAATAAATATGCTGCATTAGTAAAAGGCCAAACTTTATGAAAATATAGTTCCAACAAAGTAGATCTTAACAGTATTTCGGCGGCAGGAAACTAATAAGAGAAGCAGACGAGGAACAAGCATTGCGAAATGCAGGAAAATATGCTGCAGCCAATAGAAATGGAGGAAAGGTAAGTGTCATGCACAGGAACCAATGAGAAGCCAGGAAAGAAAGGAGGCGGGGTGTAAGTCCCTTTTAAGTTTATATTAAAAATAATAGATTTCTCAAGCACAGCGCAAGAGCTGTGCAGGCGAAACCTAAAAATGGAAGCTTTGGACAAGGTCATTTACATTTGTTCCTTGCCATGGCAAACCAGTTTTGCTCAAACTCATCATCCATGAACCCAGGCTCTTTACAAAAGCAGGTCTACTGAATATAGATTGTCTCCTCAGTCTCATACAATTGCATAATAGAAGCTGCATGGTGGTGCCAGGCTTGCCCAGCCTCTCCCTGCACATTCCTTTCCTATCTTGTTTCGATGGCATGCATGCTTCATGAGTCTTGCAAAGAGAGCAGGCTGAATCCTCTCTGCCCTTAGGACAACAGATAGAAAAGTTGTGCATCGGCAGCTAAGAAACTGAATACAGTATTTTACACCTAATTACAAGCATATAATGAGTAATGCAATTTCCCTTCATGTTTGCATGTGCAGTAGGAATCCAATTAGTGGATTTTCAATGTGCAGAGTCAGAATACCAGTAGTATCGCTCTGAGGTATTGTTTGTATTTAATGATGCCCTCACAGATAATCTGATGGCTACATGGTCGAAAACAGGTTCTTGCCTGCCTGTTAGCAGACAGGTGGCCAGATGTCATAGACTAGCACCTGGTAATCCTCATTTTCTCATCATTCCTCCCTTTCCAGAGAGCCTTATTGGAGAGGCCTCGACAAATAAGGTGAACCCTAACTCATTTCCGACCAATCCGGTCAATGCCTTTGGCAAATGTACACAATGGGCCGATGTACACATGCCCTTTGGGCCATGGTCTGCGAGATCTTGCTGGATGTACCAAAGGACATTATGGCTTTTTTGGCTCAGACATACATGATGGGACAGACACCACCAGGATGGAGCCGCAACGATTCAATCAGGTCAACAATCAAATTATTCCTAGCACAAATGGAGACAACTGGCCTGTGAGCAGAACAAATAAGACCATAAAAGTAATTTCATGGAATGTGTATGGACTAAAAACCACGCTACAGAACAGAGTTGCATTTGAATTTTTACAGACTGGGGATCTGTTGTGTCTCCAAGAAACCTGGCTGCTTGCTCCATTGGTCATTCCAGGTTTTAAGGAATTCCAACAGCCAGCAGAAAAACTCAACGTGTTTGGAAGGCCATCAGGGGGCCTATCTATATATGTAAGAATAGGCAGCAATATAACGTCAGTAAAATCCCCAATAAGCACAGATATGGTCCAAGCTATCAACCTGCAAGGACTGAAACTGAACGGCCATTCAATAACTATCTTACTTCTGAACGTCTATTTCAATTGTAAAGACACACCAAGATACGACAAGATGAGGGTTCTGCTCGAAAAACTCGAAGAGCTGCTCAGCAATCATCCAAATTGCGGGATTATAATTAGAGCTCCCGGTTTTCCGTTTTACGGATTTTTACATATAAATACAGACGGAAAACTATATTTCTTTTGTCTGTATTTATATTTAGAAACGGCAAAATACTAGCAAATTTTGCCGCGCTGCCGTGCTCCAGTGCACAAGACCGTGTACATCACGTAATACACTGTGACACAAGCTTGCAAGCATGATCTGCAGTCCACAGTTTCATGATCCGCAAAAATCAGTGGTGCCCAAACTTCCACAACAGCAGCCAAACCGATGGTATCCAGGGCAGTCATAGCCACAGCTGATCATAACGTAATTTTCAGGCATCCTTTAATGGGCTGGATAGAACATATGAAAAACACACAGCTAAGGCCTGGAGTGCGAGTGTCCTATAAATTCAGATGAGCCTGTTAACCGGAGTTACTGGGCTCTTCGGAATTAGGAGTCGAGGATTATCACAGAGATTATCTGCAGAAAGCAAGCGGACATCTCAGTGCGAAACTCGGGGGAAAGCATGCGAGAATCAGCGTGATAAGATCAATCCCCACGTTATTGCCCAAAAACTTGCAATCAAGGTTATTTTCTCACCCCTGGAATTAAAGTTACTGCCACAGCAAAAGTAATTAGCAGAAATTGCAGAGACATTAATAAACAATTATGTAACAATGCCTCTAAATGTTTTCTACAGGTTCAAGGTTCATCTTAAAGAGATCAACTGTTGAGGCAAGAGGCAGCATGTTTGTTTTGTAAGCACTAAAGCAAGATATTTATCAGTTAGAAAAGACACATATGCCCCAAGCTGGCCAGCACATTATACTTTTTATTGAATGTAACTGCTCCTTGAAATAATAGAGGGTTATGCTACCAATCAGAGGCCCCAGAAATGTGAGCAAAATTCTCATGTTTGTTCAATGGGTTGCAAGGTTAGCGAAAGGACTTGCTTTAACTGTAGTAAAGGAATCTGAGACCCAAACAGTGCAACATTAAAAAGAAAGGCCCTGTCATTTCATTATTCGGAGTTATAATTTGAGAACACGATGTGTCTCAGCAGAAAGCATAGGTGTGTGTAATAATATCCGCCGATGTTTCAGCTGAGGAACATGTCGTTTATTGCAACCCGAGTCACCCACATTCCAAATAAACAATTCTGCTGTCCCTTGTAAAAGGCAGCTCTTTACTTTTCGGTGTTTAAGCCACTGAGCACAGGGGGGTCCTGCAGACACTTCCCGCAGTCTGGTGGGAGACGCGCATCCCTTGCTTAAATGACACTCCCCGTTTCTAAGCTCTAAGAAGGGGTGAAACAAACAACAAAGCCTCGTTAACAAGTGAATGGTCTTTTTAAAGACCTGTGAAGTACTCGGGTGCGGCTGGCAGCTCAAAAACTGTCTGTGTGTGTGTGCCCGGGAAGCTGTCTCAGCCCGGGCTGCCACACACGACGGGCGGGGGGGCTGAAGCCCTTTGAGCCCAATGGGTGTTGCGTGCCTGGTGGGAGAGATGGCCCCACTGTGCAACCCGGGAACCTGTACAATCCATGCTAATGAGGTCTGATCACTTGAAACTAGTCAGCGCAATGTGAGTGCTTGGCATGGATGTTTTGACTGGTTTGTGAAACAATGCAGGGGAGACAGCTACCTACAGATCTGTACATTCATCCTCACAGTTCGACCAAATAGAACACTAATCCCCTCCAGCAGAGCCCTAGCCAAGCAATTGATTGAAATTCCTCAAAATGGATTCCCTCATCCTTGCAAGCAGCTATTGCCCTCCGAGGTCTCCCCTCTCGTACATTGACGGTGGCAGTGCCCTCACATAACATCCGAGCGCATGTGTGCATTGTCAATTTAAATAAATGTGGAAAAATACTAGCTGTAGCGTCGTCTTTTGCTTGTGGCAAAAATAAATGTGGATAAATACAGAAAAAATGCCCAAAAAATAAATATGGATAAATACAGACGGAAATGGCAAAAAAATAAATACCATAAAACCGGGAGCCCTAATTATAATGGCCGGGGACTTTAACACTCACAATCTGGGGACAGTAGTAGACGCTCCACCCCCAAGGGATCGTGCTGGAATTTTACTGAATACATTCTTAAGTACATATAGTTTAAGGTCAACACAAGATACACAATGCCCCAACCTTGACATGACGAAAGATCCACAGGGAAAAAACAAATCTACGATCGATCACATCTTCATGTGCAATCGCTTGCATGAGCAAATGGTGGAATTCCAAAACCAGTGCTACAGACCAGTGATCATCTCACACTGGCTACAGTCATCTCTCTGCAAACGGTCAGTCTACCGCATATCACCCCCCTGGGTTTGTCTAATGGGGAAGAAACACACACGCTCTTGAGAAGACTAAAGTGGAATAAAACAGACACATCCGGTATGTCAGCTTGGAAAAACAACTGGTCTACACTTGCCCAAGACTTCACTGCGGGTAATATACCTGAGAATTGGACAAAATTGGTTACGGAGTTGTATCGTCTCCTGTCAGGCAAAGAACCAAACCATCAGTCCGTACACAGAGAAAGGGTATGCTGCCAATTTCAACCTAGGTGCAAAAGAATAGAACTAAGCAAGCGGGTCTTGAGGCAAGCCAATCGCAACCACAAGTGAAAGAGGCGACCGAACACTCCAAAATTTGCTGACAGCGAGGAAATTACACAGAAAAAATGTATGGGACTATAAAGGGCAACAGGAAGACTCCCAGTGGTTGCACATTTTCAGTCTGTTAACCCCAAGCAGACAGGCGGAATTCTGGCTATATATTAATAGGTTAGTTATTGCAGGCCTCCAAGAGGACGTAAATGAGCCGGAAAAAAAGGTTATACCAGCCTGCCCCCGGCTAGGGCCTTCACTATTCTTCCAGCCTGGAAGGGCGTCCGAAGTACAGGAGAAGAGAAATCAATCCTGTACTAGAAACTCCGCTTGAAAATGAGCGCGGAGCGAGGAGGAACGGTAATTGGGCGTCGCGTAGCCCAAATGGAGCCCAAAAGAAGCCCAATTGGAGCCCAATTGGGCTACGCGACAGCCTGGCTCAGATACTTCACGCGGGCCTGATATGGGAGGGCTCCACAAGGAATAACTGCGCACGAAGCGCCGTGCTGAAGGGGATCAGGGTCAACGAGCCTGGTGGAGGTGAGGCGCGAAGCGGAAAAAACGCTGGGAAACGCGCTCGCCACCACCCGATCGTGAAAAAGCACATGCAAGCCTTCCGCGCGTAAGCGCAGCCGCAGCGTATAATTAAGCAAGCAATTACAGCGTATCTATGGTAATTATCATCAAAAGCAAGTACAGTGTATGAACGTCAGAATAAGCAAAACTCAGTAGTATGAGGGAAAATAAAGAAATGGCACTTAACTCGGCTGCAAGCAGCAAAGAAAGAGGAAGTGCCTGTGTGTGTGGTTACATATATAGAGCATAGCCTCTATGGTTATTGGATTACCCCATTGCATCATGGGAAATGTTGTATGTAAAATGTTTAACTGATTTTCATTGGCTGCTGTAAAAGAAACAGTAAAGAAAGAGACAGCATAATCCTCGCCTCCGTGTCCTTCATAGAATTGAAAATTCTTGGCGCGAATGCTAGCAAATTTTTTATTCTGGCTATATATTAATAGGTTGTCCGGGCATGGCTACGACCAGCGCAACGGGGTCGCCAGTGACACATGGATTAAACATGTGAACTCATTGTACTGCAGAGCTTCCGACGATATCCTGCCACACTACCAACGCCCATTTACAAGTATAAGCAGGTTTAATGCCGATCATGCAATCGCTGAGGAAACAACTGAAACTATTGATGTGGGCAAACGCGTAGCATTAATACTGAAGAACATCAGAAGGGACAGGGCTCCTGGCCCCAATGGTCTACCGGGACACCTTTTCAAAGAAGACTTTGAATTTTGGGGAACTATATTCACTCCGCTGTACCAGTTCTGTATGGCTCACTCTACGATTCCCGAAGCTTGGAAAGGTTCCCTGTTACAACCAATTCACAAAAAAGGTGACACTGGAGAGCCAACCAACTACAGGTTAATAGCCTTCCTGGATATCGAGGCAAAGGGATATGCAAACCTCCTACTGCAAGATCTGCAAAACTGGGCCAACGACACTGAAATCCGGCTTTAGGGCAGGAGCGTCAACATTGGATAACATCTTAGCCCTCGCATACCTGGTAGAACAGTCTATTCAGGAAAAACGGCACCCGCTTTTCACTTGTTTGGTAGACTACTCTGCGGCATTCGATTGTGTTAACAGGAACCTACTTTGGCAGAAACTACAAAAGTGGGGGATCCCGACTATGCTGCTGAAAGCCATCATTTCCCTCTACACCGGAACTTGGGTACGGGTGAAATTATCCTCGAGCACAGCAACAAAAAAAATCTATACGGATCGAGGACTGAAACAAGGCTGTGTATTGGCGCCCCTGCTTTTTAACTTATATACTGCAGACCTTGGCAAAACAATATCAAAAGCCAACTTGCTAGCTCCCAAAATTGGGTCAACTAGACTGTTTTCATTGCAGTATGCAGACGATATGGTGCTAATGGATCACACTAAGATGGGCATGCAAAGAGCAATAGACGCATTAAACATCTACAATAATGAAAATGATTTAACAGCAAACCCAGGCAAAACGAAGGTAGTAATTTTTGGGAAGCACCCTAATAAACTTAAACAACAATGGAGAATGGGCAATCTGAAAATAGCAACAACAGCTAAATATAATTATCTGGGGGTTTGGATCATGAGTAATGGTAAGCCCACAGCACACACCGCTACTCTAGAATCAAAAGCTAAGGTGGTGACATACGCCCTATGTAAATTAAACTCCAAACTGTGCAGCCCGACAACTGAACCCATTCGAAAGGTCATAAGAGCTGAGTTACTTCCTTCAATCACATATGGCCAACTAGCATTTCCTGCGGTATAAATTAACACCATGGAGCTTGCCAACTGCCGTGCACTCAAACAGATTTTTCAGATACCCGCCCATGCCCGAAACGCCTTGGTACGGCTGGAATTCGGGCTAAATAAACAATCTTACGAACATTGGGCATCGATCGTCCGGTATTATCGAGGGGTCTGCGCAGCACCACCAAACACGATGAAAGCAATTTTAATGGAAATTTTCACTAAAGGTAAAAATTCCTGGGCTAACGGCCTTCTTACTGCTTGCACTAAACTGCATCTTGACCTGTCCAACTTGCAGGATTTTATCTATCAACCAGAAATTTTAAAATCTATTTTAAAGAAACAAGTTAGACTATTATCTAAAGAAGACGACATGAAGGTAATAGAGACTTCCAAGAGCAATATTGGGCTCTTAGTTAATTCCTTCCGGGATAAACTGAGACAGCCATACCTCGACTCAGCCTTGAATAAAACAATTTTAAAGCAAATCCTGTCAGTCAGACTTGTGGTACTGCCAATAAAAGACATAAATATTCGCAGGAAAACATTAGAGGCGGTGACCATTTGCAGACTGTGTCACCAGCACGAGGAATCTATGGCTCATTTGGTTTGCATCTGCCATCGACTGAACCATGCACGTCGCACTTTATTCAAACCTCTGTTTTTAAAATACGGGACTTGTACCTGCACAGATGCAATGAAACTTCTCTTTAATTTGGAGACTCCAATGGAACTGGCTAGACTAGCGAAATTTGCACACCATTTGAAAGATCTTATAAATAAAGACTCAGCCAAGAATTAGAGCTTTAAAACAGTTTTTAAACTAGTGAATATACATCTATTTATCTGTTTCTTAATGTCCTGTATTGTAGACTGGTTAAAAGAAATGATATAATTAAGGTTTTTCCCTGGTCCTTGTAACAATTTTAATGAATTGATTCATTTTCAGTCCTTTGTAACAATTTTAACTAATTGAAACAATAAAATAAATTCATTCATTCATACATGATGGGAAGGACATGGTCAAGTTTATTATCCTCTCTGGTTTGAATACCATGAAGTGCACTGACAGGGCAGTTGGTACCAGTGTAGTCCTTTATAGACATGCCTGGGTATTCTCTGGCAGTGTATAGGCTTCGCTAATGGACATACACTTTGATGGGTTACGCCTCTTTGGTGAGACAGCAGATTCCAAATTGCAAGGTGCCTAGTGAAGATGGATGCTCAATTAAATACTTCAAAACCATGGTGCAACACTCAGTCCCACTTTTAGGCAAAATGTTCAGAGATCTTTGACAGGGGACAGAATTATGACTAGAATTCAATCAGGCATTCATTTCCCTCATTCCTAAACCTGTGAGAGATACCCTACACTGCAGAAATTATATACTGATATCCCTGATCAATTGTGGCATGACAATTCTGGCTAAAGTGTTGGCTCAACACCAGAAGAAAGACATCTTCCTATTAATTGATAAATATCAAGACGATCAATACGTAATCATATGTGAGCTCTTCTACATCTGTTGTGGAAATCCTGATGCAACAAGGATGAGAAAATAGCACTCTCTCTCGATGTCCAGAAGGCATTTTACCAGGTGGAATGGAGCAACCAGCTCCACATGATGACCAGAATAGGCATTGACTCTCAGTTCATCCAGATGATGCGATGGCTCTACACTTCACTCACTGCTGTGATCAATTGCAATGGATTCCTCTTGGACGCAATAACTATAGGCCGTGGCACATGGCAAGAATATCCCTTTTCACCCTTGCTTTTTCTAATAGCTCTTGAACCACTTGCAACTACCATACATTGCTCAGAAGACAGCAGAGGAACTGACACTTTAGCTGGTAACCTAAAAATGATGTTACATGCAAACAATATGCTTCTCACAATAGCTTCCCTAGAGAGCTCACTGCCAGAACTGATGTCCAACATATTGGCCTTCTCAGAGATGTCTGGCTGCAAAATCAACTGGACTAAGAGTGAAGCCTTTCTCATTACAGCCGGCACTGCCAGAGGCACCCTTCATACACATCCCATCTGATGATGCCCACCAAGATGAAATACCTGGGAGTAGCAATCACCAACTTCCAAGAGGTGATTGAATACAACATGAGAGTACTGATTGAACAAATGTACTGAGAGTTCACAAAATGGAGTAAACTACAACTGTCCTTGTGGGGTTGAATCCAAAACTGTGAAGATGGTTGTAGCTCCAAGGTTAAACTATATTTTTTGTATGCTGCCCTGACTGGTTCCTGTATCACAACTCCGGCTAGTGGATGCAGCCGATAAAAAGTACATATAGCAAGAAGAGACGCCATGACTAGACATGTCCAACCTGTATGCTTCTACAACTTCACGTGGCTTAAGACTCCCAAAACTGGAAATCTACCATGCAGCACATCATCTTTCTCAGCAAGCATATCTATTCACTAAAGATCTACAATGCCCTGATTGGGTACTGCTGGAACCCCAGGCCTGCAGGTGACGTATCAGCATCACCCTTAACAAGCAGCAAGGTCAAACTCCCTTCTACAAGGCTCCATACAGATTTAAACGACTGCCCACAGATACCTAAGACAGAACATCCTCATAAGTCTCCAAGCCCTCCTATGGAGTAACGCAGCCATCTGCCTTGCTGGGAAACCATTATACTGGCGAGTATGAAAGAGCATAGGAATCACCACAGTCCTGCAGGTTCTCTCTAAAGGAACAGTTAAATCATTTGCAGCTCTCCGTGACAAATTTGACTTGCCCCATTTTCAAGTCCTGCATTACCAACAATTAACTCACGCCTTGAAAACCTCCTTGTGTTATCCAAAATCTACCATTTCAGACTCCACTGTTCAAGCCTATCTAGAAAAGTGGGGAACCTACAAGAATCTCATCAGCAGTCTATTTACTACGCTAATTGATGATCTCTTCACCAATCCCACAGCATGCTCTTTACGCAATAGGTGGCAAGTACAGATCCAGAACACCTATTCTGACGACAATTGGATTGAGCTCCTGGTGTCTCACGACAAGTGCTTGAGAGAAGCCAGACTTAAGTTCAGTTTGTTCAAGATTCTCCATGATTGACATTGGTTGCCATATAGTTGTTCAAACAAATAAGATGCCAAACTTGAACTGTTGATGTTGCAGAGGCCCTGATGGTGACATAACCCATATCCTGTGATCCTTAATGGTACTTCAACGCTTCCGGACCTGCAACTGACAGGATCTTTCCAGAAATAGTGACCTACCTTTGACCCCCTCCTTTGAACTTGCACTTCTTCACGACATGTTGGACTTAGGAGGCATAGATTCTCACAAGAAGGGGTGGTTAGGCTCTGCCATTTCTATGACAACACTTTGTAGCCTACAGCAGTGGCGCTCAACATCGTCCTCAACCATATAGAAATAGTCAGAAGCCATGAAGACAATGGCTATGTATGAAAGAACAAACTGCAAAGTACATGACCAATTACCAATATATGAAGATATATGAGGCTCGTACCTTCAAGATGAAGTTGTAGGCTGTTAGACTCCTAGGAGTTTTAGACTTGTAGACTTGATGTTGTACAAAGGTTGAGAAGACCATCGACTAACCAGGAATCACCCCAACCTATCCCACCATCCCTCCCCATATCCACCCACCCAGCAATCACATTGGAAGACTTTGGATTTTAGATGAGCACTTCGTAGATTATGACTACATATATCCTTTTTCATTATTCTCTCAGTTTTGATTGTTAATGTTTCTTTTATTTCATATAATCGCAGTGTAATTTACCCCGTAAAACCAAATAAAAAGATTCAAACTGGAAAAAAACAGAAGGCGACAGCCGGAAGGCTGGTGTGGGATAAAGGGCAATGGCAGGGAATCAAGGCAGGGTTCAGGCAGTCTGGGGGGACCTTAATCTGAGGAAGGGGTCGATCTGTGGTCCTTCCTGCACCCCATCCCCTGTCCCTGAGTGCTTTCCCCATGGGCAAATCCTCACTAGATGAAACTGTTGGAGTTTTACATAGCGCATTCTGGACCCAAAGGTGTTAGAGCGCTTTACATGAGCACCAGTTCTGTTACAGACGAACACATTCATTTTGTTAGGCACAGGGACATTAGGTGATTTGCCCAGAATCACAGGATGTTGAGCATCCCTGCCGAGACTCGAACCCGGTTCCCCAGCTTCGAGGTCGAACTCTCTAGCCATTAGGCCACATCCTATTGCATCTGCCAAGGCTTATTGGTGCTCCCGCCGGACACCAACCTCCTAGTTCTCAACTTCCGACATGGGACAGCTCGTGCATGGCTCCTGGTCTTCCTCAGTGTCTCCTGGTCCTCACAGCTGCAGCGACAAGGTCATCGTGAACTCACTTGAACCGTCCGTCATCGGTGGGCATTGCTCGTCCGTGCCTCCTGGTCACCTCTGAGTGGCATAGACACTGTCCCCTCTGCTTACAGGTTCTTCACTTCAAGAATCCACCCTTGGATTCCACCGGATTCTTGCACAGTCTTCTCCAGTGGCATCTTTCCTGAAGTTCTCCATTGTGGTCTAAGGCCCACCCTTGGATCTGATGTCACTTCACACCTATGCACCTGTCTTCCCTGGTGTAGGTATCCTGGTTCCTGGAGTATCCATGGGTGGGGTGACTCTCCATCCTTCTGTCTTCCACCGGGTTTCTTCAGGGTCCACTGGGAAGGGTCCTCTTGTTTAAAACTGCAACCGCGACTTTCCTGTTGACTTCTATTGGATACGCTGCTGTGCTTCCAGTCTGCACACAGCCACTGTGGGATTCCTGGCTACTTACCTTGGGTGGTTCCTTGTGTCCCCAGCTCCTCTGGGTCTCCTGGTCCAAGTCCTGACTTTGGTCGCAGTTCACATTCCACTTTCTTAATATATGGTTTGGTCTCCCCCTGGAGACCACTGTATTTTGTGCTTACTTACCTATTGTAATTGAAGTATTGTTGTGTATTTGTGTTGATATCTCCAGGTGGGAGATGTACCAATGAGTTACTGAGTGTTGTGTAATAAATAGACACATTTTTATATATACACTGTGTGGTTCTTTTTCATTTAACCTACACTACATGATTAGGACTGGTAAAACAAGCTGCTTAACACTCCTTAAAGATAAGCCTGAAGGCTGCTCTCCACAGCTGCCACTTTGAGAGCTTTCAAAGGTTATCAAAGACCACTAAAATCACCGTAAGGGTTGCCTGGATTAGTGCAAGGTGCTTCACTTAAATAAGTGTGCACCATATACTAAGCTAGCCTCCTACATTGCTTCAGGAGACAAGGGGCTGCCTGTGATGGCTTAAAACACTAACCCACTAAACCAGTCATGATTAGGGTCTAGGGGTGTGCGGAACTCGCAGAGTTTTACTCCATGGAATTTGCGGAGTTACATGAAACCTCTGCTCGTTCCGTAGAGTTCCGCGAGCGGGAGGAATTCGGCAGGCCGCCCTGCTCTTGTTGATTTTGTTTAGTACCGGGAGCTCGTTCCGCACTGAAAAATCAGCACAAACAGAACCACGCAGCATGCCAGAGTGGCCAAAACTCCGCCAACTCCGCCGGCAAAGCAAAATTTATTGCCCACCTCTATTGCGGACACAGTGTCTAAGAAAAGCACAATAATCTACTTTTTTTTAACTTACGCTTCTACTGCAATAGACATGTCAGTTATTGCTTTGAACAAAACATACCGTTCTTACACTGATTACTCGCAATTGAAGAGGCTTACTCTTAGTTTACTTGCAATGTAAACTTGAGAGGGAAAAAAGATGCAACCACAATACAGAAGAAACACGCATTTGCAATGCAATAGGTCTCGCCTCTACGAGAGTTTGAGCTATTGGCATTGTAAATGGCAATGCCAATAGCTTAAACTCTCACAAATGCGAGACCTATTGCATTGCAAATGCTATTTTTGGAAAAGCGCCCCATGTCGTGCTTTCACGTTAATGGCGGCCACACCCCTTTCTTTAGGTCAGCTCGTCTAAAGAAAGGGGCACGGACGCAATTAAAGTGAAAGCACCAAAAACTGAATAGTAAGAAAAAAAACATGCTGCCGCGTTTAGGCCGCAAACAACCTAAAGGCACAGCCACCACTGTATCAGTGTGCTGTGCTAGAAAAAAAAAATTAAACGTTGGGGGAGAGCGTGTCCTGTCTCCAACAGCAGGCAGGATCAAACCATTTAATCAAATAGTGCTCAGAGGCTGTAATTAAAGCCTACCGAGAAACAACACATGTAACAGGGGGTGTCCTGATGGGAGGTTACAAAATGAGACAAGGTGGTACTATGGAGGGACTACTAAGCCTATTGACCAATGAAAAGCCACAGTTTACAAAGGACAATGACAAAAGCCAATGAAAAATATGGACGGAGAGTGGGTGGAGCTTCAAGTCCATACCTGAATACAGCATGCCTCGCAGAGCAGTGCATGCGCTGCCCAGGCTCAACCAAAAACATAAATCAGAACCATTATCTACGGGTCATCAGTGGGTGTTTAAGGAGAGAATATCCACTGTGAAACTCCACACTCCACAAAAAGGAAAAACACTTATTATGAGAAATTCCTCACAAAAAGGACATCGAAGTTCCGACCGTTCCAACCCTGTCAGAGTAGTAACTGTGCCCCTTGGGTATGGGCAGAGGACTGTGCTTAGCTGCGGAGACAAAGTGGTCCCATTCGGTAATTTACCAGTGACTAGGTGTCAAGGTTCATTGCATATGCTCCACAGAGGATTGCATTTGGCTACAATGAAATTCAATCAATAAGTACCATCACTTTCAGCAAAATGCCCTCTCTTTATCAAATGCCAGGATAGTGAGCTCTATCCAAACACAGAAAAAGGTGAGATGTCTACAACACCAACATGGAAGGATCCAGCTGCAACTGGTCTGCTGTTGGCATGGGTAAGAAAACTGATAATCGATATAAAAGCACTATTAGCGGTTAGGCTAGTCTTAAACAGCTGAGGCCCAAGGGTATCACAATTTACTTTCACATCAAAGCCACAGCTACACTCTTCATTTGTCTTTTGATAGCTTAGGATTGCAGGTAATGCCGCAAATTTAGGTCTAAATTATTGCGTTAGTTGGTCAGCGTGTTTTGTAAGCTTTAGTTTTAGGGTGCACATTTACGCATGATAGAATTTCTCACTGCATATCTGTGTGAGCATGGTACGTGGATACGTATTCTTGAACTTTGGGGTTGGCCCCAGATGACTGAAGTGGCTGGCATAGAGAGGAAGTTAGGGTGGCTGGGAATGTTACCTCAGAGTCAGCACCAAAAACAGTGGACGTAGAGAAAGAATTATGGAGCTCTACCTTGAAACTATGTGCAAGCAGATCAGTCTCAATCATTCAACTTTTCTACAATGGAGCATGGCCATTTTGATCCATGTTGAAATTTGATTGGACTGGTAGGATACTGTGCTGTGCATTTCATGGCAACTATTGGGTGGTGGAGTGTTGACTACACAACAGGCTAGGAAACAGAGTGAGCATTCTGATGCCCAGTAGACAACATAGAAGTTATTCTATTCAACACCATTATATATACATAAGAAGCAAGACCATATGAACATTGCAACTTCAACCATCGAAACTAATAGTTTAGGACACCACCTTCAAATAACTAGTAAACAGTTTAAAATGGAAAAAATAAATGTAAGACATTCTTATTCCATAATAACAGTGTTCTTGGCATTGCTGAAAACTGCACTATGTTCGTGGCACTTATTAAAAACTATTACTGCTGACCGGGAGGCACAACCGAACCTAGAGGGAGGGCGGCTAACCCCCCGTGGGCGGCAGACAAAGGGCAAGGCAGCAGCAGAGTGCGAGAACGCGCCAAAGAAAGGGTCAGCGAATGACCTGGGGAGTTTGGGTTCAAAGGACCCAATCAAGAAAGAAGGGCTTGGTCACAAGCATGGCCAAAAGGCGACCGGGACAATCAGTCCCCAGCTTTGACGCCAGAGGAAATTGATCCCACCCACCCACACCAGAGAATGCGGGCGTTGCAGCCGCAGCAAGCCGAGGGATAAGGAAAACATGAGGTTTAACAATAAATATCTTCATATAAGGATGTAAAAGGGCAATTGCCCAAACAAGGTCCTTTGGATGCCTTACGGCAGGGACTCTTGAGACAAGCGCCCAGACAAGGTCCTTGGGATGCCTCACAGCAGGGATACTTGAGGGCAGACAAAGGAAAAATTGTCAGCGCTGGGCGGACACAGCACTTGCAGCCCAGGCATGGACACAGGGCCACGAACGCCACACATTCGGTAGCAAGTTGAAGCCTCGAAGCTGCAACCCGCTCGACCAGGTGACAGATGTGAGCTGTCACAGCAGTTGAAAGCGATTATGACAACCTTTAAGGGGGATCGTGAATGTAAGGTTGATGCATTGCAGGATTAGGCAAGGTATGGTTATTGATATGGAATAAAGTATAGGATGTACACTGTATAACCTGTCATGAGATGACTTGCGTTGTAATCCAAAATAAGCCAGAAATGAGCATGTTGATGACCAATGCCAGCATGACAAGTGTGTACCAACTTATGATGTGAATAAACTGCGGCCGTTCTAACGCCACAAAGGTCTTGGTGTACATAATTGATGGGAAGGAAGGAACAGCGGGAGGGCCCGTGAGATGCTCGCACAGCTGGGTGGGGTTTGCAATTTGTCCGTTTCCACTCTCTTTTGCACCTGGAGTCTAAGTGCAATCAACAAAAAGGAATCAAGTTCCAAGACACCTGCCACCGGAAAAAGAAACAAAGCACCTGCCAAATACTTTTCCACTTCTCGAGCATCACATGGCGTTTGAAATTCCTGTTCTATCCCGCTGATTATATCCAACTCCCGTTCTCAATTCACAGCTTTGCCGAGATTTACAAAAACCTCTCGTTACCTCAAGGAATCCCTCAACCCACGCCATCCTAAAATACTGCCCCCATTGTTCGTCTTTTAAAACCACCACCTTTATCTGGTCATGCCGATCCAGACCCCGGATACTACCCAAATGCATACATTCACTGCCCTTCAACCTTGGACATGTTACACTGTTAGCACCACCCTCGGAACACTTCAACAAATTCCTGCAGTTATGTTATGTTATGTTAATAACTTTTATAAAGCGCAGCGATTACCCATGGCTGTCCTGGCGCTAGCAAATGCATCCTGAGGCAAAAAACAAGAAGGGAGGAGTTATTCAGAAAAGAGCCAGGTCTTTAGGCCCTTCCTAAAATTTAAGAGATCCGTAGCATCTCTGAGGTAAAAAGGCAGGGCGTTCCAGGCCTTCGCTGCACTAACAGCGAAGCTTCTGCCCCCCAACAAAGCAGTCCTTCTGAGTGGAACCGAAACCAGCTTGGCACCTGTCGAGCGAAGTGCTCTGTTCAGAATGTACCAGTGGAACAGCTGGTTCAGGTAGTCTGGGCCTTTGCCATGAAGGGCTTTGAAGACCATGCATAGGGATTTAAAACGCACTCGATTCCGTATTGGAAGCCAGTGGAGATTCCTTAATCCATTGGAGATGGGTGAGAATTTGGGTGTACCCGTCAGAAGTCTTGCTGCTGCATTTTGCAGCAGCTGTAGTTTGTTCAGACTTTTCTGTTGGATATTCAAATACAAGCTATTACAATAGTCCAGCCTGGATAACACCAAGGCTGTGACCACTGTTTGTCGACTACTCGGGGGTAGGAATGGCATTACCTTCCTCACTGTTCTAAGCACGTAAGTGGTTGAAGATGCTACTGCATTGACCTGAACCCCGAAGGTTAGTTTCTCGTCCACAACTACCCCTAGATTTTTTGCCTTTTTTGAAGGCGTGGGGAGAGAGCCCATCGAGTCTGGCCACCAGCCTGGGGTCCAAAAGCTAGTATCCTTTCCAAATAGAAGGACCTCAGTCTTGCCTGAATTAAGCTTTAGGCAGTTCTCTGCCATCCATTTCCCAACAGATTTCATACATGTTTGGAAACGTTTGTCTATGCCTACATCCTGGCCCGGAAGTAATGACACAACAATTTGGGTATCATCCGCATAGGACGTGAGACCGAACCCGAATGATCTAACAATGGGGGCCAAGGAGGAGACATAGACATTAAAAAGGGTGGGGCTAAGGGAGGATCCCTGTGGGACCCCACAAGGAAGCACAAAGGGTTTTGATTGACAACTACCCAGTGCCACCGTGTGTCTTCTGTCGGACAGGAAGGAACTTATCAGCGCCCAAGCTTTGGATTGAATCCCACACTCCTTTAGACGGTCCATCAAAATACCATGATGGACCGTATCAAAGGCCGCCGACAGGTCTAACAGGATCAGTGCTGCCCTCCCTCCTTGGTCAACGGCTACTCTGATCTCTTCTGTTGCCTTAATAAGAGCGGACTCAGTGCTGTGGCCCCTCTGAACCCATACTGGGAAGGGTCTAATGCTTGTGTTGTTGTTAAAAAGAACTAAGTTGGATATTAAGGACTTTTTCTATCAGTTTAGCTGGTAATGGGATGCGCGAAATCGGGCGGAAATTGTTAGGATCTTTGGAGTCCAGGCTCGGTTTTTTCAGCAGGGGCAGTATGGAGGCCACTTTCCAACAACTGGGAAAGTGCCCCGTTTCACACATTCCCTCAAAAATGGCCGACAGAGACCGAGCAATGGGACCGGGGGCTAGTTGAGCTACTTGTACCGGACAAGGATCATGTGGAGATCCTGATTTGGCGGCCATGAGTAGCTTCTCCAAATTATCCGAAGATACTGGCCTAAAACTATCTAAGGTCTCAGTGGAGGTTTTTTGGGGGTTGAGTTTCTCATTATCCTGGTCCAGCGTGACACTGGTCAAGCCACAGAAGGCTGAGAAGATGGTTTCCACTTTGTTAACAAAAAACTTAGCAACCTCTTCACAAAGATCTTGACTTGCTTCAACTATCGCTGGGCGTGGAGTGGCCAAACTAGAGACCGTTTTAAATAATTCTTTGGTTGCGTTTTTCGCTAGATCTATGCGTGCCACATAGAACTCTTGTTTAGCTTGGTGGATAGATTGTTTGTATTTGAGAAGACTCCTTCTATAAAGTATTTTATCTGATTCTTTATAGTCCTTTCTCCAATTTCGCTCAAGCCGTTTGCAGGTAAGTTTGTAATTTTTCAGAGCTTCAGTATACCATGGGGCTGATGGGTGTAGTCTTCTTGGGAGGACAGATTTTTTTGGAGCTAATTTGTCACACGCCTTCTCAAGCCATTTTGTATAAGTCATGGCGGCTTCTTCCACACTATCCGGCATCTGATTATCCATGGCAGTAAGAAGCTCTTGTAGAGCCGTAGCTTCAATATTCTTCCAAGCCCTGGTAGTTATTCGACCTCTTAGATGAGCGCCATTTGTAGGTCGGATGTTGAATGATAGCTCAAATCGGGCAGCTGCATGATCTGACCATACAAGAGGCCTATAAACTGTAGGCCTGGGTGGTTGGAGAATATACCATCCAAGGTATGTCCTGCCAGATGAGTAGGGCCAAGAACCTGTTGCTTCAAATCTACATTGTTCATAGTGACCACAGTGATAACAGTGTCCTTGTATCAAGGTCTGTTAAGCTCTCAAGATAAAAGTTAAAATCTCCCAGGATTGTGTAGGCCTCTGTGCAAATGCCTTCTTCTAGGATGTTGCTTAATGAGGCTAGAAAGGTATTCCTAGCTCCCGGTGGTCTATATAGAAGAATACCTTTAAAGGAATGATGGTTGGAGAGCTTAAGGTTGAAGGATATGGCCTCACATGAATCCGATGGGACCGACTGAAAAGTCGCCCTGATATCCCTGTGATAAATCACGGCCACTCCCCCTTCCTGTGTAATCTGTTTCGTGTATAGCATAGAAACTCTGGTGGAGTGGCATTTAATATGTCCGGACCAGAGGAGTCATCCATCCAAGTCTCCGTGATAAAGGCCAGCTTCATATCCCATTCTTCAATGAGCCTTGCGCATTCTATGCTGTGCTTAACTAACGATCTCGCATTGAGCAACAAGCATTTGATTATTTGGGTGTTATCCCCACCTGATCCGGCTCCTTGGTCATTCCAAGAGGCCACAGGCAGGTCCAAGAGTTTGGGAAGTGAGGTTGTGCAATAGGGACATACCAGTGTTCGTGGTGTGGGTAGGGAGTCACAAGAAAGGCAGATGCAGTTATGTGCCCTGTCTGCCCCTTTTAGTTCTAACAGCATTTTTGTGGTATAAGTAATCGGAAGGGGCTTTTCTGACCCCCCACTACCAGCGGTCCTGGCCCTGAGCCCTTTCCGGGCGCAGACGGGCTTGCCTTAGGCGCGCTCGCACCTGCATCGGTTTTAATCTCCTGGTCAGGGAAATAGGCTGGTCCGCTGACCTGTCTACCCCTAAGATGGCGGCCCCGCCTGACTCCACCGAGCAAGCTTGAATAAGCCCCAACCCCGCCTCAGCAGCCCAGAAATCACCACACAGGTGGTACAGGTACCAGTGGTTAAAAACCCAAATTCAGTGCAATACAGTGTTGTTAAAAAGATTTAAACGATAAAAACAATTGTTCCAGTACGATTTAGGACATGTGCAAAATACAATTTAGAGAACAGCAATTCACCACTACCTCCAGGCTCAAGCCTCAGTCATCTTACATGCCACATCCTAGGTCGCCATGTCTGCTAAACTACTGTACAAGAAGGATTTCACCTAGCCCCCATCTCTGGAAGGTCACCACTAAAGGTGCACCAAATTACTGCAAAAGGAACAGCAGGGGACCAAATACAAAATATAAAAAATAATAGCCTATGCTCCCTGTACCAGAAGCACACAGGTGCATCCCAAGATATGAATGCTATTCATCTGACGTTCTTCAAACCTTGTGGTGCTGTGTGTGCTGCAACGGTTATGTGCCTTGAGACTGATTTACACTGCCTCTGCCCATACAGACCTTATTGGGTGTATGAGTGACGCTTGTACTGCAGCCGGCTGTGTGTCAAGTGAGAGAGAGAAGAGGGAGAAGACAAAGGCTCCCTCTTGACAAAGGCTCAACGCCGAAACGCGTAGACGCTTGTAACGATATTGTTTCTGATGGAATAAATTTCACATCTTGATTTGAAGCCCCATCGAGTGCCGTTTCTCTTTTCTCTGGATTCGTTTGAGAAGAGGAGTTCTTTACTATATATATGTGTATACTGAGGAAGGCGGAAGCTGAAACGTTGTAGTGGAAATATATTTTTGTTCTTTGGTGAATCTATCTGTTTGAGTCACTTCTTTCTTGTATATATATATATATATATATATATATATATATATATATTCACTGGAAAAAACAGAGGTTTCAGGGATGTTATAGTTAGGAATTAGCATTTAAAAACCTTAGAAATTCACTGAAAAAAACGGAGATTTCAGGGACGTTATAGTTAGGCTGACATTCCACTCATACAAAAACAGAGAAATTCGGCCATTATAGTTAGCTGAGCTACCTATAACTCATGCCCCCGCAATGCACTGCTGATGATGTCACATATTACATCACTCATGACATGGGCAGTGACATCACTGATGACATCACTGATGACATCTCAAATGACATTACTGATGACATCATCCAGTGACTGAGTGTTTCTAAAAAGTTTAAGAATGTTATATATATATATATATACGCCAAGGTGTATTGAAGAATGAGTGGGTATATGAGTGTCTGAATGGATGATTTAGTGGGTGCGTGACTGACTGTATAAGTGAGTGATTAAAAGTGTCTTAGTGAATGCATGGGTAACTGACTAATCTGTGTGACTGTCTGTATCAGTCTATCAGTTGGTGTGTTAGTGGCTGCATGGGTTGGTGAGTAGCTACATAAGTGTCTATATGGGTTACTGATTGGTTGTCTGATTACCTGTATGGGTGCCTGACTGTCTGTAGGGGTGGGTGGGGGGTGTGACTCCCTGCATGGATGTGTGAGTGGGTGATTCACTTGGTGTAAGGGTTCATGAGTGCATCTGCAAGGGGCTGTATGGGTGAGTGAGTGCACGTATGGCTGTGTTGGTGAGTGAATGGATGTCTCAGTGGTATATGTGTAACTACATATGTGAAAGGCACTATATGTGAGTGTTGGAGTATATAAGTGACTGTATGTGAGAGTGAGTGATTGTGAGAGTGGCTGTATGGATGAGTGTGTGCTTGTGTCAGTGATTGTATAAGAGAGTAAGTATGTGTTAGTATCTGTATGAATAAGTGAGGTGGTGTGTGTGTATAACTGTATAGGTGAGGAAATGGCAGTGTGATTGATTCTTTGGGTGACTGACTAGGTGTGTGAGTAACTCTATGGGTGAGTGGCGGTATGTGAGTGTCTATATGGGTGTATGACTGCATACATTAGTGGCTGTATTGATGAGTGACTGCGTGTATGAGTGACTGTATGGGTGAGAGACTGGATGTGTGTGTAGACCTATGAATCAGTGAGTGGGTATGTACTAACTGGTATTGGTGTGTCTATGGTTTCGAGAATGGCAGTCTGTATTTTACAGTGGCTGTATCAAAGGTTATATTAGGGTGTGAAGGGGTGCATCAGATATTACATGGGTGATGACATACATGTAAAGTCTTTTCTTAGCCTGCAGTTTTAGATACAGACTTTTCCAAAGAATCCAATCTAGCCTGTAGTTTCTCTGTGAGAAGAATAGTCACTCCCTAGTGTTCAATATTATCAATAGCTTCAATTTCCACTATTTGTTGTTTTTCCAGTTTCAAAAGTTCTTGATTAAATGTAGAACACTCTTGCAGTGTAGGCATTAGGCAAACTATAGACTGCTTTTCTCCAAGCATGTTGTACATTACTTCAGCTGCTGTGTTTCCAGTTATAAACAAGTTCCTTAATAGCCGACTTTCTAAAACTTGTTTACCATGTTTCCTCAAGACACCAATTCTTGTCTTGCAGAATATTTCCATAATCTTCATCTCTTGCTTGTTGCATATTCTTAATAAGCTCTTTATATTCAAAATGTGACCAGAATGTTCACATTTCCAATACTTCCCAAAGATTTCCTAGTGTCTTCATGGACAAGGGTTTTAAAAACAGGTTGTCCATTTACATGAGTTAGTTGTAGTAGATCTCTGACTACAATTAAATGTTTTCCTCCAAACAGAACATCTTAATCTGTTTTTAAAATCTGTTGCATTCTCAAGTGTACAAAGGTGAGCATTAAGTTTAAGACCATGCTCACCTCATCAATGATTAATAGTTTCATTTTCTTCAGTACTCTTGACACTTCATAACAAGCTTCTCCAGATAGCTTCTGATATTCCAATGTATTATCATGTTCAACTGGTAGCATAAGTAATCTATGTAAAGTAATCCCTTTAATGTTGTGTGCTGCTAATCCAGTTGGAGCTGTTACAGCACAAGATAAATGTGATTCTGTAGTTTTCTGTAGATAACTGGTCAAAACTTTAATTAAGAAACTTTTTCCTGTTCCAGCTTGACCACTGATGTACATTAGAATAGGTTTAAATGATGAACATTGGCATTCTTTTTTTCCATGCAGCAAACCATGTTCTACCTGTTGTGTCACTTGTAGATATATTTCTTTTTGTTCAATATTTAGTTGTTCTTCTAACTTTTCCAATGGAATAATATCCTGTTGTGCTTGTTGCATTGCAGTTTCTACTTCATTCATGGCTATTGCTGCTTCATTTTCAATAATTGGTTGTCCCAGTGGATCTTGACTTTGTGGACCAGAACTTTGACTATCTTGAGAACTGTCTCTAGCTATTTCAGCTCCAATAGTACTTTCTTGTTCAATCTCATCATTTAACATTTGTAGATATGTAGGAAAAATTGTGCATTGAATGCTATCTTTACTTGCATTAAAAGAATTTTCATAGCAGTCGAAATCTCCAAGTAATTCTATTTCACTACACCATAGCTTGAACAGTTGCAGAAGTGCTAAATAAAAAAATTCCCTCTTATCTGGAGTTTTGCAACTGAGTTTTCTGTGGTTAATAAGATTTCCTTTGGCATGTTTTACTAAACATCCATCACATCCAATTACTGCATATTTTTCTTCTTTTATATTTTCTGTAACTTTTCTTTTAAAGCTGTAATGTTGAAGTATTTCATACAGACATAGGTTTTCAGGATGTGGACTCCTTTTGGGATAGTATGTATCCAACATATTAGTTTTAAGAATATCTGTACTTTTTGGTTCATTCAGTGCTAAGTATTCGATTTCTTTTAATGTTTTTAAAACGCTATTTCGTGTGGAGGCAAGACCTAAACTTACCCAAATGATTCCTCTTGACTTTGAATATAAACTAGCAGAGCTCAAGCGATTCGAACATTCATAGGATCCAATCTCTCGATGGGAAAGCATTTTCAAACTAAAGCTGTACAATTTCTTGCTAAGACTCTTCTCTTGTGAAATTTCTTCCCACATTTCTTTCATCTCTGTCTCTTCAGATTTGGTTATATATGAAGTAACATAGCGAACAACAGCAATTGAATTATCTGCAACATATTGAATATCCATGTTTGCATTCCACATTTTCAAAATCACTGGATTGTAGTCATTAAAATACTTTGAATCTTCGGTTCTTTTTAAGTTGTATGTATTCTTCGGAGGTTTCTGAGTTATTGTATGCCTTACTGCTGACATAAAACTATTTATTCTTCCTTTAGAAATTATTGGACGTGGGACTCCAAAACAACATTTTGTATAAAATTTCCCTTTAGACTTGTATTTTCGTTGACAACATTTTCCACATTGATGACTTTGAAACCGTAAAACTTGTTGTCTCAAGCTTTTTTCTCCTCCTTCTCTTGGAATGGCACAGGTAACATACTGTTCGATGAAAGACAAAACACTTTCATCAGTATCAGTTCCAAATTTTGGAGCATTCTTTATCCATAATAGCATTGTGTATATGAGGAGCACCTATGGCTTGGTACTCTTTTCGCCAAAAGAAATCAGTAACATCTCCAAGAGGAGGAATATTTTTATTGCAGATAAATGACATCATACTTTGAAACCTATGGTTAAAATACCTGCACACATTTACAGGATTCAAGGAACAGAGTTCTCCAGGTGTCTACAATTCAATATTTTGTACATTTGAATTTGCTTCTTGTAGAAATTCAAGTAAATCTTCCCATGCATATTCAGCACAGCTAAGTGTAACAAACCATGTAGGTGTACTTAAGTTTCTTAACATACATTTAAGTTCACCGTGACAATGAAACCAATATTCATTGGTACCACGTTGACATGCCATCAAATTAATTAACTGTGATTCTAAATTTTTATCTCTTTGTTGAACTTTGTCCATGAACTCTTTTGCAGAAACATGTGGAAGATGAACTCCTGTTTTTAATATGTGGTTCACTGCATATGAAAGTGCAGACAAATCACTTTCTAACAGAAGATGGAATATATATGGAATGCACTGTCGAAATCTTGGATCTGGAGAATACAATCTTGTCAAGTGGTATTCTGAAGCTGCAATCCATACAGCTCTCTCATCAAATCGTCCACCTTCTCCAGTGGGGAATAACTGTGGAAAACAATGAGCTTCTAAACTTTTTTCCCATACAATCATGGGAGTTCCCTTGGCTTCCTTCATTTGAAATAATTCAATACTGTTTCCTATCACTTCTTTTGAATGTAGAGGATGTATAGTATAATGTTCATAAATCTTTTCACTCCTAGACTTATCCACTTGTTCATTTGGCCACTTGAAATTTCTGTTTCATCTTCTAAGCATATTACCTGTTCATCAACATTTACATTCTTATAATAAATATTATTCTGTACCAGTTATAATGTAGCCTTTTGAAGATTATTAACATCTACAAACTCTTGCCATATTTTTCGACTCTTTGTTGGTACAACATTAATTAGAATACCTTCTGGCTCATTTTCCACCCTGTCTACACCAACAGTTTTTTCTTTTTTTTTTTTACTTCTATTTATCAATTTAGATGAACGTTACATACATTGAAATTCCATAAGATCAAGGCATTCATACCAAAATGACATTTCCGTGCATGCACCAAATACAAAGATCATTCGAATATGTATATTTCCTTTTTATGTCCTCCCATCTGCCCAAGGTACCACTATAATACATTTCTCCTGGCAATTTGACATTCCTCACCTATAAAAACGTTCCTTATCTGGTATTAGAGGTTGAGTTAGGTGTGCCACCCTTTTCCCACCTTCCTCCTTTGCGCATTTCGGTTAGGGGTCAATCTCCCATATATCCACTGCTGTATTATTAACTGTTTTTTTGCGCCCCGTGTGATATACGACCTCTGCCTACTGTAAGCCATCTGTGCCCCCACCCTGATCATTATCACTTCCCACCTTCGTTAGTTTCTTCAGCTGGGTATGCCGTTAAATATGTCTTAAGAGTTTCCCATATGTCTCTGGGGCGCGATGTGATTGGGAGTAATTCCTCATATGTTAGCAATTATTCTTGACAATATACTAAATCTTTTATCCATTCCTTGAATTTAGGGGCCCTCCCCCTTCCCCATCTACATGCCAGTCTATGCTTAGCCATTAAAAAGGCAATTGAAGTGTATTTTTGATACTTTATGTCTACTTGTTCAGTGTATCCCAGTAGCGCCAGTGCTGGAGATGGCGCTATCTTCTGCGATGTCATTTGTTCCATTGCTTCGAAAACTTGTCGCCAATATTCACTAATACTATTACAATTCCAGGCCAGGTGTAAGAAATCTGCGCCTTTCGCCCCACACCTGTCACATCTATCGCTGTCCCTCAACTTATACTTATACATTTTAGCAGGCGTATAGTATATACAGTGCAAGAAATTAAAATGAATGATACGTAGCCGGCTGCTAGCAGAGACCTGTTCAGTTTGTGTACAGCAATAGGTCCATTGTCGATCTGTCAATGCGTATCCCAAATCCTTGTCCCACTGTTCCCTTGCTGGGCACTGATCAATAGCCTGTTCACTATGCACCTTATGATACAGCATAGAAACCGCATGCGCCGACGTTTCGGATTGTAGCACCATCTGTAGTGAAGACAGTGTCGGTGGCTCTGCCGGGTATGCTGGTGGGTTTTCTTTAATACCTTGCCTCAAGCGTACGTACAGAAAAATGTCCATTGGTGTGGGTGTTGTGTTATTAAAAAATTGATCTAATGTACGACATTACCCGTCCTGGAATAAATCTCCCCAGCATGTTATGCCTGTCTTTTCCATGACTTTTTAAAAAGCATTTTCTTGAATAACTTGAATGCGAGGGTGATACACCAATGGGAATAGAGGAGAATATATTCCTGCTACGTGTAATATTGCAGCAATGCGCTGCCAAGCATTAATCGTGCATGTGACTGTCATAGTGTCTTTCTCACAGGCTTTAGAAGTGCTAAGTACCATACCTGCCAACAGGACTGGATCTGCCAACCACTGTTCCACTGCCACTTGTGGCATATACCTGGAGGGGTGAAACCAATAGTGTGCATAGTGGGCTTGGGCACATTGATAATACAATTCAAAATTAGGCACATCAAATCCGCCCTGGGAATAAGGTCTGGTGACTATGTCCCACTTTAATCTTGGCTGCTTTCCTCCCCAAGTCAGTCTTATCAGTTCTGTACGTAATGCTGTGAAAAAGTGTCTACCAGGATGGTATGGTATGTTCATGAATAAATATAATAATTGGGGCAGCACCACCATTTTAATCAAAGATATTCTTCCCTTAAGGGAGATGGGCAACGATATCCAGCGCGTGACACACCCTGTAATATGTTCCAGGGCTCTACCGTAGTTAAGACGCATCAATTCAGGGAGATCAGATGTAACATGTATTCCTAAATATTTTACTTCAGAGCTACACCACTCTATCGGGAAGTCCACAGGGAAGGGTGTCATGGCCATGGTAAGCAGGAATATTTGCGACTTCCCCCAATTGATGTGAATCCCGGAAAGCTCCCCAAATCTAATGAACTCCCGCAGAATTGGGTTTAAGTTCTGCTGCGGGTCTCTGAGATATAGGGTGATGTCATCCGCGTACAGAGACACTAGAATCTGTCGTAGCTGGCATCTTAGGGCTTTATCCTGGTGGTGTTGACGCAGCTTGGCAGTGAGCGGTTCTATTGCTAACGCAAAAAGTAGGGAGGACAGCGGGCAGCCTTGTCTTGTGCCTCTTGTGATATAAAAATGGGATGACCGCTGTCCATTTAACAAAACTCTAGCTGAAGGGGAACGATACAACAGACCTATCCATGCTAAAAATCCCATGGGTAGTCCCATAAATTGTAATATCCCCACAGGTAGTCCCATTCTACCGAATCAAAGGCTTTCGTGGCATCTAAAAAGACCGCCACGAGTGCCAGGTTAGGATCTACATTTTTCAGAATTGAAAATAGCGTTCGTAAATTATGGGACGTCCAGGAATGAACCCGGCCTGATCAGGCAACACTAATTTCTCCATTAACAGGCATAATCTGTTAGATAGTATTCTAGCAAGGATTTTTGCATTGTTATTAATGAGGGACAACGGTCTGTACGAATCACATTGATCCGCAGGCTTCCCAGGTTTGGGAGCGATATTATAAGTGCTTCCCTCATTGAGCGAGGCAGAATGCCGGTTTTCCGGGCCTCTTAATAAACCTTATTCAATATAGGTAGAAGCTGATTGATATATGTTTTGTAGAAGTCTATCGGTAAGCCATCTAGGCCCAGTGCCTTCCCTGACTTCATTTGCATTATTGCAGCCCGGATTTCGTCTTCTTCAAAGGGGGCCTCTAGGAACTCTCTCTGTGAGTTTCCCAGCCATCCTAGCGCTACATCCTCGAGATAGCTAGCCAGATCTAACGGCTGTTGTCGGCCAGTACTGTATAAAGTGGCATAATGTGTAGTGAATGTCTTAAGTATATCCGCGTTATCTCTGTATCTGGCTCCCTTATTGTCTGTTATTTCCAGCACGTAACTGGAAAAGCGAGGTTTACGGATTTCCGCCGCTAGGGCTTTACCCGGTCACTCCCCTTCGCCAAATTGGCGTGCCACAAAGTATTTACCCCTGAAGCGAACCTCTCTGTCTGCGGTGTCTTTATATTCTGATAATTTCTCTCTAAATTCTTTTTGAAGTGCCCCGTCTGTGTCAGCTCTCATCGCCCCCTCTAGACTTTTCAATTCCCCTTCTAGTTTCTGTAGGGTTTGGCGTATATCTCGAAGGACCCCCGAGCTTTTGGCAATTGATCCAGCGCTATCAATAACATTTCTTCTCCTAGATGCTTTGGACGTCCAGGTACAAATATCCCTCTTAAACACAACTATATCCATATGACGGTGGGGCCCATAACACCGCATATACATTCACTCTCTCATATATTCCCTGGATTTCATCCGTCCTTACCTAGGAGAAAACAGTTAAATGACTTGCTGGAAGGAGACGGGATACCTTTTTATTAAAACGACATAATACTTCTCAAGCTCTAAGGTATTCCGCTCATTGGTCGATGGACCAACTAGTAGGAATCAGTTGATGGTGATTAAGACCAACTCAATCACTATAAACCTTTAAACATTTACATTTATCATTGAGCTAAAGAACCACTGACTCATTGTTTTAAAGATAATAAAGTTTATATAAATTTTAGAAGCATGAATAAGTTTCAGATTTATTATTCAGGTTATTACATTTAGCATCATTTTAAGAATAAATTGAAATTGCAATGCATACCTATTAGATGGAAAAATAAAGTTCGTCACCGCAAGAACTCAGATCACAGCATGGAACTCCCGAAAGATCTATCTATCTATCCTGGAAAACAGGCCTTCTCGTTCCTTTCCCTTTAGTATCTTACGAATAAAAGTCTAATAATTTTAAATGGAAAAATCTATTGAAAGCAAAAAGGTTTTCAAATAGCAGCGTCTCACGCTCAATCAAAAATATAAAATATCAGCAGCAGCATCAGCTCATCAGCCATCAGCAGCAGTAAAAACCAAAAGGGAACAGCAGCAGCAGCATCACCAATAACATCAACCGCATTCCACCCCCCTCCCTAAGAGTAGGTCTTCTTATACCCTAATACTAGCTTACTAAGTGAAAATGTTACATCTTTGTGGGCGAGAGTCTCTCTAATTGGTCACTTTGGGTCAGTATACATCTCATTATGAATATCCTTGTTCCAATCAGTTCTTTGTGGAAAGTTCATACTTCTGTCGTTTCTCACGGGTTCATGACATTACCCATCAGTTCATAGCTTTCAAACTGTATCCTTTTCTGATACTTTTAAGTTGAACAGTTCTTTGTCCATTCACTTATTCACTGCGACTTCTCACGCTTTTCGCTGTCCTTCTTTGGCACACGTTTATATGATAAGGTCACCACAGCCTTGACTACGCTTCCATCCTAGGCTTTGGAACGATCACATGATCCCTCTTGTTCACGGCCTTTCTTTCTTTCGTAACCCCTTTCGCGCCTGCGTACGCTAGCTCATGGCGGCCATTTTATATCGCGGCTCAACAGGCCTAAGCGCACTATTATAAAGATAAACAAAACATAGTTAAGAATAAAGAATATAGGCCTTTTCGTTTTCCCTCCCGTCATTCTACGTAGCCCAATTAGGTATTACCTAGCAAAAGCGACATATAAAGCTATTCCTTACTTACCAACGCTTCTTTTTGCCACTACACAGTTTATTTCCAAGCACAAATCATGCATTTATTATTCTAGTTAGTACGCAATTATCAGACTTATGTTATCCATGTTGACAATTGTAAGTAAATTAGTTTGCACAAAAATAGCGTGTTACCTTTAACCCTTTACATGTAACATACATGGTTGGTTATTTACTAAGACGAACTTGTGTGTTAATTATTTAATGTAAATATTAGGAGGTTAAAAAAATTTCATTTACCCTGCTCCATCACAATGCAGAGGGCACAAATTGTGACCTTAAAGGCCTCCCAGACTGTCTCCATTTGCGCAACTGATCCCACATTCCGCTGGAAGAAATCTGCAATTTCTTGTCCTAGTTCTGTCTGAAATACAATATCTAACAACGTAATCGGCATCAGCCTCCAGCTTCTATGAGACATTCCCAATGCCTGTGAGGTTAACATCAGTCGCACCGGGGAGTGGTCTGAGTATGTTCTCGATAAGTGTTCCACCGAGTCTATCCATGGCCCCATACCTCTAGTCATCACCCAGTAATCCAGCCTAGCCCAGGTTGCATACATAGCGGTAAAGTGTGTGCCTTCCTGTTTCCCAGGGTGTACATGTCTCCATGCATCAATAAGTCCATTGTCCGATATTATGGCATGCAATACTTTGTGTGTTTTGGTATAATGATGCGGGAATGGATCAGATCTATCTTTCTCCGGGTTCAATGTGGTGTTAAGGTCTCCTCCTCATAGTATGTGCGTAGATCCTATTTCAAGGATTTTGCCCCATAGCGTAGCATAGAATTATGGGTCGTCCACATTTGGACCATAGCAGCATACCAGCGTGGTAGATTCAGAGCCCAGTCTACCCCACATAATGCAATACCGTCCTAACTGGTCGTGTGTTATACCACATGGGGTGTGAGGAGTGTTTTTCTTTATTAGGATCTCTGTCCCTCTCGAATAAGTTGAGTAAGAGGAGAATGCCCTATGCTCTGCCCATTTGTGAGCAAAAGATGGCTGTTTTCAGGGATCTAAATGGGTTTCCTGGAGCATCGCTATTTGGATCTGATGCCGATCCAGGTACGCTAGGACTTGTCTGCGTTTTCTTGGGTCTCCCAGCCCTCTAACATTCCATGTCAACAGATGTATTTTTTGCATCACATTACCCTGGGCCACATGTCATGCGTTGCCAAATTGCACTAATTATTCGATATCTCATGCTTCTACTCTTCTCTTGTGCATGCATCGTCAAAAGCAAGGATATTACATAATGCCTTCTCTCTTGTCTAACTAACATACCCCTTCCCTCCCCCCCCCCACTTCAGCAACCCAAACTCGCTGGTAAGTCGTCTCCTCCCCCCTCCCAAAATTACCCAAACAGCCCAACAATGCTTTATTTTAACCCACATTAGGGGGATCGCCCTTGGGGGTTCTCTAGGGGGCTCACACGTTTCTTCCCTTCCCCTCCAACTGGTGGAACATTTGGGGATCTCTCTTAAGGGAGAGGGGAAGGGGTGCCCGGTACAGTTAGTCACTCAGTCCCAGTTATGCACTTATCTGTTCTGTGTATCTTGTCCTGATGTCTTCAGGTCTCTTTCCCTCCACTCTCCTCACATTTCGGTTGAGTCCTATAGTTAACAGTTCTTTGGGGTTGTAGGGAGGAAGCGATATCGATCTCCAAAGTTTATATCCAATTGCCCATTGTCCGCAGTCATTCCGCTGTTGGTGACGAGGGCCTCGAGGTCTATTCCTGAGTAGTACGAAGCATGTCCCGCAGTTTGACCCATTTCAAAAAGTCTTCCACTTGTTGTACATGAATGAAATATATTGTCTGCCTTGATTTGTGACTCGTAGGCGTGATGGGTACATCAACACATAGTCTATCTGTGCCTGTCGCAGTTTGCGTTTAACTGGGATAAATTTACGCCGTGCCTCTTGTACTGTGGCTGTGAAGAATCGGGGTATATTGTGAACTCATTCCCCTCAAAGGAAAGTTGCTTTTTTTCCCTCGCCATTCTCAAAGCTATGTTGCGATCGCGGTAGTTAAGTAACCTAGCTATAATCGGGTGAGGTGGACTTCCTGGAGGTGGCTTAGGGCCCAAGGAACGGTGTGCTCTTTCTACTATTAATTGAGAGGAGAAGGATTCAGCTCCAATACCCCACATAGCAGTCGTTCAACAAAGTCTTCCATACGACCTGTCTGAGTACTTTCCGGAATTCCAATAATGCATATATTATTCCGTCTACTGCGTGCTTCCAAATCTTCGTTTTTTCAGCTATGACCTTAAGTAATTTATCCATCTGCGCCACTTCTTTCTGTAGCGTTGTCGCGTTGTCTTCTGCGTCCGAAATTCGCCTTTCAGTTTCTTTGATGCGATCATTGTGCTTGTCCAGTTTGTGGGCTATGGCATCTATTCTGTTGTTCATAGAATCCATTTTGCTCTCGATAGAACCTCCGGTTCTCTCATATACCTGCTCACGCGTCCTCCGTTATTGTCAACGGAGGGCCACTACGTAGCATATCTTCCGCCGTAGATGCCTGGCTGTGGTCCTAGGCAGTTAGGTAGGCATCGACTCTTACCACTCCTCCGTTTCAGGCCAGAATGATCGTACTGAGGGGGGGAGAACGTACTGTCCAACTGCCCTCCTCAAAGGATAAGAGGGGCCACCCCAGGTCTCCCTCCGCTCTGCCCTTCACGCTGGGAAGCCAGTCGCTGCTGTGCGGCCCTCACTCCCTCCGCATCGCATGAATAAGGGATCAGCTTATTTAGCTGGACAGCCTCGCCTGAGTGCTTCAATCTCTGACCCGAAATTCAATGGGCACCGGAATATTTAGGGGCGAGGTGTGTATCACCAGTTTTCTACTCTGACCCTTCTCGATTGTCAGGAAGGGGGGAGGACTCCGCAATCTCTCAGCCGCACAGTCCTGCTATAACCGCCGGCGCTCAGAGAGTTCCGCGATGCGGCCTTCAAGCCACGTGTGTGCTGCGGTAGTCTAGTAACAGCTTACGCCGCTTTCAGTTCCGGCAAGGCGTAGCTGCGAGCTGGGCCCTCTGCTTAAGGGCGGATTTCCCCCACCTTCGGGCCTCTCTCTTTCTCTCGGGAGTCGGCCTCCTGGGAGGACTGTTATTCCGCAATCGAATCTCTCCCAATTCTGGGCTACACATCCATCTGGGCCGGATAATTGAGCGGATTTCGTGTCCGGGTGGCAGGAGCCTCACAGCAGTGCGGCCATATTGCCCGTGCGCCACCAAGCGCCCCCTGTCTACACCAATAGTTTCAATATTTTTCTTAAAATCTAAAGGTAAGTACACACCTCTTCCTTTTAGACCTCTTTATAAATCTGTTGGTGGCAGCTTACCTGTTTTAGGCTCCATATGAACTATAGCCTGAAATGGGTGCACAGATTGAATGAGAATGGACTCATATGCATTCAAATCTGCCAGTTCTGGAGGAATAGCTACCAACTCTAAGTTGTTGTGTACTGCCCTAGCTGCCACTTTATTCTCTTCTAATTTGTTGTAACAATATTTACAAATAACTTGATCAGTAGCCAACTGAAACCTACCTTCTACCAACAAATAAACACCAAATTGCTGCCACTTATCATCGTTTTCCTTTACACTTTTTAAATATAAATCTACATTCCTAGTTTGACTTCTATAATGAGTACATTGACAACAAATACAAACATAGTTTGGTTTTTCACATGTAACTGTCTTAAACGTTGTAATTTCTTCTGCAACGTCTTCAATACTAGTGTCTTTCCCATGTTCTTCAACACCTACACTTATCAAGCTCTCACTTTCTCCACACTCCTCTTGTGAACCAAAAAACGACACTGTATATCATCACAAACTTTTTGTACATCTGAAACTGAACCCTGCAAAAGAGCTGTGTTCATTTCACTTAAACATAAGGCAGGAGTTTTTACATAGTAAACTCTCCTTACTAACTTCCGCATTTCTGAGTGGTGTACTGCTAACATTCTTAAATGATGAAAAGTACTTTTACACACTTTTCTTGAAAGATAAGCCAGAGAATGACCCTGCAACTTACTATATTTTCCTATTTTACATGGATCTAGTCCTTGTAACATCTTTATCCTCTTTTTAAGACTTTTTTTTGCATACTCTCGTAAAAAAAATTGTAATATGTCAATAGATTCCTGTTGAATACTGCACATACTGCTACAATCCCACTTAAATACAGGACCTTGTGTACGCTTCCCTTGAACTTCTTCAGCTATTACTTCTTCCACACTCCTAACACCATTCTTTCTCAATGAATGGGACAACCATCTTTCATCTCAAATCATCGAGCACTAGTATCAACTGCATGCATTAATGTGTTTTGTTGAAAATAGCTTTCTTCATTAAAGAAAGGCTCAGTAGTGGAAGTGTGCTTCCATTGATGAGTAAAAGTTTGACAAAAGTTACTTCTATTAACTAGTCTTTTTCTTTTGCTTTTCTCCTTCATAAACACCATTGTTTTATCCAATGTTCTCATTCTCTTCAATATTAATATAAATAATTTTTGTTTCAATTCAAAAGCAATATCTACTACACTTTCAATTTCTTGTTTCTTCTTATATGCTGCTAATCTTCTTTTATACTTCTTGCAATGTTTTAATACATTTTGAATTACTCTACTTCGAAACATTAATATATGAATGTGTTTAAATTGCTTTTCTCTTGTTTTACCACGTGTTGTTTTTCCAAAAACTGTTTTTTTAGCAGGATTTGTCTTCTTCTCCTTCTACTTTGCTGTAAAACTTTCCTTTTTTTCTTTCATTTTTACTCTGTTTCTTTAATGTCTCTGCAACTGTCTTAAAAAAGTGTTTAGTGCTCTTACCAGAACAGACTTTATCCTTGGTAACATTTTTCTTTTTTTCTAATACACTCTTCTTACTTTTGTTTAAGTAGATCTGTTTTTTTTGTTGTCTTCTCTTTTTATGTTTTCTTGCCATCTTCAATTTGTGATCCAAACAAAATAATTTTCTAAAAAACAAAGCACAGTTTCAATAATTTGTTACATGAATTAATAATTTTAAATTAATTAATATTCATATTAACTAGTAAACAATTACTTACAATTACATTGCTGTTCTCTTTATTACAAATAAAAAAACACAACTATAGAAACAAGCAAGAGAACTCCAGAAAGAGGAAAAAAAGGTGCTAAAGAGAAAGGAAGGGAGGGAAAGAAAGAAAAAAATTAAAAACACCAATAAGAAATACACAAAGAAGAACACAGCAACTAAAAGACATACAGAAAGAGGCAACACACGTGCACAAAGAGACAATAAGAGATGCACAATTAAACAACAGAGGTGCACAAAAATGCAAGAGAAGTGCACAAAGAGACAAGCCAGATGCAGAAACAGGAAAGAAAAGTGCAAAACAGGGAACACGGGTGCACAAAAAGGCAAGAGGGGTGCAAAAAGAAGGAAGACAGCTGCAGAAAAAGGAAACAGAGATGCTCAAAGAGGCAAGAGAACTGCAGAAAGAGAGAAAAGGGATGCAGAAACAGACATCATGCGTACAAAAAGAGAAAATATGAGTGCCAAAAGAAGCAAGAAAGATGTAGAAAGAGAACAGAAGTGCAGAAAGAAGCAACAGACGTACACAAAGAGGCAAGAGAACTGCATAAAGAATGAAGAGATGCACAAAAAGGAAAGTGACGTGCATAAAGACGGAAGACAAGTGCAGAAACATGTAACAAAGGTGTACAAACAGGCAAAAGAGCTGCAGAAAGGGGAAAGAGGGCTGCAGAAAGAAGGAAAAGAGGTGCAGAAAGAAACAAGAGAATTACACAAAGAAGCAAGAGGGGTGCAAAAACAGACAAGAAGGATGCACAAAGGATGAAGAGAAGTCAGAAAGAAGCAAGAGAACTCCACAAATTCAAAACAGCAATCTTTGCAATGTTACTCTTCTAACTCTCACCATATTGTTGAAAACATACATGCATGCGTCTCTACCTTTTAGCAGACGCATCATACAAATAGTAGTATACCTGTACTACACACTTGTAGGATCTTCAGATGCATAGCACATATGAGAATACGTTTGCAAGTAGACACATACCTAAGTCACAAAAGACCATGCATACCTTTAAACTTGACAAACTGCACTTCCCATTCCAAGAAAACACCTAAAATTATACGGCATACTCCAATGATACCTTTCCACACACTCATACAAAATAGCCTAATGACTAATCCCTCTCCCAGCATGTCTTAAACCTGACTTTTATCTTGCAGCTTCACTATTCAGCGACTACTCAGAGTGTTGGTCCTAGTCAAATATAAACAAAAAAATTTCACATGTCTCTGTTATAAGTTTCTTCATATTCCTCAAAGCATGCATGCATGTCTCTGTACCTTTTCCTAGTGGTATCATATAGAAAAGAGACATAATTATAGATGTGTACCTGTTTTTTATACGTCTAACATCTTCAGATGCATGATACGTATGAAATTACATGTCCAAGTGCAGACATACCTCAGTCACAAGACCATGCAGACATTAAAACTTGACAGACGGAACTTCCCACTTCAAAGATACACCTAAAATTATGCGACATACTTCAACTGTAGCTTTCCACAAAGTGATACAAACTACCATAACCACTAATCCATCTACCAATGTACACATATTACTATGCACAAACTATTTCAATCATCATTTCAATATAATAAAACAAACTACAATACAAATCTGTACATTTCGTAATATATTTCAAACATCACACTTCTCTAATAATTTCAAAACTTTGAAAATAATGCTTTTCAAATCTAAAAATATCACTACAAAGAGTGAAGCACTACTACACACCTTACATATGTGTAACTCACCTCTGTAATAGCATTGCACAATATGAAATTTCAGAAACTCATAAAAGATTTTCTTTCTCACCCAATATATGTAATGCGCCATTCTCAACAAGATAAAATCAGTAATGGCAAACTTCCCTCTCTTTCTCCACACAAATAAATCTAAGTAACAAATCAAATTTCTTTCTACATTATTTCAAATTGTGCAACACATTTCTATTGGTTAGACATATTAACCCTTTCTAAATCTTACGGTGCCGGAGTGTAGCTTCCCGATAGAGCTGCGAACACTTACGGTACTCCAAAAACCTATTTCCAATAATACTACTATTACTTTTTAACATCACACCACTTCTGAACATAGTACTTATTTAGGAAAACTTACTGTAGCAGCATATCACTTATATATAACTTAGCATTTCATATTATAAAACGACAGTTAAGTTTCAACCCTTCCCCCATTCTGCTTAATCCTAGTTATCATAGTAACACTTTTTGCAACATTGAACTCTACCAGAAGGTCACAAGTTCACCATATTTTCAAGTTCAGAACAGTAGCTTACTTAAGCAAATAGAAGGTGTGGTTGACTTTTGCAACATATTAGCTTATCCTATCTACCGTACCTTTCAAACAATTTTCTATAACCAATCAGAAATATGCTTCTTGAGCAAAATAACATGCATCCTTTTTTGAGTGCACAATGTTAATAAGCAGCCAATCACTTATCGGCTTTTTCAAAAACCGCATCTTCTCCACAATTTTAGATACCTCTCATTCTACCAACTGACTACCTGAGCTACAGACATCTTTTCATTCCTTCCAGACAACCTTCAAGATGCTTACAGTATTGATTGTAGGGCACAGTTATGTTTTCTGGTGCAAAACGTATGCTGAACACAGAGGTATGGACAAAGACCTAGGTTTGCAAAATGTGGATATTAAATGGTTTGCACAGAGAGGACTAAAGGGGCACCAATTGATGCCTTTGGTTAAAACCTTTTTGCATCTCCAACCCCCTGACCTCATGTTTTTGCACTGTGGTGGCAATGACCTAGGCACATTGACTGGGGTAGGGCTGGAAAGGCTAATGAAGGATACCTTAGCACAATTGATGTTGCTTTTGCCTCAAACTGTCTTTGTATATTCTAATATATGCCAAAGACAAAAATGGAAGTGGTCAAATCAATTCTGTCCACAGATTGAGAAAGCTAGGAAGAATGTCAATAAAGCTGTTTCTGCTTACTTCATAGATCATAGGATGGGCTCCATATATAACAACAATCTACGTTTTGATATGGATGACATCTACAGAAATGATGGGGTTCACTTCACAGATGAAAGAAACAGAGTTTTTCTCAACAACCCCAAGCTGTGCGTCCGCACTTCATTTAGCTCAAACAGAGTCATAATGAACACAACGGCTCTTTTTAGATCCAACCTATAACACAGGGCCAAGAACGGCTCATAAAGGGGGTCCCCCCCCCCACATATTATTGAAAAAGCCCGGGGAGGTGGCGGTCTCCGGGGCTGCGGGGCCCCCGCATACTAATCATGCATTGCCCCCGGGACCTGGCCCACCTGGTGACTTAAAAGAAACGAAGCACGGGAGACCGTGCTTCGTTTTTTGGAATATTTTCGGCAGGATTTGCGCACCCTACGCGTGCGCAAATCCTGCTGAAAATATAAAACAAAAAATCCTTTTTGGGCCCTGGGGCTCCCTGTAGGAACCCCTGACCATGCCTAGAGGGTCAGGGTGTTTCTACCCTGCCCCCTTTTCTTGTTTTTTAATGTTTTTTTTACCTTTTTGCTTCTGACTGGGTTTAACTGAATAACAAGATGGCTGCCAACACGTTCTGCTTTGAAGTGTTGGCAGCCAATCAGAGTCAACCTCGTGCTCGGGAGGGTTTGCGGATCCACCGCGCCCACCAGATACTAATATTTTTTTTAATATGAATTTCTCAGGAACTACTGAAGGGACTTACACCATTTAACACAAAGAGTGCTTTCTGGACCAAAAGCTACCTTTTTGCCAAATTTGGTGTAATTCCGTTCAACAGTTCAGGCTGTAGCTGTGTCTAAAGTTTCCTATGGAAATTAAGATGGAGAAAACACGTTTTGGGACCCCCCTTTTTTCTCAACCTCCACTTGACGAATCACCCCAAAACTTTCAGCACAGGAGCTCACCGGAGTGCCCCATTAGTTTTGAAGATTTCACGAAGCAACATCAGTGAAATCAGACTACGAAATGTTAACACTAAAAGCTACGGGCTGCTTTCAAAGCGCGGTGCCTGTAGAGCGGATCCATGGTAATTGGCAATACAAAAGTAATGATGAAAGCGGGTGCTGTGCTACAACATGAAACGATGTGCCCATACATATCAGACATATGCGCATGGCGGCCCATGAAGCGGGCACCATGGCGATTTTAAAAAAAAGCCGAAGTAGTCCCTAAACGAAACTGATAGAGCCCTACAGCACAACTAAACTGTAGTTGGTCGGTGCTGCTAGACATGAAACGGAAGTGACGTGTCGGAGCACAAGCCAATAAGGACCCAGGAAAGCAGAGCAACACTGGAGTGGCCCAATAGAAGCAGCAGGCGGGATTATACTTGGTATATGGATTACAACAGACAGCGCATGCGCTGCCTAGGCTCGACCTAAAAAAGGATTCAGGTGCAGGGAATGTCTCCCTCTCTTGTGTCTTGTCTCTCTTACTCTCCTCTTCTGCCTTATCCTCTATACCTTTTCCCTTTCTATGACCCCTTCTTTCTTGAAATCCCCTCTTCACCTGTGAATTGCTACCCCTACTTCTCACCGCCTCACAAACAGCTATACTGCACTTGAGCTCTCCACTTCTACTCTCTTTTATCTCTTCACTCCTGCCTACCTACAACTCTACTCCCTTGCCTTCTCCTCCACACTGCTCAACTTCAATGAACCGTCCTCTCCTGCCTTCCCCTCCCAAATTCTGAGTTTCTAAGACCCTTCCTCCCTCCTAAATATGCATCACACCTCTTTCCCAACAACTGTGCACCTGTCAGAAAATCTCCACTTCTACCCTAGTCTACCTCTCCTCCTACCTCCACAGACTCTCCACCCACGCACTCTCTTCATTTTCTCCCTTCCACTACATATCTTTCCCAAACCCCTATGCTACTCTTACTCTCACATTGCATAACCTCCTTCCCAACCATACCACAAGTAGGTATGGTTGTGGAGGATGCAGTAACAGTGCACAAATGAGCTACCTCTCCTATCACTCATTGGCTGTTTGTTCGCCATTGACTGTGTACAGAGCTACAGTGCCTTTGGCTAGGTTTGTACTATACAAATATCACATACATACAAACAGGCCTTTCTCATCCACCCCACCTCTCCTGATTCAACATCCTCACTCTTGTAACACACCTATGAATCTCCCTTGTAGCATCTCTCCTTCCAACGCCTTTCATCTCCTGCCACCTCTATCTCTATTTTTCCTCGCCTGTGCCCTTCACACTTCTCAGCCCATAATATCATCCATCTACCTCCTACCACAACCTGCTCTGATGATCTTGCCCTACCCAACCCTAGATCTACCTGCACCTTAGTACCCTAACGTAATATCATTTCCTCTACTCCTTCACCCATATGTTGGATGCCAGAAAATGCTATAATGTCCACCACTCATAGTACATCCCACACTGCCTTCAATCTCGTAAGCCCACTAACCCACTTCTTCCTCCTCAACACCCACACTAATCACCATCACTCAGTGTAAAAGGAAGACTGATTCAAGTACCCAGTTCTTGGCAGCCTATTCCTAGGACACCTGCTAACCCTCCATATACCCCCTGACAGACTAATCATCTCCACCCTGCACTCTCACCTGCAGACACTAACCATGTTAATTCTTTATTCACACTCTCAAAGGAGGTGGAAAACTTTTCATCCAAACAGTTGCATGCTTCAATCCCCACTTTTCTCTCTGCTATCACACAACTCTCCCCCTGTCATACGGTTCCTACAAATGAAGTAGGACTGTGTATCTGGACAGCATAAACGTCAGAATATGGGGACTGAGTCCACTCATATCATCAGTGTATGTTGGCCCAATTCCTAGCTAGCTCACAGTGCACCATCTGGACCCCTAATCCTACAGGGTACCAGATGGTATGGGCAACCTCAGAACATGACCACTCTAATTCCCCCACGGAAATTATGGAAACAGATCTACCATTTTATTGTCACTTAGGCATGCACAAAGGGAGACACAAGAAATATACGAATTGGCATTTCAAACATTTATTGAAGCAATTGTCTTTTTGTGTATAAAAACATGAGCTGCAATTATTAGCAGGAGGAAACAAAGCATTGTTACCAGCATTACAAGAATGGTGAAAAAGATAAACAGTTCAGCCATTATAATGTTACAGTGATTATATGCATATATGAGAAGCAGGGCTGCATTTCAGTTACTGGCAAGTGTTCCAAGATAAGCAGTAGAAGTGCCCCTCTGAGGAACATGGCTCAGAGGTGGTTTATATAATCAAAGCCTTGTTTAGATTGCACTGTGTCAGTGGTGCAATGCTGATGTAATTGTTTTTCTTTCAGATTCAGAGCTGTCTCCAACCAGACAACCAACACAAGGGCAACGTGCTCAATGTTTCTTAGCCGTGGACAGAGTGTACAAATTTCATGAAAAAATGCTTATGAAGAAATGTGCTGTAAGCAGAATACTTTCTAAGTATGTTATCATGCACGCACAAAGTATGTAAAAAGTCACGGTCAAATTTTTTTTTCAAGTTTAACCGTGTAGTTCACAGTGGACACTTTTGTGCGTGGACCCTTTTAAACCTTACAACACCCACTCCTTGGCCTGAGGTAGGCTTCCACTTCTAACTAAACTTAACGGCTAAGGTTAAAAATCAAACTTAATATATATGTAAGCTTAAGATTATTAAATGAATATAAAATGCACTTTAATAAAAAAGCAAATAAAAGCCAAACTGCATTAAAGATGCCAATTAAAAACACATATTTAATAAAACTAAATAAAAATCAATTTAAAATCAAAACAAGATGCCAAATTAAAAGTCAGAAGACTCCCGAAATGCTTTCCATGTTCAGAGAGTCATTAGGATCCATGAAGGAACCAGCTAAAACAGACATTGTTATCATTGTGGTCCGATCTGCAAGTTCCAAAGAACAAACATGGGCATATCTAGCTCAATCAGCAGCTGCTGGTGGTATGCCAACCAGCAGTGTAACTGCAGAGGAGGAGCCACAATCCAGGAATCCAGGAGCCGAATTGTCCAGGAAAGACTCGTAGAACGCATCCTGTAGCAACAGTAGTCTCATAGGGCAACACTGAAGATGAGCCCTGAGCGGATGCATCTTCAGATCCATATCTGTAGAGTGAACCTGTTGCGTTCCAAGACATATATCCAGTGCACACTCGAAAGTGCACAATAGACAGCAGAAAACAGGCTGCAAGCAGTATAACCATAGCTCGAAAGGTCAAACACAAGTTGTCATTTAGTTCCTGAAGTAAAGACACTCCAAAGTACTGTATCATGCGTTCAGGACACAGCAGGACATATGGTAGTTTCATCACCATTTGGCCTTGCGATGGAACATCCATTTAGGAGCAGCAAAAATAGGACCAAAATCCCAACCATCAGGAAAAACGCTAGCAGTATGACTCCAAATACACTAGAAACCAAAGAGTGTGTAAAGGACAGAATTACTCCAAATAAATTCTGGAACGTGCTGACCAAGCCAGACCCAATCGCTTTAAAACAGTGTACTACTCCTGCACTATTTAAAGCATTAAATGTGTGGTGCTCAAGTTCAGCAAAATTTTGAGGGAGGTTTGTGCGTAGTAGTGATTGTATTTCAGAGGAAGACCTTGCTACTTGGAGATGAAACGTCCCTTTGAAACAATAAGGCTTTCAGTCTACTTAAGTTATCAAAGTTTATGCAAAAAGAGCTATTGAAGGCCATATTGTCACTTCTCTGACTGTATATGCAAGTGGAAATAATACACTATTACAGAAAAGTCACGACCCTGGAAACAGTCATAACATATGGTACTCCCGGTTTCATTCCACAACAACACTGGTCGGTCAGAATCAGATAACTTCCAGTTGAAAGCAATCTGAATGCCGGCCGGATCAAGGCAGCTGGGGCACCATTCAGATAACATGCCAAATTGTCCAAGGATGCGTTACATGCGCCATGAAGCATTACCTCTTTACAAACTAGAGAACGGACAAACGAAGTTTCACATTTGTTTCCGCTAAGACATAGTTCAGTTTCCCCATTCTGACACTTGTAATCGAAAGGAACGACCCATGACTCTGGTACAAATCTCTTCACTAACACCTCATATCTACCTATTGAAAATGTTTCAAACAGGAAGTAAGATGAAATGTAGAAATTGGCAGTGAGATAAATCCTTGGATTAACCATACAGCAGATGGTGTCTCAGCTGCTGAGAAAGGGCAATTTCTATAAATGGTCTATGCTTAACATTGTGTATGTTGCGTCTTTTTTCACCATTATTTTCTGTGAGCATGTTAAATTAAAAGGCAAAAATAAGTCAGTTGCGTTCAGGTATTTCCAGAGCACGTGATTAGGTTTTAAAATCTGCCACTTCCAACTTAGTTGCATAATCAATATAAGCTGACTGTGCCTGTGTTAGAGGAGGGACATGTCCCTTTGCATGATATCAAATGCTGAGGACATAATGTTATTCAGAGAATAAATCCTAGTTGACAATGTGGTCATGCCATTATCAACAAAAGCCAAAGCCTTTTCCAAATTAGCCTTGTCCATTTCTCGTAAAAGTTCAGCAGCTTCCTCCTGCGAAACTTTCCAAAGTTCATTGTATATGGCATATAGAAAGCGTTTATAATGTGGTGTTCCAGGGCCTAACAAGAAATCTTGTAAATCCATGTCATCAGAAAGGAGAGACAAGTGTTCTTTAACTGCATTTAAAGTTGAATTTTGTGACCATTGCTGGCATAACTTCCTTGCACTGTAGGTAGAAACTACTCCTGATTATTGTGACTGCACATAACGTGGGTCTGCTCTATTTGCTTTGAAACCCTTTGTGGAGTTTAAAAAATGTGCATGACAACCATTAGTGTCTAATGGCCACGCTAACCATCTGTCAGAACCTAAAACCAAAGAATTATATGTACCATTCAGTATCATGTTGTTGAACTGTCCCTCTGTGTAATTAGTGAAATGTTGCCAATTGTCAAAACATGCAATCAAGGGAATGTTTGGTGTGTTCATATCATTAATTTTTGCCAAACCCAGGCAAGTTGTTTGCTGCACTGTTTTATTCAAGAAAATCATTTTTCTCCTTTTAAGACGAGCTCTAAATAAAGCCTCATTGCCTTGTACTTGTCAATTTCTTGCTCCCTAAATTGATTTTAACTCAATGTTGTCTTTGCAAAATTCATAACCATGTACAGACAATTGAGAAATAAAGGACTCTGAAAAGATTAATTTTGTTTGGGTCAGCATATTTTCTCTCTGGGGAAGGGAAAGGTTTAAAATAATAAGACACTGGGTCCAAGGGGTTGCAAACTTCTGCAGGTATGTTTTTGAGCTACTCACTAGTGGTGTCAGGCAATTTTCCCATTTTGAGAAATTAAATACTAGCTCTGTGTAAATAATGGTGTGCATAATGATGATAACAAAACATTTCACCATACCATAATTAGCTGAGGTACAGTACGTCTTCAGTTTCAAATACAGTGTAATATTCTCATTCAGAAAGCATAGATTTTACAGTATTGACATCCCAATCATCAGACATACTGGCAGGAGTAATAACATCACCCATACTTATTTTAAATTCATAAGGAATTTGCAATGTTTCTATAAGGCCAAAAATATCAAATGGGACCTTATGCCAAACAATTCCATCTGGGATGGGAAATGCAGAAATGTTCTCAAGGGACAGGTCTCTTCGCAATTTATGTGATGAATTATGAGGCTTCAATATCTTGGTTACTAGTTCAACAGCAGAGCGTTCTGGAGATAATGTTCATTTAGGAGCAAAAAGAAAACTGTGATACATCCAATTCAAATAAAAAGGAAGAACAGTGAAATGGCAATCCAAACATATATCCATGGTGGAATCAAATAAGTCTGTTTGAGCCAAAAAATAAATGCATGAATGCCATGAAATGGTGTGTCTGAAAAACCCAAGAAAAAGTCATCAATATCAGCAAAATAGCCAGAGGCAGTTGGTGCAAAAACAGGGGCGTCACGGGGCAAAGAGGAACTGGTAGGCACCTCCAAAGGTAGATCGTAATGAACAACTTCGTTGTTAGGAATGCCAGTCGAAGGCTGTGAGTTCACATTTGGTGAGTTTACGGTGTTGGCAGTAGTAACAGGAAGTAGTAAAACTTCAATATCTAATATCCTCTGCCGGGAGTAGTAATTTTTGTATTATTTAATGCTTGTAGCGTGATTTCCTGTATGGTATTGAGCAGAGACAGGTAACTACCAAGGAGCCCTTGCGGCCTACTGTATGGAACTGGCCACATGGTGTGGTTTGATGAGATCTATTGAGACAAATCATTTATTTCTACAACCAGCAAGATGTGGCAAAAACACTGCTCTGGTACTTAGAACTGCCAGAACTGGCACCGGCGCTCTGTATGATGGCCCATACTCCTTCTTGTCGACCATCTTTATTCAAACTACATCCCCAATCTTTGGATTCCAGACAGGAGTCGGTATTTGCACCTTTACTTCTTCAGTGGCAGAACGTTTAATTTTTTCATTGAAACCCTCATCTCAGCAGTCTTGTAGTTCCTGTAAGACAGCAAAAAGTTAATTGATGTCCAAAGGTGTATCTTTTGCCACTGTACCAGGATTATCAAGGTCTGGAACATACATCTGGACACCAAACAGAACTTCATAGGGAGTCCAGCCGCTCAAGGATCTTCTAGACAGATTAAAAACTCTCTTGACTCCATACAGATGATGGACCCAACTACGACCTGAACCTAATACTCTAGCTGTTAAAGACTGCTTTAAGTCTCGGTTTTTCCTCTCCACTATCAAATTTCCCTCAGGTTGATAGGGGGAGGAATAATGCACAGCCACATCCAGGGTGCTCATGGTATCCCGGTAAGTCCTAGAGGCAAACTCTAGTCCCTGGTCAGAGTGGAATGCAGCTACTGCATATGTCCCCATAACAACTTGGAGATCTTTTATAACAGTTCAAGTGTCAGCAGATCGCTGTGGCTACACCCTTATAAATCTAGAACATGAATCCACTGCAGATAGAATGAATTTAAGGAGCCATCTGAGTTAAGAGGTCTACAGTGATCAAGATAAACCCAAGCCAATGGTTTGTTTGAGACTAAGAGAGGTGTCTATGGTGGGTGAGATGAAGTGGAAGCTTTTATTTGTTGAAAAATGTCACAACTAAGTACATATTGTTTGCCTGTTTGCAGAGACCATGCCACCAGAAGCTTTGGTCAGCAGTGAAACTGTAGCCGCCACACCTGCAAAGGCAGAAGCTAACCTCTCATGAGCAGCTATGATAAACTCTAGCCTGCAGTCTTATTTATTTTTTAAGGAGTTTAATATAGCGCAAGCGAGACCCCAGGGTATCAGAGCACTTTACAACAGTGCATGTTCAACACAAATAACGAGCATGATCACACATTTGGGATAGAATCAAAATAAGACAGTGATTGGGCAAGAGGGAACAAGAGTAGCGTGGGAGGGATACAAGGGTACTTAAGGGCTGAGGTCATATCTTGATGGACGATTGACATCTTGCTAGTTGAGATGTCTGTTGAGGATGAGATCTTTTAGCTGTCACGTGTACCTCAAAAAGGAGGGGTTTGTACTGAAATGGAGTTACAGATTTTAGGGGCATTGCTCGAGAAGGAGCAAGCCAGGGTTTTTTGTTTCTGGACTTTAGGAGGGATAAGAAGGAATTTATTTGAGATTCTTAGGTTTCTCGACTGGCCTGCCTTTTTTAGTTTTGAGCCAGGCGAAGCTGGTTTCCAAGTATGAAGGGCTATGTGAGTGAGACAGGCAGTTCTGAAGATGCAGCGAGCTTCAATTGGGAGTCACTCCAGTTCCTTCATTGCGGGGGAGATGTGATCATATTTTTTGGTGCCTGTGACCATTCTGGCTGCTGTGTTAAGAGTAGTTATAAGGGGTGTGTGGTGGGATTTCGCAGTGCCTGTGATGGTGATGTTCCCATAGTCTAGTCTTGACAACACCATTGCATGTGTGGCAGTTTTGAGGTCGCTTGGTGCTAGGTATGGTTTGATTGTGTTCAGACGTTTCAGAACGCAAAAGGCACTCTTCGCACAGTTCTTTATATGATCTTTCATGATCAGTTTGGGTCTAATGTGATTTCTAGAGATTTGACGTAGTTGGTTGTGATAAGATTGCAGTTAAGAGCCTTTATGGAGTTTAGCCATTCTCGTATTTGGGGGGATTGCCCTGGCTTTGATATGAGTAGAATTTCTGTCTTATCTTTGTTAAGCTTTAGATGGTTGTGAGATAGCCAGTGGTGTACTTCTTTGAGAGTGGTGTTAAGTCGATGCATGTCGTCTAGTGAAGAAATTTCCAGATAGAGCTTAGTGTCATCTGCGTTTAGGTGGAAGGGGATGTTTGCTTGGTTGAAAATGAAGGTGAGTGACTCCCTATAGATCTTGAACAGTGTCAACAAGAGGACGGAGCATTGGGGGACATCCTGAGTGATTTTCATTGTGTCAGAGGTCAGATTGCTTATTTTTATTTGTTTAGAGCGGTTTCATAGAAAAAATGTGAACCAGCAAAGGGCCACCCCTTCTGCGCTGATCAGCTTTTGGAGGGCATCCAAGAGAAGCTTGTGGTTGAATGTGTTGAAGACCACTGATAGATCTAGGAGCATGAGTTGGCAGTATCTATCTGTGTCCATGGATTTGTGTAGGTCATCTACTATGTTCAGAATAGCTGTTTCTGTGCTGCAGCCCCTTCTAAAGCCTGATTGATGAGGATCTAGGAGATTGTAGCTGTTGATGTGTTGGTTTAGTTGTGAGAGAACACATCTCTCCAAGGTTTTGACTAGGAAGGGGAGATTGGAGACAGGTCTGAAGCTGTTGAGGTCGTTCGGGTCTGCTCCCGGCTTTTTGAGGAGTGGCATGACTTGGCCGCATTTGAGACAGTTTGGCATCACTCCTGTCATCAAGGAGCTGTTTGTTATTTTAGTCCAAAGTGAGGTTCGGGAATGGTTGTGTTTTTTTACCAGGGATGCTGGGATGGGGTCCGCAAGGTGGGAGGAGGGTTTGGATTTGGCCAACAGAGCAGAAATGTCCTTGTGAAGAAGTTCAACTACTCCAGTAGTAGTAAATAACAAGATCCTTTATTAAGATGTACACTTCAGAGACCCCATCCACCAGAGGTCTGTCAAATCCAGCTCCCTGGTAACGGCTCTCGCATTTGAGCATAAACATTCTGAACTGGAGTGTTCCCTGCTTACAGTTCTCATTCCATTATGTGCACATGCCACACACCTCCCCCACAATAGTAAAGAAACAAGTTAGACCCCCCAATCTGTTTTGCCCACAAAGAATGCAAAGAGTACAAAGAAACATAAACAATATATACATTCCAAGTTAACACATAAAATCACCCAAATACATTTACACAAAATCATGTAAACGTGCTGGTCTTTTCCAGACATTACCTTTCTTCCTCTTCGAGGAAAACATATCCTCGTTGTCTACAGTTATGGCTGGGCCTCTTTTTTATCATTGTATATCCTCCTTGCCAGCCATAGCATTATCATGCAACTCCCTGGTGCTCTTCTCAAAGCCAAGGCCACAGTTCACAGTATCCCCACAGGAAGCCTTCTTCCACAGCGCGACCCTACTACAAGATTCCAAATGCGATGATTCTCTGTTTTTACAGCATTGTGGAAGAGATTAGTAAACCTTATGGGTTGACTGAACTTATCCTTGGGTTTTCTATCTTCACCCAATCGCCCATCTAGATCTCAGTGTTCTTCTCAGCCATCCGTGCAGCGAAGAGTTCTTTCTTTTTACACAAGATCCTTTTTTCTCTCTCTCTATAGCTTTCCAGTTTTACTCTCTCATCCACTGATACACCCTTTGCACTTTTACCTTTAAACTTGTTCGCCCATGCTGGACTCACCATGTTGTTTGAAAATCTTGTTTTGAACAATAAGAAAGGCGTAACCCCCTGTAGACGAATGAGGGGTTAGCAGATATATGCAAACCTTTTTCCTTAATTCTTTCACCCAATTCAGCCCATTGGCCAATGCTAGCTGTAAACAACCTTGACCACTTTGTTGAAGCGCTCAATCATACCGTTAGCCTTGGGATGATACAGCACTGTCTTTCCAAGCTAAATTCCCCTTTCCACTTAAACCTCTTCCATCAACTTGGAGGTCAGCTGAACCCCATTGTCAGTCAGCAAAGAAACTGGAAACCCTTCTCTCTCAAATAACTCTTCCAAGAACAAAATTACATCATGCGTCACCACTGAGTTTACCACTTTCACTTCTGCACACCTTGAGTACATATCTATGCACGTAACCACAACCTTTTTGCTACTCAACACCCTAATAGGGCCAACAATATCAAGAGCTAGATCAACCTAAGGACCAGTTGCCAAATCCCGAATGACCATGGGTTGCATTCTGCATTTCAAAATCTTGTCACATTTCTCATACTCAATACAATCACGCACAGCCCTCTCAATCAAAATGTCCATCCCTGGCCATCAATGAAACGCTAATCTTAAAAAGTAGAGCTTCGCAATCAGAAGAGGTAAGTGTAGAGCAATGAGATACAAGCTCGCTCCTATAAATTATTGCCAAGCCCCCACCTTTTTTTACCAGTCTATCATGCCTGAAGACTTTATACCCGCAAGGCACTGCTATAATGAAATCTGGGTCGGATGTTTCCTCGGCCCAGGTTTCCGTGATAAACAGGATATCCAAATTGTTATCAATGATAAAATCAGCAATCTCATATTTATGCTTAATCAGTGACCTAGCATTGACAAGAGCTAACTGAAGTTCTGTGTTTCGTCGATTACCAGCGATGGATGGTGTACCATGCATTATGGCATATATTGCAGCAATAACTGTACCCTAAGTGGCAATTTCATCTACCGGGGGAACCATCCTTAGTGGTAGGCACATTGTGAGAATTTTATCTTTACCTTGGGATCCTGTGTAGGGACATACTGCTTCAAGCTTGTTTGTGTTTTGTGTGATCCATAACGTAATTTCCTCCCGTCTGGTGGGAACTTTACCCATAATTGTGTTAATGGCAACTGGAAAAATTGCAGGTATGACACTGCTAAATGTGGCTGCACAGCTTAAAAAGCCATTGCTGGGGTTGCTGTTATTGTTCGCATAACAAACTGTGCTAAACGTCTGTATAGTCTAACTAGACCTGTGTAAAGAGTATGAAGCTCTACAACAGTGAGTAGTGTTAATGTTGGATATGGTGTGCCATGCTGCTCCTTCATTGCTGAGGGGACCCAGTCTTACATTGTTTAATGGATGTGGTAGGGCGCCTTAGAACCAATTTGTATGTTCCTGAAATGTTAATAGTATTTCTAAATCTTCATAGGCTAAGTATTTGCATGGTATAGCAGCTTCTGTGTATGTATAAAATGTTTGTGCGTTTGCCTCTGCTGCAGGAAAAGTGACACATTAATTTAATGAATGGAATGCAAAGAAGGGAAAACTATAGTGGGGTGATCCTTTTAAAGTTTTCAGCTTCAACAACCTACAGACAAAAATAGTGTTCCCTATTTAGCAGAGGAGGATTCATTCCTAACGCCACGGTTGTCTCAGTATAAGGTGACTAGGGGCTTTGGGCACATGTAAGAACTACACAGGAGACCCATTAAATAAGTACCTGACCTAGAACGTTGGTGTCGCCATGTCATATGGTTCCTACAAATCAAGTAGGACTGTGTATCTGGACAACATAAATGTCACAATATAGCAGAGGTCTTCAAACTGTGGGGCGCGCCCCCCTGGGGGGGCGTCGATGGGTTCCCAGGGGGGCGCAAATGCCTCTGCAAGTATATGTAAATGAAGATGGCCTGGAAGTGCAGCCTTGTTTATTTGCTGCATTTCCAGGCTGTCTTTATTTACTCGGAGCCGTGAAGTGTGAACTGTGATCAGAGTGGCGTGTGGGCGGGGGTCAGTGAGTGTGCTGGCAGGGTCAAGAGGTTGCTAAAAAAAATAAAAAGCCCGATCTAGCCTCCAAGCTGTAGTAGTGTAGGCTATTTTTGTATTGGCACGCTCTGAAAAAGGTAGAATGTTAGCTCGCTGTGTTCTATGTTTTCCCATTGGCTGTAATGTAGTAGTAGTTAAAAGGGGTCTGAGATTACAAGGTGTCACAGAGGTGAAGTCTGTTCAGTGGGTGCTCCCCAAACCAGCTATTTAGCGCCTAATAGTCTTCATAGGTCCCCCTTAATGTTGTGCAGCTGTTTAGAGAAGATTTATCCTCTGCATGTTGCGAGAGGAGCACTCACAAGTAAGTCCAAGCTGCCTTGCCTGTGCACGTCGTCAGGCGATGGTCTTAAAGGCTCAGCACGATGGCAGCACGGTGAGGTCGAGCCCCAGGGCCACCGTGAGGCCACGTCTGCATGTTCTGTTTCACTCCAGAGGGCCAGCACTGGAAGGCACGAGCAGGCCCACAGTCAATGGTTGTATGTGAATAACACCTTTTGAAAACTTTTGAAAAACAGTGTGTTTCTTTCAACAAATGTGTCTACAGTTATTTGGCGAGAGTCTGGAAGATTGTTATTCCATAAGAAGAATATTCTAGCCATTGCACTTCGTTTGGGAGCTCATTGCCCTAATTTGTGAGCATTGTTTGGGCTCTTCAAAATAAAAGAAATATTCTTTTTTGATTATTGGCAAAAATAATGAAACGTGTGCCAGAGGTTTTCCCTTCGTGACAGAAATCATTTGACCCGTGGAATAATTGGAGTGTGATTAAACTAACCTAGAAAATGACTGACTTGGGCTTTCTTCTTTCTTCAAACGCCAAAGCTTCCATCTGCTTGTATCACCAGTGTCTGTACCATGTCAAATCTTTTCTTTCTTTTTTTTTATGTTTATGACCGAAACAGAGCAATATTATATTCAATGTTCTGTAAAATTAAATACCGCCTTCTCTAGGTGCTCTTCTACAACTGTCAACAACACTAGGCCTTTTACAGTGCTCCACATCTGAATGCAAACTAAGCAAGTGTGAATTTTCCTTGGTTTTACCACACTCGCCAGTGTATTTAATTGGAACTGACAGAGCTGGTGCACATTGGGTGCACACCAGGGTAACTTCTGCTTGTTTTCTGCCGCGAGTAAGGTAGCAAGGGAGGGGGGAATCGGTGAGTTTAGAAATGTGTGAAATGCAAATCGCTCCCTCCTGAAAGCAATGCTGGGTCTGGTGGCTTGGTGGACTAATGCGTTCTCTGCGGGGCGTGTGTCTGCCCTCATCCACCTCCACCTCCCTTTTACTCATCCCTAGCCTCCTCCTACTGCTATGAACTCCAAAACAAACAAAACATTTTTTTTAAAACTCTAAATCCTTCCCTCTTCAATCCCTCCACTATCCCTTTCAATCCAAATAACAGACTAACATGTCCACCACTCAAAATAATTTCATATTTCACTATACTAATTCACCACTAATCCTTTATGGGTTCCAGAGTAGCGTGCTACTGCCGAAAAAGCACTACAACACCTCATGAGGGGTAGCAAGCGCTATATAAATGCAAACCTTTTTTCCTCTTCTACCCCTTCGCTATCCTTCTCAAATCAAATCACTGACTAACATATCCACCACTCAAAATAATTTCATATTTCACTATACTAATTCACCACTAATCCTTTATGGGTTCCAGAGTAGCATGCTACTCGCCGAAAAAGCACTTCATCACCTCATGAGGGGTAGCAAACGCTATGTAAATGCAATTTCAATACAAAGTGTTTTGTGTTTTCACAGTCATTTAAGTGAGTATAAAATAATGTAATAACAGCCTAATTGAAAAATAAATGCAAGTTAAATTAACTCCTGATAAATGCACTTTTTTTAGGTTATGAAACCGCAGTTAGCACTACCATCACTGCAGATGTGTGTGAGTGTGTGTTAAAGCTGAGAGACACTTAATTAACCCTAGTTGGCACAAAGGAATAGTGACCTTTGTATTTATAGTCAGGGCCACTGGAATTATGCAATTGTGCGGTTTTGCCATTTGGCGCATAGTTATGGATTTGCCACATAATCCATCATCTGCTGCATAATTTGCAGATTTCAACAAAATAATTTGTTTCTAGCTCAAACGGTTACCTTGCAGCAGAAGGCCTTTTCTAAAGGTTGACTGGTCACCCTTCTGTTGCCTATTGCTCTTTGTGGGTGTTAGAGTGGTACTTATGAGGGGAAATATATGCCAGGACAGTGTTAGCAAGTGTCAAAATGGCAAAATAATGTAGTAATGCTATCACAAAATATGCAGTATAATTCGCCTTTGCTTGCTGCATAATTTAGTCAACCCTGCTGCATAATTTGGCCTTCTCCTGCCACATAATTCCAGTAGCCCTGTTTATAGTGCTATGAAGTACCAACCTGTGGCAGAAAGCATTGTGAATATGTAAATCATTATTTTAAAATAGTATTTACATAGTCAAAGCTAGGCTGCTGCTGCAAAATGATGCAGTGATTGAGATAAAACAAGTTCTTACAAAATATACTTTTTAGTAATAAGTAATCAAACTCTATCTAATGCAGATATTTTTGTAAGTGTCTCAACTATTCCAGTTCTCAGCTGATAACACCCCTACATTACATCTCAAAAAGAATAAATCTTTGCCACCATGAATTTTTAAGCAGAGCCGCTGGAATAATTCAGCAGGAGAGGACCACATTATGCCGCAGGTTTGACTAAATTATGCAGCAAGAACAGGTAAATTATGTGGCACAATGCACCACATTTTGTGGTTAGCATCACGTCATTATTTTGTCATTTTAACTCATGGTAACGCTGTCAGGGGAAATATTTCACCTCATTAGTACCAGTTTAACACCCAAATACAGCCGTAAGCAACTACAAGATTACCAATCAATCTTTGCAAAGGGCCTTCCTCTGCTCCGGAACACTTTGCCATGTTTTAAGTAACTTTTGTTCCGTTTGAGCCAGAATCAAGTTTTTTGTTGGAATCTGCAGATTATGGATTATGTAGCAAACTCATAATTATGTGGAAAACGCTGCTGCTGCAGAAACCCATAGTTCCTATGGCCCTGACTTTAAGGGACTTAATCAATTAACGGCTGGTAAGAAGGCTGGTTTCTTCTTTAACTTTCTTCACTACCACCACACCTTTCACTTTCAGGCAGAGGCTCCTCAGTCAGCATTAACCATTCAGGGGCAGTTTTTTTGTGAAAGCTGAGTCCATGGGGTGGCAGGTAGAAGGCCAGCAGGGTTGAATTCAGATGCAGAGCCCTAATCCTCTCGACCCCTGGGGCCTCACAGTAATGGTCTAGGAGACAGAGGAAAGGATTGAGATTCATAGATATTGTCAAAGAGAAGGCCCAGAATAGGGAGCACTGTATGGGGGCTCATTTTTATGTTTACAAATGGCCAGAGACAGCTTCTTCCGAGAGATACTACAAAGAAGGGGACAATATAAGTGGTCTCTTTTTTTAATTTTTTTTAAAGGGCCATTCATTAGTGAAGCTGGAACTGCTGCCAGGTGTGTAAGTGGCCACTGCTGGTTATCATTAAGGAAGCAGATGAAGCAGGACTGGGGCCCAGGGGTTTTAGGGGCCCACTGCATCACAATTATGACTGTGTACCTTTAAAAAAGGGCATGGCAGCTTATTTTCCTTTCTAGCATTAGGACCGAGGTGATGGTCCATCATGGTGGGGAAGAGGTAAAAGATGCAGAGGAGATTGCTTGCTACTCAGGACTGCAGTTATGATTAGTGCAGCAGGTGTGGTTGCATTGGGGTCCAAGAGTGTGAGGGGCTTATAACACCCCAATTATGGGGATAAGTATGTTTGGGATAATACATGTTTTTGTTTGATGCATTTACTATTTTATAAATCTCATAGTTAGTGTGGTTTATAAGCTATAGAAAAAGTACTCCTGAAATGATCTCATAAGCCCGCCCCCTGCATGCAGCCATGTCCCTCCTGCTCCCCCAATCCTTGCCATACATTTTTGAGGGGGGGGCCCGATCTCAAAACATTTTGCTTAGGGGGGGCTCTGAGCAAACAAGTTTGAAGACCTCTGCAATATAGGGACAGAGTCCACTCATATCATCAGAGTACGTTGGCCCAGTTCCTAGCTAGCTCACAGTGCAGCATCTGGAACCCTAGCTTTACAGGGTACTGGATGGTATTTGCAACCTCAGGACATGACCACTCTAATACCCCCAAGGAAATTGTGGAAACAGATCTACCCTTTTGTTGTCACTTAGTAATGCCCAAAGGGAGACACAAGAAATATACGAATGGACATTTCAAACATTTATTAAAGCAATTGTAATCTTGTGTAAAAAACATGAGCTGCAATTATTAGCAGGATAAAACAACCCATTGTTACCAGCATTACAAGAATAGTGAAAAAGATAATCAGTTCAACCATTATAACATTACAGTAATTATATGAATTTATGAGAATGTTTCATACTAGTACTCCTACCTAATACTTCCAACACTATTGAGAGCATAGTGAGAGTACTTTCTGCCAGATCTCTTGGGACAACCTAACTCCCCATACCTGTGTAAGATGTATCAGGATGCCAGTCTAGTGTAGAATAGCCCGCCGTTCTTTGCAGGATAGAGATTAGAGTCAGCAGGGCTGCATCTCGGTCAGACACAAGCATCCCAGGATAATCCGTAGAAGTGCTCCTCTTAGGGGCGTGCCTCAGAGGTGGTTTATATAATCAAGCCCTTGTTCCAATCACAGTGTGTCAGAGGTGGAATGCTGATGTGATTGTTTGTCTTTCCAATTCAGAGCTGTCTCCAACCAGACAACCAATGCAAGGGCAATGTGTTCAGTGTTCCTTAGCCTTGGGCAGGGGGTACAAATGTCATGATAAAATGCTTACGAAGAAATGTGCTGCAATCAGAATACTTTCTAAGTATGTTATCATGTACGTGAAAAGAATGAAAAAACTCACCATCTAAAAAGATGTCAAGTTTAAATGTGTAGTTCAAAATGGATGCTTTCATACATGGGCCCTATCGAACCTTAGAACACCCCTCTTTCGCCATACCGTCCCTCTTCCCTCAATGCCTGAGCGTCTACTAGTGGCTTTCCCGCTCTAGTCTCTGCCGCCTCTCATCCTTGCTTACTCACCCGCTGATCTATGCACGTTAAATGAACAATACCCAGCAATATATTTTCACCTAATAGTAGACTCAAAACCTGACTTACTCTTTGCAAACCTGGTGTCAGGGGTGTCTTCCACCAATATGCACGGGAGCAGAACAGCGTCAGTTCCCAATGCCCCACTACGATTTCCCAGTTCACACGTAGTATAATCACCTGAACCACCGCGGAAACCACAGGGGGGGAAGGGGATGGGACAGAGAAGAGACAGCCACACTATATTCTCTGATTCTTCCTCCAACTGTTAGACTTTTCTTGCTTATCTTCTCTTGCAATTTTAATCTTGGCAGACCTGCAAGCAAATATTTCATTAAACAACTTAATGTACTCTAATTATTTGTCTCAAAATATTCTACATTGTACCTACCCTGTTTTCGTGTGACCTGTGCCCCTCTTCTTTTATGTTGATTTTTTCTTGCTTACTGTAATTGAACACAAATACAATGTCACTTTTAATTTAATTCAGTTCTTTCTCCTTTCCTATTTGTCTCATTTCTTGTTTGTTCTCTTTCTCTTTATAGGGGTTCTCACCTTGTAGTACAGAAGCTACTCCATGTACTCCAAACTCTGACTCCGGTAAGTATGTACCTTTTAAACACTGATGCTTCTCTTGAATGACTAGAACTTACGAGCTGCTTTCTAATCTCATTTCCTTTTATGTCAAATATTTACAGAAATGGGAAGTGTCCTAATCTGCCAGTCTATTTACTAATAAACACTCACTGTGAATATTTGTATCTGTAACTGCCTTAGATTCACAAGTGTTTATTCCCACTAGCAAGACTTGTGCTGACTCTGCCCAGTATTCTCTGGAGCTGCTCTCGATGCTTAACAAACAATTTGTGTGTGTGGACATGCGCAAGGCCGGAAACCGTGAGACACTACTTATTCACAGCTGCGCAACTCCATTAACAAGACTTGTGTTGACACTGCCCTGTATCGCTAAACTGCTTCTCGTTTTCCAAAACGAACTATACATGTGCGTACATGCGCAAGCCAGGAACCAAGAGACACTTCCTTTTTTCCTGCTGCGCAAGCCCAAAACTACACCAAAAATAGCTTACTGACAATCTCTTGAAGACTCTACTGCTCTTCCACAGGCTCAGGAACTAATTCACATTGAATAAACGTCGCGGTATATCGCGACGAAAGTTCTCTGACTAAACTTTTGCGGCGTGACTCCTAGGTACGTCCTTCCCTCCTCAATCTTCAGGTGAAGTGCGCGCTAATGCGGGCACTTCACCTGGACATTCCAAACTGCCAAATGTTGTCTGAACACTAGTATGCTGCTTAAGAGGTTGCTTCCTGGTGGCCATTTTGAAGGTATTTCTCGTCCTGAATTTATGCAGGGAATGGGCTTTCCTTGCCTTCAGAGAAGCCTTGAGGCTAATTACACTAATTGAGAAGCCTTTCCTCTTGGGGGGCTGAATGATCCTGACAGTACCCTCCCGCAAAGTAGATCCTCCCGGCTTGGGTTTGTCTAAAATGTCTGTGGAAGTCCCTAATTAATCGAGGAGCATGTACATCTGAGAACAACTCCCATGATCTTTCTTCAGGACCATAACCTTTCCAGTCCAACAAGTAAAAAATCTGCCCCTTAGTTTCTTTTGAATCTAATACTTGTTTCACCTCAAATTCCTCTCCTTTCTCAGTTTGAATTGGTTTTGGGGGTTTGATTATTCTTAATTCTCTTGGTGCCTATTTTAATAGAGAAACATGAAATACTGGATGTATTTTTAAACTCTTTGGTAACTTCAATTGATAAGTTAAGGCGCCCAACTTTCTCTCAATTAAGTATGGGCCTATAAAACTTGGCTGCAACTTTCTGTTTCCTTTGAGTCTAAGATTCTTGGCATTTAACCAAACCCTTTCTCCGACCTGAAGATCTCGTTCCTTTCTTCTCTTTTTGTCAGCATACTGTTTGTAACTTTTCTTTGCTCCTATTAGATTCTCAGTTGCTAAACTATGCACCTTAGTCATATGTTCAACTAAATCTTTCACTGCTGGGCCATCTACCTCTAGAAAGTTTAAAGATAAATTGGGATGTCTACCTGTGTTTAAATAAAATGGGGAATAACCAGTGGACACATTTTTTGCATTGTTATGTGCAAACTCTGCAGCCCATAGATATTCAGGCCATTCTCCCTCTTGATCTAATAGGCACAATCTAAGATATTGTTCAAGCTCCTGATTTGTTCTCTCAGTTTGGCCATCTGATTCGGGGTGATAACTAGTTGTGCACCTAGTTTCTATATTCAATTTCTTAGTGAAAGCTCTCCAAAAATGAAATAAGAATTGGGAGCCCCGATCGGATAGTAACACCTTGGGAATTCCATGAGCTCGTACTATGGTCTGGCTAAAGGTGTGTGCTAATTTTCTCGCTGTTGGTACCCCCTTTAGGGGCACAAAATGGGCCATTTTCGTAAAGGCATCTACACTGACTAGTATTGTATCAAACCCTTGACTAGATGGTAAATCGACTATTAAATCTAATGTTACTGTATGCCATGGGTAGGGTGGTGTGGGCAAGGGTTGCAATAGGCCCTTAGGAGCTTGTCTCTCCGGTTTTCCCCTTGCGCAGACCTCACAAGTGACCACATACTGACGAATATCCTTGATCATGTTTTGCCACCAAAAACGAAGTTTTACAAGATCTTCCGTTTTCAGGATTCCTTTATGACCTGCCAAAATATTATCGTGACACTCTTTTAAGGCTTTCTGCTGTAACTCTTGGGTCGGCAAATAGAGGGCTCCATCATGATAAGATAATTTTCCACGAATATCCCGTCTGGTATCTTGTTTTGCCCACTCTCTCATTTCTTCCAATCCCATTGACTCTTGTGCTGCTCCTTCTATGGATTCCTTTAATACCGCTCCAACGACTTTTCCTTCTGCTATGATATTTTGATCTTTGACCTCTTCAGAAACTCCTTCAGTACCCAATCTGGATAAGGCATCTGCTTTTCCATTCTGAGCTCCTGGCCGGTATGTGATGACAAAATCATAGTCAGCAAAATACAAGGACCAATGAAGCTGCCTTGGGGTCAATGTTCTTGCAGACTTTAAGAATTTCAAGTTCCGATGATCCGTATAGACTGTGACTGTATGTTTGGCACCCATCAAGTAATGTCTCCATTCCTTGAATGCGTCCTTGATTGCCAAAAACTCCTTCTCCGTTATTGTATAATTTACCTCAGCTGGGGTTAATTTCCGTGAACGGAAGGCCACGGGGTGCAACTGTCCTGTAGTCTTGTGTCTTGGAGACAGAACTCCCCCCAAAGCCAAATTAGATGCGTCTGTCTCTACAAAGAATGGCTCCAAAGGATCTGGATGCAGTAAAATTGGAGCTGTGGTGAAATCTTCCTTTAACTTAGTGAAGGCTTCTTCCGCTTCCGTGGACCAATGGAAACTGACCCCTTTCTTTAGTAACTTGGTTAAAGGAATCAATTTTTTCGAAAAATCTTGGATAAACCTCCTATAGAAGTTGGCAAAGCCTATGAAACTTTGGACATCCTTTACTGTTTTAGGAGATTCCCACTCTGTTACTGCCTTAATTTTATTCTCATCCATGGTGATTCCTTTTGGCTACAGCACAAATCCAAGAAATTCCACTGTTGTGACATTGAAAGCACATTTTTCCAATTTGACAAACAAACTGTTTTCTCGCAAATTCTGTAGTACTCTCTTCACATGTTCCTCATGTTCCTCCACCGAGTTTGAATAAATTAAAATATCATTGATGTATACTATTGCGTTTTGATCAATAAACTCCTTTAATACATCATTAATGAAATGTTGAAATGCAGCTGGAGCGTTGCAGAGACCATAGGGCATCACCTGATATTCAAATAGCCCATGCTTGGTTCTGAAGGCCGTTTTCTATTCATCTCCTTCTTTGATTCGAACAAGATGATACGCTCCTCTCAGATCTAGATTGGTGTAAACTTGTGCTCCCTTTACTTGATCCAAAAGAACGGAGATTAAGGGCAGAGGATAACGGTTCTTGATGGTTATTCGATTGATTGCCCTATAATCAATGCAAGTTCTTAACTCGCCATCCTTCTTTGGGATAAAAAAAAGTGGCGAGGATACCGGGGATTGCGTTGGTCTGATGAATCCATTACTAAGATATTTTTGTAGATACTCCTTTAGATGTTTGCCTTCTTTCTCAGTTAAGGCGTAGATTCTACTGCAGGGGAGATTGGAACCAGGTTCCAATTCAATTTTACAATCAAACTCCCTATGTGGCGGAAGTTTCTCGGCCTCTGTTTCACTAAACACGTCTTGATACTCTTCGTATGCAGTTGGTAGCTCTGTGGTGTGAATCACACAGATCGTCGCACCTCCTTCACATAGATGAAATGCTGGTGTCTTAGTGTGGTCTCTTTTGCTGCTCTTATAACAATTCTCCTTGCAGTACTCTGAATCTAACACGATTGATCGAGCACTCCAGTCAATGGTAGGATTATGCTCTGTAAGCCATGGCAAACCCAATATCAATTGAAACTGTGGAGCATCGATCAAATTAAATTGTAAGGTTTCTGATACCCTTCTGCCGATTCCAATTCCACTGGTTCTGTATGACTTACTATGGGCCCGATGAAAGATTCGTCCCATCGACTGCACGTACTGCTTCACTCTTTTCTTTCCTTATCGCCTTCAATCCAATCTTTTCAGCAAACCTCAAGTCGCAAAAGTTGCCCGTAGCTCCTGAATCCACCATGACGGATATCTGTTTCAAGGTGGTATCTCGGAACTTAAGAGTCATAATCATTACTAGATGTGGTGAGGAGGATTGCAGGGTGTTTGCCAATGAGTGATTTTTTGGAGCTGTTTCCAATTCTGCAACCACCAGTCCAACTCTATTTACTGGTGGCGCTGAGCGTTTTCCGGCGGTGTCTGCTTGGGTTTCTTTGGACAATTCTGAACAAAATGGCCACTGCCACCACAATAAAGGCATTGCTTGTTAACTCTTCGCCTTTCCTTTTCTTCTTTGGATAATGGTCCTCGGATTGTTCCAATTTGCATTGGCTCAACTCCATGTTGAGAATCATTTCCTCTTGTAACTTCAGTTCGAGCTCGATCAAATCTGGGGATACTTGAGCGGAAATCTCGCTTTTTCTCACCTCTTCTTTCATTTTGTCTAAAATCAATTTCGAGAACTAAATCAATTAGCCCTGAAATCTCCGTGGGTCTGTTGGGCACTTGTGCCAAAGCGTCCTTTAATTCATCCTTTAATCCACGATAGAATACCACTGCTCGTTTATTCTCTGGCCACTCCGTTTCCACAACCAATTTGTTGAACTGGGCCAAGTATGAAATCAGATCACGATTGCCCTGTCTAATCTCCAATAATTCTTTATCCGTTGCTTGTGAAGCCTTTCGTCTGTCAAAGATTCTGAGGAACTCCTTCTTGAAGTCATCGATGTTATATAAAATGGGATCATTTCTGGTCACTAAAGGCATGGACCATGACGCAGCATCCCCACTTAAGTACAATAGTATGAAGGCCACTCGCGACTGCTCGTCAGGGAAAACCACTGGACAGCACATGAAGTGTAGGGTACATTGTGTCAAAAACACTTGTGCCTTTTGGGGATCTCCATTAAACCGTTCCGGCGAGGCCAAAGGAATCACAAGGGACAAGGAATGTATGACCTGAGTGGTTACCTTAGGTTGGGGAGCTATTGGATCACTAGAATATCCCTCATGTGAAGCTGAAAATTTTAAACTAGATTCTGATACTAAACTATTCATTTTCATAGTTAGATCTGCAGTTTCTCTCCTATAAGAAATTGGTCCTACCTAAGCTCCCTATTTTCTTCCCTGACTGTGATTAATTCTTTTTGGATTCCTTCTAGAACTTCTCCTAATTTCTTTAAGTCAAAACCGTCAGCTATTCTGCTCAGGTTCAAAAATAACGTGGGCACTTCACTCTGTAAGGGGTGTCTTCCACCAATATGCACGGGAGCAGAACGGTGTCAGTTCCCAATGCCCCACTACGATTTCCCAGTTCACACGTAGTATAATCACGTGAACCACCGCGGAAACCACAGGGGGGGAAAGGAGATGGGACAGAGAAGAGACAGCCACACTATATTCTCTGATTCTTCCTCCAACTGTTAGACTTTTCTTGCTTTTCTTCTCTTGCAATTTTAATCTTGGCTGGAAGCGGAACTGCAAGCAAATATTTCATTAAACAACTTAATGTACTCTAATTATTTGTCTCAAAATATTCTACATAGTACCTACCCAGTTTTCGTGTGACCTATGCCCCTCTTCTTTTATGTTGATTTTTTCTTGCTTACTGTAACTGAACACAAATACAATGTCACTTTTAATTTGATTCAGTTCTTTCTCCTTTCCTATTTGTCTAATTTCTTGTTTGTTCTCTTTCTAGGGGTTCTCACCTTGTAGTACAGAAGCTACTCCATGTACTCCAAACTCTGACTCTGGTAAGTATGTACCTTTTAAACACTGATGCTTCTCTTGAATGACTAGAGCTGCTTTCTAATATCATTTCCTTTTATGTCAAATATTTACAGAAATGGGAAGTGTCCTAATCTGCCAGTCTATTTACTAATAAACACTCACTGTGAATATTTGTATCTGTAACTGCCTTAGATTCATGAGTGTTTATTCCCACTAGCAAGACTTGTGCTGACTCTGCCCAGTATTCTCTGGAGCTGCTCTCGATGCTTAACAAACAATTTGTGTGTGTGGACATGCGCAAGGCCGGAAACCGTGAGACACTACTTATTCACAGCTGCGCAACTCCACTAACAAGACTTGTGCTGACACTGCCCTGTATCGCTAAACTGCTTCTCGTTTTCCAAAACGAACTATACATGTGCGTACATGCGCAAGCCAGGAACCAAGAGACACTTCCTTTTTTCCTACTGGGCAAGCCCAAAACTACACCAAAAATAGCCTACTGACAATCTCTTGAAGACTCTACTGCTCTCCCACAGGCTCAGGAACTAATTCACGTCGAATAAACGTTGAGGTATATCGCGACGAAAGTTCCCTGACTAAACTTTCGCGGCGCGACTCCTAGGTACGTCCTTCTCTCCTCTATCTTCAGGTGAAGTGCGCGCTAATGCGGGCACTTCACCTGGACATTCCAAACTGCCTAATGTTGTCTGAACACTAGTATGCTGCTTAAGAGGTTGCTTCCTGGCGGCCATTTTGAAGGTATTTCTCGTCCTGAATTTATGCAGGGAATGGGCTTTCCTTGCCTTCAGAGAAGCCTTGAGGCTAAATACACTAATTGAGAAGCCTTTCCTCTTGGGGGGCTGAATGATCCTGACACCTGGTTTGGAGAAGACACCCCATCTGGATAGTTAATTGATGTATGCCATCATTGCATGTAACCTCTGCGGGGCGGAGTAAATCTAGTAGTAATCTTTAAAGAATCACTACAAAGCCTCAAATATTTAGAGATGCACATGACAGGCTGAACTCCTACTGAATCACTGCACACCCATCCCTTATGTGCTTTTCTACTGATCTGCCACTACTGTGCTTTCGCAGGGACCTAACTGGATGCCAGTTCAGATTTCTCCCTAAAGCATACCAACAATTGCATCCTGGGCAACCTGAACATCTCATTTGGCAAACCTTTGGCAAACCTTCCATCCGACACCCAAGAATGATTACAACAAATATGAAACCATTGAAGTTCTCCTGGATAATCACTGGGGCAACACACAAAGAACTACACACAGAGAAGCCACACACTTCAGGATGCATAGACTCATCTCGATCACAGTGAACGAACCCTCATGATGGAGCCCACACACCATTGCTATTTTTTCTCTATGTATAGAGGCTGCTGGTATCTGGGAGTCACAATATGAACTGAACATGATCTGACATGGTGTAGAATACCACTTGGAACAGAGCAGCTGGAGGGTGGACTTATTGGTTGACTATTTTGGGAGATGGCTAGTTTGCTGCCCAGGTGAATCAAGGACTCAAATCAATTCATTAAACAGTCAGAAGAGCTGACCTCTTGTGCCGCAGGGACAGAAAAGCAAAGAAAGAGGTTTTCTGGAAAGTGAGGGGTTATACATGCTGATGTTCTAGCTTTCTTGGAAGTCTGTTGGAGCCAGGCAACATCAGGGACAAGGGAACACTTTGGTCAAAGGACCAGCTGTGACTGGAATGAGCAGTAAGGAACTTTCATGGACATGAGTGGTTCATCTCAGACTCTCAGTTGTTGTGCACTGTTGTACCACAAGCACTCTCACGGAAATCCGAGAGATCTAGGCGTCACAAGGAAAATAATTTATTCAATGCTTGGAAAAGTGTGAACCAGTCTTCTGGCTGTGACACAGAAGCAGAGGAACTGAACTCTCTGCCCTGTCTTGGAATCTGCTGATGTGCTTGACCGTCAAGTAATAGGTTGAGCATATTACTGTACTTTCCTTATAGAAGTAAAAGAGGCTCCGGTGGTCGTTTTTATTGCCAGAGAATTAGATTGACTGTAATATCTAAACAAAACTGCTGTGCATTTTGTGATATTTACTGCAAAAATCAATATCTTCTGATTGGCTTATCCAATTTATTTTTCTTTTGGCCTTATTTTAATCAGAAAATTCTTTGTCGTTTGCTTAACTTGATTTGGAGATTGTATGAGATGTTTCTTGGCTTTAGGGAGGGTTTGGCATCGCTGCATTCTGTCCTCACGTTCTCTGCAGAAAAACCTACTGATTCCTGCAGCCGCAACCAGAGGTAAACCAGGGTTTTCTCAGAGAAACAATATTTCGCTAATAACGAGCTAGATTATTACATAGTTGAGGTATTCTGCTCCCACAGTACTAACCTTGGTTTTTTAAAAGGTCACCCGAAGAAAAGATGTTCTCGCCCCTCCCTCGTTGTGGAGACAGACATGCACAGAGACATTTATGTAAAGGATGCTCAGAGGCAAAGTGACATAAAGTCAAAGAACTAAGCATGTATAGAGACATGCAGGCAAAGGGACACATAAACAACAAAGAGACTCAAAGGAAAAGGCACACGTATAGACTGGTAAAGAACCAAACGAATACGGGAAAATGCACACACGCACACGCACACGCACACCCACACGCACACACTCAGCAAAAATCTCAATGACATAATTTAGAGTGCCATGATGGAGGGTTAAATGTGTGTTAAAGGTATTACCGCACATTTGTAACATAGTATTACTGAAATGTGGTAATAGCACATTCTATTATATAATACCACGGTTGATTACCAGTGGCAAAGGCCTGATGGGGACTACTGCACGCAAAAATGTAAACGTCTAGTAGAAAAAGACGAGAATGAAAGTTAAACTCAATTTATGGGTGAAACGACACAATATCGTTCACACAAATATCTTTTGATGTAAATATCATGTTTTTAATACCGTTAGAAAAATATTGGGTTGGGTGTAGCTTTACTAATATGAAGTGGGTGATATTTTTGGAGACAATATTTAGATCACAATATTCATATCAGACCATATTTTTACAATCATATTCTGGTACCACAAATTCCATCACTAAAATCAGCACACTCGCACAAATGTGTACACTCACACACACAAAACGCACCGTGAGTTAGAAAAAAGCAGAGACACACACAAAGATACACCAATGCACACCAAACTTCATCTCCCACACAAACACAATCACACACACAAGAATGTGGGTGCCAACACACATGCACACCTGTTACATACACGCGAGGTGTGACGTGTGGTTTCTCGTGTGCGTGCTATCTTTGTTTTTCCTTGAGGCTGGCAAGCGGAGAATCGAGCATTGTTGTCCGGTGTGTTTCTGTTTTCCTTCAAGTTGACCTGGTTGTTGGGGGCTCGCGGGTGAGTATTTCTTTGAATTGTGCATGCAGGTATAAAGGGAGATTCGTTATGCCATTTTGGCATTGAACTGTGTACCTTCAACTTACTTGCTGCCTGTTACTTTGACGGAGACCGAATAAATGGAGAAAATATACATTACCGTCTTCTGTGTTTCCTGGAACCTGGATTTCTCTTCACTTACTTTTCTAACAACACCCAAAAGACCAACCACATGGACGCAAACGCCAGTGAATACATAAAACACATTAAGACTAAATAACAACTATTCAGGGCGCTAGGCATGGGCAGCGTTGGCAGCTGCCCAGGGCCCCGCGCCTGCTCAAACCTACGGGGCCTCGCACCAGAGCACTGCCTTTATAAAAGCTTCAGTATTACGAGTCCAGGTGGGCAGCCCCCTCCCGTGGGTGTTGCAGCCATGGCACAGTGTTGCGAGGCCCAAGGGAGGGGGCCCCCGCTCTCCTGGGCTCTTTTGCTAATGGCTGAAAGGGCAAAACGATCGCCCGAACCCCGCCTGTCAGCTGCCAGTTCTAATGAAAATATTTTAATCGCCCTTCATTATCTGCCAAACTCGCTTTGCTGGCACTCCTCCCTTGGCCTAATCGCCGCATCTGCATGATAACAGCGATTAGTCACCGCACTTGAAGTTGCTTTAGTTGTGAAGTGAGCTCTGCCCTTGCATGAATGTAAAGCAGAGAATCCTACAGGGATCGCAAACAAAGAAAGAATGACCTCGCATCTTAGTGGGCGCTGCTCACCTGGTATGAAGGGAGAGGGAGAAGAGCAGAGAATGGAGGAAGAGGGGAATTTTTTTCTTATTTTACAATTCTCTTTTATTGTTTTTTCATTCAGGCAAAAGTTACACAAAATTAACCCTTTCGCTGCCAGGCCTTTCCCACCATGTGCTGTGCTCTTTTTTGACTATTTGGGGTAGTTTGCGCTTATGCCCCCATATCATTTTATCCACATAAGGTATCCACACCAACATCACGTCCTTTTCTTCAAACATCCTGAGGATTCTAAAGATACCCAGGGGTTGTGGATTCCCCTAGAGGGGACCGAGAAATTTGCCAAAATTCTGCTAAATTTGTTTTTGGGGGGAAAAATGGGATAAAAGTGCTGCAGAAGAAAGCATTCTGTTTTTTCCTGCAAATGATATCAACAAAGGGTTTGAGGTGCTAAAATCACCATCTTCCCAGCTTTCAGGAAAAGGCAGACTTTTGTCAGACAACCAAAGTTTTCTGCACAGTTTTGGTATTTTACTGAGAAATAGCCTATTTCTCCTGTTTTTTTCTGCTTTCAACCTCCTTCAAGTTAGTGGTAGAAATGGGTGTGAAACGAATAATGGATCCTGAGAATCTATACATTTCTGAACAGTAGACAAAATTCTGAATTGAGCAAGGGGACAATTTTTTTTAGATCCTTCAAGATTCACCTATAGAAAAAAACGGTTGAAATACAAAAATATTGAAATTGGTTTGAAAAAAAACAGCCACTTGTGCCTACATTTTCACCTGTAACTTCTTCTAACTACAGTAGATTTTTGAAGGCAATATACTGTTCCGTCCGCAGGACCCTTCTGACTGCGGGGATATATAAGGCCTGTAGGTTCACCAGAACCCGAGTTATCCAGAGGCAATAACTGAGTTGCACCCTGCAATGGTTTTTCATTGTATACAGGGTATACAGCAATTTATTTGGTAAAATATAGAGAGTGAAAAGTAGGTATCAAGAAAACCTATGTATTTCTGAAATGGGAATAAGAAGTGGAGTTTAGAAGCATTTGTTATTTGTGCATCTCTGAATTTGTGGGTACCCATATTAGCATGTGAATTAGAGGGTAGTTTTTAGAATGACTTATTTTTTACACACTGTCTTACATTTGGAAGGCAGAAATGCATAGAAATACAAATGGTAATAACACTTGTTCTACTATTCTGTGTTCCCCTAAGTCTCCTGATAAAATTGGTACCTTACTTGTGTGGGTAGGCCTAGTGTCTACGCAGGAAACAGCCCAAAACACAACATCGACACATCACATTTTTCCAGTGAAAACTGACCCTTTTTTTACAATGTGCCTAGTTGTGGATTTTGGGCCCTAGCTCAGCCGGCACCTATGGAAACCTAGCAAAGCTATACATTTTTTAAAACTAGACACCCAGGGCAATGCAGAATGTGGTGACTTGTGCGGCTCTCACCAGGTTCTGTTATCAAGAATCCCTTGAAAACCTCAAACTTTGTCAAAAAAACACATTTTCCTCATATTTCTGTGATGGAAAGTTCTGGAATCTGTGGGGAGTCACACACTTACACCCACCCAGCATTCCCTGAAGTCTCCTGATAAAAATGGTACCTCACTGGAAAAGGAAATGGCCCAAAACTTATTGTGGAGACATCAAAATTATCTATCACCTGCGTTTTTGGTCCCGGGCTCGACGACCATCTAGGGAAACCTACTAAACCCAAACATTTCTGAATACTAGAAACCCGGGGAAGTCCAGGGAATTGTGGTTTGCATGGATCCCCCAACGTTTTCTTACACAGAATCCCCTGCAAACCTCAAATTTAGCAAAACAAATCACATTTTACTCACATTTCTGTGTGGGAAAATTTTGGGCTCAGCAGGCTGAAACTAATTTTCTTCCACCCAGTGTTCCCCCAGGTCTCCCGATAAAAATGGTACCTCACTCGTGTGGGTGGGCCAAGTACCCGCGACAGGGGAGGGTCCAAAACCTATTGTGGAGACATCAAAATTATCTATCACAGAACGATCTGGTTTTGCAAGAGAGTCGCCTGCGTTTTTGGTCCCGGGTTCGCCGGTCATCTTGGGAAACCTACCAAAGCCAGATATTTCTGAAAACTAGACACCTGGGGGAGTCCAGGGAGGTGTGGCTTGCGTGGATACCCCAACATTTTCCTACCCAGAATCCCCTGCAAACCTCAGATTTAGCCAATAAAATCACATTTTTCTTATATTTCTGTCAGGGATCACTGCGCCGGCACAAATTTCCTACCACTCAGCGTTCCCCTTGGTCTCCCAATAAAAATGATACCTCACTTAAAAAATACTTACCTTGAGCTGCTGCCCGCCTCCCACATCGAGCCTCGATCTTCCTGGTCCCAGCAGGCATTGGGGCAGCATTAGACACCCTGTGCAATCCCCGCGCCGCTCTCATGCTATGAGAGCAGCGCGGGGATTGGCCCAAGAGGGCTGAAAATACGCTCCGCTCACATCAGGGAATTTGTGCTGTTGAGCCGGGTTGGAGAAACCTAAGTGTGCATGTTGGCCAGCCTGAGACCGCTGGCCAAACACACATGCGCACTTAAAAGTGCACATAGCACTCCTCCTCCCCTTCCCATGCCCCGGCCCTGTCCCTCTCTGCACACACTGGCTCAGAGCAGGCAAATGAAAGATAAAACGATTATAGGTGATCATTTTATTTTTCACCTGCTGGCTTTTAGCCAGTGGGCCAATGCTCCTCTGCCATTGCGGCGGAGCCGCCCCTGTTTCCCACACAGAAATGTGAGGAAAATGTGATTTTTTTTTTAGCTAAATTTGAGGTTTGTAGGGGATTTTGGGTAGGAAAATGTTGGGGGATCAATGCAATCCACACTTTGCTGGACTCCCCTGGGTGTCTAGTTTACAGGAATGTCTGGGTTTGGTAGGTTTCCATAGTTGACCGCATACTCCAGGACCAAAAATGCAGGTGCCCCTCTTGCAAAACCAGGCCACTTTGTGATAGATAATTTTGATGTCTCCACAATCCCCTGCAAACCTCAAATTTAGCAAAAAAGTCACATTTTCCTCACATTTCTGTGTGGGACGGTTGTGAGACCACCGCCCCGGCATAAATGTCCCACCACCCAGCGTTCCCTTTAGTCTCCCGATAAAAATGATACCTCACTTTTCTGGGTGCACAAAGTAGAGTCAGCCTAAAAACTTATGAAAACAAAACTGCCCTTTTGGACCCACTTTGGTTCCCCCTCAGTTTTTCATTTTATAAGTTTTTAGGTTCTCTGCTTTGGGCACCCACACAAGTGAGATATCATTTTTATCAGGAGTCTAAGGGGAACGTTGGGTGGTGGGAAATTTTTGCTGGCGTGGTGATCTCACAACTTTTCCATGCAGAAATGTGAGGAAAGTGTGACTTTTTTGAAAAATTTGAGGTTTGCAGGGTATTCTGGGTAATAAAATGCTGGAGGATCCACGCAAGCCATACCGCCACCCAAGCGCTTTCCATGCACAACACCAGTCAAGCGCCATCCACGCACACCACCAGCCAAGTGCCATCCAAGCACATTGCCAGCCAAGCGACAGTCCACACACACTGCCAGCCAAGCAACAGTCCACACACACCCCAGACATGTGCCATCCACACATACTGCTAGCCAAGCAACAGTCCATGCACACTACCAGCCAAGAGCTAGTCTACAAACACTGCCAGCTAAGCGCAAGTCCCCACACACCGCCAGCAAAACGTAGGTTCACACAGAGCCAGCCAAATGCCAGTACCACAGACCATCAGCCAAACTCCAGTTCACACACACCCACAAAAACTTTTACTTATGTCTAGTAGTTTTCTACCCCCCCCCGCAGCAGATAAGCCTAAAAATATCACTGATCTTCCCAGAGGGGGGAAGAAACGGCCAAAATATTTGCCCAAAAAGAGGGGGAGTGACCCTGGCTTAAGGGGCCCCTCCCTGACATGCTGATAAACACATCTCTGATGCCTAGTGGTCTTTCTGCCCCCCCGAGGGCAGACCGGGGACTATTGTTCCCAACTGCCACCCAGGTGGAGCAGAAAAACTGTGGCTATTTTTTGGGGGGTGGGGGCATTGGCATCCCCATTCTGGGCAGCCCCCACCCTTGTACTACTAAGAAAACAAAATAGTCCCTGGCTTCCTTGTGAGCTTTCTGCCCCCTCGGGGGGTGCAGATCAGGGGCTATTGCCCCCATATGCCCCCAGGGGGGCAGAAAGACTGTGGCTATTTTTGTGCAAGGTGTTGGCATTGGCATGCCCATTCTGGGCATCCCCCACCCAGAACTTTTCATTAAAATGTAATCCCTGGTTCCTAGTGGGCTTTCTGACCCCGGGGGGCAGACTGGGGGCTATTGCCCCCATATGTCCCCAGGGGGCAGAAAGACTGTTCATTTGTTTTTGAGTGGGGTGGAGGCATTGGCATGCCCATTCTGGGCATCCCCCATCCTTACTCTGGCTAAAGAATATACTCCCTGGTGCTTAGTGGGCTCTCTAGCCCCCCGGGGGGGGGGGGGGGAGATTAGGGGCTATTGCCTCCATCTGGGTGAAGGAAGACTGTGGCTATTTTGGGGGTGTGGGGCAATGGCATGCCCATTCTGGGCAGCCCCAACCCTTACATTTTCATTAAAATGTAATCCCTGGTTCCTAGTGGGATTTCTTCCCCCCAGGTGGAGCAGAAAGACTGGCTATTTTTATTTAGGGGTGGGGGCATTGGCATGTCCATTCCCACCCCTAATTGTACATTAAAATGTAATCCCTGGTTCCTAGTGGGCTTTCTGCCCCCAGGGTGGCAGATCGGGGGATATTGCCCCCATCTGCTCCCTGGGGGGGCAGATAGACTGTGCCTATTTGTGGGTGGGGTGGGGGCATTACAATGCCCATTCAGGGTGGCCACTACCCCTACATTTACATTTAAAAAAATCCCTGGTTCCTAGTGGGCTTTCTGCCCCTCCGGGGGGGGGGGACAGAAAGACTGGCTATTTTTTTCGGGGGTGGGGGGCATTGACATGCCCATTCTGGGCAGGCCCCACCCCTAAATTTACATAAATATGTAATCCTTGGTTCCTAGTGAGCTTTCTGTCCACCCCAGAGGGGCATATCAGAGACTATTGCCCCCATCTGCCCCCCAGGGTGGGGACAGAAACACTGTCTGCTTTGTTTTTTTGGAGAGTGGGGTCATTGGCATGTCCATTTTGGGTAGCCCCTACATATACAAATACAAATAATCCCTGGTGCCTAGTGTGTTTCTGCACCTCCCCCCCGGGGGTGACAGATCAGGGGCTATTGCCCCCATCTGCCCACCAAGGGGGGCAGAAAGGCTAAAAGTGCCCAAAATTGTTGGGTGGAAGCAAAGGCTCTTGCCCAAAGGGCAGTTCCCCCCTCCTTGGTGTCTAGTGGTGGATCGCTATTTGGGGATCGCCCTCCTGCGGCGATCCCCAAGCAGGGATCCACTAGGGAAGGGTACCATTGAAAAGGGGAAATTTGCCCTTTTCCAATGATCCCTCACCCGTGTATTTTTCGGTGCTCGGGTGGCTCAGATAGTCCCACAAGCACCGAAGCAGTGAAACTGAAACGAGCCGATCGGCTTATTTCAGTTTCAGTTTCAATGTAATAACGTCAGCGTGCCATGTGCACAATTGTCATTACATTGAAAAAACATAAAATGCCTTGGGAGGTTGGGGAAGCTCTTCTCCACCTCCCGAGGCTAAAATATTTTAAAGGAAATCCCTCTGCTGTTTACAGCAGAGGATTTCTCGGTGGTGTGCAGAGGACGTAATGGTTACGTCCTCGGCACACCAGCGCCACAGCCGAGGAAGTAACCGTTACGTCCTCGGCATGGAACCAGTTAAACAAACATTAGCTCTTTGGCTGGCATAAGCAAGCAGTGTCTTTTTTTATTTGTGTAATTTATGAGAAACAAAGGAATAAAGAATGATTGGGGCAGTAACAGATCAAGTAAGGATGGAGTTGAAGGGGTGGGATGATGGCTGTGGGGCCAATCCCCCATTGGCCCCACAGCCATCATTGTCACCCTGAGAGAAGCACAACGAACCCTCAAGGACACACCCAACACCTATAACCAATCAAGGCACACACCATTCCTTGCTCTGCACATCCAAAAAGAGTGCAGTCATTCGTAGCATCATGCATATTAACATATGATGCCCTACTTCCTGTGTTTCCAGGAATACCTAAGGAGTTCTGGTGTTCCCTTTTGCTTTTAGTAGTAGTATTGAGGGAGGGACGAATATAAAGGGATAAGACAAGCAAAAGAATTCAAGAAGTGGGGGAGATGATAGGTGAAGAGTACAGCAGAGAGAGTAAAGTTGAACATAAGGAGCAGAGCAGCAAGAAAGAGCAAGATGCTGGAAGAAAGGCAGATGGGGAAGGAGAGATATGCATGCAAGGGCTGAACTGGTGAGAGAAGAGTCTTGGAGAGTGCTGAGGTACAAAAAATTGCATGCAAAAGAGAGGAATATAAGAGGAGAAGGATCCACACAATAATGTACGAGGCTTGTGGAGAGGAGTGAAAAGGAAGAGACTAATTTAAAGGAACACAAGAGCAGTGGTGTAACACAAAATGATGCCTGAGCAGAATATTATGAGGGATGCCTGAGTTTCCCATATCGAAGCCGGAGGATTACGAATGCCACACTTAGGTACCTATTACCTGGCACACCACTTGTCCCAGGTGGCTTGTTGTTTACTCAACATTAAGTACACTACAATGAGGGAAGCTATGGAACAAGGCTTTTTCGCTGGGGTGAAAGGACTCAATGCCTTATACACATTAAGGACACAAACCTGGTATGGAAACATTCACACTCTCTTCTGCACAAAGACTCCCTTTGGTGCAATATGGTTTGTTCATGGGAAGCAGGACGGTGATGTCATGAGACTGGGAAGAAAATGGAATACACTATATTGATCACCTGTTTTCCAGGGACAATATTGCACCTTTCCCAGAACTGAGCACCAAATATGGCATAGGGAAATTGCAGTTGTGGAACCATACTTGGATGGTGCAGTGTCTTGGGAAGTGCTTCAGCAAAGACCCCAATGGACTCCATTTGCCTCATCAATCCTTTCCAACCAAGACACTTAGGGTTCTTTCCGTTAGTCTGGCTATACTTCATAACATGCGTGGTTCCATCTAAACAGAGGAAAAGGTGGGTGGCGACATGCTTGCATGCTTGGCAACTGTGAAGTTATGCATCCTGAAGTTTTGGAGGGAGCCAATGGCCCCATATAAGAACTCTGATTGTTAGAGATGTCCAAAATAGCTGTATGTGTAAGAATCATTTATAGGATGAATGACAAGATGGAGTTTTACGATCAGGGCTTAGTCGAAATGTAGAGGTCAAAAGCAGGGTCTGGTTGACCTCCTTGCTGGTGGAGGCTGGATCTCCTACTACCTTAGCCATTATGACCATAGGGGAGACTGCAAGGAAAGTGGGAATTTAGATCTGGTCTGCCTACATGAGTGGCTTGGAACTGAGGGTTGTCATGTGCTACTCCTGCTGAACCAAAGGGAAGGTGCAGAAGTGGGGAGGGAACGGCTTACTGTTCATTGTTTACTGTTCAGAGCTTGTTGTTTATTGTTTATTGCTCACAGTATCTGTGCCTGGTTAAATGCACTTTTTGAGTGTACTTCTTGCTCTACTTGACTTTGAGATACACATTGTGTTGACTCCTTGTCAAATATTTGTTGATTGTATACAATTGTGAAAACTGGTGAGACATCCTGCATGTTTTTATCTTTCTATAAAAGGTTAAATAAAGAATAAAAAAGGGAGACTGAAGATTGCAATGCAGTACTGCATGCTCCAAAAGCTCTAACTTTATCGCCCTATTGCACTTCTTTCTTGAATAGATGACGAGATTGTGCAATATTGAAACCCCAAAGAAATATTCAGCCCAAGGTTTTTATTTTACACCACATGCTTACTAGCTTTTAGATTGTTATATAGATTGCCATTCTTGTTACAAAATAGGAGCAGAAAAATATGATCAAAAAGTGCTTGCCGGGGGCGTGGCCAAGATGGCGAGCGGGTAAGACGTGTTTCTCTCGTCTCCCCGCTCCCGTTCGCCCATTCCGGCTTGAAAATCGAGATAAACACCCGGAGTGTCACCGTTCAAAGGCAGCAAGTGTTCCGGTACCGAGTGCACATGGGATGTGCTAGATTCCCGGTGCTGGGGTCCATCAGAGAGCGGGTGCGGCTCGAGCCACGGAGAGGCCCTGAGTGAGGTGACGGCGGCTGGATACGGCTGGGACCTGCGGGGCAGATTTCTGGAGCGGTCCTCCCCAGCCGTTGAGGTGATTCCAGAGTGGCGAGACGCGGATGCTTTTCAAGCAGCAAGTGTCCCGGCGCAGATCCTGCAAGCGAAGGGCCGGATTCCTGGTCCTGGAGCCTGACAGTAGGTGCATGGGAGCTGCGACACAGAGCGAGACCCGCGAGAAGAACTGGCGGCTGGGACTTGCGGCGTCCTCCGAGGCCGATCCCTGAAGCAGTGCGCCTCAGTGGCTTGAGGCGAGAACAGCGGGACGTGACATGGACACATCGGCCCGCGGCGTCTCGGCCAGCACACTCGGCTGGCGTGGGTCTGAACGGCCGCGTGGGGAAGAGGACGACTGGGGCCCTGACGACCGCGAGGCAGGCCACTGGCGGAGTGCCTCGGATAAGGTGGACCTCTAGCCTGGAGCACATATCGCGGTGAGCGAAGTTGGGGCGCTCACCTAAGCATACACCCCCCCAAGACACAGGTAATAGCGCACCTGGGCAGCGGCGCTTCAGGGCGACGACAGCGACCGCCATCTTGCCACAATTTTTGTTTTGATCCCGGCGCGGAGGCAGAAAGTCCTGCGAGCCTGATTGACTGGCTCTGAAGTTGCGAAGGTGAGAGGCGGAAAAGAGGCATAGTGCGGCCCTCAGAGGGGGCAGGAGGATATAGCATGGACACCGGGGGAGGCGCGGGGGTGAGGTGTCGCACACCGAAGAGAGGAGACAGCGGTCCCTTAATGGCGCGGCCTGGCCTGGTTAGCGCAGCCTTCTCGCTCAGAGAGCAGTGTAGGACCGGCGCTCTAAATGCGGGACTTGATTTGGCGGCCCCCCAGTGTTCACTGCCACACGGGAGCGGTCAGCACATTGGAGCACTGCAGCAAGGAAGCATCATAGGGTACCAGTGTAGTACGGCGGCACACTGGGTGGCCCCCACCAGAGCTAGCAGAGGCCCATAGTGACCAAACCAGCCAAGTGGATTGTCTGGAGGTTAACATTGGCGACAAGCACTGTCAGCCGGAGGCGGCCATCTGAGGCGAACTTGAAGTACTGGCCTACATTATACCAGCCCTCGAGGCGGCCTGAGGGGTTCAGTGGGCCCCGGATACGAGCTTTATCTATAGCCACAGGCGTGAGGCGAAGGGCAGTAAAGGTGCTGCGCCGCAGATTCAAAAGCGACGCATTAGCAGACCCCCTGACAGGGGACGAATATATAGCAGAGGCCGCCCGACTCCCTTCTGACCGTGTGCGTCCCATGATGTCTACACTGCGAGGAAATAAAGATAGGTCCTTGAAAGACATGTTGACTAAGCTCCTGTCGGCCATGGGGGGAGAAGGCCGGACCTCGCCTATCACCCAAACAGCGCAGGATTCCAAATCAGCTGAAGAACCAGTTACGCGATCATTTTTGGAAGCGCTGTTCACCACGTTGAGGGAAGATCTACAGACTCTCAAAAGGGAGTTCACCTCGGAGCTCAAAGAAGTCGGACATGACGTCGACCCAGTTGGTGAAAGAGTGGCGAGCATAGAGGATCACGAACTGGCAAGAGATGTGGAGGTTGAATAGCTACAACAAGAGGTCATTCGCCTCCGTTCTCAACAGATCGACCTTCAAGCCCACGCGGAAGATCTTGAGAATCGTTCCTGGAGGAACAACATTCGCGTAAGGAGCGTTCCATCGCAGAAGGACGGCTCGGATATCCAAGCTTATCTGCAGGGCCTCTTTCGATTCATATTGGATGCTCCCCCTGAGGTGGAAATCAAAATCGACCGCGCACATAGGGTGGGCCCGCGGGGACGCTCCTCAGCTGCTCCATCAGACATCCTGGCCTACCTCCCAGACTTCCAATTAAAAGAACAGATTCTTCGTAAAGCTAGAGACAAACAACCCCTCCGCTTCCAAGGCCACTCGCCTTCTCTTTTTCAAGATCTGGCCGCTATTACACTTCAAAAACGAAGAGACTTCCGCCCGGCTACAGCACACCTACGCAATTTGGGGATAGCCTACTCTTGGGGCCACCCCTTTAGATTGATTTTTAGGTGGGAGGGCAAGCTACACCAGCTTCAATCACTCCAAGAAGCATGCCGTATCATCGGGATAGAACACCCACAGGCGGAGGACCCGGGAGCGAGTGGATCGGCCGCTCCCAGAGAACGTTGGCGACGGGTCGGAGGGAAACGCCTCACGGAATGCATGGCGAAACCAGATGAATCTACGATGGTGCTGGAGAGACAGGCGGTCATTGAGTCTATCTCGAAGGAGAAGCTCTTGAAAGATGGCACTTGACACTTCGGGGTACAATAAGTAAACACTGCTAAACTTGCTGAGCTGGGGGGGTCGCGGGGAGGCAATGGTTGGGCCACAATATGCACCCAAATAACTTTATTTCCAAGGACACGTGGACTCGACCTACGGGTCCTGGTCATTATGGGGTTTGTTTTGTTTTTAAGTTGGGATTTATGTTTTCAGGGTTGGGGACTGGTGCTCGAGGGACTGCTCAGATGGAGATAGTGATTTCACGTGGTGAGGAGATGTGGGGTGCTGGGGGAGGTGGAGAGGGGGGGTTACGGGACATTAGACGTTCAGCACCCTTTTATGTATGTACAGTGATGACGACAATTCAGAGTGTTAAAATTCTCGCTCTTAATGTGAAGGGCCTCAACAATCCCATAAAACGGCATGCCGTACTCTCTTATCTGGAGCATTCTGAGGCAGATATATGCCTACTTCAAGAGACACACCTTCTATCCAGGGATTGGCACCGTTGTCGATCTCGCGCCTTCCCTCATCAGTTTTTCTCTTCCACTGCAGACAAGAAGGCGGGAGTGGCAATAATGGTGGCCAGGCGCTTTGGGGGGACGGTTGGGAGCAAGGTAGCTGAGGTGAGGGGCAGACTATTGGCGCACACATTCTGTGTGGGGGGACACTCTATAGTGGTGGGATCTCTGTACGCACCCAATACTGGCCAGGAAAGGTTCTTACGCACGTCAATTTCGGAGGTAATGGCGACACAATCTAGGCAGTCGCGGTCGGTGTAGGAGTGCCGGCCGGGCGGTGACGTGGGGCGGGGGAGGGGCAGGGTGGGGGGTAGCAAAGTATGGATTACGGACCTATACAGGTAAGTAAACATTTAAATCAATGAAACGAATTTCGTTGCGCGCACTGCATCGCCAAATGCGATGCAGTGCGCGCAACGAAATTCGTTTTATTGATTTAAATGTTTACTTACCTGTATAGGTCCGTAATCCATACTTTGCTACCCCCCACCCTGCCCCTCCCCCGCCCCACGTCACCGCCCGGCCGGCACTCCTACACCGACCGCGACTGAATCTAGGCTGGCATTGATTGGGGGTGACCTTAATATCGTACTAGACGCAGATAAGGACAGATCGGGCGGGCGCTTCTCCCAGGCTGGGGTACTGTCCAAGGAAGCAAGGGAGTGGCTAAAAGAATTGGGCTTGGTAGACCTTTGGAGAGAGGCACACCCCCATTCAATCCAATATTCATTCTACTCACATGCTCATAAATCATATTCAAGGCTTGACTACCTGCTTGGCACGAGGGAACTGGGGAATATCATGAGGGAGGTGGAAATAGAGCCAGCGGCGCTCTCGGACCACAATGCAGTAACTACCACCTTGCATTTCCCACCCCAACGGAAACATGCTGGTAGTTGGCGTTTGCGAGAAAACATGTTGTCTAGGCCAATGGTGCCGCAACAACTTACGAAAGCCATACAATCTTATCTAGAGTTAAATGACTACCCAGATATTTCCATTTTTACTCTTTGGGAGGCGCTGAAGGCAGTGGTCAGGGGGGAACTAATAGCAATATCTGCTGCAGACAATAAAGCTTGCAAGGAAAAGAGGGAATTGCTCCCAGCACAGGTCAAGGAACTTGAAAGGGTGCATAGCCGGACAGGTGCGCCTAGGGTGTGGTGTCAGTTGCGGGCGGCTAGAGCCCAGCTAGCTGGACTGGATCTGGACAGGGCAGAATACGCTGCGCTACGTCTAAAGCAGCCGTATTACATAGGGGGGGACAAAACAGGACGCCTATTAGCTAATAATTTACGGGCCCGCTGTCAGCAGACAAAGATTCAATCCCTTTCAGCAGCAGGGGGGGAGGTCCTGACAGATGATGTTCGCATAGCACAGAAATTCCGGGACTTTTATGCTGAGCTATATAAGGGAGAGGCCATGGACGAGGATCACATAGCGTCTTATCTGGGGGAAGCGCACACCTCTCGGATAAACTCAGATCAAGCTGACTCCCTCTACGCACCCATAAGAATCGAAGAGGTTGTAGTGGCTATTTCCCGTCTTAAGCCCCTCAAGTCCCCGGGCCCAGATGGGTACTCTGCAGGGTTTTACAAAGCATTCTGCCAACTTCTGGCTCCCATCCTAACGTGATTATACAATTCTTTCGGTACTGCAGGCACAATACCCGCAGGCATGCTAGCAGCATCTATTGTTGTTTTACCCAAGCCCGGTAAAGATAAGACACTCCCTGGATCTTACCGTCCCATTTCTCTATTAAATGTGGATCTCAAACTCTTTACGAGCTTTTGGCTGCACGATTGAGCCCACTAATGCCGGCTATAATAGACCAAAATCAGGCAGGATTCATTCAACATCGTCAAAGTAGCGACAACACTAAACGAATTCTTCACCTAATAGATAAGGCCCACCACACAGATATGGACGCTTTGCTATTGACGGTGGACGCAGAGAAGGCGTTCGATCGCGTCAATTGGACATACCTGGAACAAACACTGATTCACTTTGGGGTGGGTGCTCATTTTCGAACATGGGTAGCAAGTTGTTATAGTACTCCTACAGCCACAGTTAGGGTGAATGGGTGTTCGTCGCGCCCCTTCCCTATTCAACGAGGTACCAGACAGGGGTGCCTGTTGTCACCCCTCCTATTTGCTCTCTATGTGGAACCACTAGCGCAATGTATTAGGGATAACCCGGATATTAGGGGCATTCCGTTTGGAGGGGAGAAACACTCAATTAGCCTCTATGCTGATGACATATTGGCCTCTTTGGAGGAACCAAATGTATCGCTCCTGGCATTTTTGGAGGAGCTAGCTACGTTTGGCTTAGCATCCGGCTTCCGAGTTAATGTAGGTAAATCTCTGGCCCTATATTTATCCAGCACGAGAGACCCTCAGGAAGCTACGAGAGACCACCTTTCAGTGGCTCAGACTACCGACTTCACTCCGTACTTGGTGATTCGCCTAGCCACAACGGTAGAGCGTACAGTAACGCTAAACTATGCTGAGCTGTCTCTGCAATTCTGAGCGGATTTAACTGCATGGAAATGACATAACCTATCGTGGCTCGGACGGATAGCTGCTATTAAAATGTCGCTCCTTCCCAAGGCCCTATACCTATTTCAGACACTACCAGTGCCTCCCCCAGGGGCCTGCTTACCGCGCTGCAGGCAGACATACACCAATTTGTTTGGGCAGGAGCCCGACCACGGATGAGGCGAGAGCTGAGCTTTTTGAAGCCAGAGGAGGGAGGGCTAGGTATTCCTAACCTGTTAGATTACTATAGAGCGGCCCAGTTAAGATACATGGTGGAATGGAATAGAGATGAGTCGGAGAAAGACTGGCTGTTCCAGGACAGGGCGGTGGCGAGGCTCTCCCTTTGGAAAGTTCCCTTTTTAAAGAAAGCCGACAGACCACAGAGCCTCCAAAAGTCTCCCATTACAAAGACGGTGATGGACGTTTGGGATGGGGTGGCACTTCGGAGAAACCTTACTTCATTTCCCTCTCCTATGACGCCCCTGTTCGAGAATAATGACTTTTCCCCAGGTCTAAAGGGTAAAGCGTTTGCATCATGGCATAATACACAATGCAAGGCAGCAGGCCACATGTTTGAGGTGGACGGGACTATTCCTTTTGTACAGCTACGCAGCAATATGCCTTACCAGAGACGGAGAGGCTGTGTTACCTACAGATTAGACACTGGTTGCTACACCCCAATAATTTTCCTCTAGTTAGCCGCCACTTAACGAAATACGAGAAGTGGCTGATTACGAAACATACGGATAGGAAATTGATATCAGATTTATACACAATGCTACACCAGCCAGCCCCCAAGCAGCCCACTACTAGCCAGAAGAGGTGGTCAATCGAATTGGGGAGAGAGCTGACTAGTAAAGAATGGGGTGAAATATATTATAGGGCTAAGCATACAGCACGCAACACTTCCAGCATAGAAACAGCTACTAAAATTGCCACGTATTGGTACCTGACGCCGGTATGCCTTAACAAAGGAAACCCTGACCGCAGTCCCACGTGTTGGCGGGGATGCGGGGCAGATGGGACCCTACTACATCTGCTCTGGGACTGCCCCAATTTAACACCTTATTGGGGAAGGATTTTAGATGAGATAGACTCGCAATTCGACACTCAGATCCCGCGGTTTCCAGCATACACTTTCCTGGGACTGCCAAAACCGTTGACCTTTCCACTGAAGTCTCGTAGAGGTAGACAAATGGGACTAGCTCTGGGCGCAGTGCTCCAGAATATACTGGCTAACTGGGGGACACAAACCACACCCACGTATGTAGGATGTCTGCATAGACTCTGGTTTATATTAGGGATGGAACGAATAACTGCCCCCCTGACGCAGTCGGAGTCCGCCTTCGGTGAGGTGTGGAGACCTTTTCTTGACCTATTATCCACAGAATTTAGGGAGGTCACCTGCCCAAAATACCTCCGCATCCAATGCCTCACGGTTAAGGAGTAAATTTCTTTATTGTGTATAGATATATCTATTGGAGACATCTCCCTGTCATCATCATTCGAGTACTGGGTTTGGGGAGGGGGAATTGGGGGGGTTGGGAAATGTTACTCTTATGTCACTTTTATGGTTAGAGAACATCACATGATGGTTCTGTAAGTTTCCGAATGCTGCAGACATTGTAATGAGGAAGAGAGTTCCTTATAGTTACTGGCTCTGCTTTCCGTAATGCTTGTTGGTGTGTTATCAGCTGTAATAACTACAATAAAATGATCTAAACCTAAAAAGTGCTTGCCAAATGGCACACAGTTTGGCCTCATGGGAAGGCTAGATTACAAACCATGTCTCCTGAACCACAATTGGAGTGACAGGGATTCTGGTGGCAAGGCCAAGAAACTTCCCGTCCCATGGAAGTGACAACATGTGGTTGGTCATTTTCGCAATTGTAATAAAAAATGTTATCTCTAGCTTATTTGGGTAAAGTGTTAAAGCCAGAATTATATGTATAAATTCCTGGTTTCGTGGTCAAACTTTACCACTCGGCCGCATCTATTGGTGGTGTTTGCCCGCTCCAATGAAATGCCCATCTTTTTAGGGGTCCTCTGAACGTGATTTCTTACTGCACTCGCTATCTGTATTGGGCACATTTTTAAGATGCCACAATAATTATATGTAATAGGAAAAAAGCAGAATTATATTGTGAGACCTTTTCTTTGGGTCAAGGGCAAGAGATGATTAACTAGCAGCATCTGTGGTGGAAACAGTTGTTTACGACTGCTGTTGCAGAACTTAAGACTATTTCATTTCATTTCGATAAGAGTTATTCATTTTGGAAAATTGACTCTCCAAAGCTGGCAATAGTGAGTAGTCATTGCATACTCCAGTGGATGGTAAAGGTATTGGAACTCAAATACAATATATCACATTAATCATACCTGGTAGGCAACTTATCCAGCAAGCCTAGTTATGTCTATAATGGGGTCTAGTTTAGAGAAAGTGGTTGTGTAAAGAAACACCAAAAAATGCTTTCTCTAATAGCTCACAATCTCCAGAAAACATCTTCCGATGTCTGTGTGTGTATAAAGTGTTCTGCAAAGTTGTAAAGGAAAGTAGACCACCCTGCAAGACCTAAGCGCTGCGAGGAACAGCGAAGGGGGCTAGTTTCGGATAGGCAAGGTGGAGAATCAGCAGTTGACCAACAGTCCTATGGCCAGCTTCAGCTGGTGAGATGATTTTTTATTACTATGGACTGACTGGGCTGCTGGTGCACAACCCAAAAGGTTGATACACAGTCAGCCTGGCCATGCTCATAAAGTCAGCTGGATCATTGTCATGTGCACAATGGCAATGGGCTGGCCTGGGCAAACACAGTATGATGTGAGCATCTTCCCACAACAAATTATCCCAAACCTTAGGAAATTCCAGCAAAGCCTAAGGAAATTGCTGCTTACAAGCAGCACAGTTAAAATTGGCCTTGCTTGGGAGTTGAGAAGAAGGTGGAGTGTACAAGAGAAAGGGGCTGCGGCATGGGTCTGACTGAGGAGTGGGGGGGGAATTCCATAAAGTACATCAATGCACATGGAGGGATCAGCCCGTCATTGAGCCTATGTGAGTAGGTGGCCAGTAGCTTCGGGGAGGCAAATCATGTGTTGGAGGTTCGAAGGACCAAAAGTGTTTGGTTGGGTAGCCTGGGGCGTGAAAGGAGTAACTTGTGGATGATGGAAATGGTCTTGCACAGGTTTTGCATTCCATTATCTCTTTAATCAAGATCCAGTGGATTTACCTGGGGGCAGGGGCAATTTGGTTATTACTTCCTGGGCTGAATATGAGTCGAGCGACATGGGCCTGAGACATTCACAATTTGGCAAGTGTCTTCTCAGATATTAGGAGCATGTAACTTAACATTTTTTAAACTGCAAATCTCTGGGATTATAGCTTTATTTTGAAAGTCAAGCACCACCTTCCCCAACCTACCTATCCCATGTTGCTAGATGTAATTTCCTAATAGAGGAAAACAGCACTGAGTCTGCTCTAAGTCCCTCTTGTTTTATTGCATTAGTTTACTGCTTGTCTGGTGAGTGACTGGGTACCAGTGTAGCTTTTGGCAGTTTTTTTCCTGGCTACAAATTGTTGTCGCTTTTTAGCCATCGCTTCTTTATATCTTTAAGTTACTTCACCTGTTTGTATCTCTTAAAAATGGAGCTTGAGGGTAACTACTGTGTTTACGCACTCAATGGGCATGTGAGGTCCAGCCTTTGGTGCTCCTACCTGTCAATATATTACCCATCCAACTATTTCATCCATGCCGCCTTGTCCTCTTACCTTCTGCCATCTGTTCTTCCTGTTGTTTGCTGCAGCACATGCAGGTCCCTCACCCAAACCAGCATGCATCCCTTTGTGTGAATTCCCCCATGACTGCTGATAACCACATGCCTTATTGTCCAACTTCACTGGCATAACGGGAGGGTTGGCAAGGCACCTGAAGACCAGTTGTATAGCTCTGGGCAATCTGTCTTGGAATTGTAATCATGCACTAATCTGGTAACAATTTGTTCATCAGAGTAAAAATATCAGTTTTAGAGAGACCTAGGCCTAGCTTTCCATCCAATTTGATTAATGTATTGTATTTCACATAACAGAGCTTTAAAATATATTTATTTATTCTCATATGGTTTTTATTTGTATTGTTAGCCATTTTACAGATATCCACACTGGATAAGTAGCTTCTTGCAAAGCTGTTTCAACAATGCCAGAAAATGAATGGTCAATTAAAGTCACTTCCTGTGATGTCACTTCCTGTGATATTACATGTTATGCAAATTAGCGCATGTTCCTATTCTGCCCGGGGACCAACAAATCCTGGGAGAAGCCTTGGGCGCGCGCGCGCACCACACACTCTATAAATAAAAGCTACACACACAGTCCCTGAGATGATAGAGACAAGCACACGCATACACGCACAAAACAAACAGATTCACGCAGAAAACAATACAAGGCATGCACACGTATTCAGGCACGCAGAAAGGAGAGCAAAACGCAGACACAGGCACCCAGAGACACCGAGGCTATTTCTCATTATCCGGATTGGCTGTTCCCGTTCTCGGGAGCCGTGCCAGTGTGCAGAAACCCCCGTGGGTGTGCGTGGGCAGCTAGTCTGTGGGAGGGGGACACGACAGGCTTGCACGGAATGAGAAATCAGCTGAAATCTTCTCTTTGAGCTGCAGGCGGGGGAGGAGGGCCTGCGGGGGCGGGAGGTTCCGTCTGCGGCATGAGGTACATTGGCTTTTCATTGATCTGAAGGCAGGAGTGAGTGTGTGTGGGCAGGCGGGGGAAATCCCGCTGCAGTGTGATGTGCAGTTTGTCCCCACGGAGCCGAAGGGGGGATCCCTCTGCAGCAAGATGTGTTTGTGGTGGGGCGGGGGGCATAAGTGTCCCGGGGTGGAAGGGTGGGAGGAAGTCGTGCAGGAAGCATTGCTCTGAAGATGTGGGGCAGAGGAATCCAGCAGCTGGGGGAGCGCCGGAGCGACAACAGGCACAGAGGTAGCCCCCACTTTTGTCACTCAGTGTCGCAGGCAACAGAACATTGAGATAAAAATCTAACATTTTCTGCAACCTCACCTAATGGAAGTCAGGTGGTCTGTCTGAGGAGTTACTGCATAAGATCTTCAAGTAACACATTTATCTCCTGTGGGAGGAAGCAGGGAAACATGGAAGCAGGGTGTATTTTTTTTTTGCAAGTGTTTTATTGACTCGCTGGTGTGTTGCATGTTTCCGTGATGAAATGTATTGTTTGAGTGCGCCTTGAAGCCTGATCTTTTTCTGGCACGTCTGGGCATCATAAAGAAATTAATACAATATTGTGGGGAGATGCGCTGTGTGGGAGATGCGACGAGCTTCAGATGGAGTTTGGAAACCACAAGGAGGCAAGGGAAGGTGGGCTGATGGTCTAAAGGCCTTATTAGATAGCAGTGCCTTGTTGCCAAAGGCCATAGGCTGGCCTACATCCTTTAGAAGTAAGGATGCAGAATCAAATCACCCCTCCAACTCCAGGCCCTCTGCTGCCACTAGGATTCTCCAGGGACCCGAGTAGAAGTGTGCAAAATGTAATTATTTCTCTTGGAACAAGCACGTATTTGTCGTGAACATTGGTCCACATTACTTGAATTATGAAAAGTGCACTTGTCAATAGAGATGTATTCATTTGTTCATCAGACATGTATGTACGTGGCCTGTATCTCGCATGAAAACTGAACACAATGGTACATTTTCATACAAAAGTCACACGAGAGGCCAGTGGGAGACTTGTGTGAACAGAAAATGTTGTGCACCAACAGGCACACATCAGCTTCACACTTCCGGGAGACAGTTTCCATTCAAACCAGTCGCCTGCTGGAGAACATTACGCAAAACTGCTAAAAAAAGAAATAAAATATTACGTGAAATCAAGCAAAATCGTATAATCGTGAATGATGTAAGATTAAGTTTGTGTAGTAAATATTTCACCAGGGCCTAGCTAGGAATTGCTACACGCCACCATTCAGTGTAAAAAGCAACAGAGATGTGTTTCTCAAAGCATACTTAATATCGTGTATTTTTTTTTAAAAAAATGCTACAAGTCATAAACTTGTGGGAAAGAGTGAGGCGGAGTGAAAAGCACACATCTCTCATCAGCCTCGGGTTTCTGAAGAAGCGTATGAAGAGGGTCAAAAGTTCTAGGGGCAGATTTACAAGCCCCTTGCGCCACTTTTGCGTCACTTTTCCCATGTTAAAAATGACGCAAAAGTGGCGCAAGGGCCTTGTAAATAAGACCCCTAGGGGCAGATTTACAAGAAAGTGACGCTTCTGTATAGATGCGTCACTTTCCCTGCGCCACCCTTAGAAACCCTTGCGCCACCATAGATGCGTCGTATTTACAATACGGCGCACTATGGCGCAAGGATTGACAGATGCGTCAGAAATTCTGACGCATCTGTTTGCGAAAAAGTCACGCATTGCTGGAGTCGTGTCGCAAGCACGACGCAACTCCAGCAATGCATGTTGAGGCCTATTCCCACCACACTGCGTCACTACTTACGCCTGCTTTAAGCAGGCGTAAGGTTTTGACGCAGTGGCGTCCTAAAAGTGGCGCAGTGAAATCTTGTAGATTTCACTGCGTCACTTTTACGAGGCCTTCCTGCGTGGGAACGCCCACCCTGCATACATTATACCTGACGCAGGTATAATGTGACGCAGGGCTTTACAACGTGACGCATCTCCCTAGATGCGTCACGTTGTAAATAGGCCGCATTTTTTGCGCCGCCGTTGCGTCAAAAAAAGTGACGCATTGGCGGCGCAAGAAGGCGCAAGGGGCTTGTAAATCTGCCCCCTAGTGTCTAAAGTTTATGAAGTCTGACCATCCCTCAAAGAGTAGACCTCCTGCCAGCCCTCCATCCAAGATGCTTCGCAAAGCCCAAGAATGCTCCACCTGCTCTCCCGCTTCTGTATATTCACAATGCCCTGCTCATGGAATAGTTTTAGGAAACCCCTTTACGAATGCTTGGAAATTAATTCACATGGGAGTGGGTGCGGTAACCGATGCTACCCTATATGGGGCACCGAAGAGCCTGCCCAGGCAGATAGCATGCTGCACCCTACAGTGGGTGTGGTGGTTGGAAGGGTTGTCTTTGTTTCTAACCTATGTGGGAAGTGTTTTCATGTCATACATGATTGACCAGAGAGGTTTTCTTTTCTTGGATGCAGCAATTGATGGTGTGATGAATGATAGCTTTGGTGAAGCCAAACATTATTAGTCCGTGCATTTCGTGAAATATGACTCCAGAAAATTTAAGGCAGTGCTACATTGTAGAGCAAAGATGGCGGTAGCAGTCTTTAAATAAATGGGGCATCAGAGCTTATGGACATAGCTTGAGAAGCCTCGGAGATACTTAGGGTCTCACTTCATGCAACAAACCTCACAGTGTTTGAGGGCTAACCTTTGTTATGTGGTAGGCAGTAAGTGGGGCAGTGTTGCAATTGGAAGATACGAAGTCTGACGATGTGAAACACAGTCTTACAGATACTTAGGAGTGATTGAACTATGGTTTCCTGAGGTCAACCGAGATAACTGATGTAGCAGAGAGGTTCTGCTGCTATGGTTGTGATTCAGATGAACATTTAAAGTTTCTTTGTATTAGCATGATTTTTTCAGATCATGGTTAAGTTAGTACAATCTGCATCTCGTCCCCGAAGCTCCCTTGCCCAGGTCAAAATGGATTGAATTTGAATAACTACCAGTCCAGTTTGTTTTTTGATGTTGACCTTGAGGCTCTTGGCAACTCGCATTCAGGGTTTGAGGGCACCAAGCATCTTCATAAACCTGCATCTCAGAAACTACCAGTCGCAGAACTGCTTGTCTGGTGTCCAGGGAATGTCTTCTGTTTTCTCAGTCTCAGGCACTCTATGGTTAGCGCTAGTGGCACTTGAGAAATTTACCGTCTTATACAGCATGCTCCTACCGGTAGAGATGCCTGGGGAAGGTCACAGGCATGTGTGATGATTAATGCTGGGCGAGTATGCACAGCAAGCAGCACATCTTCTTAGAGATGATCACTTGCAATTGTAGTCATCAGCTCTGACTTCTCAGCTGGGTGATACTTGTTGGCACTAAAGTCTTGCTGTTATTGGGGGATATACAAGTCGTGAGACAAGCCTTTTAGGCAGCCAAGCTGGTCAGGTCATGGTCTGAGCAGAACGTCTTCTGGCTGGGGGGCGCATTATAGGGGTTGACCAGAACATGGTTCCAGTTTCCAGGAAGCCCTCTTTGGGTGCAAGTAGTTCTTCAAGGCATAGTTGCTCAAAATATTGAAATATTGGCTATTGAGGTCCAGCACACAATTAATTCAAGGGAGCTGGACAGGGTTCCAATTCCAATTACATTTTAAGCAGCTAGACCCCTAGGAGAGCACATTTTCTTTGTGCTCTTCACTGGGCAAACTTTGGCAACAGACCAGAAGTCATATATTTAGGCCCCCTAATCTCAGCATTTTGAGCACTGAGTAAGAGCAATGTGGCCACAGACTGACCCTCTAGAGTAGACCATGATACCCCACTTAGTCATCCTTAAAGAAAGGATATGAGCCAGTTGTTATCACATTATCATCACTGACTCAGGCATAATGGGAGGATCCTGTTTAGGAACACTACATCAACCTCAGATACATTAAAATGTCTACATCTCCAAACCTGATAGACTGCCATCAGCTATGCAGTGTTTGATAGCTATATAAGGGAGGTTACTCCCAAAACACTAGAATTTGAGGTGTTTCCTGGGCCAGCAAAGGCCCTAAAGTCCTTCTGGCATGGACATAGAGTTATCATTTGAGTAGACCTCGAGACAATGAAGTGAACAACAAAAAGGAATCTTTTTAGGAGATATCATATATGTAAAAAGATTTGACAGCTGTGACAAACAGCTGCTGATTTTTGTCCTTTGACCTACTTTACTCCTCCTGGAGTTTGAATTCCTATGGTCATAGAAAATTCTCAAATTTCTAGCATTCCCAGGGAGTAAGGTGAGGGGCTCATAATAACCTTTCTTACCCTTTCTTGAGCCAAAGCAAACGCCTGCCCTTACCCTTCACTGTGAGCTAGGAAATTGCTGATTGATCAGGTTTGTGAGAAATTGTTCATTTTTGTGTGAAATTTCATGACAATTTGAGGTTATTTCATGACATTAGTATTTCAGTGTGAAATAAGGTTTGCAGGTCGTTGATATTACTTCTTTACACAAGGTCACTCTGTACATAACAAAGTCTCAGGAGATACCGAGAGGAGAATGGTTAGAGCAGAAAAGATCTTTTGGTGAGACATTTTCTTTGCTAACCAGTATTACGCAGAGCAAAAGTTACGTGAAATTGTCTAATGTAAAATTTTGAGAAATTTCACAAAGTTACCATAAAGTCAAATTTGTGAATTTCAAGAATTTTGTCATCTTAATTAAAATTCACACAGTACCCTCATGTGTTTTGCAAGCATTAACTTCAGTCCCCCTTAAAATTATCATAAACAGCCAATCAAAATCACCATAAATAGCTTCCCTGCTAAAGGTATACACATGGCACAATTCTCCATCTCTCTCTCCCCAAATATCTCCAAATATCAACCTGAGAAAATATTGTTTCAGCTTCTGAACATTTAATTGTTCAACCCCTCATTCAGAGGTAGCTAGCAAAGATCAAATTGAGCACAAATGAGGGTCTATGCCCGATTTGCCAATTCATGTCCCATACAAAAAGGGAGTAGACTTATGATTTTCCCCATCTAATATCTGGTGAAATTTACACTGTGATGAAATGTCCCAATTCCGAGGTTTTGGGCACACAACGATGGGAATCATGTGGTTTTACATGATGGTGAAACCATATATTTATGCTATCCAACATTCCTACCAGTTTTCTAAATCAACTTACGCAGACCATTAACTTAGGTTCTTTTCGCTCGCGTATTATTGAGCTCACCAAGGGAGTACCTCAGGGCTCCTGCCTTAGCCCCACCTTGTTCAATGTGTATGTAGCTCTCCTGGCCAAGATTGTCAGAGAATTTGAGTTTACTCCTTTCTCTTATGCAGATGATACCCAACTTCTCCTATCTTATGACAATAATGATACTACTTCTGAACTCCATTTCTTGGCAGGTATCAAAGCGGTTTCAGCTTGGATGACAGAACATTTTCTCCAATTCAATGTCGAAAAGACAGAGATTATGCTTTTTAGAAATGCCCAAAAGCTCTGGGCTGCAGAGTGATGGCCTTCAAACTTAGGCATAGCTCCAACCCCCAAGGCAGTGGTAAAAGATTTAGGCATCCGGCTGGATCAGTCCCTTTCTATGAGGGATTAAGTAAGAGTACCACCGGTACATGTTTCCATATGCTGAGTCTCTTGCGCTGTGTATTTCAATTCCTTCCACTCGAGGCACGTAAAACTTTGATTCAGACGCTAGTGATTAACCGCCTAGACTACTACAATGCACTTTTGGCTGCCACAAACAAAGCTTTATTGAATAAACTTCATGTGTTTCAGAATACTGCAGCCAGCCTGGTACAGAATATGCCATCCAGAACAACTGCGTCGCCTCTTCTGCAACAGCTACACTGGCTACCTATAAGACAGAGAATTAAGTTCAAGATCTGCTGTATCGTACACAAGGTGCTAAACGACAAAGGACCCTGGGGCATATTATCAAGGGCAGTCTCGCCACTTTAGCGGCACTTTTTGCCGATAAAGCAGCTATATTTTTATCGCCCTATTAGCAAGCTGTCGCTAACAGCTGTTAGCGACAGCCTAATGGCGATAGCGGCCGTTTTGTTGCCGCTTTGCATGTCAGCGATAATTATCACTAATGACATGCAAAGTAGGCGTTCCCAACTAAAAGCAACTGCAAACAGTCGCAAACACAACTTCCCCTATTAGCAATGCCCGCGAAGCGATAAAAAATCGCGCTAACCGCGATTATCGCTGGAATTTAACACCTGATAAAAACTTGACTTAACCATCTTGTCAATGGGAGGTGGATTGTAAGGTTAAGTCCTCACCTGCCTATTAGCAAGCTTTTCATTAGCGCAGTGAATTTATCGCTAGATTTCTCGCGCTATTGCTGGGTTTCGCCGCTATCGCTGGATTTTTTATCGCCTTGGAGATAAGCGTTGATAATAACGTGTTATCTCCGCGATGAAATCCAGCGATAGCCGGCGATAAAAAAAACAGCGCTAAGCGCGCTTTGCGATAATTATCGCAAATCCTTGGTAATATGCCCCCCTGTTATTTAACAGAAAAACTTCTCCAATATCGGCCAAGTAGATCTTTACGGTCAGGGGAAAAAATCCCTCCTCATTATCCCTCGTGTCAGGAAGTTCCACTCTGGGGGCAAATCTTTTTCCCATTTAGCTCCCCTATATTAGAATCATTTGCCTCTTTGCCTCCGTAAGTGCAATGATTTCCCTAATCTTAGGAAACTTTTGAAAACCGAACTGTTTCGCAACTGATAGACTGGGTTGAAAGGGGGTTGGGAGCACACTGCCTCACATCCCAGCACAGTTCGCCCTTTTGCATCCTGGTAAATGCAGTACAAAATTTGGGGCATATTTACAAGCTCCTTGCGCCACTTTTGCGCCGCCGTTGCGTCACGCATGTGACGCAGCGGCGTCGCAAACCATGCGCCGCGTTGCGCTATATTTACAACGTGACGCATTTAGGGAGATGCGTCACGTAGTAAACCCCTGCGCCACATGAAACCTGCATCAGGTTTCATGTGGGCGTACCGGCGCAGGGGGGGGCGTTCCGGCGCAGGAACGCCTCGGCAAAGTGACGTAGTGAAATCTACAAGATTTCACGCAGTCATTTTCTCGGCAGCTGGTGCGTCAAATCCTTACGCCTGCTTCAAGCAGGCGTAAGGATTGACGCACCATGTTAGGGATAGGAAGGTTGGAACAGTGCTGGAGTTGCGTCGCGCTTGCGACACAACTTCAGCACTGCGCCAACCTTCCGCCGGCAGATGCGTCACGCATCTGCTTATCCTTGCGCCACGATGCGCTGCATTGTAAATGCGGCGCATCGGACGTGGCGCAAGGGTAAACTTGCGTGACGCATTTTCCCTGGCGCATCCCTGCTGATATGCAGGGATGCGCCAGGGAACGTAAATATGCCCCCTAGTACTTACTTGAAATTTTGCTGTAGTTTTTCACCAAAGTTGGTGCAGACATTGCTGTACATCTCTAGACACGTATTTCTGTGTTCAGCCCTTCATCAGTAGAGAGCAGCAGTAGTAGAAAGCAAAATACAAGTAATCTGGGGTTGCTGGAAATGCTGCCAAATTCCTCTCAGGTCACAGTACGACTCACAGGCACACAGTTGCATCTCCAAAGCTCGTCAGCTTGCTGGCTCAAGGGAGCCTTTGGAACAGAAAGGGGGTTGGGAGCACACCGCCTCACATCCCAGCACAGTTCGCCCCTTTGCATCCTGGTAAATGCATTACAAAATTAGTGCTTACTTGAAATTTAGCTGTAGTTTTTCACCAAAGTGGGTGCAGACATTGCTGTATATCTCTAGACACGTGTTTCTGGGTTCAGCCCTTCACCAGTAGAGAGCAGCAGTAGTAGAAAGCAAAAGAAAAGTCATTTGGGGTTGCTGGAAATGCTGCAAAATTCCTCTCAGGTCACAGTACCACTCACAGGCACACAGGTGCATCTCCAACGTTCGTCAGCTTGCTGGTTCAAGGGAGACTTTTGAACAGAAAAGGGGTTGGGAGCACACTGCGTCACATCCCAGCACAGTTCGCCCCTTTACATCATGGTAAATGCAGTACAAAATTAGTGCTTACTTGAAATTTAGCTGTAGTTTTTCACCAAAGATGGTGCAGACAGTGCTCCCACCCCCTTCTGTTTGAAAAGGCTCCCTTGAGCCATTGAGCTGACGAGCTTTTGGAGATGCACCTGTGCGCCTGTGAGAGGTACTGAGACCTGAAAGGATTGTGGCAGCCTGCTCAGCAACCCCAGATTAAATTCGTTTTTATCTCTACTGATGATGGATGATATCCAGAAGAAACACGTGTCTAGAGATTTACAGCACTAACCTGCACCAACTTTGGTGAAATACTCCAGTAAATATTCAAGTAAGCATTTACTATGAACTGCATTTACCATAATGCTAAGGGGTGAACTGTGCTGGGAGGTGAAGCGGTGTGCTCCCAACCCCTTCTGTTTGATAATCTGGGTTGTCGCTTCTAGCACAGAGATAGCCCTTTGAGGGTGATTCAGGTGCTTTACAAATTACTCATCATTCATTCATTCATTCATAGCTTTCAAATGCGGAGGGAGGACTACAAGGCACAGTACTGATTTTTCTCGAGTGGTTTTAACTCACAGTATTCCAATGGATGAGAAATGATTGTCTTAGACCCACATTCTGAGGTTGAAGTAAATCCTGGTCCATCTGGAAACTGTTTTGAAACTGAATGAGTAATTACAAATCATGCCTAAAACCACAGTCCAGGTATTCTGCTCCCTTCTTTAGTCATTTCACCATCTAAAATCCAGTAGAATTTCTGGGTGGGAAATGGTTGTTGTAATTCCCTTACAGTATTCACAGTGTAAGAAAGTGAATTATTAATTAGGGTGGTGGTAGTCCATTGCAAGAAATAAAATTGCTCACCTGATAGATCCCGATAAAGGTTGAAATAATTTCAACATGAGCTCAACCCCTAGTAGCTATGGCATAGAGCACACAAGCTTAACTTGAAGGACATGTGTAAAGCAGTTAGAAGTACCAAAACAGTTACAAAATCAAAAACACAGCACAATAACAATCCCACTTCAATATATATATATGTATATGTAATAAACAAAATGACACCATCCAAAACAAGAAAAATCCAATAACAAGTGCTGGAGATATGATTTTTAAAATATTTAAGAGAAAAAGTCCAAGAAAAAGTAAAGCACCAATCAGTAATCACTGTTCACGGGTGGCCTGGACTGAAATACGAATTCAGGCCGACCGTGATGGAGCATGGGCTGCATACACCAAGCAGGTTCTTCCCGGTAAAAGATTTTACCTTAGAACTTAGTCTCTTGAATGGCAGTCAAAATCCTTCAGTGGGGCAAAGTTGCAGGCTGTATCCTCAGAGGACCCCTTCAAGTCAGATAGCCTTAGGACGAGGTCCTGCTGAAGAAAATGGTAATACCAAAGGGGACGATGGACGGAGCGTTTGAGCAAATCAAACACTCACCCCCAGTCAACTGATCTGGGTTTAATCCATCATCATTCTTTAGCTCACTCCACCACCCCAGTTCAGACATGGCCATATGCAAATCAGTCTGACCCTGTGCCTCATGGGAACAGTCCAGCCCGAACTGCCGAGCCATGTCTTCCCTGGACCGGAAACAAGCATCCTGGGACCGGTTTCTGGCCATTCAGCCATCATCAGCCAGGCTAGCTTGAATCCAGTGGCAAAGTGAGCAAGGGACCCACGTCTGGGCATAGCCTGCCAACTTAGGGCGAACAAAGCGATACCAAAGGGTACGATGGACGGAGCGTTTGAGCAAATCAAACACTCACCCCCAGTCACAAAAACGATGGATTTAGGCCCAGATCCCTGTACTGGGGTGAATGTATGACATTGTTCTGCATTCTGTCCATCTATTGTTGTTTTTGCATTTGTCACCCCGAGTGGGACGGGTATGCCCAGACGTGGGTCCCGTGCTCTCCATGCCACTGGAATCAAGCTATCCTGGCTGAAGAGGGGTGAAACCCCGAAACCGGTCCTAGGATGCTTGTTTCCAGTCCAGGGAGGACCTGGCTTGGCAGTTCGGGCTGGACTGTTCCCATGAGGCACAGGGTCAAGACTGATTTGCATATGGCTGGGTTCAAACTGGAATGGCATGGTGAGCAAAAAACGATGGATTTAGGCCCAGATCTCTGTACTGGGTTGAATGTATGACATTGTTCTGCATTCTGTCCATCTATTGTTGTTTTTGCATTTGTCACCCCGAGTGGGACGGGTATGCCCAGACGTGGGTCCCGTGCTCTCCATGCCACTGGAATCAAGCTATCCTGGCTGAAGAGGGATGAAACCCCGAAACCGGTCCTAGGATGCTTGTTTCCAGTCCAGGGAGGACCTGGCTTGGCAGTTCGGGCTGGACTGTTCCCATGAGGCACAGGGTCAAGACTGATTTGCATATGGCTGGGTTCAAACTGGAATGGCATGGTGAGCAAAAAAACGATGGATTTAGGCCCAGATCTCTGTACTGGGTTGAATGTATGACATTGTTCTGCATTCTGTCCATCTATTGTTGTTTTTGCATTTGTCACCCGAGTGGGACGGGTTTGCCCAGACGTGGGTCCCGTGCTCTCCATGCCACTGGAATCAAGCTATCCTGGCTGAAGAGGGTGAAACCCCGAAACCGGTCCTAGGATGCTTGTTTCCAGTCCAGGGAGGACCTGGCTTGGCAGTTCGGGCTGGACTGTTCCCATGAGGCACAGGGTCAAGACTGATTTGCATATGGCTGGGTTCAAACTGGAATGGCATGGTGAGCAAAAAAACGATGGATTTAGGCCCAGATCTCTGTACTGTGGTGAATGTATGACATTGTTCTGCATTCTGTCCATCTATTGTTGTTTTTGCATTTGTCACCCCGAGTGGGACGGGTATGCCCAGACGTGGGTCCCGTGCTCTCCATGCCACTGGAATCAAGCTATCCTGGCTGAAGAGGGGTGAAACCCCGAAACCGGTCCTAGGATGCTTGTTTCCAGTCCAGGGAGGACCTGGCTTGGCAGTTCGGGCTGGACTGTTCCCATGAGGCACAGGGTCAAGACTGATTTGCATATGGCTGGGTTCAAACTGGAATGGCATGGTGAGCAAAAAACGATGGATTTAGGCCCAGATCTCTGTACTGGGGTGAATGTATGACATTGTTCTGCATTCTGTCCATCTATTGTTGTTTTTGCATTTGTCACCCCGAGTGGGACGGGTATGCCCAGACGTGGGTCCCGTGCTCTCCATGCCACTGGAATCAAGCTATCCTGGCTGAAGAGGGGTGAAACCCGAAACCGGTCCTAGGATGCTTGTTTCCAGTCCAGGGAGGACCTGGCTTGGCAGTTCGGGCTGGACTGTTCCCATGAGGCACAGGGTCAAGACTGATTTGCATATGGCTGGGTTCAAACTGGAATGGCATGGTGAGCAAAAAACGATGGATTTAGGCCCAGATCTCTGTACTGGGGTGAATGTATGACATTGTTCTGCATTCTGTCCATCTATTGTTGTTTTTGCATTTGTCACCCCGAGTGGGACGGGTATGCCCAGACGTGGGTCCCGTGCTCTCCATGCCACTGGAATCAAGCTATCCTGGCTGAAGAGGGGTGAAACCCCGAAACCGGTCCTAGGATGCTTGTTTCCAGTCCAGGGAGGACCTGGCTTGGCAGTTCGGGCTGGACTGTTCCCATGAGGCACAGGGTCAAGACTGATTTGCATATGGCTGGGTTCAAACTGGAATGGCATGGTGAGCAAAAAAACGATGGATTTAGGCCCAGATCTCTGTACTGGGGTGAATGTATGACATTGTTCTGCATTCTGTCCATCTATTGTTGTTTTTGCATTTGTCACCCCGAGTGGGACGGGTATGCCCAGACGTGGGTCCCGTGCTCTCCATGCCACTGGAATCAAGCTATCCTGGCTGAAGAGGGGTGAAACCCCGAAACCGGTCCTAGGATGCTTGTTTCCAGTCCAGGGAGGACCTGGCTTGGCAGTTCGGGCTGGACTGTTCCCATGAGGCACAGGGTCAAGACTGATTTGCATATGGCTGGGTTCAAACTGGAATGGCATGGTGAGCAAAAAAACGATGGATTTAGGCCCAGATCTCTGTACTGGGGTGAATGTATGACATTGTTCTGCATTCTGTCCATTTATTGTTGTTTTTGCATTTGTCACCCCGAGTGGGACGGGTATGCCCAGACGTGGGTCCCGTGCTCTCCATGCCACTGGAATCAAGCTATCCTGGCTGAAGAGGGGTGAAACCCCGAAACCGGTCCTAGGATGCTTGTTTCCAGTCCAGGGAGGACCTGGCTTGGCAGTTCGGGCTGGACTGTTCCCATGAGGCACAGGGTCAAGACTGATTTGCATATGGCTGGGTTCAAACTGGAATGGCATGGTGAGCAAAAAAACGATGGATTTAGGCCCAGATCTCTGTACTGGGGTGAATGTATGACATTGTTCTGCATTCTGTCCATCTATTGTTGTTTTTGCATTTGTCACCCCGAAGAAAATGGTTTTGGCTGGAAAAGCTCGGAGCAGGAAAAGTTCAAATTTCATGCCTGGGGAAGTTCTCTGGTTGGGTGGCCTTTCCATGCCTTCATGTGTTCAGGGTTTCTTTGTGCAGACTTAGGCTCTATTTTTTTAAGCTCAACGTTGTTCAGTGGGGTAAGGCTGCAGCATGTATCTGAAAAGTTTGCACCAAAGTCATATAGGCTGGCTGCGATGGGCCACTAAACATGTTTTTCGAGCAGCAAAAAGCACCACCCTGGACCAACGTAATTGTCTTGCTCAGTGGGGTCACGCCTTGGGAGTATTGAATTGGGTGGTTGGTTCTGGTCCCCATAGGTCTGAAAATCCAAAAATATTTGAAGTCCCTACTCTTTAAAGAATTTTGGAGAAGTCCAGCTAGACACAGTCAAGGGTCCCAGGACCTCAGGTACAGCACTGAGGGGTCAGAACTCACTCCAGCAGAGGCCACTAGCAGGGTCTAGTCCAGGTCCATTTGCAACTGGTCAGGTGACCACTCAGGGAAAAGATCTCCTGTATCTTGTTGTGTCTCTGTAGTCACACCAGAGGTCAGCCAACTGACCCTTGGAGTCTTCAGGTAAAAGACCTTTTGCATCTTGTTGCATTTCTATTGCCACACAGGTGGTCAGCCAACTGACCCTTGGAGTCCACTTACTTGTGTTGGGTACAAGTGCGAACAGGTTCAGCCTGGTCTCAAACAGCAAGTGTAGTCCTTCTGTTCTACCACAGGTCGGGAATGTGTTCTGATGAGCTGGGGGTGAGGTGCCAGCTTTGTAGGTCTTACCTGCCACTGGGTGGAGATCACTCCTGGAAATTCCCTAATCGGTGGGGCAAATTTTCATGGGGGCAAACCTATCCACTTTTACAGCACATCCTCTTTGATTTACTTCAAACTACCCCAGAGTGTACTATTCTAGGGAAATCCAAGAAGGCACAGATCTTATGACTTTGGGGGAAGCTTGTGTGTCAGGCAGCCTGGCAGGGGTGTATTTAGGAAAATGAACAGCTCCTTCCCCCTAAGCTACACCAAACTGGCTCTGGGACCAGGCTCCCTTCTACTGGGCTGGTGCCTAATTGGCTACTCTGGGCCTTAAAAGTGAAGGCTTCCCCTTCCTTAGGTTTCACCTTACACTAAACATGAATGGGCAGGCTTCAGCTCTGTCCCTTTCAAGTTAATAAAGTTCCTCGAATCTCCCTAGCTGCTCTTCCTGAGCTGACAGGGATCATCTGCCTCACTTCTAGCTCATCCAGTCACCAGGCGTAAAACATTTTCCTGCTGCGGGAGTAGTTCTCAAACCTCACTAAGTTCAAGCACGGCAGGGCAACTGCTGGCAGGCTAATGCAAATTAGCCTATGGGAGTTTCAGGAAGGTAAGAGGTAACTTTCTAAAAGTTTCTTTCCCTAAATATTTTTTAAAAATCTTTACCATTAGATTGGATTTGAATAAATACTAAACATAGTGGTTGTATCATTTTTCTAGCCGATCCTAAACTCGAGATAGCAGAATTAATATTTTAATCAGGACCCCAGGTTTCTCATAAGACAGCCAGAGCCTTCCACAATGAAAATAGCTTTTGAGGGCTTGTCACTGCAGAGAGATGCTAACATTGTATTTCTACATATCCCGCTTTTTACTACCATGCAGCCTACCTTTCAGGCAATAGGGCCTACATAGAGGTGAGTTATTAATATTTAAAAGCAATGTTTTTCCCCTGTCAAATGGATGATTTTTGACATGTCGGGCTGCAGATTTAAACCGCAGCAGTTAGACTACAGTGGTAGGCCTGAAGCCATATTTTGCTTGTCACACCAGTGGATGGCACAATAGGTGCTCGAGTCCATGGAATGGGTGAGAATACAGTGTCAATAAAGTGTTCTGTTTGCAGGGTTCTACTGAGACAATATGTTGGAAAGACACAAACGTGTCTTCCTTGCAGGAAATGGAGGGAGGGGGAGTGCAAAAGAAACACATTTGATAATGCTCCCGTTGTGCCTTGACTTCAAAGTACGAGAGAAAGTGACCACTTTCTCATGGTAATGTTTTTTATCAGCATCTTCCACTTTGCTGATTATATTCAGCCCACCGGGCATATGGCTTATGACAACTTAAGAGGATTAGATGGGGAGTTCATGTCATAAAAACACTGAAAGAATAGCAGTCACTTCAGCACACTAAAGAACTCGGGGGATGATGGTAAATGATAAAGATCCATTGGAGTGATACTGCTCTTCCATGAAGTCAGTACTTAGTATGTGAGGAAACGTCGAATATGACCAGGAAGGTTTATCAGTCTAGCAATCAGAATCAAATGGCCGAGTCTACTCTCACCATAGAGCTCTAACAAGACTACACAACAATAATTGTAATGATTCAGAGCTTTTTCTAGAATTATTTGTTGGCAGAAATGCTACAAAAATTGATCTGGAAGTGAAAAGAAAGTTTTCTAGTACTCAATGGCAACTTGTTTACCGAATTGTCATGGCTTGGAGACCAGAGCAAGTGCTGGCAATATATTCATTGTTTTTAAGAGATCAATGGGCTGATTAAGGAGTACTGTGCTGGTTGTTCATGTAAATTAGATGTATTTCTTTTAAGATGTTGATACATTTTGTATTCAAATCCACCTTTGGGCCAAATAGACATTCAATATCCAAATGATGAATTGAGAGTAAATATCACCGTAGTTTTGAAAGGGCCCTGCAGAAATGAAGACCAAGTGTGGCTCTGGGCCTCAATAGCCTACCAGCCATGCTGCTTAATCAGATCTAGATTATTGGACAAGTTGTCTGATCCTTATCCATTGCTTTCTCTTCAGACCTCTCTTGTCTTGGATTCATGGAGAGGTTCCATCTTTCATTCTTTCATTCCTTTTACCAAAAGGGTGACACAAATGATTCTAGAAATTATAGAGTAATTGCCCTATTACAAAAAACAACTTGGACAAGTCCTTAGTTGGTTAGGGTCATAATTGTTGACCTTCACCTTGATAGAGGAACGCAGACAGACATTAGTAGTCTTAGGAAACCCCTCACCCACCTACCTAGTAGGTGGCATGCTTCATCATCGGGGCCCAGCTGGATTGCCGAGTGCAAACCAGCTGTGCTTCAACGCCTGATTTACAGCGGAGCAGGTTATTTTGTGAAAAAGAGAAAGTGCTATGTGAATAGTGAATTAAATGCTAAAAATGTCTCTAGGAAATCCCCTTATAAAAGTTTTAATAGAAGGGTCCTAGGACATGAGTAAAAACATGATAGGGATATACATGAGGTAACAATGTGCCTCAATATCCCTAAAAAGTGTGGGTCTACTAGTTTCAGCCTTCTATGATATTCTTGAGGCTTTCGTCAGGACCAAAGGAGTGAGCGTGGCCAAAAGAATTTGGTGGCCACTAGGGTGTATGTATCTCTATATCAGCGCACACCCTAAAGTGCGCTGTGAGTGTGGTGGGATCTTGTTACTTACAGATCCTGCGCGATGAGTATCTGTGAAGAAAGGTACAATACGACAAGTGTATTTGTAACAAACAGCATATATCATGCATGTCTTACGTATCTGCGCTCCTCCATGCGTAGAATAGAAGAAGCTATGAAGTAGAATGAATGCATCATGCATGTGACATCGTGATTGCATGCATGATGACTATCTGAAAAATGACCATGCGTGGTTACAATGTGCCGTAAGAACACACAAATATGTTCATGTGATGGATATCTACGAACTAATTCTTATATTTATGCGTGTTTATCAATTGCATATATTGTATCCAACGTATCGCATTATGGCATCTTAAAAAATAAAAGCCTTTAATCAAGTGATTTTAAGGCGCGTGATTTAAAAAGAGAGAACACATTAAACATGGATGAGGTAACAAACGGGACAAACTCACAAACAACATGTAAGCAGGCTTACATTAACTCCGCGTGTGTACAGTTTCATGGATCCTGTCACACAGTGGAACTTCCTGTTATGGGGACCCTGCGCGGATGGAGAAAGTCGTAACAATGGATGTAGTATAGAATATTACAGGAAACGCGCTCCGGGAGCTGTAATAATGGGCGCGAGTACTTACATTAGTCTCAGGATAGTTACCCCTGCAACCTAAGCTGTGGACCGGATCCCGCAGTAGTGGCGTGTATCTCGAGTCTCCATATTTGTTATTGCCAAGGGAGGGAGGGAATGGTCACGTAACAGCGTGCTTAATCACGTGACTTCATTACGTACGTGAACAGCTAGAGCGCTGACTTTAGGAGCGACGTGTCCAGTAAAGCTAGAGGGACTGTTGCAAATGCGCATGCGCACAGGATATAATGTCAGCATATGTGGGCACATATTATCAAATTCAACGCAGTTGTACAAAATAGTATAATTAAACAGCCTTAATGTTTAGGTCCAAAAATGAAAAATTGAAAAAAGTGGTGTCACCCGATGGTGTGATCTAGATATTTGTGAATAATTCCAATGCCCGGAGTAGGGTCAAATTAAAAATAAAATGATAAAGAATAAAAATAAAAATAATAATAATACCTGGGGTTACCTAAAGTAAAAAGGAACAAAAGGAGTAAGGGTACCAAATAGTCCCCATATTACTTGCATATTCATTCGAAGGCATCCGAACAATGTATTATAATAGTGAAATATTTTGGGTCATAATACCCAAATATTGGCAAGTATACTACGAATGACTAGTTTGGAAATCTGGTAGTAGACAAATGTATGGGAAATATTTGACATTATTAAGTTCATCTATCAGTGGAGATGTTTAAAATCTATATATTGCATTCCATGGAGATGTTTAGTGGAGTTACTAAGTTCACATATCAGTTCACATATCAGTGGAGATGTGTTAGAATCTATATATTGCATTCCAAGGGACATTGTCATTAAGACCTGTGATATGGGTCGACAGTCTGTACACCCAACGTTGCTCTTTTTCTAAGAGTAAGTTCTGCAAATTGTTGGTATGTGCATCTAATTGTTCAATGACTACCCAGGCCATATCGTTGGTTGTATGTCCAGCGGTAACAAAGTGATCAGACATTTTAGTGGTGTTACGTTTACACCGGATATTGCTCCTATGTTCGCATATCCTAGTCTTTATTTTTCGGCTAGTCATGCCCACATATCTCAGGTTACATGGGCATGTGATAAGATATACCACATTAGCTGAATTGCAGTTAGTGTGTCTGTTGATGTGCCATATTTTCCTTGTTCAAGGTTTAGAGTTTTTGTAGTTTTGGTGAGATGGCACACACTGCAATTGCCACAAGGAAAGTGGCCGGTGATATTTGGTAGACCCCATGCGTTTAATACCGTGCTGTTTGAAGGGATATGTTGCTTAGGGCGTGTAGATACCAAACTGTCTCGTAAATTATGTGCTCTTTTATAGGAGAATAGTGGCTTTTCCCATTGTAGTTTGCCTGATGTTACTATTCTCCAGTTGCTTTGAATGATTTTGGTCACTTTGTTTGAAATGGAATTATACGTGGTCACACAGGTAAGTGGGGTGGTAGATACGTTCTTTTCTGCATTCTCCAGTAGGCTCTCTCGATTCTGATTTCAGATTGAGACGTAATTGCAGTGAAGTAAGGGATTTCAAATCCCAATCAGATTCATTAAGTAAGAAACTGAAAAACAGAGGTTATCCTGACAGAGTTATTAATAAAGCCCAAAAAGAGCTAGAAATCAGAATCGAGAGAGCCTACTGGAGAATGCAGAAAAGAACGTATCTACCACCCCACTTACCTGTGTGACCACGTATAATTCCATTTCAAACAAAGTGACCAAAATCATTCAAAGCAACTGGAGAATAGTAACATCAGGCAAACTACAATGGGAAAAGCCACTATTCTCCTATAAAAGAGCACATAATTTACGAGACAGTTTGGTATCTACACGCCCTAAGCAACATATCCCTTCAAACAGCACGGTATTAAACGCATGGGGTCTACCAAATATCACCGGCCACTTTCCTTGTGGCAATTGCAGTGTGTGCCATCTCACCAAAACTACAAAAACTCTAAACCTTGAACAAGGAAAAATATGGCACATCAACAGACACACTAACTGCAATTCAGCTAATGTGGTATATCTTATCACATGCCCATGTAACCTGAGATATGTGGGCATGACTAGCCGAAAAATAAAGACTAGGATATGCGAACATAGGAGCAATATCCGGTGTAAACGTAACACCACTAAAATGTCTGATCACTTTGTTACCGCTGGACATACAACCAACGATATGGCCTGGGTAGTCATTGAACAATTAGATGCACATACCAACAATTTGCAGAACTTACTCTTAGAAAAAGAGCAACGTTGGGTGTACAGACTGTCGACCCATATCACAGGTCTTAATGACAATGTCCCTTGGAATGCAATATATAGATTCTAACACATCTCCACTGATATGTGAACTGATATGTGAACTTAGTAACTCCACTAAACATCTCCATGGAATGCAATATATAGATTTTAAACATCTCCACTGATAGATGAACTTAATAATGTCAAATATTTCCCATACATTTGTCTACTACCAGATTTCCAAACTAGTCATTCGTAGTATACTTGCCAATATTTGGGTATTATGACCCAAAATATTTCACTATTATAATACATTGTTCGGATGCCTTCGAATGAATATGCAAGTAATATGGGGACTATTTGGTACCCTTACTCCTTTTGTTCCTTTTTACTTTAGGTAACCCCAGGTATTATTATTATTTTTATTTTTATTCTTTATCATTTTATTTTTAATTTGACCCTACTCCGGGCATTGGAATTATTCACAAATATCTAGATCACACCATCGGGTGACACCACTTTTTTCAATTTTTCATTTTTGGACCTAAACATTAAGGCTGTTTAATTATACTATTTTGTACAACTGCGTTGAATTTGATAATATGTGCCCACATATGCTGACATTATATCCTGTGCGCATGCGCATTTGCAACAGTCCCTCTAGCTTTACTGGACACGTCGCTCCTAAAGTCAGCGCTCTAGCTGTTCACGTACGTAATGAAGTCACGTGATTAAGCACGCTGTTACGTGACCATTCCCTCCCTCCCTTGGCAATAACAAATATGGAGACTCGAGATACACGCCACTACGGCGGGATCCGGTCCACAGCTTAGGTTGCAGGGGTAACTATCCTGAGACTAATGTAAGTACTCGCGCCCATTATTACAGCTCCCGGAGCGCGTTTCCTGTAATATTCTATACTACATCCATTGTTACGACTTTCTCCATCCGCGCAGGGTCCCCATAACAGGAAGTTCCACTGTGTGACAGGATCCATGAAACTGTACACACGCGGAGTTAATGTAAGCCTGCTTACATGTTGTTTGTGAGTTTGTCCCGTTTGTTACCTCATCCATGTTTAATGTGTTCTCTCTTTTTAAATCACGCGCCTTAAAATCACTTGATTAAAGGCTTTTATTTTTAAGATGCCATAATGCGATACGTTGGATACAATATATGCAATTGATAAACACGCATAAATATAAGAATTAGTTCGTAGATATCCATCACATGAACATATTTGTGTGTTCTTACGGCACATTGTAACCACGCATGGTCATTTTTCAGATAGTCATCATGCATGCAATCACGATGTCACATGCATGATGCATTCATTCTACTTCATAGCTTCTTCTATTCTACGCATGGAGGAGCGCAGATACGTAAGACATGCATGATATATGCTGTTTGTTACAAATACACTTGTCGTATTGTACCTTTTCTTCACAGATACTCATCGCGCAGGATCTGTAAGTAACAAGATCCCACCACACTCACAGCGCACTTTAGGGTGTGCGCTGATATAGAGATACATACACCCTAGTGGCCACCAAATTCTTTTGGCCACGCTCACTCCTTTGGTCCTGACGAAAGCCTCAAGAATATCATAGAAGGCTGAAACTAGTAGACCCACACTTTTTAGGGATATTGAGGCACATTGTTACCTCATGTATATCCCTATCATGTTTTTACTCATGTCCTAGGACCCTTCTATTAAAACTTTTATAAGGGGATTTCCTAGAGACATTTTTAGCATTTAATTCACTATTCACATAGCACTTTCTCTTTTTCACAAAATAACCTGCTCCGCTGTAAATCAGGCGTTGAAGCACAGCTGGTTTGCACTCGGCAATCCAGCTGGGCCCCGATGATGAAGCATGCCACCTACTAGGTAGGTGGGTGAGGGGTTTCCTAAGACTACTAATGTCTGTCTGCGTTCCTCTATCAAGGTGAAGGTCAACAATTATGACCCTAACCAACTAAGGACTTGTCCAAGTTGTTTTTTGTACATTACTCTGGGAAAGGGACAAGTTCCTGTTCCATTTCCTTACTCTTTAGTTGTTCTTTTGTAATTGCCCTATTAGACATTGAGACAAAAGTGAAAGCCAGAATTTTTCGGGATGTGTTAGAAAACTGGGCTCATAGAAGGCAGCTATTCCTTTTTATCAGAGTTCAGGCCTAAGTATGGCAATGTTATTGCCCTTCATTCTCAGCTTTTTAAGCCTCTCAGCATCAGGTGAACAACTTGTTTGGTCGCTATAATGATTACCCAGCAACTTTTGAAGGGTGGATCTCTTCAGTTTGCTGGGGAAACTTGTTGCCTGGGGCACCCCAGAAGCCACGCTAAAAAACATTGTTTTCCTCTACTCAGACGCTATAATGTTGGGAATGGAACCAGCATCTCAAGACACATTCAGACGGAGAGAGGTCTAAAGCTAACCTGTTATTCAGCCTCTATACCACGGATCTCGGTAGCACCCAACAAAACTCAAATTCTAATATCTCAAAAATTGGCATCCAACATCTACAGCTGCTCCAATATGCCAATGATTAGCTAATTTTCAACAGAATGAGAATTGACTCTCCAAGATCAATGATGCGTTAAATGATTATAATGTAAACAAATTGGCTGCTAACTAGACTAAAATGAGGATTATGATATTTAGTAGAGATAAAACAAAACAAGCAAAACCTGGTATCTGGATTCCAAAAGAGTAAGCCATGCTGCAGTCTATAACTACCTAGTATGGATGCCAGAAAAAGGTTCAGCTAGATGTAATTTATCTTCCTTGAAGAATTAGCATCTCACAATAACCTTTTTATGGAGGTTGCACACTAAGGGCTGCTTAGGATGTCGGTGGGAGTTTCCTCTGACCAACATCCCTGTGGTTCCAAGACCGACCGACCTCGGGTCGGCGGTCCGAAACCACAATTACGATGCGACCACACATGGTGCGGTCACAAGCTCCCATTTCCCTATTGGAGCTTGTGCGGTGCCTGCCACACGGTGCAGGGATTTACAGGGGGACACCATAGGTGCCCCCTTGACCCCCAACTGGAGGCCGCTGAAGAAGGGGGGGACCTGCTAGGGACCTCCAAAGTTGCTTTCTGACAGGCTTTCCATGTCAGAAAGCCCGACATGGAAAGCCTGTCGGTAACCGACATCATAAACCCGACAGCAGAAACGTTGTCTGTACGGGATTATGGTGGCAGTTCCAACTGGCCGACGGGCTTCCCTGTGGAGGCCAGCCGGAATGACCAGCCCCGTTTGAATTCCGACTGCCATAATCGTAATCCGGCGGTCAGAATTCAAACCAAGGATGCCGGTCGGAGACCCTCCGACCTGCAGTCGGAGGCTTTCCGACCGACATCCTAATTAGGGCCAAGTGTGCTTAGAAGACATTTCATCCTTCAATGGTGACATTCTGGAAGTTTTGCTAACAGGTAAAAAATGCCAAGCAAGGCTCTCTTAAAGATGTCCTATGGTATGTTCAACAGGTGAAGAGTCGGCAAACATCTAACTCTTGGCTGACTATTTTTCACTTGGACTTGAGGACCTGAGCCTAGTGTGGTAGTTGGTGCACAGGGGTGTCATACAAGAGTCTGGAGCCATTCAAGTAGGAGGTAGTGCTTAATTTGAGCTGGTGGTTTCTGGTGCTCAGCACTGGCTCTTTATCGCAACATCAGAACTTACACCAGTCTGCCACATGGTGGCGCTCTGTGATTTAGAGATGAGCACAACAACAGATGTTTATTAATTCAATATAGCCTTATAGCCATAAATATACAAAAACACACAGGAGCGGCTGACCATAGGCTCCGCACAACAATCCCTATTCAATTTAATTAAGAGTTCTGTGCAAAACACCTCCGGAGCCTGCCGCAATGAGGCTCCACTGACATCCAGAGTAAAACTATTTTCGTTGTAGAGGGTGCACCAGAGAAGAAGTCAAGATCACTAGAGTAAGTCCATGCAGTTTCTTTTATTCTTTACAATAATCAGAATTGGACATCAGCCAACGCGTTTCGTTCCATTCGGTGGAACTTCGTCAGGACGATTATTAACGGAAAATATATTCAAAAAGCCTCCAATTGCAGATAAGCAAAATTCAAAATTTAATGAAAGAAGAAGTCCCACGATCCTGGGTCAAATCAGTCACGTCCAGCCATAATACTCTGGAGTTCTCCTTCGTTCATTCGGCAAGTGTGCCCATACGCGATGCCGTAGCGGGCTATACCGGCTATTAAAGACTCGCTCCAGTGTCGGCGAGGGCCTTTAACAAGGGAGCGGGACTTTAATAGCCGGTATAGCCCAGCTACGAAGGGCTATAAGGCTATTAGAACATTCTGCCACTAGAGGGCAGAATGTTATAACAAATAAAACAAAGGCTTCAGGGAGCGCGAGGGGATTGAAATCCCCTCAGGCTCCCTGAAGCCTTTTCTCACAGCCACAGCTGTGAACAAAGAAACATTGGAATGTTGGAGCTCCGGGCTTATACCAGCCATTATAAGCCCGGAGCTACTCCATTGTTTTCAATGGAGCTCCCAACATTCCAATGTTCTAATATACATTAAAATTGGCTAATACATGCCACCCAAGCCATTCTTATAGGTTTGGGGGCCTGTTATATTCTGACTTTTCACACTTTTAGGAGCGTGATGGTTAATAGTTCTGTTGGTACTGTCATTGGTGGCGATGGTAGGAGCAATCAGTGGTGCAGCCTGCTGTGGCCTCCTGACGTGGGCGCTGGCACTTTTTTTTTTGTTACAAATAAAGCACTGGTAGGAGATGAGTTCTTTGTTCCATGTTAGGCCCTTAGGTTACAGCCGCAGCCTGATAGCTCCTGACAGGGCTTCATTCGTCTCTCCAGCTGTATTCAGCTGCATGCTTCACCCAGCACGCACATCAACATTCCGTGCGTCATCACATTCTCACAGCATCCACACTCAGCATCCCACAGCAAGTCCACTCAGCCCATGCCTAGACGAACACGTCACGTCACTACACCAGTGCTTAATTTGAGCCTGTGGTTTCCGGTGCTCGGCACTAAATTGTCAACACCGATGCCTGTGACAGTCTGCTAGAAGGTGGAGCTGTCTGGCTAATTTAGAGATGAGCCCAAAAACAATTCATCATTAATTCAATATAAATTTAATAGACTATTCCCTGCCACCCAACACATACTTATAGCTTTGGAGGGCCTGAAATAGTCCAAATTGTCACACTTGCAGCAGTGTGATGGTTAGTAGTTGTGTTGTCACTATCATTGGCAGCATAGCAGGGGCAATTTGCGGTGTAAGCTGCATTGGCCTCCTGACGAGAGAGAGCCCTGGCACTTATTGTTTTACAAATTAAGCACTGCACTACACCAAGCCACAGCATGGACAGATAACCCAACACACTCTCCCTTTAAAACAATTATGAAATCAGAGATGCTGCTGACGTCACGGGCCAGTGAGCTTGCAGGGAGAAAAGAAACGAGGCCTGCAGATTTGCTAATAGACTCATACAATTCATTGACAAAGCAGTCTTACTTAACGGCGGCGCTGAACAGGTCACACAGATCGAAAATAATTCAAAAGCGTTTCCTGCTTTTCCTGGTCAAGGAATTAAGAGCAAGCTGGCAGAGCCCGGACACTATGCGGCTAAATTATAGATTGTGTTATTATAAAACTGAATCAATTTCGCGAGTATTATGTTGATGTTCAGGCTTATTAACGCAAGAGAGTATCTTTTAAAATACCTCTTCGTATAATGCCCCTAGAGGATGTAAAGATGCAATGAAATACTGAATAAATACACGTACAGGTCTGGATTGTCTTGTGGCCATTTTTTTACAGGTTCTCTTAATATTGTTAACCCGTGTTACTTACTTTTATGAATTATATTAGTCATTTTGGGTTTACGTCGTTATGACGTTGTGATATAATATTTCCTTTAGATTGCAGTATCTTGACTAACCTGTTTCTAACTTATTTAACTGATAGGGCCAGTTACAACAACTATTTAGGAATTTTTGTCCTTTTTCGTGGGCCAGTCTTAATAATAGTAATTGTAGCATAGGTCTTTATATTTGTAATTATTTAATTAACCTAATGTGATAAAAAATTATGCAGCAATGATAACACTCAAGTTCCTCGTAGATTTATCAACAGCTCCATAAAGTGGACGGCCTGAACTTCAGTTAAGGTATTTGAAGAGGAAGACCTAAAGTTTTGGAAGTCATCCAAAATATTTAGAAATCAGAAATTTGCCATGCTATGGAAAAGTGGGAGTGAGGGGAGAAAAGGGTATTGGACTTCCAAAGAATACTGAGAGGGGAGAAGGAAAAGAAACGAGGGAGAATCAGGGAGGGGGACCAGGGGAGAGAGAAAGGGAAAACCTGAGTTAAACGAAGAGATCTGAGACTAAGGGAAAGTCAAGTGACAAAGAGCTTAAGAGAGAAGTGCGAGGGTATGATATGGCAACTGTGAGAGGGAAGAGAAAAGAGAGTGAGAGAAGTTATGAGAGAAAATAAGGGTAACGGGAGAAAAAAGAGAGAGGCGAGAGGAATGAAAAAGGGAGTGTAGGGTGAGGAAGGAGAGAGAGGACAGGAAATGGAAAGGGAAGATAAAGGAGAAGAAGCTGAGAGAAAAACAAGAATTATAAGAGGGGCAGAGAGGAATGGAGAGAAAAGAGAAGGGAATGAGGAAAATGAAATAAGAAAAAATGACGTAGGGAAATTGAAGGACACAGAGACAAAGAATGAGGGACCATGGGAAAAGGAAGGGGGAGTGAGGGGCGGGTGAGAGGGAAGAGAAAAGATAAAGTGTCTGAGAGAAAAATGAGACACAATGGAAGAGGACAGAGAGACGAAACAGAGAAGTTATATTCTGAGACAAAGAAGGGGAAGCAAAACAGAAAAGAATGTGAGGCCCTCGTAGAAAAAGGAGGAAAAATAGAGGGGAAAGAGGGAATAAAAAGGAGAGGAAAATGTGACAAAATGTATGAAAGATTGGAGGAATTTAGAAAGATCAGACAAGAGAGGGACTGAGTGAAAAAGGACATGATAGAGAGGGGAACGGAGTGGAAAATGAAACGAGCGGGGAAATGAGAAACTGGAGAACACAAGAGGGACCTGGGGAACACAAGAGGGACCTGGGGAAAGTGAAGCATAAAGAGAGAAGGGTAGATAAGAGGAAAATGATATTTAGAGGGACGTTGACAGGGAATGAAAAAGAGAGGGGGTATAAAGAGATGGAAGGTTAAGGAGAGACAAATATGGAAGGGAGAGCGGACTGAGAGAAAGCGAAAGGAAAAGACGGTGACAGAATGAAAGGGATAGCTAAAGTGTGAGGGTCACGGGAAACGGACAGAACGAGATTAAGTGAGAGGAGGCACAGAATGCTAAAGATAGAGGAGCTGGAAGAAAAGGAGGGGAAGTAAAAAACAGAGGAAGGGAGGGGGAAAATGAGAGCTAATCAGGGAAACGATAGGAAAAAGTGAGAGCCGGGGGGTAGAAGGTTAAGGAAAAGAGAAAAACTGATAGAACTGAATACCATAACGTAATGGGAGAAGGAAGTGTAGAAGGGTTGACACAAAAGGAGAGACAGAAAGGGAGGGGCTCTCCCCCCTCCCCTCTCGGATGCGGAGCTGCGGGGGGAGGGGCCGCACACTCTCCGTCTCCAGCGCCGAGAGCAGATGACTCATTACTGCAGAGGTCTGATGGCAGCAGTGCTGAGCAGAGGAGGGACTCCCTCCCTCGCACCTCCTTCACATTCGCTCTCCGCCCTTCCTACAGTCCACCTCTCCTTCCTTCCTCTTTTCCATCTCCTAGTCCTTTCATCGTCGAGTTATGCCTTCTCTCGTCGTCGCCTCTTCTCCCTTCTTCCTTCCTGAACCTCCCTAACTATTGTATCTTTTGGTCTCAGGCTCTCCACTTTTCCATCTTGCTGTTCTCCCTCTCTCGTCGCCTCCCTTCCTCACCTCAGCGCACCCTCCTGTCTCCCCTCTTCTCTACTCCCTTCCTTCCTCACCCCATCACCTTAGTCCCTACTTGTCCCTCTCTCTCAGTCTGTTTCAGTGCTCCCAATGAAGTCTCCCACGTTCGCTCCATCTGTCGCTGTCATTACAGTGCCGGCCTTATGTGCACATTTAGATGTGGCGCTGCTGCCAGACACATACAAACACACACTCCTTAAACCAAGAAAAACACAAACAGAGCAGCAGAGTGCGAAATACAAAACGAGAAACGCGAGGAAGTAGCAACAGAGCCATTTTTTCTCTGTTATTGAGAAAAACTAAGAACCACTGGCAAAAATTGGCTGGCTCGCCGCAAAGGAATCCACAACCAAAGATAAAGCTACAATAGTCAAAGAAACGCGAGCGAGAGATAGAAAAAAACATAATCATGTGATGAAACACACATCTATGGAAGGGACTATAAGATAGAGGTTAAACTCACCAAGAAACAAACAAACCTGGTACAAAAGAACACATAGCAATGCTAGAAACTTTACCAATGGCAAAGAACGCACATTCAATGGTAATGAACACAAAACGAAAGAGAGGAACACACAAACAAACATGTAGAATGGTCAAGCATAAGTAAAAGCACACTGCCAGGGAAACACACATTCAAAAAGAGAGCAAATACTCCCAGAGATAAAATACACAACCTAAACACAAAAAATAGACACTTGATAAACCATGTAACAAGGGAAGAACAACCACATACCCAAGTATAAAGCCACATAACATTAGAAAGGAACACACAGCTAGAGACAAAACTGCCCCACAGCTAGAGAGAGACACACACATCTGAAGATGAAAATACACAAGCAAAGAAGAACTCACAAGCAGAGAAAGAAACACATGACAGATAAACTAAACAGAATGAGAAAAGGGAAAAACCTAGATGTAAGGAGAAACACATACAACAGAAATATATAATCCAGTAAAAGGAATCAAAACTAACATTTAAAGAAGCAGTGGTAAAGCCAATAGGTTTAGCTATTTGCTAGGGGATGGTGTTAGCAATAACTGAGTAACTGTGTATGTTGCCCTCAGCTGCCATGGGAATAATTCCCTAATGAAGCGCCATCTTGGGATACAACAACATGGAAGCTGAGGAAAAGGAAACAGATTGCAATAGCAGAGTTAAGCTGTCCCCTAAAAAGTCATAAGAAGACATTTGCATTGCTGTAACAGCCAAACTCAAGTAAAATGTTGTGTAGTAGATATTCCTGACAAAGGGCCAGCCAGATCAAACAAAAGAATGTGCAAAGTCAGACAAATGATTTTGCAAGAGTAATAAGTGAACAGCACTGTCTTTAAGAAAGGCTACTTGTTGGGGTGGGGAATATCTCCTGCATGCTATACAGTTGTGTTCGCCTACCCAGAATGCCAGACTCTGAGTATCTAGCCTCCTAGCTTTTGGTTTTGGCCCAGCCTTCCACCAGTCTAGTGTGTACGCGAAGGTTGACATGAGTGAGGTCATGCAAGGGCGCACCAAGCATACTCTAAATTATTTGACAGTCCAATCCATCCACATCATGGATTTAGCCTGTAAAGCAGTGGTGCAAGTGTATCATGTTTTGTGAATCAGTAGTGACCAGACTGTTTTGATCTATGTCATTGGAATGGAGGCCTACTGGTGCACTACTGTAAATGTTTGCTTTTCTGCACAAACCCAGATGCCAGCATTAAAAACTCAAGTGTATTTTATGGATGTGTGTATGTGACTTGTGTAGTTCATTTGTTGTGGTAATGGGTGAACCAGAGTAATGGAGGCCTGACAAAGGATCCACATCCTATGTCTGATTTCACTGCATAAAAGTTTGGAGCCATTGACTCACTTATTGTTGCAATTTCAAGGTCTCTGACCAAGGTAGGGGGTCCTCTGTCGAGTACTCAGAGGAGGTGTCTGCTTGACAGCCAGCTACCCAGAGGTGAGGTGACATTACCTGGAGTCTTGCCTGGAAGGAAGAACCTGTTCCCCTTACCCAAAGCGTCTGGAAGCCTGCTCACCCGCAGAGAGTGGTTTTCATTCAGGAACTAAGGTATGAGCAGATTGTGCCACTGCATCAACGAGGTGTGGCTGAGCCAACCATGTCGCTACATCACAAAGTGTGACCCAGCGGAGTGTGCTGCTGCATCAATGGGCTGCCCCCAAGCAGCCTGTGCTAAGGTGGACCATGACGTCTGCCTCCATGGCCCAAACCACCACCTCAGTGACATCCCAGAGGTGGGCTCGTCATCAGCTTGCGTCTTTGATGGAGCCCTGCACCGCTTACACAGACGCAGGGCGCAGCCTCCACTGGAGCCTGCTGGGGTCACAGCCTGAGAGTGGGAGAGCTTCCAGGGCGTGTGGGTTGCATGCTGCAGGTCCTTGCTGACGGCCCAGGAAGGACTCAGCGACTGTGCTATGGTAAGAAATAACACTTGGGGAGCATTGATCAAACCGAGCACAGAAACAAGTGAAGAGAGGTAGTCTGAACCTGTGTTTTGGTATGTGCCCAATAAAGGAACTCAACCCCAGAAGGGGGCAGGGGGGGGGGGGGCTACCCACCCTAGATGGGGGGCACTCAGAAAGAGGGGAGAGAGAAGGATTCAAGGCAGAGTTGCCCCACCCTGTTGAAGCATTTGTACTCTGTTCTGTGGAGTATTGAGGTTTTTTTGTGAGTATTAAAGTACTTTCCTTTCTCAAATTAAACTGCTGAGTTGGACTGTCGATTATTGCGCTGCTGTGTGAGTTCTGACCATGAACATCCCCACACTACGTGCCTGAAAAGCCTATGACTGCTCACCATCGCTACCACTGAGAGTCAAGCGCTGAAAGGGTTGTACTTGGCCCAGCTTTTCAGAGCCATAGTAAGATGGGTCCTGGGACACCAAAAGCAAAGGACCACAGCTCCTGAGGCTGAAACCCATTACCCCTGTCATGGCCCCCGAACGGGGTCTGACATTAAAGCATCCAAACAGCAGCACTTTGTAAATAAAAAAGTCACAAACCAGCACTTATAATGTCATTGTGTCAGCAAACCCAGTACCTCAAACGACACACTGTCTCTGAATTACACCCTACACATCATGTCCACATGCAGATCAACAGAAGTACTAATTGATGCCCCATCACCAAGACCAAATGGGAACACAAACTGGACAATGTAACCATTCACAAAATGCCATGGCCTTGATGAACAGCCCATCCAAGGAATGGGTTCTTATTGTACCTTTTTAAGGGATTGATGACATCAGATCTCCAGACAGCTAAAGCTATCTATAGTCAGACCTAAAAACACACAAGGAGGAACACACAATCAGGCAAAAACACATGCAACCTATAAATACACATACCCAGAGAGAGAAATACAACCAGAGAAAATGAAACCAAAAAACAGGCAAAGGAACAAAGAACTATAGAAAGAGAAATGTGCAACTGGTTATATTACTACACACCTTTAATATAGAAGACTGAGAGAGATTCTGGTCCAGTATACGCTCTCGCAACTCAATACAAATAGAAATAAAGTATACCATTCAATCTTGGATCCTAGATCAAGGAGTTCATGTCTGGATCATAAGGGGCCATGGAAGCGTTTGCTTAGAGGACCAAAAAGCCCTCACCCACCCTAGGGTGGCACCATGTGTTTCCTGCATGGCCCACTGTAGTTTTCCCTATGTTAGCCTAACCGTACACATTGCAAGCCTCATTTTCCTTTGCACACATTACTATATAAACACACTTGCCCGTGCGCCACATTGTTCTTTCACACAGAACCTGCATAAGTTTTCGTGTTTTGTTCTTTTCCTGGGATTTAGTCTGAGCACCACCAACAAGGTCAAACAGCAATGTCCTTTTTATTCTTTCTAGCCAGGCACTAGTACCTAGACATAAAACAAGAATGCAGCTGTTGTTTATGCACACAAATGTCTTGTCATATAGATGAGTACATGAGCCACAGACAGACACATGGAACAAGAGTTCTGAGACAAGAGCACTGCGTCTGCTGAGATGAGGAGCATCCATTTGTGTATGCTAAGGTACGGGGTCTGCCGGTAATTCCAGAGGTCTTCCATATAATCATTTAGCTTTAGTAGCAGGGGAGGAGGGTTAGGTCACTCTATCCTATAAAATGACAGCACTTTTCATGGTATATGGATTATTAACCATGCTAACAGTATTTTTATTATGCATTTGTTTTCTAATCGTGGCACGTACACTGCATTTCGGAGAACAATAATTTGAATAAATATTCAAAACTTTTTCGTGTCTCCTGGTTATCTCATTGTGGACAAGAACGAGTGAGAGAGCGAAAGAGTGTGTCCTGTTACCGCGATCCCTGAGAGGGTCGAGAGTGTTGTGTTCTAGGGATGCCAATTCATTTGTTTCTCTGGTAAGGTTAGGAGGGCAAGTGAGGCACGATAGTTAGTCGGACCCGGACCCGGACTCATGGACACTGAGGTGGTATGGTGACTCAGTCCCTACATACTGATGTTCTCTGGTTCCAAGCATAGTTCTGTTCCAGAGCGGAATCCCTGCAACAGTGACATGTGTAGGAAAGCGCCTCTTTTGGACATGGTTAGCCCCCATTTTTTGCCTGGAACATGATGTCATTTCGACTGGAAGTTCACTGGGTCCCTGCCAGCCAGGTCCCCTGTGCCAGAGCTCCTTCCCTAAACGGTACCTTTTGTGTCCCAATTGGCACCACTTCAGTACCCCATGTAAGTCGCTAGTAAATGGCCCCCCTGGTACCTAGGGCATTGGCACTGAAGAGGGACCCCAAGGGTGGCAGCACGAACTGTGCCACCCTAGGGTCCCCTCACCAAGGCTATGCATGCTGCCATTGCAGACTGCGTGCCTTGCTGCTGACAAAACTGAAGAGTCGACATGCACATATCCCTGTGTGCCATGCCCACAAACAGAGGAAGACATCCCTCTAGCAGGACTTAGCCCTAAGGCAGGGTGTACTATATCCCGTTTCGTAGCTCCATGATGGCTTCACTGTATTATGGGATGTTTGGTACCAAACATCTCATCTTAATAAACCTGCACTGATTCCGGTGGCAGATTTATTAACAATTGCATCCAGAGGACCCTTTTAAAAGGACCCCCTGAATCCTACCGACTTCTAGTGAGCTTCTGACTGGTTTCCACCAGCTTGCCACTACTAGACATGTTTCTGGACCCATGGAGTGAGAGCCTTTGCTCTCCGGGGCCAGAAACAATGCCTGTCCTGGGCGGAAGTGCTTCACGCCTCCTCCAGGCAGGAACAGCTTTACAGGGTGGGAATCTTCAAAGGCGATGTCGCCTTTGAACTCAGACCCATGCCTCTCCTGCTAGCAGCTGATGGCAACCCCCTGTCCTGTCCCCACTTTCAGTGGGAAGACAGGCGGGAAAGTTAGTTAGATGAGGAGGAGGGCCCCAAGCCAAACTGCACCACCCCTAAGGCGGGGCAGACATTGTGGACTCCAGCTCACTTTCCACCATCTTGAAGATGGGGAAAATAGCCTATTAGGGTCAAGGTTATGCCCACATAAGGTGAGTATTTAGAGGGTGTAGTCACCCTAAAGGTAGGTAGCCCATTGGATACTACCTGGCACTCCCTTTAACGCCCCTAAAAGTAGTATTTAGATGGCACCCATGAGCCTTGAATGTCACATTCAATGGACTCAAGAAGACCAAGGACAAAGAAGAGCAGCTGACCCCGAGAACAGAGAACTTGGACTGGATTTTGGCGTGAAACTCTGCCTGCAGACCAAAGTATCACCAATCGTGGAATCCTGTCTTGTCCTGCTGCTGAGAGACATCTATGAACCTCAGGGGCCCTCCAGTACTTCACCAAATTGCCCAAGACCTCCCTTGGAGTAGAGAAGCTAATCCCCTGAATGGCAGGCACCGAAACCGGAGAGTCTGAAATCTTGACTTGAAACCCCCCGGCCCCGCCAATGCTGCACATAGGAGAAGGTACTGCAGCTCTGAAGGATCAACTCTGTCTCCTCGCCCAGTTTGGAGTCAGCAGGATCTTCCAGAGCCGAGCAGCACCAACCCTGAGGTACTGGATGCCCTGCAACCCAAGACCGTCTACAAGAGTCCAGGCCAGACTCCAACTGCCTGAGAACCAAGTACCCATCGAGGGACATCAGCAGCCCTGAGACCCACTCTCTGAGTGGCCCAGCCGTCCTGCACCAGCCCCTCTGATGTGTTTTCCCCTGGCTGCGAGGTGCACTTTGCGCACCAGAGCTTGGATCACCTGTTTGCTCTGCACCCAGCCCCACTGCCAGGGGAATCTCTGAAATATTTGTGCTCCTGTGGTCCCTACGCCCTTGCAACCTCTGCACTCTTCTGAGTGCCCTCTGACTTGCCTACAAGTCCCCCTGTGCAGCCTGTTTTTAGGTGGCCCCCTTCTTCGTAGCGTGCCACATACGTACTCTCCCAGCATCCCGCTCCCGGTCAAATCTGGGACACTCCTTAGAAACTGCTGGTAGAACTTTGGACCCTGGCCCTCTAACACTCAAATTCTCAAAGGTGAACCCCTAAGTCCTACTGCACTGTTATTTTTTGCATTCCATGTTTTTCTCCATAGGATAACATTGTGCGTAATTGCGCACAACTGTATAATACCTGTACTTACCTTGCTTAGTACTGAAATGTATTACTGCTTACCTGTAGTTCTTGGTACAAAATATATATAAAAAGACTTGCTATTTTTTATAAATCAGTCTCGACTTCATTCTTGAGTGTGTGTTCCATTTATTGCCTCTGTACAACAAATGCTTAGCACTACCCTCTGATAAGCCTAACTGCTCTCCCACACTACAACAAAATAGAGCTTTAGTATTATCTACTTTTGCCTCTGTAAACCAATAAGTGTCTCTTTGACCTCTCTGCACAGTGTACCCCATTGTGGTACACTATATAGAGAGGTGGGTTTCCTATGGCATGCTTCATTATCTGGCCATGCTCCTCAGAGAGCCAGTGCTGCAATGGCAAACCGGCCCCACGAATTGGCTCTTTGCCAGAGACTACTTTTTAGGAAGAGGACAGGGGCAAAGGCAGAACAAAAGAAGAGGACAGAGTGTGCAATGGAACATGGAGGAACCTCAAATGGCGACACAAAGTCGGGGAAATAACTGAACAAAGCAATCTAATAGTAAACTTGTCTAATAGAACATTCACTCACAATAAGGCAAAGATGTTGAAGAAAGGCCTAGGATTTGTGCCAACTCCATGGGAAGACACATTTAGACTCAATTGTGAATTGTCCCACTACTTTCGAAAGATCTGACTGCAAGCATTCTTTAACGACAAATCCTTGCCTCTTGCAGCACCTGGCTCGTGTCTGAAGAATCCTTCTACGTTTACTCCTCCTTCGAGCGCCACTCCATATGAACTCCTTACCTTTGAGAAGGCTGTGAGAGATGATGTACAGAAATTGAAACCTAAACAACCATTTCAGAACCTTTTAAGGAAAGAGAGAATGGCATTGAAAACACTGACAGAAGATGCATCTATAACAATAAAACCAGAAGGCAAGGGAAGAGCAATTACAGGCAAGAATGTCTAAGATTGTTAGGGGACTTTAAGCATTATAAAAAGACTGAACAAGATCCCTCCCCTAGACTACAACAGAAGATCAAGGTGATAGTTCATGAGGCCGAGATGTGCAGTAGATCTCTAAAAATGAAGAAGATTTTCTTGTCAATTTACAACCTAGAATTCCATATTTCTATTCCCTTCCTAAAATACACAAAGCAAAGAGACCACCACTGGGAAGATTGATAGCTTCAGGGATTGGATCGCTTCTGGAACTACTGTCAAACTTTTGTGACCAATTTTTAAGACCTATTGTTGAGAAGACTCCCACCTTTTTAAAAAGATACAAAGGACGCATTAAATCTAATTGAGACCACGAACACCACTGGAACGATTGATCTGTTAATAACCCTGGATGTAGAAGCTTTGTACACAAACATCCTGCAGGACGACACACTTTCACGTGTGGAAGAAATGTTAAGATATGAATCATGGAACCCGACCACCCCTATCCACTTCATCAAGGAATGTGCTTCGCTAGCTCTAAAAAAAAACTTCCTCCAATCTGAGTAAACATTATACCATTATACTTGTATATTTATTTTTAATTAGTGAGCACTTTGCAATTATTTAATACTTCTAGTAAATAACTGAGCATGAAATATATATATTCTTCATATATTTTTCCCATGCTAAAAAAAGATGAAAAAGGAATTCTCTTTCCCGAATATTTAGTGCATTTCCTGGGTATGATATGAATACGCAACCGAGTTGGACAGCGATATTGGGTCACGACTGTCTGGGGAAGAAGCTCAGTTTTTCTGCCAGTCTATGGGCCATATACCTCTCATACTTCATGCTTCCTCTTTACAAAGAGTAAAATCATTCACTATTGTAAATTGGATCTCCTCCCAAAATGGCAACCATTAAACTCTAACAATGATACACCCACACACATGGTTACGAGATCATTATGGTATGCTCATGCAACCTTTGACCTTGGGTACCATGTAATTTTATGAAGAGAGCCTTCAGTGGCTTTCATCTTAGGGGATGGGGAAGTCGGGTAGGCACAATGGCCGCAACACATCTCTGGGGAAGTAAGTAGCTCTTTCCAGTGGGAAAGCCACTCGAAGACAAGGTGAGACACCTACCTTGTAATAATGGTTACTTTTGTTCTCCTTCTGTAGATGACCGGGGAATAGTCCAACATCCATGTACTTGTTGACTTCTAATTAGGAATTTAGGGTTAGAACTGAATTATTTGAAGATATGTTTACGATACACGTCACTTGTCACCATTTATGACTGACCGCTCACACAAAAACACAGTTTTCTGCATCAGCATGGATCACGGATTCTTTTTATGCTGATTGTATTGCTATTTATGAATCGATCACAAAGTGAGCCTACCTTTAGGCATGAATCCACAAGACAGAAGGAATCACCTCGTGCTATTTGTGTTGCACGTTGTATGTTTCTTGCCATTATTTTTGTTTTATCAGGTCACTAATATAATTGTGTTGACTACAGCCTGAGCTCATGAGACATAAGTCATATGGACAAATGCTATTCATTCACTTCAGGTGGAGGTTCAGTTTTTCCCTGCTTAAGATAGGAACTTCACCACAAAAGAAGATTAGGTTATTGTAAGTTGGTCCTGAAGAATTGCTGCAGATCCTTGTTTGGACTATAAAGGCTTGAAACATGTAGACCCTTTTTATTGACAAAGAAATCCACTGACCGATGACTATCTAATAATTATTTATTAAGAATTAAGGAAAATTATTTTCCTAAGATTGTCTGAAATATTTTTAATCTTAACATAGACCCTACTAATGAATAAAAACGACTATTAGGGCTCTATAGTTAATTTTAATCATCATACTCCAATCTTATTAGAAAGTCCTGTCGTTGTCTTTGAACATTGGAGGCATTTGAGCTGAACCTTTGACAACTAGATCGGTGATAAAAAGTTCTCTGACAAAGAGCCCCTTCATGGGGCCCGATGGGCATTGCAGCGCCGGCCCAACGAGGAGCATGGCCCGATGATGAAGCATGCCAGCCTAGGGTGGATGAGAGCTTTTTGCTTCACTAACAAAATGCTTCCAGTGACCTTTATGATCCAGACATTAACTACTTGATCTAGGATCCAAGACGGAATGGTATACTTTATTTCTATTTATATTAGAACACAACCAGAGATCAAGAGCCTATACACAGGGGGAGAAACACACAATCAACACGAAATAGAAATGCATCAAAAGGAAAGTGAATAAATTGGAAAACATAAATTAAACAAAGCGATAGAAAAACATAAAAAAATTGGCACACATAACACCTGGTAATATGTGGGAGGGTTAGTCTCAGGAAGCATTCCTTAAAGGAAAAAGTGCTGCTTTAAAGAAAAAAAATGTTTTCTGCATGGGAAGGATCGAGGTGGAAGCAGGCATTGACTCCTTGGACCACTACCTACTTCCTCCAAGGACTCCGGACACAACTCACAAAGGGGAAAATGTCCATCGCAGTCAGCGTCCTCTTTGTAAGTCAGTTACCATCTCCTTTCAGGTATCAAAAATATTTATTCGGGTTGTGACAGTAACTGCCGTCACAACCCGTTGATACATCTCATTGTGTATCTCATATGTGAGTTGACGGCCCTGTCAAGCCCCCAATTGTAATTTAGAGTCACATAATCCCTGTTGTGATTCAGAAATGCCTTTCCGATCACAAAAGGGTACATCAGATTATAAAAAACATTTTTATAGGAGCAAACCCTGTGAGTTTGCAAATCAAAAGTCTTGTAGTTGCAAAATGGCTTCGTACTTGTGGCCCCAACTCCAGCCCTCAACCAAACCGGATTGAAACAATCCTGCACGTAGAGAGGAAAATGACTCCTTAAATTGAAACTGGCTTTCACAGCAACGGAATCAGTGACTGATTTCAGAGTAGCAGGTGAGCGGATGTGGGGAGGGTCCTTACAACAGGAATTTATTTTGATTCCTTCAGCACTTCTTGTTTAATTTCATGTTCAATTCTTGACACTTTTTCACATTTTGATACAACTTAGACATGTTTATGTCTTTTCAGGACCTGATTTTAAGGCCTTCATCAGGACTAGAGACATTTGCCTCAGTCACTATCTAGTGCCGTGGTACTTATAGTACGGCCCGCGGGTCGCCAGCGGCCGGCAGGCCTTCATTGGCGGCCCACGCACCTTGCCTTGCAGTTTCCACGGCCGGCAGTAAACACAGAAGATGACCGCAGGAGCATACGTAGTGATTACGTATTAAATAGGTATTCACTACTTATGCTCCTGCGGCCATCTTCTGTGTTTACTGCCGGCCTCTGTGATGTCAGGGCACCTTCGGATAGCTTCACAAAAGGCCCTTTAAAAGTCAGCTGTAAGCGCTTTCACAGTTGACTTTTAAAAGGGCCTTTTGGGAAGCTTCCTAGTTTGGACAAAGACAGATAGAGGCGCAGAGACAGATAGAGGCGCAGAGGCAGATAGAGGCGCAGAGGCAGATAGAGGCTCAGAGGCAGATAGAGGCGCAGAGACAGATTGAGGCGCAGAGACAGATCGAGGCGCAGAGACAGATCGAGGCGCAGAGACAGATAGAGACAGAGAGACAGAGACAGGGACAGGGACAGACAGGGAGAGATAGAGATAGAGACAGGGACAGACAGAGATAGAGACGGGGACAGACAGAGACAGGGACAGAGATAGAGACAGGGACAGACAGAGACAGACTGGGACAAGGACAGACAGATAGAGACAGGGACAGACAGAGACAGGGACAGACAGAGACAGGGACAGACAGAGACAGGGACAGGCAGAGACAGAGACAGCAACAGGCAGATAGAGACAGACAGGGACAGACAGAGACAGGGACAGACAGAGACAGGGACAGGCAGAGACAGGGACAGACCGGGACAGACAGATGGATAGAGACAGGGACAGACAGGGACAGGCAGACAGGGACAGAGACAGATAGAGACAGGGACAGACAGAGACACGGACAGACAGACAGAGACAGGGACAGACAAACAGGGACAGACAGACAGGGACAGACAGACAGAGACAGGGACAGACAGAGACAGGGACAGATAGAGACAGGGACAGACAGGGACAGACAGATAGAGACAGGGACGGACAGGGACAGGCAGACAGAGACAGATAGAGACAGGGACAGACAGGGACAGACAGATAGAGACAGGGACAGACAGAGACAGGGACAGACAGAGACAGGGACAGACAGGGACAGGGAGAGACAGGGACAGACACAGAGAGAGACAGGGACAGACAGATAGAGACAGAGACAGGGACAGACAGACAGACAGAGACAGGGACAGACAGATAGAGACAGGGACAGACAGATAGAGAAAGGGACAGACAGACAGGGACAGACAGACAGACAGAGACAGGGACAGACAGACAGAGACAGACAGAGACAGGGAGAGACAGACAGGGACAGACAGATAGAGACAGAGAGAGATAGAGAGAGACAGAGACAGATAGAGACATAGATAGAGACATAGACAGATAGAGACATAGACAGATAGATAGAAGAGAGAGAGATAGAAGATAGAGAGATAGGAGATAGAGAGACATAGGAGATAGAGATAGAGACATAGCGATAGAGACATAGACATAGACAGAGATAGAGAGAGATAGAGACAGACAGAGAGAGAGAGAGAGACATAGAGAGAGAGATAGAGATAGCTAGAGAGAGATAGAGATAGCTAGAGACAGATAGAGAGAGAGAGATAGCTAGAGAGAGAGAGAGAGATAGCTAGAGAGAGATAGCTAGAGAGAGATAGAGAGAGAGATAGAGATAGCTAGAGAGAGATAGAGATAGCTAGAGACAGATAGAGAGATAGAGATAGCTAGAGAGAGAGAGAGATAGAGACAGCTAGAGAGAGATAGCTAGAGAGAGATAGAGAGAGAGAGATAGAGGGAGATAGAGAGAGTTAGCGATAGATCAAGATAGAGAGAGATAGAGAGAGAGAGAGAGAGAGATAGATAGAGATAAATAGAGAGAGAGAGAGAGCGAGATAGATAGATAGATGTGTGTATGCCGGGTCTGGTGGCTCAGTGGACGAATGCGTCCGCTGCAGGGGCCTGTGTTCAACCCCATGGACACAGTATTTTTTTCTTGCTCTAGCCCCACCCCCCTCCCCCACTGACCCCGCCCCCACCGGTGCGGCCCTCGGCCACAAACCACACTGTAAATTTGGCCCCCAAGAGAAAGTTTGTGAGTACCCATGATCTAGTGTGTCACTGTCAGTATACAAAACAAGCATTGGCATAGCCAATAGGTCTCGCCTTTGGGACCTTATAAGTGTTTAGTTATCCAGCACAATATCCTTGGTGCAACAACATCAACTGTTGCATGGCTAAACACTTATAAGGTCCCAAAGGCGAGACCTATTGGCTATGCCAATGCTTGTTTTCCGATTGTTACCCGTGTTGCATGTAGAAAAGTCACACAATAATCCCCACTCCACCTTTTGCACATTAATTGCACCTGTTTCCATTTGGCCATAATATTCCATGCAGCTCTAGGTTGCTCTATTTTGTGTGACTTAAATAAGCATTGGTTAATGTTAATTATTATGTGTGTCTTCTTGGTTCCCCCACTGTAACACCCACTTTGCATTCATTATCAAGGTTTTGCATTACGCAACGTCATATAGTGATGCATTCAGAAAGACTTCTAGTGCCAAAAACTTTTGCACAAAAAGTTGATCAGTCCTTTCCTTCACTCTGCATCTCCTGAACATTGGTGCAAAAAGCTAGAAAATCTATGCCTTGGGCCTAAGTTTTTTCTTCGTAGGTTATGTGATGGACTTTTATAAAAAAAAACAATGAAATCAGTTTAGTTTATTAAAAAAAACTAATTTAGACCTCGACTGAGATCAACAGAATGACATTCTTACAATAACTAAAAACACCGTTTTTTAATCAGTTGAATATTTACATTTCTAAAATATTTTTAATCGCGGTTTTTGACCTGGACCTGGCATTACAAAATTCGAAATTTTCTCTAACAAAACCTTATGCCTGTGCAACCGGCTAGGGTGACAGGCCAGCCTGAAGTCCAACACCTTCCACAGATTTCCATTGTGATGTCAGGAGTTAATGGGAGTTCCCCTGTGTGTGCATGCTTTCCATCATCAGTCCCTTAGTACCTTATCTGCACTTCATCAGGACATCAGTTGCTCATTAGGCAGCCCAAGTCACCGTAAATCACCCGACTGACAGCACAAGAGAGCCAGCACTGATACCTGCTGGGTCTCAGATAGTTAAGGCCGGGGTTGGCTCCATGCAGCGTTTCCACTTTGATCAGCGTTGACACAGACCTAGCCGTGACTTCTGAAGGTGGTCGCGCAGGCCTGGCAGCCATCAGCTGCTACCCGTAGCACGTCACTTTGAAAGAAAGTTTGTAAACGTGAAACAGCACACACTGTCTTGCTGGTGGCAGAAACTGCAGCACTTTGTTCTTTTCGGTTTTTATGCCACAGAAGCTGCTGCCACTGAAAAAGATTTCACGCCACTTGGAGTCAGGTCTAACATGTTTTGGACACACACCAAAATCCGTTGTTCTGGTAATAAAAAGAGCACATTCAATTTTTCATGCCCTTTAAAACACACTGTATTGCCTCAACGGTTCCAATTTATCACGTCGAAAATTAGAAGTCCTAAAGCGACACTTAAAAAAATATTTAAATCTGCAAAACTTCTAAAAACAAGCTATCCTTAAAGAATTGGCCGCGCGGCCGTGAAACTGACACGGCCGCGCGGCCGCGAAAGTGAAAGTAATCGCGAGCGATAAAAGCGCTGCGAGTTATCAGGGTGGGAAGCCAGATGGCGAGGGAAGCCATATGGCGCCTGATCGCGCGTGCACGCTCGCGTGAGCGCAAGCTGGTCGCCAGCAAAAGCCACTGCTGTTTGCACTTCCAAAACCCGCTTACTAAAACTCTCGCCAAGGACAGCGCTAAGCGCTGGCTCAGGCGAGACCTAAAAATCAATAGCGTCTGGAATTGAGAACTGCGTAGATTCTCAAGGCCTGCTTAACGTTTTAGAAAAAGACAATACATCATAACTTCGCCTCCGCCTGCATGCCACTATCTCCTCTGAATTACGCATCACCAGGTCATCATTACATGATTACTGGGAATATACTCCTAATATCAGAGAGTTTGGTGGCGCTGACGTCAAGTTCTGTTTCGTTTTATTATATCTGTTTCGCTTTTATGTGTGTGAACAGGCTCATTGATTCATTTCCCTACTTGCTAGGTTTGCTGTCCCGTGGCTAACAGGCTGGCTTAGACATTTTACCACCTCCTTATATTTCTCGGAGCGCTTCATTAATTTGCGATTTCATCTCCGGTAGCCTGAATATATAAAGAAATGTACGTTTTCAATATTTAAACCATTTCGTACATTCTAGACTCCCACTGGTAAAAGGCATTAAGGTAATATTCTACACGGACTGCTTGTTGCGACAAGGGTGATTTCCCAAGTGGTGAGAAAAGTTTGTTTTAAATAAAGTGCAGGTAAAAATTCTTTGTTGCTATTGGTATGTTTGTCTACCTGGAGCGTTGCTTATTTCGTCTATTATAGAGTGTCACCTAATTGTTATAGGGCCACATGTATCATTATTACAAGTAGCGGGGCCAGATGTACGATGGAAAATTGCATGCGCAAACGGGTTTGCGACCCGTTTGCGCATGCAATTTACCTCTGCGCCATGTACTAACACTATTTTGCGATTCGCAAATAATTTGCGACTCGCAAAATAGTGCTTTGCGACTCGCTTTTAGGAAGGGGCGTTCCCTTCTCAATAGCGACTCACAAGCCATGTACGAATGTTTTGCAACCGCAATTGCGGTCGCAAAACACTCGCAATTTACCGCCCTCTTCAAGAGGGTGGTAATGCATTCGCAGATGGGAAGGGGTCCCTATGGGACCCCTTCCCTTTTGCAAATGTAGGGGAAAATATTTTTTTAGGGGCAGGCACTGGTCCCAGGGACCACTCACTACCTGCCCTTAAAAAATTAAACGAAAACGTTTCAATTTTTTTTTTTTTAAATGCATCTCGTTTTTCTTTAAGAAAAACGGTCTGCACTTAAAAAAAACTGCTTTATTTAAAAGCAGTCCCAGACAGGGAGGTCTGCTGAGCCCAGCAGGCCACCATCCCTGGGAGGGCCAGCCATTCCCAATGGGGTCGCAAATTGCGAGTGCCTCATTAATATTCATGAGGCTCGCATTTTGCGACCCCATTGGGAATCGCAATCAGTGTCTCAGACACTGTTGTACATTTGAAATTGCAACTCGCAATTTGCGAGTCGCAATTTCAAATGGTCGTACATCTGGCCCACGATTACCTAATTGCGATTTTCTCCGAATCGCAATAAGGTCATTGCTAATCCTAATGTATGAAACTGTTTTCAGTTTCATTAGCAATTCTTTATGGGTCACAAATAGACCTACATCATGCATATTAATGAGGTAGGTTGCAATTTGCAAGCCATTACGAATCTACGCCATCATAGGGATGGTGGCCTGCTGAGGTCAGCAGACCACCATGTCTGTGATTGCTTTTAAATAAAGCAATCTATTTTTTTGTAAAGCAGCCCGTTTTCCTTAAGGGAAAACGAGATGTTTTACAAAAAGTAAAATTAAAAGTTTTCTTTTAATTTTTTAAGACCAGGCAGGTGTCCGTGGGACCACTGCCTGCTCTTAAAAATGCTTTTACAACCATTCACAAAGGGGAAGGGGTCCCTTGGGAACACCTTATCATTTGCGAATTGGTTACCACCTACTTGAAGTAGGTGGTAATATGCTGAATGTTTTGCGTCCGCATTCACATCACAAAACATTCATGCATACCGTTAGGATTCGCTATTTGGAAGGGATGCCCTAAACAGGCCCCTTACAAATACCAAATGCAAGCCCATTTTGCGATTCGGTAACAACCGAATCGCAAATTAGGGTTGCTGCATCTAAAAAGCATTTTTTGCGTTCGCAAACGGGCCGATTCTGAGAATCGGCCCGTTTGCGAAGGCAATAATGCTTGATGCATGTGCCCCATAGTCCTTTTCCCTTTGACAAACGCCATCATTCAGGGAACCTCCTCTTTTTGTTCATGTATGATGGCATGTGAAGGTGTCTTCTGTATGTACACATATTACATCTCTGTTATCCAGTATTTGTTCATCCATCCATTTACTCTTGGACACAATTTACTTCCGTGATTAATTATTGTCTAAATCATGAACATGAGATTCTAATACAACATATCTCCTTTTCATCTAAGTACATGCAGTGGGACTGAAGTTGATAAACCAAAAGTTACTTCACTAATTTACGCATTGCCACTTCGAAATAGAGTGTTGAATTGTTCTGGTACTGCCCATGACATGTCTTCCTTGTAATGGTATTGTGCCGTGTAGTGCACCACAAGTGGTTCATTTACTGACCAGCTTTGAATTAAAAATTGAATTCCTACCTTCTGCAGTCTTCTTTTTTAGTCACCGTATTGCATACCAAGAAATTGAGGCTGCTAAGAGCATGTGGTCACATGCAGTAGCGGCTCGCACAGGTAAGAGAGGTGAGGCGGAGGCGGGGCGGGGGTGGTGGAATTCGACAGACATCGGGATAAGTAATATTAAATAAATAAATTAATAAAACCAATTACATTGAGCTGCGGCGAGCTCAATGTAACTGGTTTTATTCAGTAGCGGTCCGTGGTAGGAGTGCCGGCCGGGCAGTGACGTGGGGTGGGGGGGCAGGGTGGGGGGTAGTAAACCACGGATTACGGCCGAATACAGGTAAGTAAACATTTAAATAAATAAAACGAATTTCGTTGTGAGCGCTGCATCGCCAAATGCGATGCAGTGCGCGCAACGAAATTTGTTTTATTTATTTAAATGTTTACTTGCCTGTATTCGGCCGAATCTGTGGTTTACTACCCCCCCCCCGCCCTGCCCCTCCCCCACCCCACGTCGGCGCCCGGCCGGCACTCCTACCACGGACCGCTACTTGTTTTATTAATTAATTTATTTAATATTACTTATCCCGTCGTCTGTCAAATTCCAGCACCCCTACCCCGCCTCACCGCTCTTACCTGTGCGAGCCGCCACTGGTCACATGTAACACATTGGTTCAATTGCAAGTCCTCTTGTGTGGATGGAGTCACATAGTTTTTAATCCTTTTTTCATAGATTGCACATGGTCCATGAATTAAAGCAGACATGCCTGGTTGGCAAGCAAGTGGCCTGGATAGATAGATGATTAGGTTTCAGTAATATATGCAGCAGCTTGTCCTTGCTTTGTCGTTGGTATGTGGCAACATTTACTATTGCTATACGTCGCAATGAGGTTGGATCCTTGTAAAGCAATGCCAATTAAGCCATCAATAAGGTGGGACTTGCAAGAAAAGGGGCCTGCGTGATAGGCATTTGATTACTATTGGTAACGCACTTCATTCTTGTTTGGAGCGAGAGCCTGGAAGGTAGGCTCAGAAGGAAAAAACACAAAACGAAGAAATATCGTTGTTAGACCCGGAGCACGGTGCTCGCATTAGCGCTCCCCTGATGATACGCACGATGTTGTTCAGAATTAGCATCCTCTTGCCAGTGCATTTTCTTGATAAAGATGGAATTATTGAATCATGTAGCTTGTAATAATGTAAACTGGTCGGACTGTATGACATCCTCTTACCAGGTTGAGTCATGAGCTGCAGATTCTATACATGGAAGGAAATATTCGATTATGTGGCTTGTGCATTTGTGCTCATGTGAAGAGGTCAAACCGTATAGATGCAGAACAACGTAATGCAACCTCTTTCTTGGTATGTTATGGGAACTGTGTTCAGGGTCTCTTTAACAAATAGAGAAAAGTCAACAGAGAAGATTTCCTGGCTAAAGGTTAGAGGTAAATAGGTTGAAGCGAATTTGTCACTTCTACTGGGAGGATTGGATCTGCAGGTGTCAGAGCACAAAGATGATGGGTGTCATATATTCTGTAATTTATACAACTCATTAAAACTTCAAAATAACTTCAGCTTTTCTCTTCTATAAAAGGTTTCAGTGCAGCTCCCTCTGGGGTTATTAACTATAAAATTCAGCATAGTCCATTTTGTTTGGTTCTCTGTGAGGGCAAGATGTATGCACTGTCTGACCAGAGTTTTACACTAGGTTCTTGATTTGTGCTGTCCAATTCTTTTACTGATTTCCTCTTTAGTTTTGTCTATATATATTTTTTGTAGGGGCAGAGAATCCCATAAAGTACATTATTTGTTTTGCAGTTTGGAAAGGTGTGATGGACTGTTCTTTAATTGTTATGTGAGAATTTCAGTCCTTTAATGGTTTGGGCATTGTTTTCAAGGTGATAGATCCTTTATTTAAAACTACAGGTGTCTTAGGGGCTGTACTTAAGAAGAATCAGAGTATTCACAAAAATACTGTGCTACAAAAACATTGTTACCAGAATATAGACTACCAAAATATTGTGAAGTTAAGTATATATAGGAATGCATGGATTTACTATTCTTAACTTTACAGTTACGTACCTTGAAGATATAAATGTATTGTCAAGGTTCTTATAACTGGAGTTAGGTATAAGAAATCTAAACTTACCTCGATAGGCATACCGTCACAATATTGTGGAGAGGTAAGAATTCTCCAAGGTAGAACACCAAAGCTACAATTTTAAAACGTCAAACTGAGGCCTCATAAATTAGCGCTGATGTGACCACAGCCTGATAAGCAGTCTTCAGTGGCACATGCAAGAGCCCACCGCATGTTAGTTCTGGGGAACTGGACAGTAACCCAGCTCCAATAAACAAAAGAACTGCTTTCAAAGTTCTGAATAACATCAAATCATGTCAGAGGAAATTTGAAGTGCTTATCCTAGCTTGAGCTCTAGAAATGGTAGGGTCAAGCTGTAGATTCAATGTCTCTCACTAGGATTGAGGAAAACGTGTGTTTATGTAGCATTCCTTTCTTCCTTCGTTTGTCATTTCATCTTTACAGGCTATTACTAGCACTTTTTAATGTGGCTGGCACATTTTGTGGGACTTTTGTGTATTTCCCTCGGCTAAGTCAGAAAGTAAGTGCTAAAATAGGATGCTGCAGGTACAGCCACTATTGCAAACACAATATCTTTTATTAACGCCCATTCCTTTCACATAACTTTTCCACTCCCTACGCGAGGTGGGAGGATTCACATTATGGGGCCTCCAGGGATTCCGCATAAGGGGGTTTATTAGGCCTTGTCCTGAGGGCACAGTCGAACGTCTGCACACCCGAAAACAAATCTTTGTCTACTTTACAGGCTCCAGGATACAGAATTCAGCAACAAGGCAAAGACCACATCTTCCCTGCTCTTCAATCCTCACACTATCTGCTTGCAGCTTGATGCTTCACCTTTAAAGCTATATGCATGAGATTAGAGCCAACCATAGGACTGTGCTACTCTTTTCTTCAACATAAACTCTGCACCTATTGGCAAACTGGTAGTTGACTCTTCTAGACTCGCCCCACTGCAAACCAGACCTCCTTTCTGAAAATCTCATAATAATGTGAGCTCCTTCTCTGTCCAAGCAGTTAAGCTTTGTAATGTGAGTCTTACAAGACTAAAAATAATCTACAATTACCTTAAAATTAGAACAATGTTGAAAACCTGGCTATTCCCAAATGCTTGAAGACTACCAGAGCATCACACCTACAAATCTGGTATGTACTGGCTTGCACAATTATGCATGTTCTCATACTTTTCCATAAAAAATCATGCTTAACCCCAGCTACATGTTCAACACAAACAGTTTGGAGCAGGTTTCTGAACCTCACACATAAATCCAACACTTCAGAAAAAGACCACACTACAAACCCACTCCCTTCCAACCGTGCACTCAAATCACTGCCAGCAACCAATGCGCATGCTCCTTCAAAGTACACGTGAGAGACACTTTTGAGGTCCCCTCTTGGTAACAGCACTGAAGCCAGTAGACCATTTGTGCTTTGGATCAGCAGTGACAGAATATGCTGAAACAGGAGAACTTTGATAGGAAAAAAGACAAAAAGATACACAGTAGGATAGCTGCAACATACAGTTGCCAACAGTCACCACTACAGCTCTAGAGTATATAAAAGAAGCAAAAGTGTCAATATCATGCCGCCTGTACCATAGGCTTACCAAACATACTACTAGTACAAACATCCTCTTTTTCAACCTGAATGAAGCCCAATTGCCCCTATCCTATCAAGCAAGCCATATCCATCCTGCTATTACTTTCTTTCCTAATCCGTTCCCTTCCCTGTTCACCATATAAGAATCCATAAGGTGTGAATCCCAGTAGAATAGAGGACATTTCTCCTCTTCACCTTCCTAACAAAGTAGTTAACATCAGTTCTTCATGGGGTCATGTATGAAATCCTGATGGCCGTCTGCAGTATGGAATGTTGGGGAAAGACTTAAAAAATCCATCCACCTGATTTAGATGGGTAGAATTGAAGGTCAGTTTTCAATGCCCGTCACTGCCAGGAAAACCCTGGCGGTAAGGGGCAGTGAAAACTGCTAAATGCTTCTCTCGCCATGGGCGACATCTCCATGGCAAGACGAGCATTGTCTTATACATTTTTTATTTTCAAGAAGCAAATCCCATTTTGGGATTTTCTTTTTCAGAACAAAAAAAGAAAGCTCCCTCACGTTGAGCACAACTGGGACCTCCAGGGTCCCTTCAGCAAAGTGTAAAAGCTTGCATTCATGGGTGCTGCTGGTTCAGGATCTTTCACCTTACAATCCTTCTTGGAGTATCCCAGCTGATGGCACTTATAGCAAGACGAACACAAGGAGATGATGGACGGAGCGCTGAAACTTTTCAGACACTCACCCCCAGTCACAGATCTGGGTTGAATCCAACATCGCTCTTTAGCTCACTTTGCCACCTCCTGTTCAGACATAGCTATATGCAAATCAGTCTGACTCTGTGCCTCATGGTAACAGTACAGCTCGAACTGCCATGCCATGTCTCTCTGGACCGAAACAAGCATCCTGGGACCGGTTCTGGCTAACAGCCCTCATCAGTCAGGCTAGCTTGAATCCAGTGGCAAAGTGAGCAAGGGACCCACGTCTGGGCATACCCTGCCAACTTAGGGCAAACAAAGCAAACACAAGAAGATGATGGACCGAGCGCCGAAACTTTTCAGACACTCACCCCAGTCCATCATCTCCTTGTGTTTGCTTTGTTCGCCCTAAGTTGGCAGGTTATGCCCAGACGTGGGTCCCTTGCTCACTTTGCCACTGGATTCAAGCTAGCCTGGCTGATGAGGGCTGTTAGCCCAAACCGGTCCCAGGATGCTTGTTTCCGGTCCAGGGAAGACATGGCTTGGTAGTTCGGGCTGGACTGTTCCCATGAGGCACAGGGTCAAGACTGATTTGCATATAACTGTGTCTGTACTGGGGTGGCGAAGTGAGCTAAAGAACGATGATGGATTCAACCCAGATCTGTGACTGGGGGTGAGTGCTGAAAAGTTTCAGCGCTCCGTCCATCATCTCCTTGTGTTTACTTATAGCAAGACACCACTTTGGACTTAGAAGAACTTCCCTGTCTTCCCTTCTCATGATGTTCCTTCCTGGACACACCATTATCATTCCCATTTTGCCTAGGACCTAATCGGATCCCATGGGAACTACCCTAGTCCTTAACCTCCAGTTTGGACCCATTCTGTGGAGAGTTCCTCTCCCCCTTTGGCTTCGAACTAACCTGCTCTAGCCCCTTGTAAACCCTGCTAGCTGACCACCTGTCATCCTACACTGCAAGCTTCTCGGGATCCCTCTCTGCTAGATTAGATAGGTATTGCCTATATGGTAGAGTGCACTCCTCTTTGAGTCCCTCTGTCACCATCAACTGGTTAAAGGACTGAAAATGCTTGGCCTCCATCCCCCTCACATATTAATTCTAATCATGCACTTCTTCCTGAATCTAGGTCTGTAAAAGAACACTGTCCACTCTCTTTCAGTCCCGGAATCTTTGTGGGTACTGAGCTGACTTCAGCCAAGCCATTAAATCAGATCTTCCTTCATTCACTCATAAACCATCAGGTGTGCCACAGGCATCCTTCCAATGATGGTTGTCCCTTCTAATGACATTTGCCCCATTAAGGCAGCTGCCTTAAATACCTCTTTCCAGATCTGCTCCTTACAAACAACCTCAAAGCTCACCAAGATGTCCTGACCTTCTACATACACATGTCCAAGTTCTCTTTTGAATTTAGGCCACAACCTGGCCTAAACTGGAGTTAGTGTCACTTATCCTAGATGGCTCCATCCTAAGCTTCTCTCTATCAAGGACTATCTTTACCCTCTCCTGCTTTCTTTCCTTTTCCTTCTGTTTCTTCTTCCACTCTCTGTTTCCCTTCCTTTTCTCACTGTTTCTCTTCTCTCTCCCACAACTTCTCTTGCCGGGCCCATTTTGCCAGTCTCTTCCACCTCCTCTAGGGGCTGGCTCTAGGGCATAGGGACCAGTGCAGTACTACTAAACTGAGATAAAATCCTAAACGTACTACTTTTGGTATTCACAGAAGGCCTTTAGTAGTAGTAAAGTTAGGACTCCTAACTTTACTACTACTAAATACCTTTGGGAATACCAAAAGTCATAAAGTTAGGATTTTGTCTCAGTTTAGTAGTAGTAAAGTTAGGAGTCCTAACTTTACTACTACTAAATGCCTTCTGTGAATACCATAAATAGTAAGTTTGGGATTTTATCTCAGATTAGTAGTAGTAAAGTTAGGAGTCCTAACTTTACTACTACTAAATGCCTTCTGTGAATACCAAAAGTAGTACGTTTAGGATTTTATCTCAGATTAGTTCTGTGAATCGGCCACTGTATCTTTATAATGTGTGTGATGTAAAGTGCTCTGATACCCTACAATGGTATGAGCAGTGCTATAAAACAAATGAAATGCATGTGAGAGAGGGTCTATGGTGAGATGTGGGGCATTTTTGGAGGGTGGTAGTGAGGGAATCAGTCTAGAAGGAGGTGATAGGGGCACTAAAAAAGATTGTCGCAGCACCACCTCTATTGTTCCTGGTGAGCTAGTCGTGGCTTCTTCCTCTCAAACTCCATGGCCTTCTCCTCTTGCTCATATTTAGCCCTCTGGATAGCCAGCTGCAGGCTAAGGGTCCCTGCTAGACTCAACTGACCGAAGGGATTTACTCCTGGGATTGGTGACAGTAACTATCTAAGAGCTGCAGAAGAGGTCCATTCACACATGAAAATTACCTCCTCTGGCAGACCTGTTTAGATCATTTTGCCTGTTGTTCTTTAAATATACCAAAGATATAATATTCACATTAGCATGAGGCTACTGGGCATCATGAAACCACATCAGCAGCATCTCTTCTCAGTGTTCTCTCACCATACTGGACTAACTAGGTAGAGGTTTTAGATTCCTCAAAACCTGAGATTCCGTTATTACTAATAACTACCTATGCAGCATAGCTGCTAACTGATCTTGTGTACTGGGACATTGCGCAGACCATTCAATTGTGATCAAATGCAGAGGAATAATCACATTTGCAGCTTTTACAGCATACTGCTGCTGTAGTTAATGCTGGATACTTCCACATGAAGAATTTGAGAGTTGTTTCTAATATTTCTCTTATGGACAGGAATCCAAGATTTCTTAGCATGCTCCAATCTAATTGCACCATGGCTGACTGTCTACTACATCTCGGTTTGGGATTGGGTGAAGCGAAATACTTTGTCCGTAAACTGAAACAAAGTTGAGAAAATGAGCAAAGTTTCCCGACTTTGCCCAGCTTTATCAGTGGTGAAGTTGAGCTTGCCCAGCACACCGTAAGTGGTCTTTCATATTGTTGCGAGGCACTATATATCAAAAAAATAAAAGGGCATGTGGGATCCTGTTAGTTCAATTCATTCAAATCCACAGGTGATAATCCCCTACAGCAGGATGCCCTGCTCATAAAGAATGGACATCCAGCAGCACAATTTTGACATTAGGTAAGTGATTCCAGTGGATGGGCAGGGCTCTGAACAAGCGTGGGCTTCAAGCAATTGGATTTAAATTATTTGTTATGATTTAGGGTGTCAGAACCCCTTTCATAGGACCAACGGGCAAGCAGGGGCTACTCTGCCCAACCATGGGGGGTTGAAGCCTTTTACTGCTGATGCCCGGAGGCCCGATCTACTAAGGGTCATGAGCATCTGAGCCAAGTACCCTTTCAGTACTTGATTCTCAGTGTTAGCGTGGGTCAAGCAGTCCAAGGCTTCTAAGAAGAGAAGTAGATGCAGGGAGTGAACACAGGTTCAGAACTCAAAATATGTCCAATAGCAGCAATAAATTCTTCTCCAGTCAAATACTTGCTTTTATGAAACAAACATTGGCAAAACCAATAGGTCTTGCCAATGGAAGAGCTATTGGCTTTGCCAATATGTTTTAGCCATGTTGTACACGGGGGTGGCTGCTGTTCAGCATGGCAAAACGTTAGCGGGGTAAATGAGAGTTAAGTGACGGAAACTGGAGTAGAATGGAGTGTTATGGAGTGGCGAAGAGAGTCTTGGAGTGGTGTAGAATGGTGAAGAATAGAGTTGAGCAGAGAGTCATCAAGTGGCATGGAGTGGTGTGGTGTTGAGTGTTGTAGAGTGGCATGGAGGGAGTAGAGTGTCATATAGTGGAAGGGCACAGAGTGGAGTAGAGTGTCAGAATGGAGTACAGTGTTCTAAAAAAATATTTCTTTTTACATTCTCAAAGGGGAAGGGGTCCTTGGGGAGCCTTTCCCATTTGCGAATGGTTACCACCTCCTTTGAGTTGGTGGTAAAATATTAATGCTTTGCGACAGGAATTGGTTTTCAAACATTAATACATACCAATGCGTAACGGCATTTGCAAGAGACGGTCTGAACACGCTCCTTCAAAATAACAATTTGCAAAACTAAATTGAAATTCGGTAACAAGTTGGCTTTTGTACATTTAAAAAATGCTTTTTTGCTTTCGCAAAAAGGCCTGATTCTATGAATATGGCCATTTGCTACCTCCAAAAAAGCTTCGCACATATGGCCTGAAGATTCTTAGGCCACTGTTCCTAAAGTATAATACCAGGAAATGTAGTGAGGTCTTGTCTCTTTGCCTTCGGACTGATACAGAGTGTTTGTTCCAGAAGATGGCTATTTATATTTTCCGCACATGGAAAATGACTAATTGCTATCTTTAATATGTTGTACTCTTCAAAACTTCACATTCACATATATTGTATAGATCAATCAAATTTGAGCTCTGTTTTAATTCTTTCTTTATTTTGCTTCTTTTGTACTTGAATGTCGCAACTAGGCCTGAAACAAATCAATAAATTCAGATTCAATCTAAATAACCCCTTTACACATACATGCCTGATCCAATTTTCTTTTTGGACAAGCTTGGAACCAAGAAGATAGGTCAACATCATTGCTTCTTGATGCTGAGAAGAATGCCTGGTGGGCATTTTTGATAAACACTGTTTTTCACTGTTATCAGTTAGGACACATACTAATTTTCCCTTCAATATTTTCTATGAAGATGATTACTTTTTGTATTCTTTTGTTTAAATGCTCCTCAGATATTCTCCTGTGTTTTCTTAAATGTTTCTGTGTTTACTTAAAGGTTGTAAGTTATTCATATGACAGTATTGCTGTTTTGTTGTTTTGTTATTCACAGTGCATCACACATTTTCTCTAAGGGCAGTCTTTCTGTGCAGGCACAGCTGCCAAAGGGAAGTCAAGGTTACCTTTACTGAGACCTAATTTCACAGCCAACATTTCATTAACCTACAACCATGAATGCAAATGATGCAGAGAAAATACAGCTGTGGCCCTTCATTCTCAGATGCTCCTGCACTCCGCACATAAATAAACATTTTCGCATGCAGCTACCCCTTCACAGATCGATGATCTTTGCACTCCTGCCCCATATGATTATGACCGTTTCATCCTTCTGCATTCCCTCGGTACAATGCCCATTGGCGGTCTTGTCCCCCTTCCACCAGAGGCTGGTGCTCATTGCCCACTCCTAGGATCCACTAAGTTAAATGTCCATAGACAGTCCTGCCGTCATCCCACCAGAGACAGGTGCTCATTGGCCACTCCTAGGATCCCCTAAATTCAGTGTCCATGGGCAGTCCTACCCTCATCCCACCCGAGGCCGGTGCTCATTGGCCACTCCCAGGATCCCCTCACTTCAATGTCCATTGGCAGTCCTGCCCTCATCCCACCAGAGGCTGGTGATCATTGCCCACTCCTAGGATCCCCTCAGTTCAATGTCCATTGGCAGTCCTGTCCGCATCCCGCCAGAGGCTAATGCTCATTGCCCACTCCTGGATCCTCTCAGTTCAATGTCCATTGGCAGTCCTGCCCTCATCCCACCAGAGGCTGGTGCTCATTGCCCACTCCTAAGATCCCCACAGTTCAATGTCCATTGACAGTCCTGTCCTCATCCCACTAGAGGCTGGTGTTCATTGCCAACTCCTAGGATCCCCTCAGTTCAATGTTCATTGGCAGTCCTGCCCTCATCCCACCAGAGGCTGATATTCATTGTCCACTTCTAGGATTCCCTCATTTCAATGTCCATTAACAGTCCTACCCTCATCCGACCAGAGGCTGGAGCTCATTGCCCACTCCTAGGATCCCCTCAGTTCAATGCCCATTGGCAGTCCTGCCCTCATCCCACCAGAGGCTGGTGCTCATTGCCCACTCCTAGGATCCCCTCATTTCAATATCCATTGACAGTCCTGCCGTCATCCCACCAGAGATTGGTGCTCATTGCCCACTCCTAGGATCCCCTCATTTCAATATCCATTGGCAGTCCTGCCCTCATCCCACTAGAGGCTGGTGCTCATTGCCCACTCCTAGGGTCCATTTATTTCAATGTCCATTGGCAATCCTGTCTGCATCCCGCCAGAGGATGGTGCTCATTGCCCACTCACAGGATCCCCTCATTTCAATGTTCATTGGCAGTCCTGTCCTCATCCCACCAGAGGCTGGTGCTCATTGCCCACTCCTGGATCCCCTCAGTTCAATGTCCATTGACAGTCCTGCCCTCATCCCACCAGAGGCTGGCACTCATTGCCCACTCCAAGGATCCCTTTATTGCAATATCCATTGGCAGTCCTGCCCTCATCCCACCCGAGGCCGGTGCTCATTGGCCACTCCTAGGATCCCCTCACTTCAATGTCCATTGGCAGTCCTGCCCTCATCCCACCAGAGGCTGGTGATCATTGCCCACTCCTAGGATCCCCTCAGTTCAATGTCCATTGGCAGTCCTGTCCGCATCCCGCCAGAGGCTAATGCTCATTGCCCACTCCTGGATCCTCTCAGTTCAATGTCCATTGGCAGTCCTGCCCTCATCCCACCAGAGGCTGGTGCTCATTGCCCACTCCTAAGATCCCCACAGTTCAATGTCCATTGACAGTCCTGTCCTCATCCCACTAGAGGCTGGTGTTCATTGCCAACTCCTAGGATCCCCTCAGTTCAATGTTCATTGGCAGTCCTGCCCTCATCCCACCAGAGGCTGATATTCATTGTCCACTTCTAGGATTCCCTCATTTCAATGTCCATTAACAGTCCTACCCTCATCCGACCAGAGGCTGGAGCTCATTGCCCACTCCTAGGATCCCTCAGTTCAATGCCCATTGGCAGTCCTGCCCTCATCCCACCAGAGGCTGGTGCTCATTGCCCACTCCTAGGATCCCCTCATTTCAATATCCATTGACAGTCCTGCCGTCATCCCACCAGAGATTGGTGGTTATTGCCCACTCCTAGGATCCCTCATTTCAATATCCATTGGCAGTCCTGCCCTCATCCCACTAGAGGCTGGTGCTCATTGCCCACTCCTAGGGTCCATTTATTTCAATGTCCATTGGCAATCCTGTCTGCATCCCGCCAGAGGATGGTGCTCATTGCCCACTCACAGGATCCCCTCATTTCAATGTTCATTGGCAGTCCTGTCCTCATCCCACCAGAGGCTGGTGCTCATTGCCCACTCCTGGATCCCCTCAGTTCAATGTCCATTGACAGTCCTGCCCTCATCCCACCAGAGGCTGGTGCTCATTGCCCACTCCAAGGATCCCTTTATTGCAATGTCCATTGGCTGTCCTGTCGTCATCCCACCAGAGGCTGGTGTTCATTGCCGACTCCTGGATCCCCTCAGTTCAATGTCCATTGGCAGTCCTACCCTCATCCCACCAGAAGATGGTGCTCATTGCCCACTCCTAGGATCCCCTCAGTTCAATGTCCATTGGCAGTCCTGCCCTCATCCCACCAGAGGCTGGTGCTCATTGCCCAATCCTGGATCCCCTCAGTTCAATGTCCATTGACAGTCCTGCCCTCATCCCACAAGGGGCTGGTGCTCATTGCCCACTCCTAGGATCCCCTCTGTTCAATGTCCATTGGCAGTCCTGTCCTCATCCCACCAGAGGCTGGTGCTCATTGGCCACTCCTAGGATCCCCTCAGTTCAATGTCCATTGGCAGTCCTGTCCTCATCCCACAAGAGCCTGGTGCTCAGTGCCCACTCCTGGATCCCCTCAGTTCAATGTCCATTGGAAGACTTGTCCCTCTTCTACCAGAGTCTGATGCTCCTTGCCCATTCCTAGGAGCCCCTCAGTTCAACGTCCTATGGCAGCCTTGTCCCAAAACCCAATCAGTCTGATGCTTACTGCCCTTTTCTAGTATTATTTCAATCGAGGGTGCATGTCTTGCCCCCTTCCATCAGAGTCCAATGCTCATTTCCTACTCGTAAATCCCCTTAGTTCAATGTCTATTGGAAGACTTGTCCCTCTTCCATAAGAGAGATTTGCCCTTTGCCCTCACCAGAGTCTGGTGTTCATTGTCCACTCCTAGGATCCATTCAATTCAAAGTCTATTGGCAGTCACGGGCCCCTTACACAGGACTCTAGTACTCATTGCCCACTCTTAGTGCCCTCTGAGATCAATGGCTATGGCTCAGTCATTTAATAAACATGCGCATGCCATGACACCATTCTCACAACAAATTGTTACCCGTCACCCCTTATTGTACTAAAATACGCCAATATCCATCATCCTACTCTGTGCACACTAAGCCCCTTGCAAATTAATGCCAATCATCCGATAGGCGTCTAAACAATAGAGGTACCATACCTTCTTTACATTCTTGCAGACCAAAAGCAATTACCCCCTACACCTCTTCCTGATGGGTGCCCCATTGCCCTCGTGTACCACAAACAGACTGATGCCCCTCATTGATCAATATGAACTGCTCGTCTCCTGTGGTGGACTTGGTCTTCGCTGCAGTGTTGACGACCATCCACTTTTAGCTTTCATCCTGCTGTTTTCTGAACCCATTTTTGTTGGCTTTTAGGACTCTATGCACTTAACCATTGCTGACAAGTGCTAAAGTGCTTGTGATCTCCCCTTTAAACATGGTAACATTGGCTTACACCAAATTGGCACATTTTTTAATTTACTTTTTAGTCCCTAGTACAGTGGTACTGCAGGTACCCAGGGCCTGTAAATTAAATGCTCCCAATGGGCCTGCAGCACTGATTGTGCACCCACTTAAATAGCCTTTTCAACAGGTCTCAGGCCTTCCAGTGCAGCCTGTGTGTGCAGTTCAAACTGCCATTTTGAACTGGCAAAATAAACCTTTTGCTAGGCCTAAACCTTCCTTTTTAGTACATATACGTCATCCTTATGTTAGGCCATAAATAGCCCACATGGCAGGGTGCAGTGTATTTTTAAAGTTGGACATGTACTTTTAACTTTTACATGTCCTGGTAGTGAAAAACTCTTCAATTCGTTTTTTCACTACTGCAAGGCCTGCCTCTGCCTTGGGACAACATTGGGTTACCTTAATGCATTTAATACGTGATAAGTTTCAATTTGGAGCACGTAGTAATTTCAAGTTTGGTGTCTAAAGAATTATAATTTAAAACCCTCTTTTATGGGATAGTCTGATTATAAGTCACAATTCTGAAATGTCACTTTTAGAAAGTTGGCATTTTCTCATCCAAACCCTTTTGTGCCTGCTGCATGTTCCTAGTTGGACTTTGTCTATTCCTCACAGACAGCCACACAAAGGGATTAGGTGTGTCTGGATGGGCCATCAACTGGCAGGATGGGGGGTGGAGTTGGACACAGCCCCACTTGCAAAGGAATAGACTGTGCTCTAGCTTCACACAAAGGGCTTGTCACCACTGCATTGTTCATGCAGCCAGCTTGGAGCCAGTGCAGGGGAGGCAGGAAACTTCAAGAGAAGGAGGGCTAGACCTGCATCTTACATCCCAGGCTAAAGTGACTGCAAGGGTGTACCAGTGACCTTCTGTTTTGAGCTACAGGGACATAACAAGCGCCAGAGGCTTTCTACAACTGCCCAGCTGACCTGATGCCTGCACCTGCAAAGGGATCTGCTTGAGCCCACTTGACCTCTGCTGGAGTGAGTTCCTGGCCCCAAAAAGCTACCCCTCAGGTCCTGGACCCTTGGTGTGGTATCAGTTCAGCTCTCTCCTCAAGAAAAGGAGAAATCCTGAAGAAGTTTGGGGCTCTTCACAAATGCAAACCAGCTTGTTTGCTGCAAGATCTTGCCGTCCACGCTGTCCTCCAATGCAAACATCCAGCAAATCCAACTTTTCCGGCCACAGCAACCACCAATGACGTCAGTCAATGGGAGATCTGCACTTCACGCTACGATATAGAAAGCTAGCTGTGACTGCCAATGTAAAGCTCCAGCAATGTCCGCAACGCCAGGTCTGCTCTTTGCGCTACATCAACGACCATCCACTACAATCTCCCTGCTCCTCATGGCCCTTTCCACCACAAAGGAACTCTTCATTCTGGACTTGAAAGGTAACTCTTCCAGCAGGACTAACCTGGTTCTTGTATCCGGCCCGTGCTCCATTGTGGTCGGCCTGGACTTGTGACTTTCACCCGGTCTTGCAAAACCAGGTAACTGTATGTGGCAGTTTGTACTTTTTGGCTCTATACTTAACAAAAATCTTTAAAATTGCATATCTCTGATTCTACTAATTAAATTATTGTCATTTTGATATCAAATAATTTATTACATTTTAATTTATTTGACTAAATTGGTGTGGTATTTTGTTTTGCGTTGTATTTCCACTTCATTACTGTTTCAAGTGCTGTACAATACTTTACCACATCGCCTCCAAGTTAAGCTTGACTACTTTATGTGCCAAGCTACCAGAGGGTTAAGATCAGGTTACTTTGGGGTTTGCTTGTGTCTCAACTAGACAGAAATTGTGGTTGCAGCTTGAGCAGGGTTTCACCCCTCAACCAGTAAGCCAATTTACAACAATTTACAGCAGAGGGAAAGATTGTCAACACACCTTACTAGGCTCACTGTACATTAATTCCCATCAACCCCATCTGCACCAACCACACATTGATGCCCACCAAATCTTCAGACATCCCCTATAGATTTATGTCAACTACCACTTCTGCAACCACCTCCTTCTGCATTCCCCACATATCAAAAGATTACCTCCTGCACACCACAGAGAGGTGACCACTGTCACTATCTGTACCACCCTACCCCCCCTCACCACCAGATCAAAGATAATCACCTTTGTGTCAGTGTCAGATCGATGGTCAACAGCACTTCTGTTTTCCCTTAAATAAATGAATTGGAATATCACACCCTTCCCCACATCCCCAACCGTGTTATGCCGCTTGTCACTTACACTCCCAACAAATGGATGTGTATTGCCCGTACTCCGAGCCCACGTATGTCTAATGTCATTTGTTCCCCTTCAAACTCTCCTCCCCGCAGACCCTCCTCGTCCCCACCCCATCCCAGTCTGTCCGACGCTACGTGTTGCCCCCTTCTAACACGGATCAATGGTCGCTGTCACTGCCCAGCCCCCACCAATCAATGCCCGCCGTCGGCCCGGGCACGCCAGGCTGGCAGGTGATAATGGGCTCCGCCGGCCGCGTGCCCCCAGTGACGCACGCCCATCGCGGACGGTGAATCACTCGCCTCAGGAGAGGCGCGGCTAAGAGAGCCTCTAAATATAGGCTGGACCATACCACCTGAATACCAATGAAGGGAGGGGGCTGTGTGACATTTACAGCCCCAACCCCCCATACACAAACTGGGTACCGTATCCTTTAAAGGGAAGGGAAACGCTGACTGCTCTAGAGAGGTCCGGAGCATATGGGGGACGAGCTTGTCCGATGGGGTCTGTGCTGAGATGAGAGGGACTGGCGGCTACCCTGCTGCGCAGCCTTTCCTCTGACCCCTTTCCTTCAGACACCCTTCCCCTCTACCCCCTCCGCTTTTCAGGTCCCACCTCCTCTGACCCTATTACTTTCTGCACCCACCCCTCTCTCCCCACTGCCCCATGTTTCTAGCCCCGTGTTCTCTCGCCCCCGCTCTTTTGACCCCTTTGGTATTTAAGGAGCACCTCTTCTGACCTCACCCCCGTCTGGCCCTCTTGAATTCTCTTTACTTGATGTTCACACTCCTCATTGGCCCCCCTCCCTCGCATCATTTCCTCTGATCCAGCTCCCATCCGCACCAACTCTCTTGGGGGCCTCCTGCTTCCCTGCTATTTATCCTGCCATCTCCGTCTCCTTTCCTCCTTCTTTCATCTGCCCTCCCCCGCACCTCAGAAGCCTCCTCTCCAACCTCCTTCCATGTTCATCTCTTCTGCACCCTCTCTTTAGATCCCCTTCCCTTTGGGTCGCCCCTCTCCTCTGGGTTTCTACCCCTCCCCACGCCACCTCTTCTGGCCACCCCAAAATCATTACACGTCATCTAATTCCCCCACGTTCACCCGCTCCAAATAACCTACAGTACCCTCCCTTCCCCTCTCCGCTCCTCCCCACCCCAACTTAGTTCAACCTCTTCTTCCACCCCCTCCTTCGGACTCAGCATCCTACTTTCTCCGTTGCCCCTCTAATTTCTGAAAAGCCTTCTCTTCAGCCCCCGTCTCTTCCACCCCTCCCCCGCTCTACTGAAACCCCCCTCTGGTCCCCCTTCCTCTGGTGATCCCTCCTTAAATCATCTTCCGTTTGCTTCCCTCCTCTCTGACTGCCTTTGCTTCTGTCACATCACTCTTTCCACCACCCTGTTCTTTTGCTCTCCCTGCCCTATGAAGCCTTGCCCTTATTCAATGAGTCCTTTGCACTGCCCTTCACTCTGCCCCACTTCCCTTTTAGCTCCTCCTTTACCACTTCTTCTCAAGCCCCTCTTCTTCCACCAACCTCCCATCCAAAACCTGCCTACCTATGCCCATCCCTGCTGACCCCTCTGCCTCTGTCCGAGCCTTGGATCTCTCCCCCATGTACCCCTCAGATTAGCCTCCCCACCTCTTGCGACCATCCCTTGCAATGCTGTCCAATACTTCATCTCATGTTATCTCATTAATTCTGCTTCTCCTCTCTATGAGGCAATGTGAGCACAAGTCTGAAGAATATTAAAAGAAGGAATGAATGCATTAATGAGTGAGTGATTGTATGGTGAGGTGAATTCGAGCAGTGTAGCACCTCTACTGCAATATTTATCCTAGGATGGGTTTGCCCGCTGCTTGTAAATGGGAATGTTCCCCTACCCTGAGTACCAACTGCATTTATCTGGCATTTGGACTTTTTATTTTGGCCATAGCGGCATGCTAATTTAAGCATCTGCGCAGATGTCTTGGCCTGTCCCTGACTATGAGAGGTCCTGGATTTGTCCTGTGACCCAGAAGGGCCCCACAAAGCACGCCCTCATTTGCGATAGAGGACTACTGTCCCTCTCAGTGGTTTTAGTCAATAGAGTGGTGGTGGCTGCATGGCATGTTTTAAGGATTAGTACTGTGACCAGACCTTTTTATCTGGATCACTACAGTGCACAGACCGTGTTCGTGTTAAAGCGTGTTGGTGTATGTAGCCCGTGTGGTACATGCATGGTGTATGAGTTTCCCTGGCCCGGTCTTGCACAAGATGGAGGGTGAGTTATGTGCTCCCAGAAAGTGTTAGTGCTCACATTCCTGCAGCAGAGACCTGGACAGTGAAGTGAGGGGAGTGGAGATAGGGCTTCTTTAGATATTATATTTAGGTCAGCAAGGAGTTACTGATGAATATTCCTGAACAGTGTCATTGGGACGGTATGGAGAGGGGTGGGACTGCAGACTTAGTTGTGAAAAGTGAGAAAGCTTTTAGGTGAGGTCTACCATACATCTTTCCCAGATTACTCCTTCAGTTGTGGTGATAACTCCGAGGTGAAGAGACCCTACACCTCTTTGTGCCTCCGTTGCATGTTCTCCAGAATGGAGATAACCCTTTTGTGAGAAGCATCACTCTACATAAAGGCTATGCCTGCAGAACAGACGGGAAAAGACACTGGAAAGACCAGTCCGAACCAGTTCTACAGTTTGAGAATATGGAGTCAAATCTATTGTCTGCCAATTGCATTTAAAAAAGGAATCCAAAATACACACTTTGTTCCAGCTCCAAGTCCTTTATTTCCAAGGAAGGGAGTGCTATGCAGAGTATCCCGAGGGATACTGTGCAACGGGAGCTGGTGTCTGCCTGACAGCCAGCCTCCCACAGGTGACAGATATCACCTGAAGTCTGGATCTCTTGCTGGAGGAGCTGTGTATGTGTCCTGAAGTGCATAGAAGGCTGTGTGCCTCTTGAGAGAGGGAAGAAGCCTGTCTACCCTACTGGAGAAGAGACTGTCCAGGAAGGAGTGAGGTCCAGTGCATCCCAGGAGGCTGTGGGGCACCAAGAAGGTGAAGACTTGTAGAGAGCGAACCAGTAGGACCCTGGTGTCAGAGGGCTCTCCAGACTCTCCTGTCAGTTCCAGGTAGGAACTGTGACTCCATGATGATGTGATTGCATGTTGCTGAACGGCCCATGTAGGCCTGCATATGGTAAAATGCTGAATGGCCCGTGTTAGGCTGAATTTGCCGAATTGCTGAATGGCCCATGCGGGGCTGCATCTGTCGAATTGCTGAATGGCCCATGCGGGGCTGCATATGTCGAATTGCAGAATGGCCCATGCGGGGCTGCATCTGTCGAATTGCTGAATGGCATATGAGGGGCTGCAAATGACAAGGTGCCAGAGGCCTGTGGAGGACTACATTCACTGAAGTGCTTAAGGCCCTTTCAGGTCAAACCCGGCTGCTATTCAGTCCCAGCGTGGGCTATGACTGCAGACTGCGATGACCCCCATGGGACTGCACGTACCAACGATCTACCTGTGACCGTGTCATATCAGGACTGACGGTCTTCAGACGACCGCAAAGTGAAGGTTGAGCGGGCACACAGCCAAACACGGTCCAGTGTCTGTCATTAAAGACTATCCATGGACGACTGCGGATGCGCTAAGGCTCTCCGGAGTGTGAAGACGCGCCATTAGTGCACTGTGCAACCCTGAATCAACCCTGCAAGGACTATTCATCCCTGAACAGCTAAGACTGCAAAGACTTGAGACTGAGTGCACATAGGCATTTCCGGGGCTAGAAACTGCACCTGATCCATATTCACATTACACCGGAAGTGCACCTAGAGAAATGAGGGTTCCCAGAACCAGGGAAGAGAGCCTGAGAAAGTGGGGACAGTGACGGAGCAGGGTGGGTGCCTGTCCTGCCAACTACACCATCCAAAGAAACTGAGTTGCTGGTGATTATGCTGTGTGTAGTATTGAGTGCAACTGTGATTAAAGTATTTGCTTTCTCGCAAAGATAATCACCGTGCCAAACATGCACTTTTTTGGGCTTTTGAGTGATTATTGAGCAAAGTACCGCCACACTACGTCCCTGAGAAGCCTGTGGCTGCTTGCCCTTATTCTCTTGAAAGTCAAGTGTAGAAAGGGTAATACTTGACCTTATTTAAAAGCTATAGAAGGATGGGCCCAGTGATATCAAAGGCAAACGACAGCAACCCCCAGTTGAAGTCCATGCAGTTCTGGGGGTTATACATTGTCTTCCAGAAGAACTAGGCTTTAAAGGGCAGATGTTAAGAAGTCTCCAGCTGTGAGTGTTTGGGTATAGTTATTGTTCCCAGCTACCATTTTGACAACAGCATTATGTGCCATTTGGAATAGGGGGCTTTGCATATCATCTGAAAGACCAAACAAAGTTTGCCTAGTTAGATACTTAGATTTGAAGTTAATATCTGTTCCAGCAACTACCGATATGTCTTTGGGATGAAGGTCAAAAAGATTCTTAGGTTCAAGCATCAGATGAGATGGGGGAAGTTGTTGCGGACCCTCCCCTTGCAGTTCACGCTCTTGGCTAACATGGAGATGTGTTTTGATGCATAAAGTTCATCGTTGTCCAAGGATGTTGAAACAGACAGAGTGTGGGTGAAGCAGGTACTTGCTTTGCCTTGAGTTTAACAAAGATTGTTGCTTTCCAAGCTTTGGTACAGGACACATAGTGTTGTTCCTGGGAGTACTGTTGGTTTTGTTTGTAAATCTTAGTGTTATCATTATAAGAGTTTTCTTTGTTGATAATCTTGAGACGGGGAGGGGCACTAAACAGGTGTTAAAGTGCACCTATGAAGATCATCCTTGAGGGACTCCACAAGTTACCAGAAGGGACTAAGATGGGAAGGGCTACAGTTTAATGTCGCTGTAATTGATTGGCAAGAGAGGAAGCAATCAGGGAATTTCAGTGAAATGAATGAGGTAACTCTACACGATCTTTAACCGAGTAACCATGTAAAATACCGTACTTCAGTCCAGCAGTAGCAGAGGACTTTTACCGCCCTTGTTTTCTGCCTCAGGAATGTAAACTCAGATTTTGAAGAGAGAGATTTTTGTTCTATAACTCAGATGATAGCTGACCAGTTGGGGAGAGATCAAAAGGACGTGGATGGGAGTTGCAGTTCTATGGACAGGATCTTGGTACAGAAGGAAGGCTATTGATCTATAGTGACTGCAATGGTCCAGCTAGCCCAGTTTTTTTTTCTATGTGTGAGGTTGTTTCAATGTCTTTTTGAGCATTACCTACAGGTGGGGTTGTTACAATGTCTTGTTTGAGCACTCTTTACAGGTGGGGTTGTTACAATGTCTTGATTGCACATTATTTACATGTGGGGTTCTTGCAATGTCTTGTTTTAACATTCTCTACAGGTGGGGTTGTTACAGTGTCTTATTTGAGCACTCTTTACAGGTGGGGTTGTTACAATGTCTTGTGTGAGCACTCTTTACAGGTGGAATTGTTACAATGTCTTGATTGAGCACTGTTTACATGTGGGGTTGTTACAGTGTCTTATTTGAGCACTCTTTACAGGTGGGGTTTTTACAATGTCTTGTGTGAGCACTCTTTACAGGTGGAATTTGTTACAATGTCTTAATTGAGCACTGTTTACATGTGGGGTTGTTACAGTGTCTTATTTGAGCACTCTTTACAGGTGGGGTTGTTACAATGTCTTGTTTGAGTGCTCTTTACAGATGGGATTGTTAAAATGTCTTGATGGCAAGCTATTTACATGTGGGGTTCTTGCAATGTCTTGTTTGAGCATTCTCTATAGGTGGGGTTGTTACAATGTCTTGTTTGAACACTCTTTACAGGTGGGGATATTATAATGTCTTGTTTGAGCACAATTTTACAGGTGGGATTATTACAATGTCTTAATCTGGCACAATTTACATGTGGGATCGTGAAAAAGTCTCGTTTAAACCTACTGTTTTTAAGTGAAGGGTTGTGACAATGTTTTTTCTGAGCACACTTCCTTAAGTATGGGGTTGTGCCAATGTCTTGTTGAGCACTCTTTATATGTGGGGATGTGACAATGAGCACTCTGTATATGTGTAGGTATGACGATGAACACTCTTCTTTATGTTTGGGGTTGTGAAAATATCTTGAGTGAGTACTCTTTACATGTGTAGTTGTGACAGTGCATTGTTTATGCACCCTTCTTTAGGTGTATGGTGGTGACAATGTATTGTTTAGGAACTTTGCTTTATGTGACAGGGTCTTATTTAAGCACACTTCTTATGAGTGAGCTGTGATAACACCCTGGTTGAGCACTCTTGATGTGTGGGGTTGTGACAGTGTCTTGTTTGATCACTCATTATGTGTGGGGTTGTGACAATGTCTTGTTTGAGAACTCTTGATATTTGGGGGTGTGACAATGAGCACTTTTCCTTATGAGTGGGGTTGTGACAGCCTCTTGTCTGAGCACTCCTTACGTATGTAGTTATGACAGTGTCCTGTTTATGCACTCTACTTTATGTGTTGGGTTGTGACTGTGTCTTGTTTAAGCACGCTTTTTTAAGTGTGGGTTGTGAAAACGTCCTGTTTGAGTACTCTTTATGTGCAGTGTTGTGACAATGTCTTTTTGGAGCACTCTTGTTTATATGTGGGGTTGTGACAGTGCCTTGTTTGAGCACTCTTTATATGTGGGGTTGTGGCAATGAGCACTCTTTGTTATGTGTGTGGTTGTGACAATAACTTGTTGGAGCACCCTGCTCTATGTGTGGGGTTGTGGCAATGTGTTGTTTGAGTACTCTTTTTACATTTAAGGTTGTTACAATGTCTTGTTTGAGGACTCTGCTTAACTTATGGGGCTGTGACACTGTCTTGTTTAATCCCTTTATTTTAAGTGTGGGTTGTGATAACTTCCTGTTTGTGTACTCATCTGTGGGGTTATGACAGTGTCTTGTATGAACACTTATTATGTGTGGTATTGTGAAAATGTCTTGTTTAAGCACTCTTTATGTTTGGGGTTATGACAGTGTCTTGTGTCAGTACTCTTTACGTGTGTGTCTTGTTTAAGCACTTTTCTTATGTGTTGGTTCTGATTACATCCTGTTTCAGTACTCTGTGTGTGGGGTTGTGAAAATGCCTTGTTTTAACAATCTGTTAGCATCTGATCAATTTATAGAATGGTCCCGCTCATAGGAGTCCAGCACACCACAGAACAACTGTTGCCTGTGCTACCCAAATTCACCATAAAACACTTGTTACGGTTTCAGAGTGACCCTTTATAAGACCAACATAACACAGCTGCCCTCTGTTCACCCATATTGCTTCCAGTGATGAAAACCCCAGATATGGAACAAGCCTAAAACACACCTGGAAGATTGGAACAGTAAATCACATATGGCTCCAGGATGTAATACCTAAAGAAATGAGTCAGATGCACACACTCATAAATACAATTAAATGCACAGCAGAGGGCCTGCATTCGGCCCAAAAACATGATGGCAGAGCAGCAGTCAGTTGCATTAATCAAATAAAGCCCAAACAATGCCTTATAGTAAGCGTCACACTAGATAACACACATGACATACCCGGCCACCTGGACCACCTCAGAATGTGACCTCCAGTTGGTATATATGGCCCCTTCTATCAGAGTGGGATCAAGGATCTAAACATGCAATTTATGACCCACTGTACCAGTATTTCCTGCCCAAATGGGGGACGAGCTTCACTTTATTGCACCCACTGTACAGTATAAAGCATGACATGTACCTAATGCAAATTGAATTCCAGCACGCAACTGTAAAAGATGTGGCTGCTATTTCTGGCCCTTAATGTTTAATTAATTTTAAACTGTTCATGATTGCCAAGCCTCGCTGTTCTCCTTTTTGATAATCAGAACCTGCTTCAACAGCTCTTTACATGCTGGGTTGTGACAATGTCTTGTTTAAACACTCTTCTCTATATTTGAGATTGTGACAGTGTCCTGTCTGGGTACTCTATTTTATGTGTGGGGTTGTGATAGTGTCTTGTTTAAGTACTATTTTTTATATGTGGGTTGTAATGGCACTGTGTTTCAGTCCTCTATATATGTGGAATATTCTCTTGCAGGAACATTCTTCTTGGGTTGTGGCAGTGATGAGTTTGAACACTTCATGTGGGGTTGTGACAATGTCTTGTTTGAAAACGTGTCTTTGCATGTAGGGTTGTGACAATGTTTTGTTTAAGCATTCTGCCTTAGGTGTGGTACTGCGGAAATGTCTTGTTTAAGGGCTTTGAGGGAGGTCCATCTTTAAAGGGCTGGTTTGTGATGTCTGCTGTGAGGCGAGAGTAGGGCTATCGGGTCTCCTCACTATAGTGTTTAGTGGGTATGATGTTGCAAGGGGCCTGTTGGAGTGTAAAAGTACTCTGCATGGTTAAAGATGTGTACTGCTGCATTAGAGTGCCCAACTGTACTGTTGTCTGGATCCCTAATGCTGAGTTTTTGTCATAGGTAAATACGGATCATGTGTGTGCAGCATGACATTGGCCCGTTCTCACTGATTCTAGTGTTGGACTCGGAGGGGAGCCCAAAGTACTACCCTTATAGTGGTGGAAGGATATCACCTTCACCATGAGTTAAACAGAAAATGCATGGGGGTGGCAGCATACCGTGTAGTGATCAGTAGTAGTGAACAGGTCCAATTTAGGCCAAAGCCTACCAGACAGAGCAGCTGTCCGGGTGCGCAATGCCTTCTTATGGGTATTCTGAAAGCTTTCCTGGGAATGCATTCTACCCATTGCATGCCACTGGCTTTGTGGTTCATAACTCACATTTTCTGGTTGTCTATTTGCTTGCTTTATTTGTTTTAGGCTGTCCAGCATGTCTTCATCCCTCCCGGGGAGCAAAGCTTGTTCACCATCGCTCCTGGTATTCCTCCATGAGTTCTCGCTGTCTGTAAACAGGCCTTTACATTTTGTTCTTATCTTGTAACATTTGTTGTGCATTACAGAACAGGGGTCAAATGTCAGGATCTGTTTTCCAAGGGAGCTTGCTGTTTACTTTTCAAGTGAGAGGATATATGTGAAAATATTGCTGGTACTGAGAAAGAAAAGTTTTTTTCTAGCACACAACAAAATTTACATGTCTGTAAATAAACTGTGCAAATATTTCAGAATATATCAGAAGTAGGAATTTAAGCACATTTTTTGTAATTCTGAAATGGGATGGAAACAACTATTTTAATACAATCAAAACAAATCAGTACACTAGGTGATGCCATTTCCACACATTATCGTTTGTGAGCTGTATCGTATTCTCAGTAAAACTGTATGTGCAAATGTAATTGTCCTTTCAATTGTAAATGTATTGTCATGTAATGACAGTGTGCTACCACACCATGCATACTCCCCTCTATGCCACTCCACTCTACGACACTCTATGACACTCTACTCCAAGACTCTCCACTTCACTCCACCACACCACACTCCACTCCACGCCACTGTATGACACTTCACTCTAGGCCACTCTATGACAAACCACTCTACGACACTCCATGCCACACCACTCCACTCTCCGACACTCCATGACACTCTATGCAACTCTACTCCACTCTGAAACTCCATGCAACTTTCCTCCACTCTACCCCACTCCATGCTACTCCACTCCACTCCATGACACTTTACTCCACTCTATGCTACACCCCTCAACTCTATGCACACTCTACCCACCTCCACTCTGACATTCTAGTTTACTCCACTATACTGCACTCTGTACCACTCCACTCTAAAATATTCTATGCCATTCTATGCCACTATACCTCACTTCACTCTAGGCCACTCTACACCACTCTACGCCACTCCACTCTAAGACTCTACTTCACTCTACACCACTCCCCTCTAAGACTCTACTCAACTCTACGACTCTATTACACTCTATGCCACTCCACAACACTCTACTCTATGCAACTCTGAAGGAAGTGACCCGAATAGGGTCACCCAGGTCACCTGTGACCACCTCTCAGCCTTCCAAACAAATGAAGAGTCGGTCAGACAGTAGAGAATACAAACCAAAGTTATTCATTAGTATTGCGCTGCAGCGGAGCCCAGTCTGACCAGCCTCATGAGATAGCTGCAGAGGGACTGAATTCCCCCAACATAACATCAGATATTATACATTTCCAATTCCCCAAGAACACGCCCAGGCTGGAAAATTCTGGTCCAGGCAACAGCAAACAAAGGAGGCACAGAAGGATGAGCTATGGTCCTGGGACCGGGTACATGCTATCTCCACTTCAAGGTTACTCTGCCCGCACCTGCCATTAAGGAAGGTGGGAACGAGCCTATCTAACAGCAAAGGTATGCCATAATAGAGAGTGCATTCATTAGTGCAGCGAAACTCGGCCTTGGAGAAATAACAACTAAGGATACATCGAGGCAGTTTTCTGCTGAGGCAAGTAATGTGAGACAGAAACCCAGCTTCTGTCATGGAACAAAATGGCGGCTACTAATAAAATGGTGCCATGAATGCTAACTTAATACAGAACGAAGTATGACCAACAAGGCGATTACATTTTCAATTCTAACAGACCCTCCTTTTAGCATTCATAGCTAAATTTTATTATTGCTTTCAGGTAAGGGCCTTACAATTCTAAAGATAGGAAGAATGTTCAATCATAGGCAACATTTGCTAAATTATGCGGCTACCAAGAACTAAAACTCTATAAGGCTTGACATACATTATTAATATTCAAAAATGCCCTCGTCAATACACATCATATCCTGGATGTCCTGCATCATCATGGCCTTGTTCTTAGAATCATGTTCCAAGGGCTTTGGGCGAGGCGTCAACATTTGTACACAGCAGGCACAACAGGCAGGAAGACAGTGTATGCACAGACAACATGTTAAAATGATACCAGCTATGGCAACCAGGAAAATGATAATTTTCCAACCCCAAGAGGCGAATAGGCTCCAAAACCACCCCGTGAGAGACCATGTGCCATTCTCCTGGTGCATGTCAGAGGCAAGCCTATGGAGTTTCTATATAGCAGCATATACATTTGGAGCGTGGTCCGGTATGTATACACAGCAACTACTTCCGATGACGCGGCAGGCCCCACCCCGCTCAGCAAGGATGACGTCTAACACCATCCGGTTTTGAAGGGCAACACGTCTCGTAGCCTGAAGCTCGGCTGTAATATTAGTCAGAATTCCAGCCGTTACATTTATTACTCCTTCCACCACCCGAGTGAGTCTTCGAATATTGAGACTGTTGGACATTGGTCTCCAAAAGGGAACAATACCCTTCATGGCATCCATGAACTGCTGCAATGTGGTATCTGATCTATGTCTGCAGTGTCTATGATTCGTCTAACACCTGACAGATGAACACCCCTGCATTGTAGCCGGTGGTCCCTATGGTAGTTGGATGGCGCTATATACACTGGGGGAAGGAGAAAAGATAGATAACATATTCCAGACCACCCTCGAGGAAGCCAAACGTAGGCCTGGGACCCACAAACAAAGTAAACGTTGTGAGGGGGTAGCAGAGGTGGGCTATTTGTGGTGCTCAGTACATAGGTGTAGTTGCAATTACTCATTCCTACCCCTATTTTCCCTTAACACAGAAACTTGCTGTCGTATTAACCACCGGCACCGGCATTGCCACGTCATGAGTAATATTGCGCATCTGAAATGATCTAAAATATTCAGTGACATTAAAATCCCAAAAATCAGACATCTCATTTTGAAGCCATGTTACATTTTGTTCTTTCGTAAACATTCATGCAAGCTGTCGGAGACAAGGTATCCGGTGTTCCTTGTTCCCCTGGGGTAAACCCTTGATGTACATGTATATACTCTAAGACTGTTTCATAGTCAGCTGTCATATTCATAGTATCAGAGTGATAATGAGTGTATACCATAGTGAAGAGCTGAAACCAGCCTTCACAACTCCTGAGGTAAGAGAAAGGCATTGACAACAATACATCATTCTTGTGTGTCACAGAAGGGAGGAGGCCACAGATCCAGCAATTGGTAACGTTGGACGTACCATGGACCTGGTACAACATTTGGAGGAACAAATTATCCACGTACGTCTTTCAGTGTTGGCCCTTGTGAGGTGCCAAAGTTACAAACATATGTTCAGGGGGGGCAGGTGTTGTACCAATCAAGGAATGCACAGGATATTTTTCTTCAAGGAACCACATTATTCCAAGCATTGCTATAAGAGAAATCAGGATAATTAGCATAAACACTATTTAACTCTTTCTCGACCAACTGGGCCAACCAACCCCATTCTCCTCCAAACGTGGTGCTGCAAAAGGCTGTTCCTCCTCAAAGATTGGGCGGCCAAAAGGATACATGGTGATCAGAGGGGAAAAATGCAATGGGCTGGTGACAAGGAAACAAGAAGATGGGCAAAGAGTTTCCAGCGTCCTTCTGAGCCTCGCTGGGAGACTCCTATTGTTCATCTACGGTGGTGCTACTGAGCACAGCAGTGGGGCAGCGCGATCACGGCTCTTTGAAGAAATCCCACGCCGTCCAGGATAGGGCACCCCCCCTTCTGGGAAGTCACCCTCAGCTTATCCTGTCCAGTGTCTCGGACAATGCACCAAACTCCCTTTCCCTAAGGCCTCAAGTGAAAAATCTGTAGATTTAACTGCCCCCCCATTTGTGCCATTCTGTACCTGCTATGCCGCATACACTGAGCAATCCGACTGCCTGCCTAGATCAAAAGCAGGCTTGGACACCATTAAGGTTACAAAAAGTAGCCAACAAATTTGGCATAGAGTACAACAGAGGTAATACAGTTCATTGCACACAGCCATCAGATTTTTGGGGGGAGGGGCCAGGGAACTGGGAATGGGCAAACTAACTGGCATTTTTAAATCACTTGTGTATTTACAGGCCACGAATTACACTGAATATTTTAATCCAAATTCAATTATAAATCAGATTCAAAGTCGATACATTCCATAGGTTATCCTTCTTCCTTACATATTAGAAAGATTTCTTGTCAACATCTTAGTACGGTAGTTTAAGTAATACAAATTTAAACATTGTTCAGCTAAAGTTACCTTCTGCCTCAGGTGCCATTTATCATTTTTAAACTAAAAGCCCAATACTCCCATCTGTCCATGTGAACAAGTAGATTATAATCCGGAAAATACTGTCAATCAATCAATCAATCAATCACAGAATTTGTAGAGCGCACTACTTACCCGCGAGGGTCTCAAGGCGCTGGGGAGAGGGAAGGGGGGGGGATGCTGCTACTGGTCGAACAGCCAGGTCTTGAGTAGCCTCCTGAAGGTCAGCAGGTCTTGGGTCTTTCGTAGGCTTAGTGGGAGGGTGTTCCAGGTCTTGGCGGCGAGGTGTGAGAAGGATCTGCCGCCGGTGGTTGTTCTTCGAATGCGGGGGACGGTGGCGAGGGAGAGGTTGGCGGAGCGGAGCTGGCGGTTGGGGATGTAGAAGAAGAGTCGTCTGTTGAGGTAGGCTGGGCCAGTTTTGTGGAGTGCCTTGTGTGCGTGGGTGAGGAGTTTGAAGGTGATCCTCCTGTCGACAGGGAGCCAGTGCAGGTTCCTCAAGTGGGGGGTGATGTGGCTGTGGCGTGGTACGTCGAGGATCAGTCATGCGGAGGCGTTTTGTATGCGTTGCAGTCGCTTGATGAGCTTGGCCGGGGCTCCCGCGTAGAGGGCGTTCCCATAGTTTGGTCTGCTACTGACGAGGGCCTGGGTGACTGTTCTTCTTGTGTCTGTCGGGATCCACCTGTAGATCTTGCGAAGCATGCGGAGGGTGTTGAAGCAGGAGGAGGAGACTGCGTTGACTTGCTAGGCCATGGAGAGCGTTGAGTCGAGGATGACTCCCAGGTTGCGTGCGTGGTCGGTGGGTGTCGGGGCTGCTCCCAGCGTCGTTGACCACCAGGAGTCGTCCCAGGCTGAGGGGTTGGAGCCGAGGATGAGGACCTCCGTTTTGTCCGTGTTCAGCTTTAGTCGGCTGATCTTCATCCAATCGGCGACGGCCTTCATTCCTTCATGGAGTTTGGCTTTGGCGGCGAGGGGGTCCTTGGTGAGGGAGAGGATCAGTTGAGTGTCGTCGACGTAGGAGATAATGTTGAGGTCGTGTTGTCTGGTTTCTTGGACCCACAAGCTGACACCTATAGGAATAGTAAAGGTACAACAACTTTCAAGATTTCATAATAAATTAAAACCTCAGTGATTTCGAAACTGCCAGTTATCCTGCAACACTATTCAAGGATCCAGCTCTATTTTGAAACAATCCAAAAGGAAATGAGGTTGTTTTTGAAGGCCATAGCTTTGGTGACAATCTGAACCAAATTCTTTAGATCCTTTTTTCTCGACTGCACTGTTGACTCCATGTGGGCGATTATTTGGTCATGGCCTTGATAGCAACAGCACATTCCTCCTGCATGGCGCACAGGACAGAGACCATAATCTCTTCTCCTGCCTCATATTTTGACTCGATCTCCTTTCCAAGGTCACCTTCTGGTACCTTCAGATCGTCACGAACATCACTGGTATCAGTAAGAAGAGACAGGTAATTGTCACAAATACCAATAAGTTGGTAATCTTGTCTTTTGATATTTGGAACATCCATGTTGTGAGTGGAAGGGCAGATATCTTCATATTTCTTACCACTGAATATATTATTATTATTATTATTATAACATTTGTAGAGCGCTACTGTTACCCGTAGGTGTCCTGGCGCTATGTGAAATCTTACCCGAGGATCAAACCAGAGTCATTCTAATCAGTGAACAGCCAGGTTTTTAAAGCTTTTCGAAAGGCCAAAAGGCTCGACATACCTCTAAGATATAGGGGAAGCTTATTCCATGCTTTGGCTGCATTAGCTACAAAGCTTTTTCCACCCCAGGTGGCCTTTTTTTCAAATGGCACATAAACCAGTTTGGCATCAGATGAGCGCAATAGTCTGTTTGGCGTATACCAGTACAGCCGCTCTTTTAAATAGGCCGGCCCGGCTCCATAAAGTGCCTTGTGAACCAGACACATTGCCTTGAACATAGTACGCTTCCTTACTGGCAATCAGTGCAATTTCCGAATTTCTTTCGCTATTGAAGCGTATTTTGGGATGCCCGACACCAGTCTAGCAGCCGCATTCTGAAGGAGTTGCAACTTCTGCAGAGAGCCTTCCTGAATATTGAAGTACAAACTATTACAGTAATCCAGGCTCGACATAGTGAGAGCCTTGATAACTGTTTTACAACATTCTGTAGGTAACAGTGGCAGAATTTTCTTGCATGACCTCAGAGCGAAAGACGTAGCAGAGACCACCGAGTTAACCTGGTCTTTAAAATTGAGCTTCTGGTCCACCCACACACCTAGGTTTTTAACCTTCCTGTTGGGTGCAGGAAGGGGTCCAGGGAGTCTGGCCACCAATCTGGAGTACAAAAATTAGGATAATTCCCAAAGCATACCACCTCCGTCTTACTGGAGTTTAGCTTAAGGCAGTTTTGGGCCATCCAGATCCCTACGGCATTCATGCACTCTTTAAACGAACTGCTGTGCTCTTTGACTCAGCTGGTAGAAGAGACACCACAATTTGAGTATCATCCGCATAAGTAGTTAGACTGAACCCAAATGACTGAATAAGGGGCGCCAAAGAGGACACATATATATTAAATAGTGTCGGACTCAGTGAGGAGCCTTGCGGGACCCCACATGGTAGTGAAAAAGGTTTAGACAAAAATTCCCCCAACATTACCCGCTGACTCCGGTTTGACAAGAATGATCTTAGGAGTCTCCAGGCCAAACCCTGTACCCCAATCTCCTGCAGCCGGTCCATCAACAAATCGTGATGGACCGTGTCCAAATGCTGCAGAAAGATCTAACAAGATCAGAGCAGCCTTGCCACCTTGATCTAGAATGGTCCGTATCTCTTCAGTAGATTTCAAGAGGGCAGCTTCGGTGCTGTGGCCCCCTCGAAAACCATACTGAGTTTGGTCCAATGCTTGTGTAGACTCGAGAAATTGGCTAAGTTGCGTATTTAAATTTCTCTCGATGATTTTAGCAGGTACCGGAAGTCTGGATATTGGTCTAAAATTGTTAGGGTCTTTTGTATCAAGATTCGGTTTCTTCAGAAGGGGGAGAATAGAGTTTTTTTTTCCAGTCTAACGGAAAATGTCCCTCTGAGTACATCAAATTAAAAATGGGTGTCAAAACTTGAGAGACTGGCTCTGCCGCTAACTTTAATATCGCTATCGGGCAAGGGTCCAAAGGGGACCCAGATTTCACCTGCATAATAAGATGACCAGTTTCTGTAACTGTAAGCTGGGCAAAATTGTCCAGTAGCACTTTCTTTTCCAGATGTGGGTCAGCCATTAGGCCTGCCGTATTCTTAGGGGTAACATTAGAGAAAGTGGAGAAAATGGCATCCACTTTCTCATAGAAGAAACTGGCCAATTTTTCGCAAAGATCTTGACTAAGCATAGATGTACTCGCCACTGGATTGGCCAGGCTAGTGACTGTATTAAATAGTTCCCTAGCTGAATTATTTGCTCTGTTAATCTTCATGGAAAAAAATAAAAGCTTTGCCTGGTGAGTCTGCTGTTTGTATATGGCAAGACCCCGTTTATACTCCTCCTTATCAGTATCCTTGTACTCTGTTCTCCATCTTCTCTCCAAGTGTTTACAAATCAATTTTCTTTCTCTGAGTTCTTGTGAATACCAGGGAGCAGAGGGCAGCCGTCTGGTGGGATAGAAAATTTTTCTAGGAGCAAGCATGTTCCCTGCTGTTTCTGGCCAGCTAGTGTAGGAACGTGTTGCCTCTTCTAAATTTGAGGGAGACATAACTGCAGTCTTATTGAGAATATCACACAAATCCTCCGCCACTACTTTATTCCACGCCCTTTTCACCAGTTTTTTTTTAACTGGCTTTTGAGATTGGCGCTCGGGAATGGTGAGATTAAATAGAACTGCTCTGTGGTCTGACCATGGAAGCGGAATGATATTGGTGACTAGTAACTGAGGATTATTAGAAAAAATACCATCCAGTATATGTCCTGCCTGATGAGTCACATCAGTCACCAGTTGCTCTAAATTACTACACTTCATTAAATCTAACAATTTGGCTGTGTCTGGGTCGAAGAAGGTTTCCAAGTGGAAATTAAAATCGCCTAAGATAGTATAGGAGCTAGCCAAAATACCCACTTCAATGAGTTTGCCCACCTGCTCAATGAAGCGGCCTCTAGGGCCTGGAGGTCTGTAAACAAGTGAGCCTTGAAAAGTAGAGTGGGGGGATATGCGGAAGGAGAAGTCTAGCACCTCACAGCCTTCCACCTCTCCCGGGCTAAAAGAAGCGATAAGGGAGGAATGATAAATGACCGCTAATCCACCTCCTCTTCCCCTAGGCCTGTTCAAAGTATAACAAACAAAATTAGGAGGCGTCGCTTTAACCAGGTCTGGGCCGGAAGCATTATCCGTACAGGATTCTGTAATAAAAGCTATCTTAATGTTTTCAGCTTCCATGAATAAAGCATACTCTGTGCTGTGTTTAATCAGTGATCTGACATTCATCAAGGCCAATTTCCAAGTTGAAGTCCCAATGTCTTTCTCGATCTTTCCTGCGTGAGTTCTAGACCTCTCTAAGGTGTCAAACAATAACTTTGGAATTATAGTCCCACACCCTGGACAAACATTAAAGGGCTCCAGTGGCTGCGCATCAGGACTAATACAATGGCATAAGTGAGTTTTAGTGTTAGTATTGAGGCTTTTTAATATGGAACCATCATAATGCAATTTAAAATGTTTACCTCGACATCCCTGGGCAGAGGGACTGGCGCTGAGCGCGATACGATCGCGGACGGGCGCAGACGGGCTTGCCTTTAGCGTGCCTTCGGCGCGCCACCGTCGCGCCCGCTGCGCGCGTCCGCTGCCCGCTGCCCGCTCGCAGCATACTGCATTTAAATATCATTTGGGACCAGAAAGCATAGCCCGCTGACCCCACGACCAACTCAAGATGGCGGACCCGCAATCCAACTGCCGGCCAACCTGAACCGGAGATCGGGATTACGGGATATTAAAAGTGAGGTGCAGGTAACAGAGATCAAGTGATAGCTTAAAACCGTTTTTTAAAAAAACAAGCAAGTTAAAAATCGTTTTTTTTTAAAGTTAGAAATCAGAGTGCAAATATCGCAATACTAGCAGCAACAAGCATGTCCTCCCGGCTGAGCCTCAGGAGAAATGCCAACCAGGTGAACCTTGGCATGTCCGTGCTTGCCAGTTTTGGAAGTTGACATTTCAACGATCTTGCAGGGACGTCCCTTCAGTACCACAAACCCATTTTTGCGCAGTGCAGAGCACTGCATAGGGAAAGTGGTGGAAGCCCCAGCATCTCCAGTGGTGAAGTCAATGTCATCAGCCATGAGGAGTTTGTACCAGTACTTCCAACAAATTGTTCATCTACGGTGGTGCTACTGAGCACAGCAGTGGGGCAGCGCGATCACGGCTCTTTGAAGAAATCCCACGCCGTCCAGGATAGGGCACCCCCCTTCTGGGAAGTCACCCTCAGCTTATCCTGTCCAGTGTCTCGGACAAGGCACCAAACTCCCTTTCCCTAAGCTATCGTTGGTACCGCGGGCAGGGTACATACACCCTATTCTTCATCCATGCAGTCCATCCCTACTAATCTGACTTTTCCTTTGGTGCAGTGTCCCTCCGTTGGGGACGCAAATTGTACCTAGCCACTCCGGGCACAGAGTGATCAATAAACAGGGGCTGAAATTCAGAGGGGCCAAGGGACTGAGGCTCAAGCACTTGTGGGCCAGGTGGAGGGGGATCCTGGACGGCCCTTATTTCTGGGGGGACCGTGTGAGAAGTTGGCCTGGTATATGCTGTCCACTAATTAAAGCGGGCACCTTGCACCAGTCCAAACGACCCTTATTGATGATTAGGTTAAAGACAACCTTTATAGAAAGCTATCCTAGTGGTAGCTGTGGAGAGCAGCCTTCAGGCTAAGTCTTGAAGGAATGTAAAGCAGCTTGTTTTACCAGTATATAACCTCTTGAATGACCAAATGAAGGAGAACCACACCCGGTATATATAAAATATATATATTTATTACTAAATACTCTCTACTAACCTCTTTATGAGATTAGAGAACAAGGCACACAATTACACAGTACTAGAACGACAGTAAATAGCACAATACACAGTGGGCTCCAGGGGAGACCAAACCATATACTAAGAAAGTGGTATAAGAACCACAACTTGACTAGACACAGTGCCTAGAGCACGTAGAATCGCTGGGACCCCAAGGAACCACCCAAGGTAGTGTCACAGGGGACCCACGGAGGACGGGTGCAGTGTGGGAACACAGACGCGAGCTCCGTACAACTCTATGGGAAAGTCGCGGTTGGAATTTTAAAGATAAAGGACACTTAGGAGAGGACTTTGAGCAAACCCCTTTAGACTTAAGGGGTTCTAGGGCCAACACCCACGAGAGTACGGGAGTACTCGAGTTACCTCACCCAGGGAAGCCGGGTGCATAGGTGTCAAACAGTGTCGGGAATCGTCGTTGATTTCAATGGCGATCTGCTGCAAAGTGCTGCTGCCGTGAAGAAGAAAAGTGTCCGGGATGATCCAAGCCTGGATCGAAGATGTGAAAAGCAGAGGGGACAGAGTCTGGGTCACTAGCCAGTGACCAGGGGCACGATAGACGAATGCCCACCGATGTCGGGTGCTTCAGGTGCGAAGAGGTGAAGCTTGACTCTGCAGCCACGTGGTCCTGGAGATGTCGAGGACAACCAGGAGCCGGATTCGAGCTGTCCCACAAAGGATGTCGAGTGCTGGGGTGTTGGTGCTCGGATTGAACACAACAAGCCTTGGCAACAGCAACCCACGCAGGAAGAGTAATGATGCTTCTGTGAGGAGCAGCAAGGTCCTGGGGACTCCCCAAGCGATGGAGAGTCAGGGCACGTCTGGAGCAACTAGGGAAGCCTGTTGAAAGTTAGAGTTGCCTTCGTAGGGACCCACAGGTCAACGGACCAGGGATTGTGAAGGGACCTCGAGAGGAATCACAAAATGGCGGCCCACGATACACTCGTTGAGTGTAGGCCAGCAATCTTCGGTGTAATTACTGCTCGGGGTTTGGGCGACAAGTAACCCAAAGCTCAGCCTCAGGGGTCGCCTGGAAAGCTGATGCTTCTGCAAATAGACACGGTGTCCAGGGGTTCGGGTTGCACGGTCACCACGAGGGATACGGGCCTCAGACTTGCTGTGGGCACAGATCGACCTCAGAGACCTCAGGTACCCACCTCCTGTGTGGCAATATTCTTCAGAGTCCTCAGGAGCTTCGGAGATGCCAACCGGTCAGTTGCGTTAAAGGTGCCTGCTTTGCAGGGGAGTAACTCCTTTACTCCAAGGGAGATTCTTCAGTCATCCAGCGTAGTGTAGATCGTCGAAGTACTTGGTTTCTGTTGCAGAGTTTAGTCCAGGTAAAATCTAAAGTCCTGTAGCCAGGGGTTCCTACTTTATACCCAAGGAAGGGGTGGGACAAACTCTGGGGACCCACCTATGGGAGGGTCAGGACAGAGGTGTGGCTACACCCATGTCCTTTGTCCAGTTTCGCGCCAGAGCAGGGGCTGGTAGCCCCTGTAACCGGTTTGAGCTGGACTATGCACAGGGAAACCAAATGTGCCCACAGTGCAGACATCAAAGCACTCTTGGTGCGCATCCATCCAGCCCCAATACACTAAAGCCTGTCTGGGAGGTGGTCACACCTCCCTGTGACAGGAAACCTATTGTCAAGCCTTCCCCTGCCGGAGTTTCGTCCAGCAGCAGGAGGGCAGACTCGTGTCTGTGGCTGGCAGCATCCATTTTGTGATGCCAGGGCTCTGTGAAGCTGGTACCGGGTGTACCGGTGCTGTCATATTTCTCCCTCTAGGAGGGAGGAATCATACCTCCCACACCAGTTACTGGTGTGGAGGTATGATTCCAAGGTGTTTGACACCAAACACAACATAATTCCTTTCAGCCATTCTCAAGTTAGCATTTACCACGAGGTTATAATGCACTTAAGAGTATATGGTTGGCTGCATCACAGACAACCCCGGAATAGTGGTTCCGAAGGCTGCAGAGGGGCTCTGCTCATGCATGGGCACCCTCTCACATAAAACCCAGCACCCTGCCTTCAGGATTGATAAGGCCTGCCATAGGGGTGACTGATAGGTTTGTATGTGCAGTGATCAGGATAGATATAGTGAACCTATATCTAAGTAAGGGGTGCATGCACCACCTTACACAGGCTGCAGTAGCAGACCTGTGGTGTCAGTTTGAATGGCCTCTCAGGGGTGGCATAATACATGCTGCAGCCCCTGGGAGGCCTCTGAGGTACCTATGCCCTGGGTACATAGTATACCATATACTAGGGACTTATAAGGGTATCCCAGAATCCAATCTGGAGGGTACCTAAAGTACATGCAATCAATTTAAAGGGGAGAGCAGATAGGCTGGGGTCCTGAATAGCAGGATCCCAGCCAAACTAAGTCGAAAACCAGCAAAACACCAGGAAAAAAGTGGGGGCAACCCTGCAGTCAGATTCCACCTTCCTACAGACCGCCTCATTCAATGATGCATCATTCTCCTCCTCTGTTTGCACCCACGTCAGTCGGGCATCCAAAAAAGGGATGAATCGTGGCACTTTCTCCATCTCGTGGTCACCTATGCCATCGATCACCCACCGATCATAGGGGAGAGGCAACGGCACCTTGCGGCAATGACTGGGATGGAGCCAGTTCTTCCGACCGGTCACTTTGACGGCTCTTCTGGTCGCAAGAAGCACCTGCAGAGGCCCTTTCCAGTGAGTCTCCAGGCTCCCTCATCTCTGGAAGTGCTGTATAAGAACAAAATCGCCAGGTCGGATGGTGTGCTCAGGCCCCTCTGTTGGCTGTGGCAACGTCTTGTGTATCTGTTGATGAATAGAACGCAACTTTTTAGTCAACTCAAAAAGATAGTCCACTAACAAAGGGTACTCAATATCAGAGAAGTGCTTTGGTCGAGGGACGCCCCAAAAATTTGCTGGGCGGCCGAACACGACCTCAGATGGGGACAATCCTGTTCTAGTGTGAGCCGTAGCTCTGGTTGACAAAAGAGCTAACGGTAAAGCATCTGGCCACTTCAATCCTGTGCTTTCCTGAATTTTTGCCATTTTCAGTTTGAGAGTACCATTGTACTTCTCAACCAAGCCTGCTGATTGGGGGTGGTGTGCACCGTGGAACTTCTGTCTAATGTGTAACTCATGACACACCAACTGGATAGTTTTTGAATTAAAGTGACTGCAATTGTCACTCCAAATCAAACGAGGCAAACCGAAAGGAAGAAAGAACTCCTTCAGGAGGGCTTTAGCCGTCGCCAAAGCTGTATTCTCCTTAGTGGGGTAAGCCTCAACCCATTTACTGAATGCGCAAACAACCACCAACACATATTTCAAATTGTTAACCCGTTCCATCTCGATATAGTCCATCTGAAGGACCTCGAAAGGGAACGAAGGGGGTGCGAAATTGCCAGGGGGTGTAGGAGTGCCCTTCTCAGGATTGTACATCATGCATACCATACAATACTTAACCAAATGGGCAGCTACTTTCGGGATGTTATCATTCTGCCACACAGGGTCCAATAGCTTGCATATGCCCTAGGCGCTAATGTGAGCTGGCCCGTGCACCATAGTGACTACAGGGAGGACATAGGCATCCGGTAACATCCACCTTTGCTTTCCTGACTTATCCGTCCAGCACCCATCTTCGTCTAAACGTGCTGTGTTTTCCTGCCATCCTGCTAGCTCCTCAATCATTGCCTCACTCTGTATCTCTTTGACACTATCCAGTGTATCCTCAAACATAGTAACTTCAGGTACCCATCTAGCAGGGCCTGCCACAAACATTCTTTTCATTTTTGTTCGGGCTGTCTCCTTAGGTGTTAGGTCTGCAAATGCATTTCCCCTTCCCACATCATCAGTAATTGCCTTGTGGGCACTGCACTTCACTATTGCTAAGTTCTTGGAAAGTGTCAGGGCTGACAAAAGCCTGTGTATCAACGGGCCATTCTGGATCTTTAACCCGTGTGAAGTCAGGAATCCTCTCTCAGCCCAGAGCCACCCAAAGTTGTGGGCAACTCCAAAGGCGTACTGACTGTCAGTATAAATATTGACAGTCAGTCCCTCACTTAGCTCACAAGCTCGAAGAAGGGCAACTAACTCTGCAGCTTGGGCCGATTGATAGGGAACTCGTGATGTCTCGACTACTGTGTGCAAGGTAGTTATGGCAAATGCTGCAGTTGTTGTGCCATCCGGTAATTTGAAACAAGAGCCATCAACATATAGCTCCCCTTAGGGTTCAGATAGGGAAACATCAGTCAGGTCTACCTGTCCCTTCGTCTCTTCCTCGGTGCGAAAGATGCAATCATGTACGTCTATTACCTCACTCTCAGAAGGGAGGGTTAGTAACATGGCTGGGTTCAGGGTGGCACATCTTTTGATGGTGACGTGTAGTGCGAAAAGGGTCAATTCAGTAACCAGTCAGACGTGCACTGGTGAGGTGCTGTGTCTTTGTTCTGTTCAAAAGTGTATCCACAGCATGCAGTACCATGACTGTGAGATCGGTATCAAGGACGAGCCCTGCCGATTGTCGGATAGAGACAGCCACAGCCGCGACCGCTCTTAGACAGCTCGGGAGGGCTCTCGCGATGTTATCAAGAAGCGCATAAAAATAAGCACACGGCCTCTGCTTACCTCCAAAGGTCTGTGTTAAGACAGAGAGCGCGCAGCCAGCCGTCTCGTGTACATACAACACGAATGGCTTCTGGTAATCAGGCGTGCCAAGCACAGGCGCAGAACAAAGTGCGACCTTTAGTTTCTCAAAAGCTTGCTGACATTCAGGCATCCAGGGCAAGGGTTCATGCACATCTTTAGTGGTTAGCTGCAACAGCGGCTTTGTTAGTAGGGAAAAGTTAAGGATCCAGTGATGACAATACGAAGTAATTCCTATGAAAGCTCGCACATCCCGCTGAGTCTTAGCGACGGGCATTTTGACAATAGCACTAATGCGTTCAGGTGTTAGTCTCCTTCCCTCCTTCCACAGTAGGTGACCTAAGTAGGTGACCTCCTGTCAACAATATTGGAATTTTGAAAGGGACACTTTATGTCCGTGATGGGTCAAATGTAGCAACAATTTAACCGTTGCATTTTTGCAACCGTCTTCAGTGTCACAAGCGATCAAGAGATCGTCCACATACTGCAGTAATACATTACCTGGGGGAAGTGTGAGGGAATCCAATTGGCCTTTTAAAGCTTGACTATATATACTAGGCAATCAGTGCAATTTCCGAATTTCTTTCGCTATTGAAGCGTATTTTGGGATGCCCGACACCAGTCTAGCAGCCGCATTCTGAAGGAGTTGCAACTTCTGCAGAGAGCCTTCCTGAATATTGAAGTACAAACTATTACAGTAATCCAGTCTCGACATAGTGAGAGCCTTGATAACTGTTTTACAACATTCTGTAGGTAACAGTGGCAGAATTTTCTTGCATGACCTCAGAGCGAAAGACGTAGCAGAGACCACCGAGTTAACCTGGTCTTTAAAATTGAGCTTCTGGTCCACCCACACACCTAGGTTTTTAACCTTCCTGTTGGGTGCGGGAAGGGGTCCAGGGAGTCTGGCCACCAATCTGGAGTACAAAAATTAGGATAATTCCCAAAGCATACCACCTCCGTCTTACTGGAGTTTAGCTTAAGGCAGTTTTGGGCCATCCAGATCCCTACGGCATTCATGCACTCTTTAAAACGAACTGCTGTGCTCTTTGACTCAGCTGGTAGAAGAGACACCACAATTTGAGTATCATCCGCATAAGTAGTTAGACTGAACCCAAATGACTGAATAAGGGGCGCCAAAGAGGACACATATATATTAAATAGTGTCGGACTCAGTGAGGAGCCTTGCGGGACCCCACATGGTAGTGAAAAAGGTTTAGACAAAAATTCCCCCAACATTACCCGCTGACTCCGGTTTGACAAGAATGATCTTAGGAGTCTCCAGGCCAAACCCTGTACCCCAATCTCCTGCAGCCGGTCCATCAACAAATCGTGATGGACCGTGTCAAATGCTGCAGAAAGATCTAACAAGATCAGAGCAGCCTTGCCACCTTGATCTAGAATGGTCCGTATCTCTTCAGTAGATTTCAAGAGGGCAGCTTCGGTGCTGTGGCCCCCTCGAAAACCATACTGAGTTTGGTCCAATGCTTGTGTAGACTCGAGAAATTGGCTAAGTTGCGTATTTAAATTTCTCTCGATGATTTTAGCAGGTACCGGAAGTCTGGATATTGGTCTAAAATTGTTAGGGTCTTTTGTATCAAGATTCGGTTTCTTCAGAAGGGGGAGAATAGAGTTTTTTTTCCAGTCTAACGGAAAATGTCCCTCTGAGTACATCAAATTAAAAATGGGTGTCAAAACTTGAGAGACTGGCTCTGCCGCTAACTTTAATATCGCTATCGGGCAAGGGTCCAAAGGGGACCCAGATTTCACCTGCATAATAAGATGACCAGTTTCTGTAACTGTAAGCTGGGCAAAATTGTCCAGTAGCACTTTCTTTTCCAGATGTGGGTCAGCCATTAGGCCTGCCGTATTCTTAGGGGTAACATTAGAGAAAGTGGAGAAAATGGCATCCACTTTCTCATAGAAGAAACTGGCCAATTTTTCGCAAAGATCTTGACTAAGCATAGATGTACTCGCCACTGGATTGGCCAGGCTAGTGACTGTATTAAATAGTTCCCTAGCTGAATTATTTGCTCTGTTAATCTTCATGGAAAAAAATAAAAGCTTTGCCTGGTGAGTCTGCTGTTTGTATATGGCAAGACCCCGTTTATACTCCTCCTTATCAGTATCCTTGTACTCTGTTCTCCATCTTCTCTCCAAGTGTTTACAAATCAATTTTCTTTCTCTGAGTTCTTGTGAATACCAGGGAGCAGAGGGCAGCCGTCTGGTGGGATAGAAAATTTTTCTAGGAGCAAGCATGTTCCCTGCTGTTTCTGGCCAGCTAGTGTAGGAACGTGTTGCCTCTTCTAAATTTGAGGGAGACATAACTGCAGTCTTATTGAGAATATCACACAAATCCTCCGCCACTACTTTATTCCACGCCCTTTTCACCAGTTTTTTTTTAACTGGCTTTTGAGATTGGCGCTCGGGAATGGTGAGATTAAATAGAACTGCTCTGTGGTCTGACCATGGAAGCGGAATGATATTGGTGACTAGTAACTGAGGATTATTAGAAAAAATACCATCCAGTATATGTCCTGCCTGATGAGTCACATCAGTCACCAGTTGCTCTAAATTACTACACTTCATTAAATCTAACAATTTGGCTGTGTCTGGGTCGAAGAAGGTTTCCAAGTGGAAATTAAAATCGCCTAAGATAGTATAGGAGCTAGCCAAAATACCCACTTCAATGAGTTTGCCCACCTGCTCAATGAAGCGGCCTCTAGGGCCTGGAGGTCTGTAAACAAGTGAGCCTTGAAAAGTAGAGTGGGGGGATATGCGGAAGGAGAAGTCTAGCACCTCACAGCCTTCCACCTCTCCCGGGCTAAAAGAAGCGATAAGGGAGGAATGATAAATGACCGCTAATCCACCTCCTCTTCCCCTAGGCCTGTTCAAAGTATAACAAACAAAATTAGGAGGCGTCGCTTTAACCAGGTCTGGGCCGGAAGCATTATCCGTACAGGATTCTGTAATAAAAGCTATCTTAATGTTTTCAGCTTCCATGAATAAAGCATACTCTGTGCTGTGTTTAATCAGTGATCTGACATTCATCAAGGCCAATTTCCAAGTTGAAGTCCCAATGTCTTTCTCGATCTTTCCTGCGTGAGTTCTAGACCTCTCTAAGGTGTCAAACAATAACTTTGGAATTATAGTCCCACACCCTGGACAAACATTAAAGGGCTCCAGTGGCTGCGCATCAGGACTAATACAATGGCATAAGTGAGTTTTAGTGTTAGTATTGAGGCTTTTTAATATGGAACCATCATAATGCAATTTAAAATGTTTACCTCGACATCCCTGGGCAGAGGGACTGGCGCTGAGCGCGATACGATCGCGGACGGGCGCAGACGGGCTTGCCTTTAGCGTGCCTTCGGCGCGCCACCGTCGCGCCCGCTGCGCGCGTCCGCTGCCCGCTGCCCGCTCGCAGCATACTGCATTTAAATATCATTTGGGACCAGAAAGCATAGCCCGCTGACCCCACGACCAACTCAAGATGGCGGACCCGCAATCCAACTGCCGGCCAACCTGAACCGGAGATCGGGATTACGGGATATTAAAAGTGAGGTGCAGGTAACAGAGATCAAGTGATAGCTTAAAACCGTTTTTTAAAAAAACAAGCAAGTTAAAAATCGTTTTTTTAAAAAGTTAGAAATCAGAGTGCAAATATCGCAATACTAGCAGCAACAAGCATGTCCTCCCGGCTGAGCCTCAGGAGAAATGCCAACCAGGTGAACCTTGGCATGTCCGTGCTTGCCAGTTTTGGAAGTTGACATTTCAACGATCTTGCAGGGACGTCCCTTCAGTACCACAAACCCATTTTTGCGCAGTGCAGAGCACTGCATAGGGAAAGTGGTGGAAGCCCCAGCATCTCCAGTGGTGAAGTCAATGTCATCAGCCATGAGGAGTTTGTACCAGTACTTCCAACAAATTGTTCATCTACGGTGGTGCTACTGAGCACAGCAGTGGGGCAGCGCGATCACGGCTCTTTGAAGAAATCCCACGCCGTCCAGGATAGGGCACCCCCCCTTCTGGGAAGTCACCCTCAGCTTATCCTGTCCAGTGTCTCGGACAATGCACCAAACTCCCTTTCCCTAAGCTATCGTTGGTACCGCGGGCAGGGTACATACACCCTATTCTTCATCCATGCAGTCCATCCCTACTAATCTGACTTTTCCTTTGGTGCAGTGTCCCTCCGTTGGGGACGCAAATTGTACCTAGCCACTCCGGGCACAGAGTGATCAATAAACAGGGGCTCAAATTCAGAGGGGCCAAGGGACTGAGGCTCAAGCACTTGTGGGCCAGGTGGAGGGGGATCCTGGACGGCCCTTATTTCTGGGGGGACCGTGTGAGAAGTTGGCCTGGTATATGCTGTCCACTAATTAAAGCGGGCACCTTGCACCAGTCCAAACAACCCTTATTGATGATTAGGTTAAAGACAACCTTTATAGAAAGCTATCCTAGTGGTAGCTGTGGAGAGCAGCCTTCAGGCTAAGTCTTGAAGGAATGTAAAGCAGCTTGTTTTACCAGTATATAACCCCTTGAATGACCAAATGAAGGAGAACCACACCCGGTATATATAAAATATATATATTTATTACTAAATACTCTCTACTAACCTCTTTATGAGATTAGAGAACAAGGCACACAATTACACAGTACTAGAACGACAGTAAATAGCACAATACACAGTGGACTCCAGGGGAGACCAAACCATATACTAAGAAAGTGGTATAAGAACCACAACTTGACTAGACACAGTGCCTAGAGCACGTAGAATCGCTGGGACCCCAAGGAACCACCCAAGGTAGTGTCACAGGGGACCCACGGAGGACGGGTGCAGTGTGGGAACACAGACGCGAGCTCCGTACAACTCTATGGGAAAGTTGCGGTTGGAATTTTAAAGATAAAGGACACTTAGGAGAGGACTTTGAGCAAACCCCTTTAGACTTAAGGGGTTCTAGGGCCAACACCCACGAGAGTATGGGAGTACTCGAGTTACCTCACCCAGGGAAGCCGGGTGCATAGGTGTCAAACAGTGTCGGGAATCGTCGTTGATTTCAATGGCGATCTGCTGCAAAGTGCTGCTGCCGTGAAGAAGAAAAGTGTCCGGGATGATCCAAGCCTGGATCGAAGATGTGAAGAACCTGAAAGCAGAGGGGACAGAGTCTGGGTCACTAGCCAGTGACCAGGGGCACGATAGACGAATGCCCACCGATGTCGGGTGCTTCAGGTGCGAAGAGGTGAAGCTTGACTCTGCAGCCACGTGGTCCTGGAGATGTCGAGGACAACCAGGAGCCGGATTTGAGCTGTCCCACAAAGGATGTCGAGTGCTGGGGTGTCGGTGCTCGGATTGAACACAACAAGCCTTGGCAACAGCAACCCACGCAGGAAGAGTAATGATGCTTCTGTGAGGAGCAGCAAGGTCCTGGGGACTCCCCAAGCGATGGAGAGTCAGGGCACGTCTGGAGCAACTAGGGAAGCCTGTTGAAAGTTAGAGTTGCCTTCGTAGGGACCCACAGGTCAACGGACCAGGGATTGTGAAGGGACCTCGAGAGGAATCACAAAATGGCGGCCCACGATACACTCGTTGAGTGTAGGCCAGCAATCTTCGGTGTAATTACTGCTCGGGGTTTGGGCGACAAGTAACCCAAAGCTCAGCCTCAGGGGTCGCCTGGAAAGCTGATGCTTCTGCAAATAGACACGGTGTCCAAGGGTTCGGGTTGCACGGTCACCACGAGGGATACGGGCCTCAGACTTGCTGTGGGCACAGATCGACCTCAGAGACCTCAGGTACCCACCTCCTGTGTGGCAATATTCTTCAGAGTCCTCAGGAGCTTCGGAGATGCCAACCGGTCAGTTGCGTTAAAGGTGCCTGCTTTGCAGGGGAGTAACTCCTTTACTCCAAGGGAGATTCTTCAGTCATCCAGCGTAGTGTAGATCGTCGAAGTACTTGGTTTCTGTTGCAGAGTTTAGTCCAGGTAAAATCTAAAGTCCTGTAGCCAGGGGTTCCTACTTTATACCCAAGGAAGGGGTGGGACAAACTCTGGGGACCCACCTATGGGAGGGTCAGGACAGAGGTGTGGCTACACCCATGTCCTTTGTCCAGTTTCGCGCCAGAGCAGGGGCTGGTAGCCCCTGTAACCGGTTTGAGCTGGACTATGCACAGGGAAACCAAATGTGCCCACAGTGCAGACATCAAAGCACTCTTGGTGCGCATCCATCCAGCCCCAATACACTAAAGCCTGTCTGGGAGGTGGTCACACCTCCCTGTGACAGGAAACCTATTGTCAAGCCTTCCCCTGCCGGAGTTTCGTCCAGCAGCAGGAGGGCAGACTCGTGTCTGTGGCTGGCAGCATCCATTTTGTGATGCCAGGGCTCTGTGAAGCTGGTACCGGGTGTACCGGTGCTGTCATATTTCTCCCTCTAGGAGGGAGGAATCATACCTCCCACACCAGTTACTGGTGTGGAGGTATGATTCCAAGGTGTTTGACACCAAACACAACATAATTCCTTTCAGCCATTCTCAAGTTAGCATTTACCACGAGGTTATAATGCACTTAAGAGTATATGGTTGGCTGCATCACAGACAACCCCGGAATAGTGGTTCGAAGGCTGCAGAGGGGCTCTGCTCATGCATGGGCACCCTCTCACATAAAACCCAGCACCCTGCCTTCAGGATTGATAAGGCCTGCCATAGGGGTGACTGATAGGTTTGTATGTGCAGTGATCAGGATAGATATAGTGAACCTATATCTAAGTAAGGGGTGCATGCACCACCTTACACAGGCTGCAGTAGCAGACCTGTGGTGTCAGTTTGAATGGCCTCTCAGGGGTGGCATAATACATGCTGCAGCCCCTGGGAGGCCTCTGGGGTACCTATGCCCTGGGTACATAGTATACCATATACTAGGGACTTATAAGGGTATCCCAGAATCCAATCTGGAGGGTACCTAAAGTACATGCAATCAATTTAAAGGGGAGAGCAGATAGGCTGGGGTCCTGAATAGCAGGATCCCAGCCAAACTAAGTCGAAAACCAGCAAAACACCAGGAAAAAAGTGGGGGCAACCCTGCAGTCAGATTCCACCTTCCTACAGACCGCCTCATTCAATGATGCATCATTCTCCTCCTCTGTTTGCACCCACGTCAGTCGGGCATCCAAAAAGGGATGAATCGTGGCACTTTCTCCATCTCGTGGTCACCTATGCCATCGATCACCCACCGATCATAGGGGAGAGGCAACGGCACCTTGCGGCAATGACTGGGATGGAGCCAGTTCTTCCGACCGGTCACTTTGACGGCTCTTCTGGTCGCAAGAAGCACCTGCAGAGGCCCTTTCCAGTGAGTCTCCAGGCTCCCTCATCTCTGGAAGTGCTGTATAAGAACAAAATCGCCAGGTCGGATGGTGTGCTCAGGCCCCTCTGTTGGCTGTGGCAACGTCTTGTGTATCTGTTGATGAATAGAACGCAACTTTTTAGTCAACTCAAAAAGATAGTCCACTAACAAAGGGTACTCAATATCAGAGAAGTGCTTTGGTCGAGGGACGCCCCAAAAATTTGCTGGGCGGCCGAACACGACCTCAGATGGGGACAATCCTGTTCTAGTGTGAGCCGTAGCTCTGGTTGACAAAAGAGCTAACGGTAAAGCATCTGGCCACTTCAATCCTGTGCTTTCCTGAATTTTTGCCATTTTCAGTTTGAGAGTACCATTGTACTTCTCAACCAAGCCTGCTGATTGGGGGTGGTGTGCACCGTGGAACTTCTGTCTAATGTGTAACTCATGACACACCAACTGGATAGTTTTTGAATTAAAGTGACTGCAATTGTCACTCCAAATCAAACGAGGCAAACCGAAAGGAAGAAAGAACTCCTTCAGGAGGGCTTTAGCCGTCGCCAAAGCTGTATTCTCCTTAGTGGGGTAAGCCTCAACCCATTTACTGAATGCGCAAACAACCACCAACACATATTTCAAATTGTTAACCCGTTCCATCTCGATATAGTCCATCTGAAGGACCTCGAAAGGGAACGAAGGGGGTGCGAAATTGCCAGGGGGTGTAGGAGTGCCCTTCTCAGGATTGTACATCATGCATACCATACAATACTTAACCAAATGGGCAGCTACTTTCGGGATGTTATCATTCTGCCACACAGGGTCCAATAGCTTGCATATGCCCTAGGCGCTAATGTGAGCTGGCCCGTGCACCATAGTGACTACAGGGAGGACATAGGCATCCGGTAACATCCACCTTTGCTTTCCTGACTTATCCGTCCAGCACCCATCTTCGTCTAAACGTGCTGTGTTTTCCTGCCATCCTGCTAGCTCCTCAATCATTGCCTCACTCTGTATCTCTTTGACACTATCCAGTGTATCCTCAAACATAGTAACTTCAGGTACCCATCTAGCAGGGCCTGCCACAAACATTCTTTTCATTTTTGTTCGGGCTGTCTCCTTAGGTGTTAGGTCTGCAAATGCATTTCCCCTTCCCACATCATCAGTAATTGCCTTGTGGGCACTGCACTTCACTATTGCTAAGTTCTTGGAAAGTGTCAGGGCTGACAAAAGCCTGTGTATCAACGGGCCATTCTGGATCTTTAACCCGTGTGAAGTCAGGAATCCTCTCTCAGCCCAGAGCCACCCAAAGTTGTGGGCAACTCCAAAGGCGTACTGACTGTCAGTATAAATATTGACAGTCAGTCCCTCACTTAGCTCACAAGCTCGAAGAAGGGCAACTAACTCTGCAGCTTGGGCCGATTGATAGGGAACTCGTGATGTCTCGACTACTGTGTGCAAGGTAGTTATGGCAAATGCTGCAGTTGTTGTGCCATCCGGTAATTTGAAACAAGAGCCATCAACATATAGCTCCCCTTAGGGTTCAGATAGGGAAACATCAGTCAGGTCTACCTGTCCCTTCGTCTCTTCCTCGGTGCGAAAGATGCAATCATGTACGTCTATTACCTCACTCTCAGAAGGGAGGGTTAGTAACATGGCTGGGTTCAGGGTGGCACATCTTTTGATGGTGACGTGTAGTGCGAAAAGGGTCAATTCGTAACCAGTCAGACGTGCACTGGTGAGGTGCTGTGTCTTTGTTCTGTTCAAAAGTGTATCCACAGCATGCAGTACCATGACTGTGAGATCGGTATCAAGGACGAGCCCTGCCGATTGTCGGATAGAGACAGCCACAGCCGCGACCGCTCTTAGACAGCTCGGGAGGGCTCTCGCGATGTTATCAAGAAGCGCATAAAAATAAGCACACGGCCTCTGCTTACCTCCAAAGGTCTGTGTTAAGACAGAGAGCGCGCAGCCAGCCGTCTCGTGTACATACAACACGAATGGCTTCTGGTAATCAGGCGTGCCAAGCACAGGCGCAGAACAAAGTGCGACCTTTAGTTTCTCAAAAGCTTGCTGACATTCAGGCATCCAGGGCAAGGGTTCATGCACATCTTTAGTGGTTAGCTGCAACAGCGGCTTTGTTAGTAGGGAAAAGTTAAGGATCCAGTGATGACAATACGAAGTAATTCCTATGAAAGCTCGCACATCCCGCTGAGTCTTAGCGACGGGCATTTTGACAATAGCACTAATGCGTTCAGGTGTTAGTCTCCTTCCCTCCTTCCACAGTAGGTGACCTAAGTAGGTGACCTCCTGTCAACAATATTGGAATTTTGAAAGGGACACTTTATGTCCGTGATGGGTCAAATGTAGCAACAATTTAACCGTTGCATTTTTGCAACCGTCTTCAGTGTCACAAGCGATCAAGAGATCGTCCACATACTGCAGTAATACATTACCTGGGGGAAGTGTGAGGGAATCCAATTGGCCTTTTAAAGCTTGACTATATATACTAGGCAATCAGTGCAATTTCCGAATTTCTTTCGCTATTGAAGCGTATTTTGGGATGCCCGACACCAGTCTAGCAGCCGCATTCTGAAGGAGTTGCAACTTCTGCAGAGAGCCTTCCTGAATATTGAAGTACAAACTATTACAGTAATCCAGTCTCGACATAGTGAGAGCCTTGATAACTGTTTTACAACATTCTGTAGGTAACAGTGGCAGAATTTTCTTGCATGACCTCAGAGCGAAAGACGTAGCAGAGACCACCGAGTTAACCTGGTCTTTAAAATTGAGCTTCTGGTCCACCCACACACCTAGGTTTTTAACCTTCCTGTTGGGTGCGGGAAGGGGTCCAGGGAGTCTGGCCACCAATCTGGAGTACAAAAATTAGGATAATTCCCAAAGCATACCACCTCCGTCTTACTGGAGTTTAGCTTAAGGCAGTTTTGGGCCATCCAGATCCCTACGGCATTCATGCACTCTTTAAAACGAACTGCTGTGCTCTTTGACTCAGCTGGTAGAAGAGACACCACAATTTGAGTATCATCCGCATAAGTAGTTAGACTGAACCCAAATGACTGAATAAGGGGCGCCAAAGAGGACACATATATATTAAATAGTGTCGGACTCAGTGAGGAGCCTTGCGGGACCCCACATGGTAGTGAAAAAGGTTTAGACAAAAATTCCCCCAACATTACCCGCTGACTCCGGTTTGACAAGAATGATCTTAGGAGTCTCCAGGCCAAACCCTGTACCCCAATCTCCTGCAGCCGGTCCATCAACAAATCGTGATGGACCGTGTCAAATGCTGCAGAAAGATCTAACAAGATCAGAGCAGCCTTGCCACCTTGATCTAGAATGGTCCGTATCTCTTCAGTAGATTTCAAGAGGGCAGCTTCGGTGCTGTGGCCCCCTCGAAAACCATACTGAGTTTGGTCCAATGCTTGTGTAGACTCGAGAAATTGGCTAAGTTGCGTATTTAAATTTCTCTCGATGATTTTAGCAGGTACCGGAAGTCTGGATATTGGTCTAAAATTGTTAGGGTCTTTTGTATCAAGATTCGGTTTCTTCAGAAGGGGGAGAATAGAGTTTTTTTTCCAGTCTAACGGAAAATGTCCCTCTGAGTACATCAAATTAAAAATGGGTGTCAAAACTTGAGAGACTGGCTCTGCCGCTAACTTTAATATCGCTATCGGGCAAGGGTCCAAAGGGGACCCAGATTTCACCTGCATAATAAGATGACCAGTTTCTGTAACTGTAAGCTGGGCAAAATTGTCCAGTAGCACTTTCTTTTCCAGATGTGGGTCAGCCATTAGGCCTGCCGTATTCTTAGGGGTAACATTAGAGAAAGTGGAGAAAATGGCATCCACTTTCTCATAGAAGAAACTGGCCAATTTTTCGCAAAGATCTTGACTAAGCATAGATGTACTCGCCACTGGATTGGCCAGGCTAGTGACTGTATTAAATAGTTCCCTAGCTGAATTATTTGCTCTGTTAATCTTCATGGAAAAAAATAAAAGCTTTGCCTGGTGAGTCTGCTGTTTGTATATGGCAAGACCCCGTTTATACTCCTCCTTATCAGTATCCTTGTACTCTGTTCTCCATCTTCTCTCCAAGTGTTTACAAATCAATTTTCTTTCTCTGAGTTCTTGTGAATACCAGGGAGCAGAGGGCAGCCGTCTGGTGGGATAGAAAATTTTTCTAGGAGCAAGCATGTTCCCTGCTGTTTCTGGCCAGCTAGTGTAGGAACGTGTTGCCTCTTCTAAATTTGAGGGAGACATAACTGCAGTCTTATTGAGAATATCACACAAATCCTCCGCCACTACTTTATTCCACGCCCTTTTCACCAGTTTTTTTTAACTGGCTTTTGAGATTGGCGCTCGGGAATGGTGAGATTAAATAGAACTGCTCTGTGGTCTGACCATGGAAGCGGAATGATATTGGTGACTAGTAACTGAGGATTATTAGAAAAAATACCATCCAGTATATGTCCTGCCTGATGAGTCACATCAGTCACCAGTTGCTCTAAATTACTACACTTCATTAAATCTAACAATTTGGCTGTGTCTGGGTCGAAGAAGGTTTTCAAGTGGAAATTAAAATCGCCTAAGATAGTATAGGAGCTAGCCAAAATACCCACTTCAATGAGTTTGCCCACCTGCTCAATGAAGCGGACTCTAGGGCCTGGAGGTCTGTAAACAAGTGAGCCTTGAAAAGTAGAGTGGGGGGATATGCGGAAGGAGAAGTCTAGCACCTCACAGCCTTCCACCTCTCCCGGGCTAAAAGAAGCGATAAGGGAGGAATGATAAATGACCGCTAATCCACCTCCTCTTCCCCTAGGCCTGTTCAAAGTATAACAAACAAAATTAGGAGGCGTCGCTTTAACCAGGTCTGGGCCGGAAGCATTATCCGTACAGGATTCTGTAATAAAAGCTATCTTAATGTTTTCAGCTTCCATGAATAAAGCATACTCTGTGCTGTGTTTAATCAGTGATCTGACATTCATCAAGGCCAATTTCCAAGTTGAAGTCCCAATGTCTTTCTCGATCTTTCCTGCGTGAGTTCTAGACCTCTCTAAGGTGTCAAACAATAACTTTGGAATTATAGTCCCACACCCTGGACAAACATTAAAGGGCTCCAGTGGCTGCGCATCAGGACTAATACAATGGCATAAGTGAGTTTTAGTGTTAGTATTGAGGCTTTTTAATATGGAACCATCATAATGCAATTTAAAATGTTTACCTCAACATCCCTGGGCAGAGGGACTGGCGCTGAGCGCGATACGATCGCGGACGGGCGCAGACGGGCTTGCCTTTAGCGTGCCTTCGGCGCGCCACCGTCGCGCCCGCTGCGCGCGTCCGCTGCCCGCTGCCCGCTCGCAGCATACTGCATTTAAATATCATTTGGGACCAGAAAGCATAGCCCGCTGACCCCACGACCAACTCAAGATGGCGGACCCGCAATCCAACTGCCGGCCAACCTGAACCGGAGATCGGGATTACGGGATATTAAAAGTGAGGTGCAGGTAACAGAGATCAAGTGATAGCTTAAAACCGTTTTTTAAAAAAACAAGCAAGTTAAAAATCGTTTTTTTTTAAAGTTAGAAATCAGAGTGCAAATATCGCAATACTAGCAGCAACAAGCATGTCCTCCCGGCTGAGCCTCAGGAGAAATGCCAACCAGGTGAACCTTGGCATGTCCGTGCTTGCCAGTTTTGGAAGTTGACATTTCAACGATCTTGCAGGGACGTCCCTTCAGTACCACAAACCCATTTTTGCGCAGTGCAGAGCACTGCATAGGGAAAGTGGTGGAAGCCCCAGCATCTCCAGTGGTGAAGTCAATGTCATCAGCCATGAGGAGTTTGTACCAGTACTTCCAACAAATTGTTCATCTACGGTGGTGCTACTGAGCACAGCAGTGGGGCAGCGCGATCACGGCTCTTTGAAGAAATCCCACGCCGTCCAGGATAGGGCACCCCCCTTCTGGGAAGTCACCCTCAGCTTATCCTGTCCAGTGTCTCGGACAAGGCACCAAACTCCCTTTCCCTAAGCTATCGTTGGTACCGCGGGCAGGGTACATACACCCTATTCTTCATCCATGCAGTCCATCCCTACTAATCTGACTTTTCCTTTGGTGCAGTGTCCCTCCGTTGGGGACGCAAATTGTACCTAGCCACTCCGGGCACAGAGTGATCAATAAACAGGGGCTGAAATTCAGAGGGGCCAAGGGACTGAGGCTCAAGCACTTGTGGGCCAGGTGGAGGGGGATCCTGGACGGCCCTTATTTCTGGGGGGACCGTGTGAGAAGTTGGCCTGGTATATGCTGTCCACTAATTAAAGCGGGCACCTTGCACCAGTCCAAACGACCCTTATTGATGATTAGGTTAAAGACAACCTTTATAGAAAGCTATCCTAGTGGTAGCTGTGGAGAGCAGCCTTCAGGCTAAGTCTTGAAGGAATGTAAAGCAGCTTGTTTTACCAGTATATAACCTCTTGAATGACCAAATGAAGGAGAACCACACCCGGTATATATAAAATATATATATTTATTACTAAATACTCTCTACTAACCTCTTTATGAGATTAGAGAACAAGGCACACAATTACACAGTACTAGAACGACAGTAAATAGCACAATACACAGTGGGCTCCAGGGGGAGACCAAACCATATACTAAGAAAGTGGTATAAGAACCACAACTTGACTAGACACAGTGCCTAGAGCACGTAGAATCGCTGGGACCCCAAGGAACCACCCAAGGTAGTGTCACAGGGGACCCACGGAGGACGGGTGCAGTGTGGGAACACAGACGCGAGCTCCGTACAACTCTATGGGAAAGTCGCGGTTGGAATTTTAAAGATAAAGGACACTTAGGAGAGGACTTTGAGCAAACCCCTTTAGACTTAAGGGGTTCTAGGGCCAACACCCACGAGAGTACGGGAGTACTCGAGTTACCTCACCCAGGGAAGCCGGGTGCATAGGTGTCAAACAGTGTCGGGAATCGTCGTTGATTTCAATGGCGATCTGCTGCAAAGTGCTGCTGCCGTGAAGAAGAAAAGTGTCCGGGATGATCCAAGCCTGGATCGAAGATGTGAAAAGCAGAGGGGACAGAGTCTGGGTCACTAGCCAGTGACCAGGGGCACGATAGACGAATGCCCACCGATGTCGGGTGCTTCAGGTGCGAAGAGGTGAAGCTTGACTCTGCAGCCACGTGGTCCTGGAGATGTCGAGGACAACCAGGAGCCGGATTCGAGCTGTCCCACAAAGGATGTCGAGTGCTGGGGTGTTGGTGCTCGGATTGAACACAACAAGCCTTGGCAACAGCAACCCACGCAGGAAGAGTAATGATGCTTCTGTGAGGAGCAGCAAGGTCCTGGGGACTCCCAAGCGATGGAGAGTCAGGGCACGTCTGGAGCAACTAGGGAAGCCTGTTGAAAGTTAGAGTTGCCTTCGTAGGGACCCACAGGTCAACGGACCAGGGATTGTGAAGGGACCTCGAGAGGAATCACAAAATGGCGGCCCACGATACACTCGTTGAGTGTAGGCCAGCAATCTTCGGTGTAATTACTGCTCGGGGTTTGGGCGACAAGTAACCCAAAGCTCAGCCTCAGGGGTCGCCTGGAAAGCTGATGCTTCTGCAAATAGACACGGTGTCCAGGGGTTCGGGTTGCACGGTCACCACGAGGGATACGGGCCTCAGACTTGCTGTGGGCACAGATCGACCTCAGAGACCTCAGGTACCCACCTCCTGTGTGGCAATATTCTTCAGAGTCCTCAGGAGCTTCGGAGATGCCAACCGGTCAGTTGCGTTAAAGGTGCCTGCTTTGCAGGGGAGTAACTCCTTTACTCCAAGGGAGATTCTTCAGTCATCCAGCGTAGTGTAGATCGTCGAAGTACTTGGTTTCTGTTGCAGAGTTTAGTCCAGGTAAAATCTAAAGTCCTGTAGCCAGGGGTTCCTACTTTATACCCAAGGAAGGGGTGGGACAAACTCTGGGGACCCACCTATGGGAGGGTCAGGACAGAGGTGTGGCTACACCCATGTCCTTTGTCCAGTTTCGCGCCAGAGCAGGGGCTGGTAGCCCCTGTAACCGGTTTGAGCTGGACTATGCACAGGGAAACCAAATGTGCCCACAGTGCAGACATCAAAGCACTCTTGGTGCGCATCCATCCAGCCCCAATACACTAAAGCCTGTCTGGGAGGTGGTCACACCTCCCTGTGACAGGAAACCTATTGTCAAGCCTTCCCCTGCCGGAGTTTCGTCCAGCAGCAGGAGGGCAGACTCGTGTCTGTGGCTGGCAGCATCCATTTTGTGATGCCAGGGCTCTGTGAAGCTGGTACCGGGTGTACCGGTGCTGTCATATTTCTCCCTCTAGGAGGGAGGAATCATACCTCCCACACCAGTTACTGGTGTGGAGGTATGATTCCAAGGTGTTTGACACCAAACACAACATAATTCCTTTCAGCCATTCTCAAGTTAGCATTTACCACGAGGTTATAATGCACTTAAGAGTATATGGTTGGCTGCATCACAGACAACCCCGGAATAGTGGTTCCGAAGGCTGCAGAGGGCTCTGCTCATGCATGGGCACCCTCTCACATAAAACCCAGCACCCTGCCTTCAGGATTGATAAGGCCTGCCATAGGGGTGACTGATAGGTTTGTATGTGCAGTGATCAGGATAGATATAGTGAACCTATATCTAAGTAAGGGGTGCATGCACCACCTTACACAGGCTGCAGTAGCAGACCTGTGGTGTCAGTTTGAATGGCCTCTCAGGGGTGGCATAATACATGCTGCAGCCCCTGGGAGGCCTCTGGGGTACCTATGCCCTGGGTACATAGTATACCATATACTAGGGACTTATAAGGGTATCCCAGAATCCAATCTGGAGGGTACCTAAAGTACATGCAATCAATTTAAAGGGGAGAGCAGATAGGCTGGGGTCCTGAATAGCAGGATCCCAGCCAAACTAAGTCGAAAACCAGCAAAACACCAGGAAAAAAGTGGGGGCAACCCTGCAGTCAGATTCCACCTTCCTACAGACCGCCTCATTCAATGATGCATCATTCTCCTCCTCTGTTTGCACCCACGTCAGTCGGGCATCCAAAAAGGGATGAATCGTGGCACTTTCTCCATCTCGTGGTCACCTATGCCATCGATCACCCACCGATCATAGGGGAGAGGCAACGGCACCTTGCGGCAATGACTGGGATGGAGCCAGTTCTTCCGACCGGTCACTTTGACGGCTCTTCTGGTCGCAAGAAGCACCTGCAGAGGCCCTTTCCAGTGAGTCTCCAGGCTCCCTCATCTCTGGAAGTGCTGTATAAGAACAAAATCGCCAGGTCGGATGGTGTGCTCAGGCCCCTCTGTTGGCTGTGGCAACGTCTTGTGTATCTGTTGATGAATAGAACGCAACTTTTTAGTCAACTCAAAAAGATAGTCCACTAACAAAGGGTACTCAATATCAGAGAAGTGCTTTGGTCGAGGGACGCCCCAAAAATTTGCTGGGCGGCCGAACACGACCTCAGATGGGGACAATCCTGTTCTAGTGTGAGCCGTAGCTCTGGTTGACAAAAGAGCTAACGGTAAAGCATCTGGCCACTTCAATCCTGTGCTTTCCTGAATTTTTGCCATTTTCAGTTTGAGAGTACCATTGTACTTCTCAACCAAGCCTGCTGATTGGGGGTGGTGTGCACCGTGGAACTTCTGTCTAATGTGTAACTCATGACACACCAACTGGATAGCTTTTGAATTAAAGTGACTGCAATTGTCACTCCAAATCAAACGAGGCAAACCGAAAGGAAGAAAGAACTCCTTCAGGAGGGCTTTAGCAGTCGCCAAAGCTGTATTCTCCTTAGTGGGGTAAGCCTCAACCCATTTACTGAATGCGCAAACAACCACCAACACATATTTCAAATTGTTAACCCGTTCCATCTCGATATAGTCCATCTGAAGGACCTCGAAAGGGAACGAAGGGGGTGCGAAATTGCCAGGGGGTGTAGGAGTGCCCTTCTCAGGATTGTACATCATGCATACCATACAATACTTAACCAAATGGGCAGCTACTTTCGGGATGTTATCATTCTGCCACACAGGGTCCAATAGCTTGCATATGCCCTAGGCGCTAATGTGAGCTGGCCCGTGCACCATAGTGACTACAGGGAGGACATAGGCATCCGGTAACATCCACCTTTGCTTTCCTGACTTATCCGTCCAGCACCCATCTTCGTCTAAACGTGCTGTGTTTTCCTGCCATCCTGCTAGCTCCTCAATCATTGCCTCACTCTGTATCTCTTTGACACTATCCAGTGTATCCTCAAACATAGTAACTTCAGGTACCCATCTAGCAGGGCCTGCCACAAACATTCTTTTCATTTTTGTTCGGGCTGTCTCCTTAGGTGTTAGGTCTGCAAATGCATTTCCCCTTCCCACATCATCAGTAATTGCCTTGTGGGCACTGCACTTCACTATTGCTAAGTTCTTGGAAAGTGTCAGGGCTGACAAAAGCCTGTGTATCAACGGGCCATTCTGGATCTTTAACCCGTGTGAAGTCAGGAATCCTCTCTCAGCCCAGAGCCACCCAAAGTTGTGGGCAACTCCAAAGGCGTACTGACTGTCAGTATAAATATTGACAGTCAGTCCCTCACTTAGCTCACAAGCTCGAAGAAGGGCAACTAACTCTGCAGCTTGGGCCGATTGATAGGGAACTCGTGATGTCTCGACTACTGTGTGCAAGGTAGTTATGGCATATGCCGCAGTTGTTGTGCCATCCGGTAATTTGAAACAAGAGCCATCAACATATAGCTCCCCTTAGGGTTCAGATAGGGAAACATCAGTCAGGTCTACCTGTCCCTTCGTCTCTTCCTCGGTGCGAAAGATGCAATCATGTACGTCTATTACCTCACTCTCAGAAGGGAGGGTTAGTAACATGGCTGGGTTCAGGGTGGCACATCTTTTGATGGTGACGTGTAGTGCGAAAAGGGTCAATTCGTAACCAGTCAGACGTGCACTGGTGAGGTGCTGTGTCTTTGTTCTGTTCAAAAGTGTATCCACAGCATGCAGTACCATGACTGTGAGATCGGTATCAAGGACGAGCCCTGCCGATTGTCGGATAGAGACAGCCACAGCCGCGACCGCTCTTAGACAGCTCGGGAGGGCTCTCACGATGTTATCAAGAAACGCATAAAAATAAGCACACGGCCTCTGCTTACCTCCAAAGGTCTGTGTTAAGACAGAGAGCGCGCAGCCAGCCGTCTCGTGTACATACAACACGAATGGCTTCTGGTAATCAGGCGTGCCAAGCACAGGCGCAGAACAAAGTGCGACCTTTAGTTTCTCAAAAGCTTGCTGACATTCAGGCATCCAGGGCAAGGGTTCATGCACATCTTTAGTGGTTAGCTGCAACAGCGGCTTTGTTAGTAGGGAAAAGTTAAGGATCCAGTGATGACAATACGAAGTAATTCCTATGAAAGCTCGCACATCCCGCTGAGTCTTAGCGACGGGCATTTTGACAATAGCACTAATGCGTTCAGGTGTTAGTCTCCTTCCCTCCTTCCACAGTAGGTGACCTAAGTAGGTGACCTCCTGTCAACAATATTGGAATTTTGAAAGGGACACTTTATGTCCGTGATGGGTCAAATGTAGCAACAATTTAACCGTTGCATTTTTGCAACCGTCTTCAGTGTCACAAGCGATCAAGAGATCGTCCACATACTGCAGTAATACATTACCTGGGGGAAGTGTGAGGGAATCCAATTGGCCTTTTAAAGCTTGACTATATATACTAGGGCTCTCAGTACAGCCCTGAGGAGCCCAACAGAATCTAAAACCTCTGCCGGCAAGGGCAAATCCAAACAGATGCCTACTATCTGGATGGATTGGAATGCTAAAGAACGCATTCTTCAAATCAATGACAGAAAAGAATTTGACAGAGGAAGGAATCATCGTCAGAAGGGCAGTGATGTCGGGGACAACTGGGAACTGAGGGACCATGATCTTATTAACCTCACGCAAATCAATCACAAAACGATAGACATCAGGATGGTCATCAGAGGAACCCGAGGGTGTCCTCTTAAGAATGGGAAGAATAGGGCTATTACACACATTCGCAGTCGTCTCTTCAACAACCCCTGACTTAATCAAATCCTGCATAATCTGCAATAGCGCTCGCTCCCCTGCTTGCGGTATTTTGTACAGAGGGATATGAGGGAGAACAGCGTTGTCCTTGACCCTGATAGAAACCGGAGATATCTGCAACAGCCCTACGTCCGTATCACCTGTAGCCCATAACGTTGTTGGCACATCCTTAAACTCAGCGGGAAGGGGTTTATCCTTGGACAAACACTGCTTGGAACTCACTACATTGGGTCCAATTGTCATATAGACACCATCCGGGGAGCAGGAAATTGTTGCGTGCAAATTCTTTAACAAGTCCAAACCCATCAAATTCTCTCCACCGTTAGATGTCAATAGAAAGGGCGAATCTACAGTAAAAGGACCAATAGTCAAGGCAAGTGGCTCAGAAATGGGGCTCACAACCGGTATACCTAAAAGGCGTACCAAAACATTATTTTGGCCAGATAGGGGTGCCCCGGGGACCAGTGAACGAGAAACAGAGCTATTCATTGCGCCTGTATCCACCAAGAATTGTTTAGCTGAGCCCTGCAAATCAGCAGTAACATAAGGTCTGCGCTGATCTACAGGTATCTGAACTGATCCCTCACCCTGTCCCTGGCTGTCCTAACCATGAGTTAACCCAGTCACTTCATCCAAATCGCAGTCATCATGATAGTACTGTCGCCCCCGAGGGTCATCGAAATAGTTCTGATCAGAGCGACCTTACTGTTCCTCATTTCCCTGGCCTCCGTCATGGCCACCTGCTCCACGACCCCGTCCACGAAAACCCCGTCCTCTAGGGGCCGCAACCTTTTGCAACAACGTCGGACACTCACTGCGCCAATGTCCCTCCTCCTTACAATATGCACACTGGTTCGGCCCCACAGGCGCAGCATTTTTTCCAGTGCGGGGCAGCTGTCGAGCTGGACCAATGCCTCGTCCTCTACCATTCCCCCTGGACACCTGCTGCATCAACACCTTCGTTTTCAACTCCTTATTTTTCTTCTCCACCTTCTCCTTCTCTTCGTTCTCTATATGCTCATAATACTGTACCATGCTTAATATCATTGATGGGAAGGAGGTAGTCCAAGTGCTCTCCGAAGCCTGCAACCAAGTCGTGATCTCGGGAAGCAGAATCGTAACAAATCTATTAACAAACAGTCGGACACCTCCCTCCATCGACAAGTCCTGTCCACTGAAATCCAAAAACATACCTTCAAACCTAGTAAAAAAATCAGATACACTTTCATCTTTCTTCTGACGACACGTTGTTAACTTGTCCCAATCTACTCTTCTAGTTGGAATTAGAGAGTGCATGTAAGTAATAATTCGACCTGGCAAAGCTAGTATCTCAGCCTTAGGCTTCTCACCAGGCTTCCTCTCTTTATCCCATGCCCTGATCTCATCCCAAGTGCCACCCAACTCCACAACATGGTCCTGCGTATGCACCTGCCGCCAGATATCAACTGGCACCAATAAACCGAAAAACATCTCAATGTCTGCCAACGTCATTACCGTCGACGACGCAGCCTCTGTTAATTCTTTATAGTATGCAGTTGGATTTTTCCTAGGGTCGGGTAAATGAGTTTTAAGAGACAAGACCTCACTCCTCTTCCAAGGAGTATAAACCCATTGTTCTTGGAAGCGGGCCTCTACTCGCTGTCTGACGACAGCATCCCTCTGGTCTCGCAGCTTCGGTATCTCAGGGTGGAAGATCGGATGTACTTCCCTCATCGGAAACTGGGACACTGTTGTTGGGCTCTTCTGGTGCAACCTGCCTCGGTATCCAATCAACGTCGCAACATTACTAAAAACGTCATTAGGGGCCATAGCAGCATACACGCGGTCCTGGATGTCATAAATAATTTGGGGTGCAACACCATTAAAGCACTGCTCCCACAACCCAATCAAAGTAGCCAACATATGTTTGAGGGCATGTTGCTGTACAAACGGCTCATACTCTTTCAGCATGCTCCACACATCTTCCACACTGTAAATCAGAATCCGGGCCCACTGGGTGGCCTGGTTAGCCACCATCATTTTCTCTGCATCCCCCACATCAGACCGAATCAGCACCCACCCCATTCATTCCCTTGCAGTCGCCCAGTCCCCATCATCCAGTCCATGCACCGGTGTTCCAATGCTCAACAATGTCAGGGAGAGGAAATGCGGAGAGAGCACAATAGTTGAAGAGGCAGGCACCAGAGTTACTAACGACTGTGTCGTAGGCGTAAGTGATGGAGAGAGGGAAGAAGTTGGAACAATAGGCGTAGCAGAGAGACCTGCAGTCGCTGCAGGTGTGACAGGCGAAGCCGAAGAAGAAACAGGAGGTGCTGTAGCCGAAGCAGCCAGATCAATAGCAGGAGAACCAGAGGCAGGGGCAGGAGAGACAGAAGACTGGGGCTATGGGACAGCAGGGTATATTCTCTGCGGATCATATGGAGGTGGGGGTCGGGTATCTAACAGATCCTCTACGAACGTATCACCTTCTTTTCGAGCAACATAGGATTTGTCACATTGCAACCTAAACTTTCTATTAGCACACTCTATACCCTTCTCTATTTTCTCTCTATCATACGCTACTGCTTTCTGGGTTACTGTCTGCATCTTTCCTCTTTGAGCCTCCTTTTCTGCTCTCATTCATCTCTGCTTAGCTTCCTTTTGCCATACCTGGAGATAATTAAACATCGACTGCCTACTTCGTCTTGCAAACAATTTATCCTGCAGGAAATTCAATTTCTGTTCATCAAAGGTACCTGTTAGCGGCCACTGCAACTCAGCATTGTCCCTCGTATATTTGTGCCATAATGTACTAAACATAATAGGGCCAAGGCCGTGCTTCACATACATATCGAAGTTTGGGGTGCCTTCCGGAGGCGCAGGCTGCCTCTCTTCCAATCGAGCATCAGCAGAACAACAACGGCACCCTAAACAACACAACTTGCTCCAGAAGGGCATCTTAAAAGGAAACAAGTTCACTATTCGTGCCAGATGAATAATTCGCAAATATCTTTCGAAAGGTCGGTCCTCAGACCGTGTCAAACAAAGAAAACCAAAAGTCAGTTCTCAGACTGCACCAAAGAGACAAACCAAAGTCAATACCATAAAACCAAAAATCAGCCAAATCCCAGGCATTTTCAAAAGTAAGCAAATCCATTATGTTGCCTGGCAAACTGTCCGCAGACACTCTGTACCCAAATCGGTCCACAGACCTACCAAGTACAAAGCAAATGGTCCGCAGACCATACCAAATATTATTCAAAAGGGTGCCATATTCACAAAGAACCAAAGCAAACTCACCTGGTGCACACATGTCGAACAAATTTATTCTCCACTGACAACTCTTCAGAGCAAACGGTCAGATCCAAGGGTTTCGCCTTTCAGGACCCCAGCCGGGATGACCACTGGGCGAGGCACCGCCCGATCAGACAGACGGGGCAGCTGCGAGTACTAGGCTCTATCGTGCAGGGATCCCCGATCCGCCCATCCGACCCGACGTGGCCCCGTCCTCCTTACCCGTCCGCGGGCAAGATTGGGCCACCCGATGGAGTCCCTGTTCGGGCGCCAACTGAAGGAAGTGACCTGAATAGGGTCACCCGGGTCACCTGTGACCACCTCTCAGCCTTCCAAACAAATGAAGAGTCGGTCACACAGTAGAGAATACAAACCAAAGTTATTTATTAGTATTGCGCTGCCAGTCTGACCAGCCTCATGAGATAGCTGCCGAGGGACTGACTTTCCCCAACATAACATCAGATATTATACATTTCCAATTCCCCAAGAACACGCCCAGGCTGGAAAATTCCGGTCCAGGCAACAGCGAACAAAGGAGGCACAGAAGGATGAGCTATGGTCCCGGGACCGGGTACATGCTATCTCCACTTCAAGGTTACTCTACCCGCACCCGCCATTATGGAAGGTGGGAACGAGCCTATCTAACAGCAAAGGTATGCCATAATAGAGAGTGCATTCATTAGTGCAGCAAAACTCGGCCTTGGAGAAAAAACAACTAAGGATACATCGAGGCAGTTTTCTGGTGAGGCAAGCAATGTGAGACAGAAACACAGCTTCGATCATGGAACAAAATGGCGGCTACTAATAAAATGGTGCCATGAATGCTAACTTAATACAGAACGAAGTATGAGCAACAAGCGATTACATTTTCAATTCTAACAACTCCACTCTATGACACTCCACTCTATGACACTTTATTCCACTCTATGACCCTCCATTCTATGCCCCTCCAATCTACACCCCTCCACTCTACTCCACTTCTCGACACTCCACTACATTTCAGTCCATGCCATGCCACTCCACTCTACTCCACACTTCACTGTTTTACTCCACTCTTTGCCACCCTACTCCACTCTGTGCCACTATATACCAGTCCACTCTATGCCACTTCACTGTAGGCCACTCTGAGCCACTCCACTCCACTCTACGACTCTACTCCACTCAACGTCACTCCACTCTATGACTCTACTCTACTCTACAACTCCACTGCACTCTTTTCTATGACACTCCACTGTATTACACTTTATTCCACTCTATACCCCTCCATTCTACACCCCTTCAATCTACACTCCTCCACTCTACTCCACTCTTCAACACTCCACTACATTCCAGCCCATGCCACTCCACTCTACTCCACTCTTCACCTATTTACTCCACTCTATTGGCTTTGCCGATATTTGTTTCCCGGTGTCACTGGAGAGAGGCCTACAGTTCCACTGCTCTGTGCTTAACTCATCTTTGGTCAACATGAGATAGATGTGGAGTGCTGTGTAATGCATAAGTAGTGACTCGGTGCTGGATGCATGTGTGCCTGGGAAGGTTACAGTACAGGGATAGAGCAGTATTGCAGAATGCAGTTACTTGGTGTATGTATGCCTGCAAGGAATATATTACATGAGAAATGTAGTGCTGTGCAGTGTGAGCACAATGAAAGCATGTGCTGGGTGTATGTGTGCTTGTGTGGAGTACAATACATAAAGGGTGAAGTGTTGTGCTGCATGCACATGGTAAGTGTGAATGCTGGTATTGTGTGTGTTTACAAATATCACACCCTGGTACAGTATAGCAAAGTTACAGTGCTGAACATTGTGTGTAGACTACATGTGTGTGCTGAATGTGTGTGTGTCTGTAGTGGCACAATGCATGGAGGTAACAGTAAAGTACTGTGAGTGCAAGTGTGCCTGCAATGGTACATTACATGAAGGACCTTGTGTTCCATTTTGGAAAGGCCCAGCCTGCCTGATGAAGACATGAGGAGTAGAGGAATATCCCCCAGACAGATTTGTGTATTGCTGCATTCCTGTGAGCTGAGTGAGAGAGAGAGAGAGAGAGAGAGAGAGAGAGAGAGAGAGAGCGAGAGAGAGAGGCTCCCCCTTACACTTCAAAAGGTTGCTTTTTGATTCAGTGAGAGAGAGAGAGAGAGAGAGAGAGAGAGAGAGAGAGAGAGACTCCCCCTTACACTTCAAAAGGTTGCTTTTTGATTCAGTGATAGATCACAATGAAGGGGCCTGGAGAACATGGGTAATATAATTCAAAGTTGTTCCAAACAGGGACCCCCAAAATATTTCTTGCCTATGGCCCTCAAAACCCTTAATATGACACTACCTTTTGATGCACATATCACTGTGGCGGACATCCAGGTGTGAACTTTGGTCACACCCATGAATTTTGTTGCGAGCCAATCAGATTTGGAGTCTTGCCTGCTGTGACAGACTTCCTTTCAAGGGGAAAGAGAAAAAAAGACAATTATTCACTTCAAAAGAAGCAGAACCCCAACATAAAACTTGAAAGACTCAGACCCTAAATTACATTTTGGGGTCTGGAAATGGACTATAAGAAGGGGAGGTCGAGATTCCAAACTTTGTTATCTGCTAAGCAGCTAGACAGGCTATGTGAGGAGGGGAAGCTCTGCAAGATTTCAGCCTGTGATTAGGACTGGGGGCGAAGCCCTGCTAGTCTCCCTGCTGGGTGAGGGGATATCACCTAGGGAAACCAATAGACCACCTGCCCTGGACCCTGGAGCACCAGTCCCTGCCTGCTTGCCAAGATTAGCATGGCCTGTGAAGAACAGGAGAACATTGGAGGAAGCGAGATCCAGTGGGGAGCCCTACTAAGAGGACTCCATGTTAAAGGAGTAAGGATTCAGCTGTACACCCATCGGGTCATAGCTCACATGCAATATTGTTTTCGGCAACCCCCCTATGTAAGGAGAGGGCCACTGTAGACAGAGCCGTGCATCAAGAGCTATATGGGGAGCTCCAAGCCCGTAATGCTTCATTGCGGTGACCCAGTATGCAAGAAGGGGCCACTGTTGAAGTAAATTGTGTGACCAGCGGGCCAGGACTTGTTAACGCCTTAGCGGTGACCCCATATGCCAGGAGGGGTCGATGTTGTGTGGGTGGTTGCATCGGAGGAGACTACATTGTGTCTGGAGGTATTGCGAGAACCCTGTGTGCCGGGAAGGGATGCAGGACCAAATTACTAAAGACTTTGGGCTGTCGCCTCGAACTGGAGTGAGACTGTGTCATGGTTATCTCACGCTTTGGCCGCTTCCCTGCACCACACGCCCCTGTCAGTTCATTCTATAGTAGGCGGCATGGAGCGAGGGTGTGTTTGGAGACCGGATGAATGTGGGTGTTGGGACTGCATGTCCCAGGAGGCTTCTCTGCTGGGTTACGGGCTTCTCCAGCGTGGGGAGGAGCTACGAGTATTTCTATCCAGACAAGCGTGCAGGCCGGTGCTTGTCAATCGACTATGCCCCCTGCCTGCCTTTGTTCGTTGGATTCCGGACTGTTCTCCGTTCCGCGGGAGAAGTGCTGCTGGATCCACCCACACTTCTCTCCCACTTTCTTCATTCACTGTCTACCCGTTACCGTATGGTGCCGTTTGGACCACGCCTTGGTTGGCTGCAGTGGTTCCTGATTTCCCGCGAGGTGGGTCCTTCTGTGAGGCAAGTACAGTTACGGACACCGGCTGGATCCGTTAACCTACAGGGTGTCCGCCTGAGAACATCACCGTTCTTCCCGCCTTTGGTCACACGCACAGAGTGCTGCGGTGAAGCGTCTACGATAATTTTGTTTCTTGGTTTGATTTCATTGCTACTTTGTTTCGCACAAGGAGTGCGACTTCCCGGTCGTTTTATTTTATCTTCACTCACGCACGGAGAGCTGCGGTGGAGTGCTATTTGGTTATTTTTTCATTTTAGTTCCTGCACAAGGAGTGCAACATTGATCCTATACTTTTGTATTGCGGATAACACACAGGTTCTGTGTGATCTTCTGTTTCCCTCCACCTGCCGTGGAGACTTTACTTTTGCAGACCTCATTTCTGGTGTGACAGTGACTGGGTCCTGAGTGTCTGATCCCTCCTAGGCCAGAGGGACAGTATTGAAGTGAGTGGTGGACATTGATTGCAAACGTTTATAGTATTCGGTTTTGCATGTACAGGATTGTCCTCTGGTTCTTTGTTTTTCACACATAGGATCTTCTGTTGTGGTGCATGCCCATTCAGGACAGACGTGCAGGAGAGGTCTTCTCGTATCTTCCATGAGAGTTTGTTGTTTTCTCCCTATCCCTTTTCCCCTGTGGACAGACTTACAGGGGATTGTGTTATCCATCACACTGGGCGTCTGTGCATGGGAGAGGTGGGCGTTAAGCATCGCCCCTGCTGGGTTTGAAGGAAGTGACCCGAATCGGGCCACTCTGGTCACTAGTGACCACCTCTCTGCCTTCCAAGAAATGAAGAGTCGAGAAGACAGTAGAGAATACAAACCAAGCAATCTTTATTATAAATGCGCTGCAGCGGAGCCCAGTCTGACCAGCCTCCTAAGATGACGGCCGAGGGACTAACTCCCCCCAACATAACATTAGATATTATACATTTCCAGATCCCTAGAAACACGCCCAGACTGGAAAATTCCAGTTCGGGCACTGGTGAACAAAGGAGGCACAGAGAGATGAGCTACCACCTGCAGAACGGGTACATCTTATCACATTCTCAAGGTTGCTTTGCTCGAGCTCAGCGCTCTTCAACGTGGGAGAGGGAAACGATAGAGGAAAGGCATGTGGTGGCAGAATAAACAATTCATTAGTACATTAGGATACGGCCTTGAATATGATACAGAGAAATAGCTCTGAGCTGTCTTCTTTGTTAGGGCAGGCAAGCAACGTGTCAGAGTCTTACTTTCGATCACAGTACAAAATGGCGCCTACAAACAAAATGGCGCCGCAAATGCTAACTTAACGCGCAAAATGCTAGAAGGAGTCAGCTAGATGCATTTTCAGTCCAACAGACCCTCCTTTTAGCATTTGCTAATAATTTTGTCTATTCTAACATGACAGAAAGATCAGTAATTGCAAGGTGATACATATGCATGCTAATATTCAAAAATTCCCTCATCGATGCTCATAAAATACTGAACTGTTTGCATCATCATATCTGAGGGCTTTGCATTCTGCCTAGGGGCCTGGGGTGCAGGTGTTAACTTACTAATACAATATGAACAGCATGTTGGGAGACAATAAATACACAGGCAACAAGCAAAGACAACACCTACAATAGCTACTAGGAAAAGGAGTATTTTCCACCCTCAGGATGCTATTATTATTTGTATTGCTGCGTAGACATTCGGGGCATGGTCCGGTATGTACACACAGCAGCTACTACCGATGACGCGACATGCCCCACCCCGATCAGCAAGGATGACGTCTAACACCATCCTGTTTTGAAGGGCAACAATTCTCGTAGCCTGAAGTTCAGCTGTGATATTTGTCAGTATTCCTGCCGTTGTGTTAATTACTCCCTCTACAACTCGTGTGAGTCTGAGGATGTTAAGACTATTTGACATGGGACCCCAGAAAGGCAGAATACCTTTCATGGCATCAGTGAACTGCTGCAGAGTGGTGTCTGTCTGATCAATGTCTTCGGTATTAATAACCTTTCTAACTCTAGACAAGGATAAACTTCTACGGTACAGTCGATGATCTCTGTGATAAGTGGACGGTGCTATATACACTGGTGGAAGAAGGAAAGAAACATAGCAGACTCCGGACCAGCCCCTAGGAAGCCATAGATAGGCCTGGGACCCACAAACAAAATAGACATTGTGGGGTGGGAGCAGAGGCGGACTGTTTGTCGTGTTCAGGTCATAAGTATAGTTGCAAACGCTCTTCCCCACTTTAACATTTCCAAAACCTTGGACGCAGAAACTAGCTGTTGTGTTAACTATGGGCACAGGCATTGTTATGTCCTGGGTAATATTATGCATGTGAAAGGACTTAAAGTATTCAGTAACATTAAAGTCATGAAAATCCATCATCTCATTCTGGAGCCATGTAATATTTTTCTTCTCTTCAAATACGTTCATACAAGCATCTGGGTGCAAAGTGTCGGGGGCCCCCTGTTCCCCAGTGTAAACCCTTGGTGCACACTAATATACAGTAACACAGTCTCATAATCACTGTACGTTATGTTCATTGCATCAGCATGGTAGTGGATATACACCATCGTAAACAACTGGAACCAGGCCTCACAGCTCCCCAAATAAGAGAAAGGTAGGGACATCAACAAATCATTTTTGTGCATTACAGAAGGGAGCAGGCCACAAACCCAGCAATCAGTAACATTAGTGGTATGATGCGCCTGGTGAAGCATCTGCAAAAAGACATTATCAACATAAGTCTGCCTATGCCTCTCCTTGTGAGGGGCCAAAGTAACAAATACATGCTCAGGGGGAACAGGAGTAGTACCAATCAAGTAATGCACAGGATGTTTCTCTTCGAGGAACCATAAAATCCCAACCGCAACTACCAAAGCAATCAAAACAATTATTATAAAAACTGCCTTAGCTTTGGTGGACCAGCTCGACCTCCCGGGACTATTTTGCTCAAAACGGGGCGCTGCCAGGGGCTGTTCTTCCTCTACAACAAGGCAGCCAAATGGGTACATTTTTTTTTCTTTTTACTTGAATATGTAAAAAACTACCAGAGGAAAGTGTGTACTATGGAGCCAAGACTTTTGAAAAAGGCATACAACAGTCCAGTGTCCTTCCGAGCCTCACTGGTAGACTCCTATTGTTCATCAACGATGGTGCTATTGAGCACTTCACGGTGGGGCTGTGCGCTCACAACCATTTCTGCCTCTTCACTCAGGATAGGGCAACCTCCCTCCTGGGAAGAAGCCCCCAACTTATCCTGTCCAGTGTCTCGGACAATGCACCAATCTCCCTTTCCCTACTCTATTGTTGCTACTGTAACAAGGCACATACACCCTATTCTTCATCCATGAAGTCCATCCCTACTAATCTGACTTTTCCTTTGGTGCACTGTCCCTCTGCCGGGGACGCAAATTATATCTAGCCACTCCAGGCACTGTGTCGCCACAGAAAAGAACCTTAAACTCAGAGGGGGCAAGGGGTTGGGACTCAAGCTTTTGCAGGCCAGATAGAGAGGGATCCTGAGCAGCCCGTATTTCTGGGGGGACTGCCTCATTCAAAGCATCCTCATTCTCCTCCTCCGTCTGAGCCCATGTCAGTCGGGCATCAGAAAAAGGAACAAAGCGCGGCACCTTCTCCGTCTCGTGGTCCCCTATACCATCCAGGACCCACCGGTCGTAGGGGAGAGGCAGCGGTATTCTCTGGCAATGCGATGAGTGGATCCAAGGCTTCCGACCATCCACCTTCACCGCGGTCCGGGTAGCGAGAAGGACCTGCAGAGGTCCTTTCCAGCGTGACTCCAAGCACCTCTTCCTCTGGAATTTGCGAATCAATACAAAATCACTGGGCTAGATACTGTGCCCTGGCCCCTCAGGTATTGGCGGCAACGCCTCGTGGATCAGTTGATGAATAGAACGCAAATTTTTAGTCAACTCACACAAATAATCCACAAGCAACGGGTGTTCAATATCAGAAAAGCGGCGGGGCCTGGGGACGCCCCAAAGATTTGCAGGACGGCCGAAAACAATCTCATATGGGGACAATCCTGTTCTAGAGTGGGCCGTCGCCCTTGTCGACAACAGGGCTAGGGGTAATGCATCTGGCCATTTCAATCCTGTGCTCTCCTTGATCTTTGCCAACTTCAGCTTGAGAGTACCATTGTACTTCTCAACCAAACCTGCTGACTGGGGGTGGTTTGCTGCATGAAACTTTTGCTGGATGTGCAAACCGTTGCACACCAGTTGAATAACCTTTGAGTTGAAGTGACTTCCGTTGTCACTCCAAATCAAACGGGGCAAGCCGAAGCGCGGGAAGAAATCGTTTAAAAGGGCCTTCGCCGTTGCTATGGCTGTGTTCTCTTTAGTGGGGTAAGCCTCAATCCATTTGCTAAACGCACAAACAACCACCAGCACATATTTCAGGTTGTTGACTCGTTCCATTTCGATGAAATCCATCTGGAGAACCTCGAAAGGGAAGGTGGGTGGTGCAAAGTTACCAGAAGGTGTAGGGGTACCTTTTCCAGGGTTATGTATCATACAGACCATACAATACTTTACCAAATAAGTAGCTACCCTAGGAATGTTATCATTCTGCCACACAGGGTCCAATAGTCTACATATTCCCTTCACACTAATGTGGGCTGGCCCATGCGCCATAGTGACTACTGGGAGTACATATGCATCTGGTAACATCCATCTCTGCTTCTCTGATTTGTCCATCCAACACCCGTCATGGTCTAGCCGTCCTGTTCTCTCCTGCCACATTGCTAACTCCTCTATTGTTGCCGCACTCTGAATTTCCTTCACATTGTCCAATGTGTCTTCAAACATTGCATTATCGGGTACCCATCTAGCAGGACCCGCCACAAACATTTTTTTCATTTTCGATCGGGCTGTCTCCTTAGCTGTCTGGTCTGCAAATGCATTTCCCCTCCCCACATCATCAGTAATTGTCTTGTGGGCACTACACTTCACTACAGCTAACTTTTTGGGAAGTGTAAGGGCTGACAAAAGTCTGTGAATCAGTGGGCCATTTTGGATCTTTGACCCGTGTGAAGTCAGGAAGCCTCTCTCTGCCCAGAGCCGCCCAAAGTTATGAGCAATGCCAAAGGCGTACTGACAGTTAGTGTAAATATTGACAGCCAGTCCCTCACTCAACTCACAGGTGCGAAGGAGAGCAACCAATTCTGCAGCTTGGGCCGAATGATAAGGGACTCGCGATGTCTCGACTACTGTGTGCAAAGTAGTGATGGCATACGCCGCAGTTGTTGTGCCATCTGGTCATTTGAAACAAGAGCCATCGACATATAGTTCCCCTTGGGGCTTGGGCAAGGGAACATCAGTCAGGTCTACCCGTCCCTTCGTCTCTTCTTCAGTGCGGAAAATGCAATCATGCACGTCCGCATCCTCGCTCTCAGAAGGGAGGGGTAGTAACGTGGCTGGGTTCAGAGTGGCACACCTTTTGATGGTGATGTGTGGTGCAAACAGGGCCAATTTGTAGCCAGTCAGACGCACACTGGTGAGGTGCTGTGTCTTTGTTCTGTTCAAAAGTGTGTCCACAGCATGCAGTACCATAACTGTGAGATCAGTATCAAGGACAAGCCCTGCCGATTGTCGGATTGAAACGCCCACGGCCGCGACCGCTCTTAGACAGCTCGGGAGGGCTCTGGCGACGTTATCCAAAAGCGCAGAGAAATAGGCACACGCCCTTTGCTTACCTCCAAAGGCTTGTGTTAAAACAGAGAGCGCGCAGCCAGCCGCTTCGTGTGCATACAACACGAACGGCTTCTGGTAGTCTGGCGTGCCAAGCACAGGCGCAGAGCAAAGCGCTATTTTTAGTTGCTCAAAAGCTTGTTGGCATTCATGCGTCCAAGGCAAAGGTTCATGCACATTCTTAGTGGTTAATTGTAGGAGGAGTTTTGTTAGTAGGGAATAGTTAGGGATCCAGTGGTGACAATACGAGGTAATACCTATAAAGGCACGCACATCCCGCTGTGTCTTGGGGTTGGGCATTTTTGCAACAGCATTAATACGCTCAGGTGTTAGTCTCCTTCCCTCCTTCGACAGTAGGTGACCTAAGTAGGTGACCTCCTGTCGACAATATTAGAATTTCGAAAGGGACACTTTATGTCCGTGATGTGCCAAATGTAGCAATAATTTAACTGTTGCATCTTTGCAACCTTCTTCAGTGTCAGAGGCTATCAGTAAGTCATCGACGTACTGCAGCAATACATTACCTGAGGGAAGTGTAAGGGAATCCAACTGGCTTTTTAAGGCTTGACTATATATGCTAGGACTTTCAGTATACCCCTGAGGAGCGTGACAGAATCGGAAGCTTCTACCGGACAGAGTGAACCCAAAAAGATGCCGGCTATCTGGGTGAATGGGGATGCTGAAGAAAGCATTTTTCAAATCAATCACAGAAAATAATTTTGCAGTGGAAGGAATCATTGTTAGGAGGGCAGAGATGTCAGGGACCACCGGGAACTGGGGATCCACTATCTTGTTAACTTCCCACAAATCAATCACAAAACGATAGAAATCAGGAGGGGCATCAGGGGAGTCTGAGGGCACCTTTTTAAGAATGGGGAGAATAGGACTGTTACACACATTCGCTGCTGTCTCCTCAACCACTCCTGACTTAACCAAATCCTGTATAATCTGTAACAAGGCGCGCTCCCCCGCCTGTGGTATTTTGTAATGGGGGATACGAGGCAACACAGCGTTGTCCTTTACCTTCATAGAGACCGGGGGTATCTGCAACAACCCCACATCGGTGTCATCTGTGGCCCACAACGCGGGCGGCACGTCCTTGAATTCAGCGGGAAGCGGCATATCTTTGGAAAAACACTGCTTGGTACTAGTCACATTTGGTCCTATCGTCATATAGACACCATCCGGGGAACAAGAAATGGTAGCATGCAATTTCTTCAACAGATCTAATCCCATTAAGTTCTCACCACAGTTTGCTGTTAGTAAAAATGGCGAATCTATGGTAAAGGGGCCAATGGTCAAAGCAAGGGGTTTGGATACTGGGCTCATGACCGGTACACCTGAAAAACCTACCGACACGTTATTTTGGCCAGACAGGGCAGCCCCGGGGACCAGTGAACGAGAAACAGAGCTATTCATTGCACCCGTATCCACCAGACATTTTTTCTCCGAGCCATGCAAATCCGCTGTGACATAAGGACAACGCTGATCTACAGGTATCTGCATTGGTCCCTCACCCTGTCTTTGGCTGTCCTAGCTATAGGACATCCCTGTCACCTCATCCATATCATAATCATCATGGTAGTACTGTTTTCCTCGAGGGTCATCAAAATAATTTTGATCAGAATGACTCTGCGAGGACTCATCTGTCTGAACCCCATCACGACCACCTCCTCCACGACCCCGTCCTCTAGAGCTCCATCCTCTAGGGACCGCCACTTTCTGCAACAACTCCGGGCACTCACTTCGCCAATGCCCCTCCTTTTTACAATATGCACATTGATTCGGCCCCACAGGTACACTATTCCTATTGGTACGAGGCAACTGCTGGGTCGAACCGGTGCCACGTCCTCTACCGCTCCCCCTAGCTGCTTGCTGCATCAACACCTTTGTTTTCAATTCTTTGTTTTTCTTTTCCTTCTCCTCATTCTTCCTGTGCTCATAGTACTGCGCCATGCTCAATATCACTGAAGGGGAGGAGGTGGTCCACGTACTCTCTGAAGCCTGCAACCGAGCAGTTATTTCTTGAAGCAAATTCGTAACAAATCTATTAACAATCGGACACCTCCATCCATCGACAAGTCCTGCCCACTAAAATCCCAAAATACCCCCTCGAACCTGGTGAAAAATTCTGACACATTTTCATCTTTCTTCTGGCGACATGTTGTTAGCTTATTCCAATCAACCCGCCTCTGGGGTATTAGGGCATGCATATAGGTAATAATGCGATTCGGCAGAGCCAGTATCTCGGCCCTAGGCTTCTCACCAGGCTTCCTCTCCTTATCCCACGCTCTGATCTCATCCCAAGTGCCACCCAGCTCCACAATGTGATCTTGCGTATGCACCTGTCTCCAGAAGTCCACCGGTACCAACAATCCGAAAAACATTTCAATGTCTGCCAACGTCATTACCGTCGACGAGGATGCCTCTGTCAATTCCTTATAATATGCAGTTGGATTTTTCCTCGGGTCGGGCAACTGGCTCTTTAAAGATAAAACCTCACTCCTTTTCCATGGAGTGTAAACCCACTGTTCTTGAAAACGGGCTTCTACTCGCTGCCTGATAATAGCATTCTGCTGATTGCGCAGCTCCGGTATCTCGGGGTGAAAAAGGGGGTGTACTTCCCTCATCAGAAACTGAGACACTGTCGTTGGCGTTTTCTGATGCAGCCTACCTCGATAACCTACCAATGTGGCAACATTACTAAATACGTCATTAGGAGCCAGGTCAACGGCATACACGCGGTCCCGGATGTCATAAATTATTTGAGGTGCAACACCATTAAAACACTGCTCCCACAACCCTATCAATGTGGCTGACATATGCTTGAGGGCGTGCTGCTGCACGAACGGCTCATAATCTTTCATCACACTCCACACATCTTCCACGCTAGAAATCGGACTCCGAGCCCACTGCGCGGCCTGGTCCGCCACCATCTTCTTCTCCTCACTTCCCACATCTGACCGGATCAGCACCCGTCCCATTCGTTCCCAAGCTGCTGCCCAGTCACCCTCATCCGATCCACGCACTGGCGTCCCAATGTTCAACAATACCGGGGAGGAGACATTCAAGGAACACACAATAGGTGGAGGGGCAGACACAAGCGTTAACAATGGCTGCATTGAGGGTGTGAGTGACGGAGAGGGAGCATAAGCGGAAACTATAGGCGTAGCAGGGAGACTCGCAGTCACGGTATCAGTAGCATGTGAAGCTAGAGAAAGCACGGGTGTGCCGTGGCTAAAACAGCCGGGTCAGGGGCAGGAGAACCCGTAAGGGAAACAGGAGGGGCAGAAGATGAAGGCGCCGGGACAGCTGGATATATTCTCTGTGGAGCATAGGGAGGGGGAGGTCGAGAGTCTAAGAGCTCCTCCACGAATATATCACCCTCTTCTTGAGCAACATAGGATTTGTCACATTGCAATCGAAATTTTCTATCAGCACATTCTATCCCTTTTTCTATTTTTTCCCTATCATGCGCTACTGCTTTCTGAGTCACCGTCTGCATCTTCCCTCGCCTAGCCCCTTTTTCTGCTCTTATGCACCTCTGCCGGGCTTCCTTTTGCCATACCTGAAGGGAATCAAACATCGACTGTCTACTCCGTTTTGCAAACAACTTATCTTGCAAGAAATTCAATTTTTGTTCATCAAAGGTACCTGTTAATGGCCACCGAAGCTCGGCATTGTCCCTCATATATTTGTGCCACAATGTACTGAACATAATAGGGCCAATACCGTGCTTCACATACATGTCAAAGTTCGGGGTGCCTTCTGGAGGTGCAGGTTGACTTTCCTCCAGTCGAGCATCAGCAGAACAACAACGGCACCCCAAACACCACATTTTGCTCAGACAAGGCATCTTAATGTAAGATATGTTCAATATTCGCACCAGACGATTAACAAAGTAATTTGGTCCTCAGACCACTCCGAACAAAGGCATCTACAAGTCAGTCCTCAGACTGCACCAGAGAAACAGGCTTCAAGCCCCAGGCATTTTCAAGAGTAAGCCAAATTCATCAAGTTGCCTGGCAGGGATATCCGCAGACACCCCGTATCTCTGAACGGTCCGCAGACCTACCAAGTGCAAGCATGTCAAGAAATGGCCTCTAGACCATACTCACGATTATTCAATATGGCGCCACATTCACCAAGAATCAAGACAAACTCACCTGGTGCACACAGGTTGAACAAAGTTATTCTCCACTGCCGACTCTTCAGACCAAACGGTCAAATCCAATGGTTTCGCCTTTCCGGACCCCAGCCGGGATGACTGCTGGGCAAGGCACCGGTCGATCAGACAGGCGGAGCAGCTGCGAGAACTAAGCTCTATCGTGTGGGGATCCCCGATCCGCCCATCTGACCTGACGCGGCCCCGTCCTCCACACCCGGTTACGGGCGAGATGGGTCAGCCCGATGGAGTCCCTGTTCGGGCGCCAACTGAAGGAAGTGACCCGAATCGGGCCACTCGGGTCACTAGTGACCACCTCTCTGCCTTCAAGAAATGAAGAGTCGAGAAGACAGTAGAGAATACAAACCAAGCAATCTTTATTATAAATGCGCTGCAGCGGAGCCCAGTCTGACCAGTCTCCTAAGATGACGGCCGAGGGACTAACTCCCCCCAACATAACAACAGATATTATACATTTCCAGATCCCTAGAAACACGCCCAGGCTGGAAAATTCCAGTTCGGGCACTGGTGAACAAAGGTGGCACAGAGAGATGAGCTACCACCTGCAGAACGGGTACATCTTATCACATTCTCAAGGTTGCTTTGCTTGAGCTCAGCGCTCTTCAACGTGGGAGCAGGGATACGATAGAGGAAAGGCATGTGGTGGCAGAATAAACAATTCATTAGTACATTAGGATACAGCCTTGAATATGATACAGAGAAATAGCTCTAAACTGTCTTCTTCGTTAGGGCAGGCAAGCAATGTGGCAGAGTCTTACTTTCGATCACAGTACAAAATGGCGCCTACAAACAAAATGGCGCCGCAAATGCTAACTCAACGCGCAAAATGCTAGAAGGAGTCAGCTAGATGCATTTTCACTCCAACAGGTTGTTTCGGAAGGTTGGTGGCTTGTGGTATCTACTAACCTGACAGATTGACAAGCTCAGGTAGCATTCCCAGCCTGGGCGATGGATGTTAATACGGTACTTGCCTCCTTGCTGGAGACAATGACCACACTACAAATGGAGGTGAACGCCTGCTGAGTAGAGAATCAAGAGGCTAGGAAAGAGAAGGGTTCCTTAAGGAGAGAAGTGGCTGGGTTGTCCCATAAGGGTGGTCAGACAAGTGGGGGAGGATCATACATCAAAGATTGGACACTACCACCTCCAGCTCAATCAGCAGGAGGTGGAACTCCAGGTACAGGGTTTTTACGACCTCCTCCCAACACTCTCAGTTAGATCTGGGTACACCTCCCATGCAGGTCATTCAGGCCCCGCAAATCCCCTTAGCCCCCCCGAATGCTTTCTAGGGGACCCAAAGAAGTTTGGGATATTTCTAAGTCAATGTAGGCTGCATTTTTTGTACAAACCCACGGTCTTTCATAACGACCAATCCAAGACAGCCTTTGTTATGTCTTACTTGGGTGGCAATGCATCCAGTTGGTCGATCCCGTTAATCGAGAAGGACAACCCCATATTGTACGATTTCGCTGGTTTTTGCACGGAGATGTGCAAGCTGTTCGATAGAAAATCACATTTACTCACCTCAGATAGGGAACTCATTACACTCCGGCAAGGTTCACAGGCTCTCCTGTCATATATCACTACGTTTAATCGTCTTCTAGTGGAAACTGATTGGCCACCAGCTAAAAGAACCACACTGTTCTATCACGGTCTACGAGGGGAACTAAAAGATGTCCTTGCTCAGGTGATCCATCTCCCTCAAACATGTGAGGAACTAATAGAGGTAACAGTGCAGTTGGATCACCGTTTGCAGGAACGCAAAAACGACAGGAGTCGCAGCGAGCCACGATTTTTTGTCCCGCGTCCTAAACCAACCACTGAGGAACCTACGAGACATACAGATGGGGTCGAACCTATGCAAATAAACGGAATACGTGGCCCCCTATCTGCAGAAGAGCGAGACAAAAGGCGGAAAGAACGTTTGTGTTTGTACTGTGGAAAGGGGGGGCATTTTATTAAGTAGTGCCGAGCTCGAACCAGAACCCCAGATAGAACATCATTCTCGAAGACTCAAGTGGTTGTCGCAAAGCCAAGGACCAGCAGCGAGGGAACGGAAAACTAGCAACCCCGAGTCAGTCAGAGATCCCTTACTCGAGGGTGGATGAAGCAGAGATCTCCTCCATCGTTGCTAATTCCTTACAATCCTCTGTTCCACATCTTAACGTCTTTGTCACACTATGGATGGAAAAGGGAATCAAGACCCAAGTGCCTGCTCTACTGGATTCTGGGGCCACTGGAAATTTTATTGACAGGTCTTACGCTAAAGACTTGGGCGTACCATGTGAGAGAAAAGAGACACCAGAACCAGTGAAGGCTGTGGATGGGACTGCCCTTACATCTGGGTCTGTAAGTTTTCATGCCATCCCTATCGTTATGCAGTTTGGCAAAGAACATTATGAGTGGATCCAATTTGACTTAATCGATGCCCCCCATTTCCACTTGATTCTTGGCATGCCATGGCTCACCTTCCATAATCCCACTGTACGATGGGCTTCTCGGTCGGTTGTAATGGATTCCCTGTTTTGTGTGGAACATTGCACCAAGGAAAATACGTTTCTTCGATGCCCCACGGAGTCACCGGCACGTCTTCTCTCTCATGGATATGTGCAACAGCAGGTGTGCTGTATCACCTCTGTACCTACGGAATACGACCAATTCACGTCTGTGTTCAGTAAGCAAGAAGCAAGTCATCTTCCTCCGCATCGTGAGTATGACTGCCGGATCGAGCTGCTTCCAGGGGCAGCCATTCCTTGTAGCCGCATATATGCTTTAACCGAGCCTGAGACGCAACACTTACGCCAGTATCTGGAAGAGAATCTTGCAACAGGATTCATACGTCCCTCCTCCTCTCCAGCCAGTTCTCCTCTTTTCTTTATCCCAAAGAAGGAGGGCGATTTAAGGACTTGTATAGACCATAGAGCGATTAACAGAGTTACCATCAAGAACCGATACCCTTTGCCGCTCATACCTGTGTTATTAGACCAATTGAAGGGTGCCAACATCTTCACGAAACTGGATCTCTGAGGCGCCTACCATCTGGTAAGAGTCCAACAGGGAGATGTGTGGAAGACGGCCTTTCGCACCAAATATGGCTAATTCAAATAACAGGTCATGCCATTCGGCCTTTGGAATACCCCTGCGGCTTTCCAATACTTTATGGACGAGGTGCTTCATGGATTCCTGGACGTCTTTTGCATTGTGTATATAGACGACACACTCATCTATTCCTCCTCTTACTCAGAACATGTTGGGCATGTAAGAGCGGTGCTCCAGAGGCTACATGAACATTCCTTATACGCCAAGCTGGAGAAATGTTTATTCCATGTTCTCGAAATTGAGTTTTTAGGCTACGTTATCAACGCAAGAGGGATAAAGATGGACACAAGAAAAGTCAGCGCCATCACCCAATGGAACCCCCCTGCTACAGTCAAGGCACTCCAGTGCTTTTTAGGATTTGTGAATTTTTATCGGCGCTTCATCAAGGACTTCTCCAAAATCACTCAACCGATAACTCGCCTGTTATGTAAAGGGGTAGTCTATGCATGGAACGAACAAGCAGAGACGGCCTTTCAAGAGTTGAAGAAACAGTTCACTCAGGCTCCTGTATTGCAGCATCCTGACCCTGACTTGCCATTTCTGATGGAAACCGACGCCTCGCATCATGCCTTAGGTGGAGTGTTGTCCCAACGACATCCGGAGACAGGCCAACTGCATCCTGTGGCATTCTACTCAAAGAAGCTCAGTCCATGCGAGATCAACTACAACATAACTGATAAAGAACTGTTAGCTATAAAGAGAGGGTGCGAGGAATGGAGGCACTATCTTCTTGGAGCAAAGCATACAGTGGAGACCTACACTGACCATCGTAATTTGTTGTTCCTGAAAACCGCAAGAGCCCTCACTCCCAGACAGTTAGGTTGGTCTCTGTTCTTCTCTGATTATGATTTTATCATCAAATATAGGCCAGGACCACAAAACGGCAAGGCCGATGCTTTGTCTCGACAAGGTCCCCTCGGAACAACGGAAGTAAACCCAAAGAATGAGCCCCCAACTATCCTACAGAGGGCCTCATTCCAGGACAAAGAAATAGCCTTAGTAACTACTGATGATTTTATCGAAGACCTGAAAATAAGCTTAGAATCATTGGACAAACAGGCCTGGAGACACGAAGAGCCAGAAGACAGAAGTGAACAGGTCGATCTGTTATACCATCGGCAAGTCCTGTATGTTCCTAGTGTGGAGCTGCAAAACCGTGTATTGCAGTGGGCTCATGATTCTCTGTTGGGTGGACACATGGGTATCTACAAGACAATAGCCAATATCAAGAGGTACTTCTGGTGGCCTGCATTGAGGCAAACGACAAAGAGTTACATAAAGGAGTGTGCCATCTGCGCTCAGGGAAAAGCTAACCATACCAAACCGACAGGACTACTTCGACCCATTCCTGTACCCCCAGTCCTTGGCACACTATCTCAATGGACTTCATAGTGGAGATGCCACCTAGTGATGGACATACTGTTATACTCGTGGTAGTGGATCATTTGAACAAGATGGGCCATTTTATTCCCATGAAGAAAATCCCTACATCTCCTGAACTGGCTATCACTTTTTTGCAACATATCGTAAAAGCTCATGGCATTCCAGCAGTGATCATTACAGACAGGGGCAGTCAGTTCACCTCTAGGTTTTGGCAAGAGCTGTGTAAATTAATGAAAGTGGATGCTAGGCTGTCCACCAGTTACCACCCACAAACTGACGGCAAGACCGAGCGATTAAACCAAACCCTAGAACAGATTCCTGGTGTTTCACGATACAGCATGCCACAGAATGGAGCATCCTGATATGGACAGCTGAGTTTGCATACAATAATTCAGAACACTCGTCATTAGGATGCTCTCCATTCTATTGTTTATATGGGTATCATCCTCATCCTACTGCCCTTCGAATGGCCTATATCCGCCAAACACCCTTCTATACAGGAACATCATGCGCATCTCCGTGCAGTTCTAATAGATGTCAAGAACCATTTGACTAAGGCACAAGAGACATACAAGCGGTTCGCAGACAAGAAACGCTCCCCAGAACCATTCTACCAAGTGGGTGATAAGGTTTGGCTGGCCACCAGAAATCTACATCTGAGAGGGGTAGACAAGTTGAAACCCAGATATGTAGGACCCTATACCATAATCAAGGTCATCAACCCCGTAGCCATGAAATTGCCCCTTCCATCGTCTTGGCACATCCACCCTGTGTTTCACGTGTCTCTATTGCGTCCCTGTTCACCTCACGCTAGATTACCAGAAAAACCGCATCCACTGGTCATAGAAGGTGAGGAGGAGTATGGGGTACACAAGATTCTGGATTCTAGAATGAGGCGGGGGAGGGTCTTCTATCTAGTGGACTGGAAAGGTTACGGCCCGGAGGATCGGACTTGGGAGCCGGTGGGCAATTTGAATTGTCCGGTCCTTTTACGCCGTTTCCATGCTGCTCACCCCTCAAGGCCTGGTCGGCCACTGAGACGGCGGCCTTTAGGGAGGGGTACTGTCATGGTTAACTTGCGCTTTGGCCGCTTCCCTGCACCACACGCCCCCGTCAGTTCATTCTATAGTAGGCGGCATGTAGCAAGGGTGTGTTTGGAGACCAGATGAATGTGGGTGTTGGGACTACATGTCCCAGGAGGCTTCTCTGCTGGGTTACGGGCTTCTCCAGCGTGGGGAGGAGCTACGAGTATTTCTATCCAGACAAGCGTGCAGGCCGGTGCTTGTCAATCGACTACGCCCCCTGCCTGCCTTTGTTTGTTGGATTCCAGACTGTTCTCCGTTCCGCAAGAGAAGTGCTGCTGGATCCGCCCGCACTTCTCTCCCGCTTCCTTCATTCACAGTCTACCCGTTACCGTATGGTGCAGTTTGGACTACGCGTTGCTTGGCTTCAGCGGTTCCTGATTTCCAGCTAGGTGGGCCCTTCTGTGAGGCAAGTACAGTTACGGACTCCGGCTGGATCTGTTAACCTACAGAGTGTCCGCCTGAGAACATCACCGTTCTTCCCGCCCTTCGCTCACACGCACGGAGTGCTGTGGTGAAGCGTCTACGATAATTTTGTTTCTTGGTTTGTTTTCATTGCTACTTTGTTTCGCACAAGGAGTGCGACTTCCCGGTCATTTTATTTTATCTTCACTCATGCACGGAGAGCTGTGGTGGAGTGCTATTTGGTTATTTTTTCATTTCAGTTCCTGCACGAGGAGTGCAACATTGACCCTATACTTTTGTATTGCGGATAATACACAGGTTCTATTGATTTTCGGTTTCCCTCCACCTGCCGGGGAGACTTTACTTTTGCAGACCTCATTTGTGGTGTTAGAGATATCAAGAAGAAATAGCTCACAATATTTAGGAACTAGAATGTTTATGTGTGGAAAACCCTTCGGTTTTATATGAAAATCCTCACCCACCAACCTAGTTGGTGGCATGCTTCATCATCGGGTCCCACCCAAGGTGCCGAGTGCACCTCGGGTGTACTTCGACGCCTGAATTACAGCGGAGCAGGTGTAGTGTAAGTTCTAAAGTGGTGCTGTGATAGTGAAGTTAAAAGCTGTCCATTGGGTCCCTTTGAATAAAGAGTTATTTTAATAATGGGCCCTCTGGCAGAATTAAAAAGAGGTGCTATGGTCGGATATGTGTCGAGGTAATATCTCTAATATCCTATATTAAAAGGTCAGGTCTACATGTTTCAGCCAGGTTACTACGTATGCTGGCTTTCGTCAGGACCTATGTGAAAAAGTGTTTACGTGAAGACCAAGTATATTAGACTTGTCAATTTGTTGCACGCGCTAAGGTGCGGTGGAGGAGGATAATTGCTGCCTCCTTGTGCTGCTTAAAACCTGTGAAGGAAGGAAACAGACAAAAACAAAACGGACATACACATAAACAAATACTATGGTCATACTATAATCATCTGTGACAACCTTGGCGCCGTGATGAACCATATTGCGGATAATGCGGAAGTGGCAATAGGTGTCACTGGTGCTCGTATGGCGTTTACTACCGAGACATATGCGTTAAGGTGATTATATCTGCATTAATCGCGGTTTAGATAAAGAAAACGAAAAGAAACTGTTGCTTACGGGAATAGATTCATTCCGAGCAGCATGAATCCTGCAGGGGGGCAGGGCCTGTAGTCACACGCTGAGAAAATAGAAAATGGAACGTAGGGGCGTTTTGAGAAAAAGATATGCGTCCCATTGTTGTGAGGGTTGAGATGCTGGGTCAAACCCTTCGGACGAAAATCGGTTCCGTGGGCCCGGAGGCCCTACTTACTTCTTCAAGGTCGCTTGCCCTCGTCTCATACCTATTCTGGCCTTCCGATCAGTATTCCGTGGTTGGAGGACTGTACCGGGAGGACGGTATTTGAAGGGTATTCTCCCGCCAGATTCAGTGTTGATTAGCGGTGGGCGTGTCATGGCGCGTCGTGTCATGGCGTCACAAGGGGGCGTGGCTTGGGACTAATTCTGGGGACAGGGAAAACAGACTATGTTTCCCGTCCCGGTAGTGCGTTAAACGGCCCCATTCTGATTGTACGAGGCTCTGTGGAATTGGAAATATTGTGTGCAAAAATTAAATTGCGGACAATTGGATAAAAAAGGTTGTATAAAAAAGGGAGTGTGTTTTGTAGACCAAAAAAGAGTTTGTATGTTTTACATTTAAACTGGGAAAAGACGAGCTGCTGTTTCAAGAGATGATAATTATTTGCAAATATATACCGCCTAAAGGGGAAAGGTACCCTGTGCGGAGTATGAACCATGATTACTGGTGTGATGGCCTTTATTGGGAAAGAGGTAATTAGAGGCCCGAGCGTATAGCCGGTGGGATAATGCCCATGGATATAACAGGGCCAACTAGTATGTGGGTGGTGTTATGCATACAGTATGCAGGTAATAGGGGAGCCCGCATTTAGCCACTAGTGTGATGATGCAATATAGTACAGTGGATTTGTAGAGGGTGTTCCATCCATAAGTTCATGTGGCCAGATGTGAAGTTAGTGGTGACTGAGCGAATTCCAAGGAATGTTGTCGTTTAACCCTGTCTTGTGGGTTGATAATCCGATTGGATGAGAATCTCCTGTTACAAAAAGAACAACGTTGGATTTACCGATTATCAACCCACAAGACAGGGTTAAACGACAACATTCCTTGGAATTCGCTCAGTCACCACTAACTTCACATCTGGCCACATGAACTTATGGATGGAACACCCTCTAAATATCCACTGTACTATATTGCATCATCACACTAGTGGCTAAATGCGGGCTCCTATTAACTGCATACTGTAAGCATAACACCACCCACATACTAGTTGGCCCTGTTATATCCATGGGCATTATCCCACCTGGCTATACGCTCGGGCCTCTAATTACCTCTTTCCCAGTAAAGGCCATCACACTAGTAATCATGGTTCATACTCCGCACAGGGTACCTTTCCCCTTTAGGGGGTATATATTTGCAAATAATTATCATCTCTTGAAACAGCAGCTCGTCTTTTCCCAGTTTAAATGTAAAACATACAAACTCTTGTTTGGTCTACAAAACACACATTCCCTTTTTTATACAACCTTTTTTATCCAATTGTCCGCAATTTAATTTTTGCAGACAATATTTCCAATTCCACAGAGCCTCATACAATCAGAATGGGGCTGTTTAACGCACTACCGGGACGGGAAACATAGTCTGTTTTCCCTGTCCCCAGAATGAGTCCCAAGCCACGCCCCTCGTGACGCCATGACACGACGCGCCATGACGCGCCCACCGCTAATCAACACTGAATCTGGCGGGAGAATACCCTTCAAATACCGGCCTCCCGGTACAGTCCTCCAACCACGGAATCCTGATCGGAAGGCCAGAATAGGTATGAGACGAGGGCAGGCGACCTTGAAAAAGTAAGTAGGGCCTCCGGGCCCACGGAACCGATTTTCGTCTGAAGGGTTTGACCCAGCAACTCAACCCTCACAACAATGGGACGCATATCTTTTTCTCAAAACGCCCCTACTTTCCATTTTCTATTTTCTCAGCGTGTGACTACAGGCCCTGCCCCCCTGCAGGATTCATGCTGCTCGGAATTAATCTATTCCCGTAAGCAACAGTTTCTTTTCGTTTTCTTTATCTAAACCGCGATTACTACAGATATATTCACCTTAACGCATATGTCTCGGTAGTAAACGCCATACGAGCACCAGTGACACCTATTACCACTTCCGCATTATCCGCAATATGGTTCATCACAGCGCCAAGGTTGTCACAGATGATTATAGTATGACCATAGTATTTGTTTATGTGTATGTCCGTTTTGTTTTTGTCTGTTTCCTTCCTTCACAGGTTTTAAGCAGCACAAGGAGGCAGCAATTATCCTCCTCCACCGCACCTTAGCGCGTGCAACAAATTGACAAGTCTAATATACTTGGTCTTCACGTAAACACTTTTTCACATAGGTCCTGACGAAAGCCAGCATACGTAGTAACCTGGCTGAAACATGTAGACCTGACCTTTTAATATAGGATATTAGAGACATTACCTCGACACATATCCGACCATAGCACGTCTTTTTAATTCTGCCAGAGGGCCCATTATTAAAATAACTCTTTATTCAAAGGGACCCAATGGACAGCTTTTAACTTCACTATCACAGCACCACTTTAGCACTTACACTACACCTGCTCCGCTGTAATTCAGGCGTCGAAGCACACCCGAGGTGCACTCGGCACCTTGGGTGGGACCCGATGATGCAGCATGCCACCAACTAGGTTGGTGGGTGAGGGTTTTCATATAAAACCGAAGGGTTTTCCACACATAAACATTCTAGTTCCTAAATAGTGTGAGCTAGTTCTTCTTGATATCTCTAGCATTACATCAGGGGAAGTGAACTAGCCCCCACATTAACTCCTCCCTCTCTTATTGATTACCACCCATTTGTGGTGTGACAGTGACTGGGTCCTGAGTGTCTGATCCCTCCTAGGCCAGAGGGACAGTATTGAAGTGAGTGGTGGATATTGATTGCAAACGTTTATAGTATTCGGTTTTGCATGTACAGGGTTGCTCTCTGGTTAACACTCTTCTTTGTTTTTCACACATAGGATCTTCTGTTGTGGTGCGTGCCCATTCAGGACAGGCGTGTGGGAGAGGTCTTCTCCTACCTACCATGAGAGTTTGTTGTTTTCTCCCTATCCCTTTTCCCCTGTGGACAGACTTACAGGGGATTGTGTTATCTGTCCCGCTGGGCGTCTGTGCATGGGAGAGGTGGGTGTTAAGCATCGCCCCTGCTGGGTTGTTCCAGAAGGTTGGTGGTTTGTGGTATCTACTGACCTGACAGACTTGACAAGCGGGTCTAGCTGTACCAAGAGATCTGCCATGACTGACCCCCGAGGACCAGAAGGACACTGAGCTGAGGAGGATGTTGCACCTTCGCTGGGCTCAGCTTCCATGCTACATGAGCGGGTATGACTTGAATTGGGCTTGTGGGGCCCGGAAGGGATTTCGCTGCTGAAGGTGCTGCTGCACCATAGACACTTCTGGCTAATTCCTAAGAATCAAAGGGGAATTCTTGAATACAGTCACTAGTAAGCATTCCTTGGATGCTTCCACCAGTGAATGGGGAATAACCCCAACCATGCTATAAGAAATAGGCAGGGACAGGTATTTGCCTGGCAACTACTAGAGTCTCGACCTCAAGGGAATTGTGTTATTGCTCATGAATGCCGTTATTCCTTTCAATGTGTAGCGTTAGAAATAAAATAATTCTGTTTCTTCTAAAAGTAAGTACTGGACATTGAGTTATTGTTTTTACTGTGCACACTTTGAGTAACGATTCCTGTTCACTTACCTGTATCTATAATGTCTCCCCCGAGGGAGCCTTTGACTCCTCATCTACAGCTGCCACTGAGAGTCAAGGGCAGAAGGGGTACTTGGCCAAGTTGCTCAGGAACCATGGTAGGTCAGGCCATGGGACATCAGGAGTATAAGGCCTCAACCCCCACGACTGGGCCCAGCAGCCCTCGGGTGCCTCATGGCCCTCTGAAAGGGGCTCTGGCAGGTAGGCTTTCTTTAGACTCTTGGCTGTACCTCTTCCGCTTACAGGTATAGCTTTGCCCAGCTCCTTTTTGTCCCTAATGCCCATGAAGTGTCCTCATTCCAGCCTCAACAATCACCCCATGAACCAAAGTCATCCTTGTCTGCACAATGCCTCCAAAGGACCCCCTTTCGAAACTCCTTTCCTTTCACTGCATGTCTTTCCCCCTCGAACCCTTCTGCACAGAGCCCCTAAGCCAATATCCTCTTACCCTATATTTCTCCTCCCTCATCTGCCCAGTGTCCCTTGAGGAGTGTTCAGTGTGGGCCTAGCAGTCACGTGATGTCCCTCAGTGATGCACTGGACACACACTCTCTTGTCCACACAGAGTCCCAGGCCAAGCTGTCTCCCCAGGATTCGCACTCCCCTTGCCCACTTCTCAGCTCATTGCCCTGTGAGGTGCTTTCACTCTTCTCCCTGATGTCTCCCTTGTCCCGGAGTTCCCAGTCCAGGCCCTGATTCTCAGCCTCTAGGTCGTCCCCCACCCCCCTTTCCCTCACACCTATTTGTAAAAGTCTTCCTGTGGTGTTAGTTCAAACCCATCCTTTGCCTAAGCTGTGTGTTTGCCATAATCTGACGTCAGACGGTAAGTGGCCGTAACTACAACCGACATTAGCGGACCTTCTTTTCCGCCCTCCCTGACATCCGGCCGCCAGTGCCCGAGTGCTAGGCCTGTTAACTGGCGATACGGGAAATGACGAAGGCTCCGGGTCGAACGAGCACAGCGCTGATGGGAAGCGCTTTCCGGATAGAGAGCAGGATAAGAGCAGGCGGTGAATGGCAGTGACTCACCGCATCTGCATCACTGCAGGAATTAAATCCCTTCACCGCCGATAATGGGCGCCGCACACTCCCGCCATTTAAAATCTGCGCTCATTCAAGTCTGTAATAGGGAGCACTACCTGTGGGCCCGCCATCTGCTCTTCCACGCCACGTGCGCGGGTGCGTCATAGAGAGACGGCACCATCAGGCTGCGAGAGGGGTGAGCCCATGGCGTGCAGGGGGCCAACAATCAGCGGGCAAAAGAGGGTGACCGATGGAAGGCATGTAACCAACACACCGTGAAAGATGAGAGGATTGGGGCTAATAGAACCTGCACTGGATGAATCACTTTTGAAAGAGTGACTCGTGGGTGGAGAGTGCGTGATATCAGACACCATGAAATGTGTTATATTTAGTGAGATAATGGGCCCTGCAATTGGTGACCATGGGGGCTAACTCATCGCGCAACGATTGATTAATGGGGACGAAGCACATTAGCTGGGGTGGGGTAAGGGACTAACAGACTACAAGGGGTGAATCTGGGGGGCAGAAAGTGCATGGGGTGAGAAATGGGGGCCAACATACCAGCGCCAAGAGTGCATCAAGGGTCCAAAAGACCAAGAAACGTGTGAGACATGGGGCCCAACAGACCATGGAAGGTGTGAGGTATGGGGCTAACAGACCTTGCAAGGAGTGGAACTTGGGGGCTGAAACACAATGCATGGGGGGAGGCATGGGATCCAAGAGGCCCTTGCAAGGAATGAATCAGGAGTACAAAAGACCATGCATGGAGTGAGACATGGGGCCCAACACACCAAGAAAGGTGTGAGTTGGGAGACTAACAGACCGTGCAAGGAGTGAATCGTTAGGACTGAAAAACAGTGCATGGGGTGAGACTTGAGGGCCAACATGCCAAGAAAGGTGTGATGTATAAGATGCATGAGACTAACAGACCAAAAGATGTGAGTAAAGGGGCCAACAGTTAGTGAAAGTGCAAGGTGTGAATCACAATGGCTAATAGTAAAAGGGGCAGTGGCGCAGCTAGAGCTTGTGCGACCCGGGCGGTCCCTGAGTTTGCTGCTCAGTGACGGCCGGTCCAGGTAAGAGCTGGGAGGTGGGGGGGTCGACAGACGATGAGGGAAACTAAAATACAAAAAAAAGGAAACCACTTACCTTGAGCTCACCGAAATTGATCACCTCACCCGCCGCCCCTGAAAAAGTTCCACCTGGGGTGGAGCCCCCACCCCCTACCCCAGCTACGCCACTGAAAAGGGGTGTTACTAGTGCCATCAGTCTGTGCACAGGCTCACTCACCGGGGCAACATACTGTGAAAGGCATGAATAACGAAGCTAATCATTAATCAGTTGGTGAGTCACCTAGAACCAATAGACAGTGCTTGGATCGAGAGAAGTGGGTGGAGGACTCTACAAATTGTGAGTCATGGGGACCAGCATGCAAGGTGAGTCATTTATCTAAATGACCGTTCAAGGAACAAGCCCATAAATTCAACAGAATAATTTCCAGTGACTGAATTCCAGTGACCAACCGGTCACACAAGCCATGAGTCAAAGGGAGAAAACAGGCAGTGCAAGGTCTGTTAAAGGTGACTAGAGCATGGACGTGGTGAGTCAAAAGAATGTGCAGGGAGTCAGTCAGGGGGGGTTCAGAAGACAGACCAAAGAAAGTCAGGGAGCCCAATAAACTGTGCAAGGGACGATTAATGAGGGCCGGCAGACTGTGAGAAATTGAGTCAAAGGGACCAACCAGAGTGTGCAAGGCGGAAGCCACAGGGACCAGTAAACTATATGAGGTTGGATGAGTCACTAGCCAGCAAGCTGGTTGAGGTTGAATAAAGTGGATCAGTACACAGTGCAAGAGGTGAGTCAGTGGGGCCAATGGACCATATGGAGTTGAATCCTTTGGATCAATACACAGTGCAATGGGTGAATGACAGTGGTCAGCAGACTGTGTGAGGTTGAATCATGTGGATCAATGCAGAGTGCAAGGGACAAGTCAGTCACCTTGGCCAGCTGAATGCACAAGATTGAATAAAATGGATCAATACACAGTGCATGGGGTGAGTTACTGGTGCCAACCGACTCCATGAGGTTGAATCAAGTGAATTAATACACAGTGCAGTGGGTGAGTCACCTTGGCCTGCTGAATGTACGATGGTGAATTAAATGAATCAATAGACAATGCAAGGGGCGAGTCACGGCTGCCAACTGACTGCATGAGGTTAAATAAATTAAATCAATACACAGTGCAAGGTTTGAGCAATGAAGGCCAACAGACTGTGCAAGGGGTTGAGTCACTGACTCCACAAAATGTGCAAGTTCTTGAGTGAGTTACTGGCCAACAGCCATGTAAGGGCAATCCAAAGGGGTAAACAACTGTTTAATAAAACAATTGACTGTGGAAGGTGTGATTATAGGGGCCGATAAGTCATTAGTCCAGACTATTCAGCAAGATGTGTCACTGGAAGAAAGAAGGCCCATCAGGTCATTGTAAGCAAGGGATAATTGATAAGATAAAAAGATTGTCAGCCAGACCATGCCAGGAGAGGGGATTGAAGGATCTGCAGAGAGAGTGTGCCAGACAGTTAATAATGAGGATAGAAAGACCATCATCCAGGCCAAGCAAGAAGTCAATGCCATGATGAGGACAGAACCATCTGTTTAGTCCATGCATGAAGTCAGTGATGGGGTCAGGAGAACCATCAGCACAAACTGTGCAAGGGGAGTGGGGGTCACTGGTTGAGAGGACCCATCAGTGCAAGACGAGCAAGGTGTTAGTGAGGATAAGACCATACACCCTGGGCTCACTCGGGGGAAACATGGCGGCGGGCTGACGCCGGTCGCGGGAGCTCCCGAACGGAGTGAGGAGAAAAGGCGAGAAAGGCGATGTATGGAGGAAATAGCCGGAGATGACTTACAAAGTGCAACTTTGAGTAGACGCAGCGCCTTTGGATGAGTATTGGAAAATTCATATTTTGAGTAATATCATTTATGGTTACTAGCATACCTAAGCCCCGGCGCATATGGGTTTGGTGGTGGAGACGCGACACAGGATTTGGCAGCGAGCAGCAGGCTTCCTGCGAAAGACTCGGGCGGTGATTGTGGCGGTCGGCTTCCGGGTCAATAGGGGAGGAGGAAGGACAGGACGCGAGCCGGCGAAGGGGAGAGACGCTGGGAATACAGTGGAGTGTTGCGGTAGCAAGGAAGCACAGCTCATGCTCCGAAGCACGCAAGTAGACTCACAAGTGTGGCAGTTAGTTGGAAGAAAGAGTGGCAAGACCAAGGGCTCACAGGGACAGGGGAGGTCACGGGGGTACCGAGGCCGATGGAAGAGTCTCCCTCTAATGCTACACAATTGGTGTATGAGTTAAGGGGCGAGAGTGGAGTCAGTGCTACTGGAGGCGCGGGTAAAGGTGAAGGAATCAACCCCGCCTCATTAAAACCTCTAGGTGGGCCAGGTACAACGGAGAGGGTAGAAATTACCACGGAAAACGTATTAACAGAATCTGAAACACGAGTGAGGAGCCGGTATCAGCTGAGATCGCTCCTAGAGGCTAGAAGCAGGGGTAAAGGTGGGAAAGGAGGGGGGGGGGCAGGGAGCAGGCAGTAAGGGAAGTAGTAGCAGTTTCCCCTAAAAAGAAAGCGTTGAAGGGTGGAGGAAAACCTCGGCGCTGTGGTCCAAAGGAAGTGCGGGTTCCTGTAAAACCTTCCCCTTCCCTAAGATCGTACTTCAAAATAATGGAACAGGTTGAAAATTCACAGACGAAGGGGAAAAAGTCTATGAAGCAGCTGCAAATAGTTCCACTTCCCTTGGAAAACAGATTTACTTTATTAGCTGGGTCACCCCTGAATGATGACGAGCAGCAAGCTGAAAATGTGAGGGTGGCAGTTAGCCCCAGTCTAGGTCCTAGCCCTGGCCCCAGTTCTAGCCTTAGCACTAGCCCTAGTCTTAACCTTGGCCCTGGCTCTAGTCTTTCTCCACCTGTAAGCATAGAACCTCCTCAAAGTAGCAGTAAAACGGGAGGGACGGAGAGCTCTAAACATGGGGATAACAGCGATGAGAGTTCATATGGCGTCGGAGGTGAAAACTCTATGGAAAAGATGTTTTTGAACTTGAGGCAAGATATCTTCGAGACGTTTGAAATATCTGAGACCAATCAGAAGGGGATTCGAGATAAGTGCGAAGTGCTAGAGGAGAAACTCGATGATATTGCGCAACGTACCAGTACTTTGGAAGAGGAAGTTAAAACACTGTCAGTGGCAGTGCTGGAAAATTCTAAGGATATTCAATCATTAAAGAAGCAGAATAGAGTGTTGCAAGATGATCTAGAAAGGTTGGAAACGCAATCTCGTCGGAATAACCTGAGGTTTCTTAAAATTCCGGAAGGGGCTGAGAAGGGAGACATTAAGGCTTTCATATGTGGTCTCCTGAGAGAAATTGTGACGGATAGATCAGATATTGACTGGGAGAAGGAGATCCAGAGAGCTCATAGAGATCCCTTTAAGTTGAACCCGGATAGAAAAACCCAGAGAAAGATTTTGATAAACTTCTTGACTTTCACTGTGAAAGAGCTGGTATTAGGACGGGCGTTGAAGGAGGGCTCCTTAAAACATGAGGGTTTTTCGTATCAAATAAGATCAGACCTAGGTAAGAGGACAGCCCAGAGGCAGTGGGAACTAGGCATTAGAATGAACGAGTTACGAAGCAAGGGAGCTCAGGTCCAACTAGCATTTCCAGCCATGTTAAAAATAATGTGGCGGAATAAAATGCACAACATTAGTGATCCAGAGGAAGTGGATGCTTTTATATTGCAAATGGATGGATGAGCTGTTGTCTACAGGAGCTCTATAAAAGGTTAAGAATAGATGTTTATGTGGTATAGATAGGCTGTTTCTTTTCTTTTTTCTCTTTTGAAAGTTTAAGTTTCTTTTGTCTTTCTCTCTTTTCTTTCTCTTTTCGGACGGGGCTCACGAAGGGCGGACTGTATCGCCCAAGATGTAGAAAGGGGGTTTCCTGGGGGGGAGGGGGGAAGAGGGGCACTGGGTGTGGGGTGCAGTGGGAGAAAAATAAAAAATAAATTGTCCTCATTAAGCTAGCTCTTGAAAGTTTTGGGAATCAGTTGGGTTTAATAAGACAAAGGGATGGATTTAAGATCTATATAGGACGAATTGATTCTATAAAAATAGAGTAAGGGTAACACAAAAGTAGTTAATTTGTTAACTTGGAATGTAAATGGGTTGAGATCCAGAAGGAAAGTGTCGCGGGTCATTGAAACCTTAAAAGACAGTGAGGCCCAAATTATATTACTACAAGAGACTCATCTGGAAAGAATTGAGTGTAAGCAATGTTCTGAAAAACTTAGATGGGTACAGGAGGTCATGTGCTCAGATCAGAGAGGGAGTACTAGGGGAGTCGCCATAATTATTAAGAGTAATAATGGAATAAGATTAGTTAAGTTTGAATCAGATTTTTCGGGCAGGTGGCTAGTGGCAACTCTTCTAGTTCAAGGCAGGCCTTTGGTGTGCGCGGTATATTATGGGCCGAATAATGATAACCCAGAGGCCTTGGAAAAATTGGAGTCCTGTCTATTGGAGACGACAGCCCCTATTATATTAGGAGGAGATTTTAATTTAGTTTTGAATAAAGGATTGGATAGGACGTCAAAAGTTAAATATACCAACCCACTGAAAACGTTTTCTAGACTAAAAAGCATGATGAAAGAATTTAATCTGATCGACATATGGGGTATCAAGAAAAGGTAGATAAGGGAGTTCACCTTTTATAGTAAGAAGTATAGGCACCACTCCCCTATAGATTACTTCCTACTAGATCAGGAGCTATGTGGGGAGGTGGTAGAGGTGACCCATATCCCTGCAATAGTGTCAGATCACTCTGCAGTAGCATTATCACTGAGGTACCACCAAAAAGAGGAGAATAGAAGGTGGACTCTAGATAGGGCGATACTTTTAGATGAGAATGTAGTTGGTGATTTGAGGGAAAAATCTGAGAACTACTTTTATGCTAATAAGGGCTCAGCAGAAGGACATATAGTATGGGATGCTTTTAAAGCATACTTAAGGGGGGCCCTAAAATCTATAATGGTAGGAAAAAGTCGAGTGGCGAAGCAGGAAAAAGAATAGAATTAAAGCGATTAAGGAAAAAGAAGGGGAATTACAGAAGGCGTCCATGGAGGATTCAGATAGAGTGCAAGCCTTAAGTAAAGAGCTGGAGGGGTTACAAGTGGCGTTCCAGGCACAGATGGATGTAAAATCACTCGATAGGTGGAAGGCGAGTAAACTTCAGCATTTCGCCTATGGAGAAAATTGTGGTTCATTATTAGCCTGGAAGGCGAAGGCAGACAGGGCTAGGAATACAATCCGGGAGTTAACTAGTAGAGAATCTCGGGAGGTATTGAACGTTAACTCTGATATATGTGGAGAGGCCTGTAGCTTTATGAGAGATTTATATAGAGATGATATTCAACCCAGCCGGGAAGGCATAAAGGAGTGGCTAGGATTGACGATACTTCCACAGTTAACTATGGAGCAACAGAAAGCTTTAGAAGGGGAGATTAAGGAAGAGGAGATAAGAGCTCAGTGTAAGAAAATGGTAAAGGGAAAGGCAGCTGGACCGGATGGTCTTCCAGTTGAGGTCTTTTTTTGTATTATGGACACAGTAATTCCTGTTTTAAAAGTCTTATTTAATGAGATATATATAAGTGGGAAGAAGGTCCCAACTCCTGGTCAGAGGCTACAGTCACCTTGATTTTAAAACCAAATAAGGATCCACAGAAAGTGGATTCATATAGACCGATATCCTTATTAAATACGGACTATAAGATCTTTTCCAGAATCATATCATCTCGGGTAGCTAAGGTAATACATGAGGTTATCCATCCTAATCAAAGAGGTTTTATACCAGGGAGGCAGCTGAATGAATTAACATTCCAGCTGTTGGGAGCTATAGATATTGCGGAGGCTCGGAACTTACCTTTGACCATAGTGGCTGTGGATGCAGCCAAAGCTTTTGATCAGGTACACTGGCCCTACCTGTGGGAGGCTTTGTTAAGTTTTGGTTTTCCGCAGAATATGGTAAGGGCGGTGCAAAATTTGTGCTGCGGTCCTAAGGCTAGGGTGCTGATAAATAGGGGGCTGTCAGACTGGTTTGAAATTTTCAGAGGGACAAGGCAGGGTTGTCCCCTGTCCCCACTTCTTTTTAATTTATATATTGAGCCACTAGCCAATTTGATAAGGGCGGATACTGCTATCCTCCCTTTTAAATCACATGATCTGGAAGTTAAATTAGCATTATACGCAGATGATTTGATGTTGTATACGAGAAACCCGCAAGACGCAATCCCCAACCTGATGAGGAAGGCAGAGATGTTTGGTCATATTTCTGGGTACAAAGTGAACACAGGAAAAACTGAGATTATGGAATGGAATCAGGGTTTGGCAAGCCACGGGTTGAAAACACAAATACGGTATTTGGGGGTGTTAATAACTCAGAGAATGGAAGATATTACAAAAACAAATTGGAGGAAAGTTAGTCAGGAAGTAATTGGGCTACTGTCAAAATGGGCGAACCTACCTTTGAATATTTATGGAAGGGTAAACCTTATAAAAATGATTATTCTCCCAAAGGTGACATTTCTTTTTAATACTATCCCGTTAGTTTTTCAGAAGAAAGATATAGCAAAACTTCAGGGGAGAATAGGAAGTTTTATTTGGGCATCGAAAGGCCCTAGGATATCTTGGAAAAAGTTGCGTAGGAGGCTTGAAATCGGAGGATTGGCACTACCAGATGTACTTGCTTATTGCTACGCCTTTCAGTTTAAGAATGTTTGCATGCTTGCTAACAGGACTGATAAATCAACCATAGGCTTACTTTTTGAGGCAATGCTAACCGATGTCCCACAAGGTCAAACTCATTTCCTTTTTAAATACGGAAACCCAAAGTTTTTTAAAAAGGTGAGGCTCAAGATTTTGAAGTCTGCATTACATACGTGGATGTATGTGCGGAAAACTCTGAGAGTCCCATATTTCTCATCATGGGCACCGATTTGGGACTCTCCAGGTACCCCGGAGTGTTTGAGGGATAAACTAAGTCAGCCCTTGAAATCGGGGGGTATTTGTTATTGGGCAGACCTTAAGGCAGGCTTAAATTTGATGAGCTGGGAAGCATTGTGTAATTGTACTAATGGTTTGTTGACGAGGTTTAAATACTATCAACTGAGTTCCTGGTGGGCAACACAAGACTGGGCGGAGGAGGAGGAATCCAAATTTGATCAAGTGATGAGAACCGGTCAGTGGAAAAAGGAAACATCTTTTTGGTACTGGGCCTTTTTGGAGATGAGTGTGAAGATCGAGACTGAAATTTTAAAACTGTGGGGTGAAGAGTTTAACGATGAGGATTTGACGCAAATGTGGAGTGACTCTTATAGTATATTACGACAAGTAGTAAAACCGGCACCACTCAAACGAAATCACTTATTCAACACTTATAGAGTTTATTGGTCCCCTGCAAAGCTCTCCAAAATTACTGGTAATACCTATATTTGTCCTAGGTGCACGCTTATAGCAGCAGACGATGTGCATCTGTTTATGTCATGTCCAAAAATAGTACCATTTTGGAACTCGGTATGTGACTTTGTGGGAGAAACCATTGAGATACAAATTAAAGAAAGCCCCAGTGTAATTTTCTTTGGATTAACTTCAGATCAAGAAGTGCAAATTACAACGGTTGAATCAAAGTTTTTGTTTTATGTAGTCCTGTTGGCAAGGCGCGAGATCTGCAGGTTATGGAAATCTGAAAATCCTCCGTCCTTTATTGAGTGTCTTAGGAATATTATTTATACATGTGAATCGGATATGGCATGCGATCCAAGAAGTAGAGAGAAAATTTGGGCTCCGTTGGTAAGGTGGAGAGAGAAGGAAACGTGAGTCCTATGATTAAGCCAACTACGCTGTCGGCCATGTTATCTACTATCCTTGGGCAGTCTCAGTTTGTAAAGGAGATGGAAGTGGAAACAGTAGTATACTTGTGGGCCGCTTCTCTTCTTTTTCCTCTTCTGGTCTACGGTCTGGTTTCCTCTTGTAAGACCTAGAGGGACTAGAGTATAACCCAGCAAGAAATTTGGCAAAATGAGGACAACAACAAAAGAAAGAAAAAAAAAAAAGACCACACACCCTGACCATGGGAGGTGTCATTGAGGACAGGGCCTTGAGGCCAGACCATGGGAGGGGCAAATGTGGACAGAACCATCAGCCCAGAACATGCAAGTTGTCAGGGAGGACAGGAATATGAGCGCAATAGATGTGTGATGTCAGAGAGGTCACAGCTATCATCCCATACAGTGCAAGGTGTCAATAAGGATAGGACCATCAGAGACGTGCCCAGACTGTGTGAAGTGTCAGTGAGGAAAGAAGCATGAGCCCAGACAGTGCCAGGTGCCAGTGAGGATAAGACAATGTGTGCAGACCTTGGAAGGCATTTGGTATTTGAACAATGGGACCATCTGCCATCCTAAGCTGGCGATCAGTGATGGAGAGAGAACCATCAGCACGGGCAATGCAAGGGGTCAGTGATGGTAACAAGACCACTAGACTAGACCGTGTAAGGGGGTCCGTGAAGGGAACAGAACCATTAGTCTGGATTATGGAGGGGGTCACTGATGAGGACCACACCATCGATGAATGCCCAAGTAGACAAACTAGCAAGATCAAGCTTTGTTACTATAAAAACTCTGCGACAAATCTTCCCCCATTTGGGATTTCCACACAAGGTCCAAGCTACCATCTCCCTTGTTCTGTCCAAACTCGATTACGCCAATAGCCTCTACCACGGATTACCTTTAACGACTATGAAAAGTCTACAACGGATTCAGAGCTCAGCTGCCAGACTACTGTTGCATATCAAACCGCGAGACCACATCTCTCCTGCCTTGAAAGCCCTACATTGGATACCGGTTGCCAGAAGATCCACGTTCAAGCTGCTTTGTATCACCCACAAAGCGATACATGGAATGGGACCGCTCTTCATCAGGAATAAAATCACCAAACACATTCAACATAGGAACCTCCGCTCTAGAGTGGCACCTCGCCTCAAAATTCCAAGATACAAGAAAAAAACCAAGTTTGGCACATCCTTCTCTGTTTAAGCAGCCAAAATATGGAACTCTTTACCCCCAACATAAGATCCACCGACAACCACATTATCTTCAGAAAACTACTCAAGAATTGGCTCTTCCCCACATAAGCACCAAACGCAAACAGAAATATACAGCATATCCCTCTGTATATAAGCATTTATTCGTACTATAGATATGTACTTATATATGTGTATTGCTTTGTATAAACATGTAGAATAATTATGTTTAAAAAAAACCATTTAAGTACAACACTTGAAAACCAGAGTTTATCGAATGCATCTTTAATCTACATATACTTACTTCCTTTATGCATCTATATACCTTCCATGTACTTGGATCTATATATTTATTACTTTCCTCCCAAAAAATAAAAAAGCATATTGAATGCACTACCCTATTTCTCACCCTATACCTCTATCAATATCTTTAATCTACATATACTTACTTCCTTTATGCATCTATAAACTTTCAGTGTACTTATGGATCTATATATTTATTACTTTCTTCTAATTCAGCATACCCAATGCACTACCCTATTTTTCACCCTATACCTCTCTCAATATATCTTCTACCTCAACTCTCTGATTCATCTCAAACCTCTTTCTACTACTCTTTCCAATGGACTACCCTATTTCTCACCCTATACCTCTATCAATATATCCTCTACATCCACTCTCTCATTCATCTCAAACCCCATACCACTACTATGATCCCCGAAATAGCCCTTTCTAGACTATCTCCTACTCTACCCCTCCTTGCACCATCTGACACCTCTTTTACTATACTGATCCCCAAAAACAAGCCTTTCTAAACTCTTCCCTCTGACTCTTCCCCTCCACATCCCTTTTTACTCATCCCAAGCCTCCTACTACTGTTATGACCTCCCAAAAATAAAAAGTCTAAATCCTTCACTCTTTTATCCCTCCGCTATCCTTTTCAATCAAAATAACAGACTAACATGTCTACTTCTCAAATTTCATATTTCACTATACTAATTCACCACTAATCCTTTATGGGTTCCAGAGTAGCATCCTACTGGCTGAAAAAAGCGCTTCAACACCTCATCAGGGTAGCAAGCACTATATAAATGCAAACCTTTTTTCCCTCTTCTATCCCTCCGCTATCCTTCTCAATCCAAATAACTGACTAATATCCACCACTCAAATTACTTTCATAGTTCGCTATACTAATTCACCACTAATCCTTTATGGGTTCCGGAGTAGCGTGCTACTCACCGAAAAAGCGTTTCAACACCCCATCAAGGGTAACAAGTGCTATATAAATGCAAACCTTTTTCCCTCTTCTATTCCTCCGCTATCCTTCTAAATCCAAATAACTGACTAATATCCACCACTCAAATTACTTTCATATTTCACTATACTAATTCACCACTAATCCTTATGGGTTCTGGAGTAGCATGCTACTTGCCAAAAAAGTGCTTCAACACCCCATCAGGGGTAACAAGCGCTATATAAATGCAAACCTTTTTCCCTCTTCTATCCCTCCGCTATCCTTTTCAATCCAAATAACTGACTAATATCCACCACTCAAATATCTCACTATACTAATTCACCACTAATCCTGATGGGTTCTGGAGTAGCGTGCTACTCACCGAAAAAAGCGCTTCAACACCCCATCAGGGGTAATAAGCGCTATATAAATGCAAACCTTTTTCCCTCTTCTATCCCTCCGCTATCCTTCTGAATCCAAATAACTGACCAACCTATCCACCACTCAAATTACTTTCATATTTCACTATACTAATTCAACACTAATCGTTTATGGGTTCCGAAGTAGCGTGCTACTCACCGAAAAAGCGCTTCGACACCTCGTCAGGGGTAGTAAGCGCTATATAAATGCAATTACAATACAGTACAATCAGCTCATCAGCCCAAACAGCACCAGGGGTGTATGCACGGGATCAGGGGGCCCACAACAACAGTGCATGGGGGCAGTGATAGGTAGGGATCCATCAGATCAGACTGTGTGAGGGACAGTGAAGAGGATAGAGACATCAGCAAAGATCATGCCAGCAGACATAAGGACATGACCATCCTCCCAGACTGTGCGGTGAATCAGTGATGAGAACAGAGCTGTCAGACCAGCCTGTGTGAGAGGTCTGTGACAGGCTCAGAGACAAAGACAAAGATCATGGCAATAGGACAGGGACGAGGCGAGGGCTACCAGCCCAGATCATACAAGGGGCCACTGATGGGGTCAACAACATCAGCTCAAACCATGCAAAAGTTTCGCTGTAAAGATAGGAATCCGCACAGTATTACCAGCCGCTTTAGAAACTATAGGTATCTTATGGTGCTGCTACCCCTTACAAGGGCTATCGCTTCCTGACCAGCCCCGAGTCAAGGCAGTGCTGAAAGGGTCTGGCCACGGCACTGAAGAGAGCACTAGGAACTACAGTGCTGCTGCAGTTCCAATCCACGTAAACAATTTGATTTGTAATGTGGTCCTCCCCTGCTTAGCTTCTCCGAATAATACATTTCATTTTCACTGGTGCTATCAACATTTCCTTCCTGATAAGTCTGGAAAACAACCTATTTATAGATCTCGGCAGCCTTTACTGCGGTCTGTGGTGCGCTCTTAATTGCAGTATGCACACAGCAACTTTCTCAGGCCTTTCGCTTGTTTGTTTGATACATATTTATTTAATTTCAATTTCTGTTGTATCTTAGATTTGATTCCTGTAACATCAATTTGTCTCATTTCTGATAATCGTATGAACCATCATAACTCAATGCATTTCGTATGGTCTCCAAACTTCTTCAGCTCCAAGGGTAAACATAAAACAAGTCAACATAAATGCTAGAACCTTTTATCTTAATTAGAAAACAAAGGACCCTGATTTAGAGTTTGGTGGACATTGTATTCCTTTGCAATGGTGACCGAGTACCCTGTCCACCAAACTCTTGGTCTGCCCAGCCAATTATGATTTGGACCAGCTGCCAGGTTTACAGCGATGGAGTAAAATTTACTCTATCAGTGTAAACCTTCCTCCGACAGCCCAAGGGAGTTTGGTTCATCGGAGCTGAGCCATGAGATCATTGTCCCTGTTTAGTGTGAGTGGGTGGATGGCTTATGTTTTTTTACTGTTTGACAGTAGAGATATAAAAAATATCCCCACACCATTGGAGAAAACGGCCATGGTGTTGGGGCCATTAGTTTTTACTTATTCAAACTCCGACATTGGGAGTTTGTTTTTGGAAAAGTAAAACTTCTAAAAGTTTGACGTAAGCGTCCATCACCAATGAAGGATGCACACCAAACCTTTAGATGGCTTTGTATGAACCACCTTGACAGTGGTTCATACAAACCCATAGAGTTAACTGAAGGGCAGGTGGTGAACTCTAAATCTGAGGGATGGAGTAAAAGCAGCGTGTTGGTCGTAAATTCCTCTGCCACCCTGACTGTCTTTACTCCTTCCACCAAACTCTAAATTGGGACCAAAATCCTCAAAATGAAGGTAATATTTGAGAATAGATAGTCTGATCTTAACGAAACCACCAGTCGCTTACAGTCCTGGTTCTCTGTAATGGCTCAATATCTCCCAAATGTTCAGGGGTGCAGCCATTAGTTCAGGGGCACCCAACCTTTTTAAGAGTTGGGCCAGGTTACAAAGTTTTGGTATGACAGTGGCCTTTCAAGCAGGCACTGCGAGTGAGCCCAACACTCCTAAGGACGGTTGGAGTAGGTGAGTGGTTTTCTCCTCCAACACCTGACAAAAATGTGAAAATAGTAAGGCCAAATGTGCGTTTTTCCGGCCAATTTGTCAGTAACTGATAAAAAATATATGAGTTTTTTGTGGCATTTCTGAGTGGACACTGTGCAAATGAGACTAGAGATGCTGTCTGGGAGCCCAGTGAGTCAGTGCTGGTATACTTAAGCTGTTTGGAAATCAGACTAGAGATTAGAGCAAATGCCTCAACACTAGGGTATGAGTGAAAACATGGTGCAGTATAGCATGGAAGGGCACTGTTAGAGTTCTATGGATGTCTGCGTATGAAAAGAGTCTTATCAATATCTCTAGAATCGGCTATCAGTGCATGGTCCTGATCAACACACATTACAAAAATATGTGAAGACAATTAACAGTTTGTCGTATATATAGTTCCTAAAATGTGTTGCCAGAACCCCCTTATCAAGTATATGGCTATAATACATGGGAGCCTGCAATCCCTGTATAAAAGCCTTTCTCAAATTTCCTAAAACCAGGTGACTTATGACATCTCTAGTTGCCTGTAATAAAGAAATGACATAGCTACTCAATTATAATAATGTATTACAGTTGACTTCTGACATTACAATGTCTGCTGCCAGCAGTAGAGAGGAAAGGCAGTGCTTAATTTGAGCTAGTGGTAGCCGGTGGGTTTCACCATCACTCAAAGTTGGCGACTGGCACTTGTTTATCCTTATCACACATTTCCCCAGAGCAAGAGAGGGAAAAACACAGATACGGTAAACAAAGAGGCTGCCTTTGTACGAGGCGGTGGGTAGAGCCAGGTGGCATGTGATCTGAAGTCACATCACACGTGTCCTGTAAACAGATAAACTGCGCATGCCTCCGTACCCAAAAGGGTGTATCTGTTTACAGTAGTTGAGAATCAGCAACCATGACCTTAGGACTGTCCAGCAAGGAACTTTGTGATGAGTTTGTCAGACCCGTAGATTTAGCGTCACCCAACCAGATTGGGACAGCGAGCCCTTAACCCCTCACCCTGGGAAGGAGACTGCAGGACACTGGGAGCAAAAGATTGCCCTTTCCGGACCTCGGCTTGACTCTTGTCATCTCAGTTGAGTGCAAAGTGTGGGAAACTGGGATCCTGAGTAAAACTTGGGCAGAGGGATCCTTAAGTTATGGCACTCCACAAGTATGGTTGTGTGGTTTGAGAGGGGGCTAAAAAGAACACAATGGGGCTGATCAGGATGGCGGGCGGACGTATGGGAAAATAGGACCGTCCGACAGGCTGTCGGCGGTCCTGACAGAGGCATTATGATGTGACCGCCACCACAGCGGTCGCAATGCCTATACTTTGCATTGCGGCAGGTGCTGGTGGCTGCAGCACCTGCCGCAATGCAAAATGAGGACACCTGACATATCCCTGCACTATGTGACAGGCACCATGCGTTGCCTGCTACATGGTGCAGTGATATGTATGGGGGCACCATAGGTGCCCCCCAACACCCAAAGCTTAGGGCCAGGGGGAAATGGGGGCCTGCTACGGGCCCCCAATTTTCCTTTCTGCCAGCCTTTTCAAACGGCTGGCGGGGAGGGACATCATAATCCCTACGGCGGTGCCTGGCAGGCACCGCCCGCATTGAAAGGATTATAGCTGCCTCTGATGCACCGACGGGCTCCTTGAGCCCGTCAGATGCGGGCAGTCAGGCTTTCTGACCGCCATCCATCCGTCCGCCATTGTAATATGGCGGGCAGTAAACATGCTTACGATGGCGGTGAGACCGCCACCGACAGGCTGTTGGTGGCAGTCTCACCGTCATCGGAATCAGGCCCAATATTCTGCAGCCATTTTGTTGGCCTTTCACTCATAAGTAAATGCATTTAAGATAAACACCAAATATGAAAAGTATATGCAAGTTAAATTATCATTGGGAAGTTCAGTCTTACCTTATGACAGCTCAATCAGTTAATGTGGTCACTGCATATGTCTTTGGGTGTAATCGCCGTCACAGAATTGAATCCTGTTTGGCACCGTGGAGAATAAATAGTAACATATGTTTATAGTGCTATGAGGCCCTAGTAAAAGCGCTGTGAATAGGCAAGTGATTATTTTAAAGTCGTATAATAAAAGGTAGAATTTAATGCTGACCTTGAGGTGCCTTTAGCTACAACGGAGGGGTGTCTGCTCTAATGTGAAGCCATGAAAGAGACAGACAGCGAAAAAAGAAACAAGACTTCTCGGCAAAGTGCTTGCCAACTGAAAGAAATATAAAGGTGTGCAGCTGGGTAATCAACACATCTAAAGGCTGCTTGGGAGTATGTGTATGGCTTTAATTTATGAAGTCATTGGAGACTTCATGGTGACACAGATTTATTATATTTAGAGGTAATGCAAGGGTGCTACTATCAGTTTTGAAATGTGTCCTCCTATTGAAAACATAAGCATTTGTTTAATCTTAAGCAATAAATCTTTTTGCACACTTTGTGGCAGCCTCTCCTCCCACAAAAGGGCTATAATCTGGGGGACTGGTTGGACCAGGCTTAGGAGCTTTAGTTGTGCCAAAAATGCTTGTCTGAGAGGGTGTGCGCTGATGGTAATTGGGCTTTTCAGAGTGCAAACGTAGTGCTAGACGAGCCATCAAGGTGTCTGGCCCACTTCCTGCTCCCCGGGACACAGTAGCAGTTCCTTTATAGGAGGACCAGGGCTCAGACCCTCCCCCCATTTTCTACCTATTATTTTTGTAAATAAAGAATTTGGAAACACATACATTGTATGATCACTGTGCTCCTCGCTCTAAATGAGTGTCAGGCAGTCAATCCACTTTTAAGGCACATGTGCTAGCACACATATGCCAGATGTCACAGGTTTAGCTGGGCTGACTTACTTTCAGCCTGGCATCTGAGGCCTGCCCGCTGAACCCTTCTTGTACTGTCATGCTTGCTCATTACTCTCTCCCTGGCAATTTCAGAATTTGGTCTTGCGCCCCACCATGTTCAAAGTTCAGCAGTCACCACTGCCAGGACACCAAAAAGCAGAATATAATGTGGAGGGGGGGCTGCAGAAGGCAGTTTGTGAATTCACAGGACATGAATGCATCATGCAAAGCACATGTGACCTTGGGCTCCTAGAACCACCACAACATAACTAACAAGCGTTGTTGTTTTTGTAGTTTACCAACTTGGCCTAAACTCAATTTGCAGACAGAAGAGCCCAATTGCCACCAGCCCCCCTCTTCAGTCAAACATTTTAGGAGCAGATAAAACAACTAAGCCTGGTCCAATCCACTCTTCATTGACCAGATGCCTTGGGTGAGAGGGGCGGCTGGTCAACTCACTACAGAAACTGTGTTGGAAAATGCACCATTTTGCATCAATTTTTAAAACGTTTTCTCAGGGGAAGAATTCCCCAAAACCTCTTTGGGAAAAATTCAGCTACGCTTGCTCACATGCCAAAGATCGTTACCTAGCTTTACATCCCACAACGTTCAAATTTACTAGCCCCTACTGCAATAATGCATGGCAGGTAGTACTTTAACCCATATATGCAATTATATTTTTTACTGCCCTAGAGCCAGTAACCATTTAATAAAAATCTTTTGTCCCACTGATGAGGAACAATCTACTGTACTTGGTGTGAATGGTGGTAGGGAGTTTTCCAGTGCCAAGAACCATCCGAAAGAGCCCTGAATGAAGCAACCCAATGCTCACTTTCGGGCCACCTCATTAATATGCATGTGACATTGGGAATGATGTAGCACAGATATCGGATGGACTGGGGAGGGATTCCCTTGCACCTCCCAGGTCCTTCCAAGTGGTGAGCTAGTGAGCAAGGCTTTGGGAGAGGCGAAGGCCAATCACTGCCCGCAGCTCCTCGCTAACCCTGCCCACTGGCTCAAACTACATTTCTCTGAATGTGGGGAGGGAAGGAGAAGGAGATAGGGTGGGAGAAGTAACCCAGTTCCTCCCACCTTTCTTTCCAACAACAGAGACAAGGATTAAAAGGGGAGGGACTAGAGTTGTTTCTAGTTTCCTGACTTCCAATGACCACTTCCTGGTTAATTTCACACAGCCTCCTAATCGCAGACTGGTTTATCAGAAGCAATTAGAGAGGAGGAGCTGTGTGTCTGTGCCCCAGCAAGGAGCCAGACACTGGCAGATTTTTTCTTACCCCAAGAAAACATCCAAACTGCTTCTGGCTCATTTCTGAAGCACAACACATTTCTGCATTCTTTATTTTCCAGGTGCACTGCCCTCAGTTTACCAACTGTGGGAACCTTAAACCCATCGAAAACCCATGCATGTCTGGCACACATACACTTAGGAGACTAAGAGGAACAAAGTTGGGAGTCAAAACTTTGCTGCAATATGTTACTTAAAATGGAGACTGTAGTGAATTACTGTGTTTTGCCCCAAAAAACCCTACAAATCTGACAAATCGTCTTGTTCAGTGCAATCTCACTCCCAGCCAATCAGGGTTAGGGAGTTTCTGGCACCCATCGCAAGAAAGGGTGGATGTGTAGATGTGAAAATATATTATTATGGTTTGCTTCCATAAGGCCCAGGGATCATATCTGTAGCCTGAAGATAAGTACCCTAAGCCTGCATTTATTTTTTAGTTGCTTTCTACATTTCCAAAATGCACTTCACCCAGTTATCGTGTCTGGGCACCCCAAGCCAAAGGATATTTTCTGGTACCCCCACACTCAGTAGACCCAGAGGAACATCAATTGGGGTAATTTCTGAACATCTGACAAATGTCATGTTCAGCACCATCTACCGACCAGCCATTCAGGGTGAGGGAAGGTCTGGCTGCCCAAAACGGGGGATTGTTTTGAAAAATAATAAAACATATGGCCCTCATTCCCTGTGAGTTTTCTCCCAGAGTGTGGGGGTAATTTCTCTTTTTTTCTGTCCAGTACTGCCACTTTCTTCTGGTGGTGAAGGAAAGGAAAAAAATCATCAGACAATCTGCTCTACATATGGTGGTTTGATGTCCTTACTCTGATGGCTCATACTCCATCGGGCCTTCGATGTAAGCTTTCCAACAACAGAAAAAAGGGAGAGCACCCCAGTCAGAAAAAGATAACGGTCCAACCGACTCTAAATAGGGTGGGCGGGCTGTTGGTATGGCGGACAGAGTACTTAGGCATGTTGTGCTTGAGTACCATGTCTGACAAACTCAAAATTGCGCCCTTAGTTTTCAACTATTTAAGTCTGCATTTAAATGTGACCACTTGTCGCTCAACGTGCCTCTGGCTCTTCCCCGTTTCCTTCACCCGAGGTTCAGCATGTAGCCAGAGAACACTGTTGTAAAGACAATTGCATCAGTTTCAGTCCAGTCTGCCATGATGCCAGGCATTGGTGACACCGATGGTGACACCAATGGTGGCTGAACGACATTTGCAGGTACAGCCTACATTGCACACTGAGATGAGGATATCGGTTTGCCTGTTGTAGAGTTGCACATGTAAATGCAAGTCATACTTTTGTGTCCTAATAAGAGAGTGCAGTGAATCCAGATTATTTGCAGACATAGTGGTATAAATTGATATTCAAAACTTCCAAACATGCAACTTTCATTTCCTCACTCTGAAGAGTAGCTCAGTGAGTTATGTGTCCGCTGCAACCATCTGTATGTGATCAGCAAGGCATACATTTGAATCTTGTCAGGATGGCTGAAACTCATATTTTGTATGAAAATTAGTAGTATTGTATAATCAAAACTGATTGATATAGCAGAAAGTTGGCTATATTTGCCCCCCTTGAGCTTTTACGATAATATAGCAGAAAGTTGGCTATGTTTGCTCCCCCCCGAGCTTTTACCCAACCTCAACATTTTCACAGAGATTCTCACTCTTTTACTTTTTTATAGGAAGAATGTTAGTAGGACTTTCTAGGGTCAGATATGCAAAGCTATTTTGAGGTTGCAAACAGCCCTATTCTCAGAATCAGGGCATTTGCAACTGCAAAAAGCTTTTTCAATGTACATAAGGCAAATTGTGATTCAGTAACTTATTGCTGAATCACAGTTTACATTTGCAATGCAATTCTGATTCGGTGTTTAGGGCGTCCCTTCCAAATACCGAATCACAGTGGTATGTACTGATGTTTTGCGACCGAATTCCGATCGCAAAACAGTAATTTTTTAAAACGTTTGAGTTTATTAAAAACAACAGGAAAAAGAACAGCAATGCAATGAATATAAAACGTCCTATTTAACATAAAGATTATAGGGAAACAAGAATATAAGAAGGTTATAAACTATCAAGCTGTGAGCAAAGAAAAATATACACAGTATAAACAATAAAAGGAAGGGGTAGGGGAAAGGGAACAGTACATGATTACTTGAGAATATTAAGAGTAAAAAATAAGAATAATAAATGATTTAGCACTGTAAGCATAACAATAAGAAAAACTAAATAACATGATATAAATATAAAGGTGCAAATATCTTCTAATAATCTAAAAAATCTTAAAAAGAGACAATGGGTGAAATTAAGGTGGCTTCCATACATTGTCTGATACAGTAATGACTTTAACAGCAGAGGAAGCAGATAAAGATAAATACATAGTTAATGGGAGCCATAAGAGATCCCTTTTAACCGCTAAAGATACAGAAGAGACGTAATTGGTGTCTAATCTATGATGAAAACACACAGCGTTCCACCAAGATCTAAAAGTAACTTTATCTGCTTGTTTCCAATTTGAGGATATTAAATGAAAGGCCACAGCTAACAATAAATCTAACAACGTAAAACTCGATGGAAACTGAGGCCATTGGGGTGAAAGAGAGCCTAAGAATATATTGATTAATGAAAAGGGGGTATTAATCCTGAAACGTTCCTGATTTGGGTCCAAACCAACAGCCAAAACTGGTGGATAGGGGGGCAGTCAAATAACATGTGTTTTCAATCGGCAGTAGAGCAGAGACAGGACCAACATGTAGAAGACATACTTGAAGAGAAAGATGCTAAATTCACTGGGGTAAATAACACCCGTTGATAAACGAAGTAGAGGGTTTGTGTGGTGTTAGCAGCATGTGAGGTTTTGTGAAGCTTAAACCATAATTTATCCCAAGTACTAGTTGGCCAACACTGTAGTAAATCTTTTTCCCAGGCCAATTCAGTTTTCGGTTTGAGTCTGTTCGGGGGCAAATGTAAGGATATGTATATAGTGGATGCAGAAGGGGAAGTATCTAATAATGAAGAAAGAGTATTGCATTTTGCGGGGGGATTGGAAGGGATTGGTAATGCAAAAAGATATTGATTGAGGGAGGGACGCAAAAGATCGTATTGCGATCTAAAGGTAGAAGGTAAAGAAAATTTTGTTTGAAGATCAGTAAATGATAGGGGTTGATTGTCAACTAGAAGTTGAGATATCCAGCGCAAGCCCCTCAAACGCCAATTTTTCCAAAATATGGAACGATTCTTAATTCGTAGTGATTTATTATGCCAAATGGGTTGCTGTTAATAAGATTTACTTGAGGGATATGATGAAGGTAAGAGAGGAGCTAAAAGTTTACGGGAGTGGGAGATGATAGGAGAACGTAATAATGAGATATTAGTAGAAAAAGCAAGATTTTCTTGAAAATCAAATGGGAAAATAAGGAATTTCTCTATTTGTATCCACAGTGGAGGACCTCGGGCAGCCTGTTTTAAGGAAAAGACAGAGTGATAAGTTTTGAAATCGTGAAATCTAAGGCCTCCGTTAGGTTTATCCTTTTTAAAAAGGACAAAGCTATGCGAGGGGGTTTGTCTTTCCAAAGAAATTTTGATAAGAGACAATCAATTTTCTTAAAATAATACCCAGGAATGTGAACCGGAATCATGGAAATTATATATAGTATCAGGGGGGTGAGCATCATTTTAATCAAATCCATTCGGCCCCACCAAGAGAGAAAAAGTGGATGCCAACGTGTAATGGTATCATTTAATGCTTTGGTAATGTGATCGAAATTTAATTTTAATGTCTCAGGGATTGTCGGAGAAAACCACAAGCCCAGATATTTTATTTTAGAGGGTTGCCATGAAAAGCTTGTGTGAACAAAAAGATGCTTTTGACATAAAACATTTAAAGGCAAAACTTCACATTTATCAATATTCAGCCGATATCCTGATAGCTGAGAAAATGTAGCAACCTGTTGAAGAAAAGGAGGAAGCGAAGTTACAGGGTCAGAGCAATATAAAAGAATGTTATCAGTGTAAACGGACATTTTGACCTGATGAGGACCACATTGGAAACCTGAAATAAGGGTGTCCTGTCTGATTCTAGTTAGAAAGGGTTCCAATGGAATGACAACCAATAGGGGTGATAAATAACACCCTTGCCGTACCCCTCTAAGCAAAGGAAAGTAATCTGAGGTTTTACCATTGACAAAGATTGAGGCTTTAGGACCTGAATATAATAGCTAAATCAAAGCAATCACTTTAAGTGGAAAACCAACCCATCTTAACTCGTGAAACATAAAGTCCCATCCAATCCTATCAAAAGCTTTTTCTGCGTCCAAAGCGATAGCAGCCATAGGATGATCTAAAGAAGAAGACTTGCTGAGGATATTGAAAAAGACTCAAGAGTTGTCATCCCTTAACAAAGTCAGATTGTTCAGGGCCGATCAGATCAGGCAGGACGGAATAGATGCGCAATACCAAAATCTTGGCAAAGATCTTATAGTCGGTATTGACTAAAGAGATGGGACAATAGTTCTTGCATAGGGAGTGATCTTTATTATCTTTGGGAATTAAGCAAATCATGGCTTCTTGGAAAGTGCCGTGAGAATTACCTTTAATAATAAAATAATTAAATAAAAGTAAATGATTGGGGAGGAGGAGATTTGCAAAATGGTCATAAAATTCAACAGTAAAGCCGTTAGGCCCGGGAGCCTTTCCTCGTCGTAACACCGAAACTGCATGAGTGATTTCCGCTAAGGAAATATCGGTTCCCAATGAGTCAAAATCAATCTGATGGGAGGGAGCAGAAGCAATGGATTGAAAATAAGTGGATAAATCTGACTGATCTGGTTGCGTTTCTGGAGAATATACATTTTTATAAAAAGAAACAAATTCATTTAAATTATCCTTGTCTTTAAAAGAGGAATCCCCACAGAACCCTGTAAAGATTCTATTCAAGCTCTATCTCTTCTTACTTTTAAATATTTAGCCAGTAATTTCCCCATTTTATTTTGACCCCTGTAATAGCGAGTACTACTTTTTAATAAATAAGAGGAAGCAGCATCCATAGATAACTTGTTAAAAGTAAGTTTAGCATCAATAAGATTTTTCAAGGAAGACTCATTATTGGAATGATAGTAAGTATATTCCTGCTGTTTAATTTTATTAAGTAACTGGGTAGATTGGGCATCTAAAGATTTTTTCCTTTGCAAAACAAAATTTATTATAAAAACCCCTAGCCTTAAAAGAGTCCCAAATCATTATGAAAGAGGACTGGTGGGTTGAGTTGAAGGCAAAGAATTCAGAGACAAAGGAACTGAATTGTTAGCTGAATTTAGGGTATAAGAGTGAGGAATTGTTAAAGCGCCATCGACCTGTGTGCGGAGAGAAGGGTATAAGGTCTGTATCTACATGTACTGGAGCATGATCTGATATTAAAATGTAAACTATTTCAGACTGTTGGGCTAAGGATTTGCTCAGAAAAAGATAATCAATAGGGGATTGTGAATGGTGTGGAGCTGAATAAAAACTGTACTCCCGAAGGATTGGATGACAGAGTCGCCAAATATCAATTAACGATTTACGTTTTATTGTGGAAGTAAATTGTGAGTGCATTTAATTGGGAACAAACTTGACAGTCGAGTGTCTGTCTAATATGGGATCATGAATTTGATTACAGTCACCCCCAAATATAATGTAATCATCATCATATAAGAGCAGTTTGTTAGAGATATTTGTCCAGAAAACTTTATCCACAGAGACTGGAGCATATACATTGAAAATAACTAAAGGTATCTTATCAATAAGGAGCTTAACAACAACCCACTGACCCTCAATATCAGATTCCTGATGAACAACTGAAACATGCAATTTTTTATGGCAGAGAATCAGGACTCCATTTTCTTACCTAAAGCAGGAGAAGTAAACACATTACCCACCCAACATTTCTTCAACTTGGAAGTCTCAGATTCAGACAGGTGCAATTTTTGAAGCAAAGCAACATCAGTTTTTATTTTAGCTAGAAAAGATCTCACCCGTTGCGGTGTGCAGACAGAATAGCAAGTTGGAAATGTCGACCTACAGAAATATCGAGTCCTAAATATCGTGAGTCAGAAATATCGACAGCAAGAATACCGTGGTCAAGAATATCGATTTTAAGGTAAGAAATATAGGGGCTCATTACGATGGCGGGCGGAAGCACAACCGCCGTGCAAGCGGGTGCAAAAACCACCAGTTACCGCCGGCACGCAGCAGTCCACACGCCCGCCCAATTACGATGCGAAAAGTAGGCCAAACACCGCCGGCAAGCCAGCAACACCGTCCGCCATCAAAGTGCGCCCGTACACGTAGCGGCGCAGCCCAACTGACACACACCGTCCGACGAAACACGTCCCGCCCGGCGCATAAATTACGATGCCGCAAACAAACGGCTCCCACGGCCAAGAGATACCGTACGACAAACCGAAGCGGTAACACGGACGCCGAGCACGGACAACGAAGAAGCGGCTCCCCCGAGCATGAATCCAGCACTGCAGGCCCTCCCCATGCTCCTGCTGATGCACCACCAAGGACGCAACGTACCGCGGAGACGCAGGTAGGCACACACACAACAAGTGCACGCAAACAGCGCACACAGTGCAAGGGCGGAAAAAGCGGACAACCCCCCACCAGCGCGTGTACACTACACATCCACCATTGCATCCACATATGACACACAAGCCAAATCGTAACATCGCGTAACACATGTGTACACACCACCTGGGACTAGGAACCAACAACCCCGTCACGGCCCCAAAGCGGCGATGACGCCGCCACACATGCGCACAACGCAGAGGCCAACCGCAGCGCCATGCATGCGTCGCACACAGACACAGGGACACAACCAAGCAGCACACACATCAGCCCCACCCCGAACGCACATGACACGTGACAGGCCTGCCACAGACATGTCCCCAACGCCCAATTCACGGACAACACCCAACGCCACACAACCGACGCACACATGTCAGTGAAGACACGCAACAGCAGGACACACCCCAGTGTAACAAACATGGCGTAGCACACAGCGGCGGCAACACCAACTAGGAGAAGCAGGGCCCCTTCGGGAAGAGGAACGCCAGTACCACACTGAAACACCCATACCACCCTGCACATATGAACAAGACATATAAAACGGAACACCAAAGAGCCCGGGGACCGACAACAGGTGGCCCAAGAATAACATTCACACACAAGGCCCAACGCAGAGCGGAAAGGCAGCCTGCCGCCCACACAAGGGAGAGCAGACAGCACTGAATGACCTTCCATTCCAACTCCGAAACCACAGCCCTACGACAGAAGCCGGTGAATACAGCCATTGTCCAAGAATAGACCAACACAGGCTTGCCGAGGAGACCGACCACAGGGCAGATAGCGCATATCACAGAAGCACACAACGGACGGGGAAGAAAGAAGAAAACACTCCCCCATGTCGGCCACATGCAAGTTAATTGGAAGGAGTCACACATCACTGACCTTGAACTGTCTGAGAAGCATGTGGGAAGAGGGCCCGTGTCCTCCAAACAAGCCAACAGAACACAAGTCCTGTCTCCCTACGACTACACAGAGCTCACAGCAACCTCGGAGCGTGCACATTGCAGACTGCACACACAGCCGGAGCACGCCACCACAACGCACCGCTGCGAAATGGCAACCGCAACACACCTACCCAACTACGCCGAACAGCTCAAGCTGTACAAAACCAACCTGTTTCATACATTGGGATGCGATCTCCTGTCCCTGCTGAACGTAAGTTACCGACTGACTTACCGCATCACATTGTTCAGCTGCGTCATGCCCGTCTTCTACTGTCGGAGGTGTCCCTACCAGCATCCCGTGGAGATATGCCTCTCCAACCCGGCATGTCTGAAGGCGGACCTGCTACCACTACTCCTCCCTCTGGACGCACACGACAGGGCCTGCTCTGCCTATGGGGGCATGGCGTATGTGGCCAACATCGCACCCGCACTGAAATGGGACCACTGTGCCTCCACACGACGGATCATCGAGAACAGCTACATCGAATGTCACCCAGCATGCCCCATCATGGTCCTCCAAGGGACAACTTACGAACAACACCTTGACAGCCACCATCCGCTACATTGGCTGGCAAACATGTACACCACCAATGACATGGAAGCCCTGCTGGGCGGCATCGCATACCTGACAACCTGTCAATTCGTCGGACCACAACGCAGGTTCCCCGATTGACCTATGATGTCCAACCCCGCACCCATGCTTAGCTTCCGCACGGACTGGCCAGTCACCACCACAACAGCCATACCAAACGACCGGCAACTGTAACCACACCATCAACGACATCGCCATGACATCGGATATGACCGGGACATGCACACTGTTCCCCATCACATCCAGGAACACCGCATGCATCGTGGGAGGCAGTGGCATGGGCTCTGTGTATCGCACCCACATGGACGGAACTGCACGAACAACCAGGACACGACATGGATCCAGCGCCCATGGACACACACACCGCTCAGTGGACATGAATAGGTCGCCTGGAGTCTGTGGGTGCTGCACCCCTCCCACCCCCGCCCCGGGAATCCCATACCAGGACCTTTGCATGGACGACAAGTGCATACAACAACAACACGACCCCAGTGACTGTGACATGTCCAGTAACCACCACAGTGCAACAACAAGTGGCACGCCGCTGCATGCACGCAAGCACATGCCCTGATGTCATCTCACATGCACGCGTGCATGAGGAACAACCGCAGCAAACCTGTCACATGGAACTGAGATGGACTGTGCCCATGATGCCAAGCGGTCTGGTAGGCTACATGTATACCGTCTGTGTCAAAGTCCGCAGCTCCGCAGCTATACGTAAATGTACATTAGCACAGCCTTGGCCAAGCAGATGTCACTCTGAAGCCCACATCCCACATGCAACAGCCAATCACATGTAACCCCACACCCTAACCCATTTGCAATCATGCTCAGTATATCCTCAACATGTATTCCGCTGCCAGTAGTGTCCACTATACTGCATCACAGAGGACAGAAGACTCAATATAATGTTTGAAACCAAAACTGTCTCCGCTGACTCATTTCACAAGTACGAATGAGAGAGGATGAGAGTATGTGAAGTACACGGCAGTCGTGACATGACCATGTAGTCCACTGGTATTGGATGTCAACGCAAATGAGTAGCACAACTGTGGAAGACACACATGTGTCGTGTGAAGTCGTATGGACGCAGTGCTCAGGTGGGTGGGTGTGACGGGTAGATGCGCACATGCCAAGTTGGAGCACGCCGTGTCGGGAGGGGTCATGAACAGTACACCACCGCTTCCCTGGGCATTGTGAGAGGACACCTGTCGGGGGGAGTGAACACGTGTGTGCACAGCAGCCGGGCACACGTACAAAGCGGTACCAGGTGCACCTCAGCCCACCCTCTGTGGACAAGCTGGATCCTGTTGTGCGCCCGCCATGCCCCTTGACAAGGCACACACAGCCCCAGTCGACCAGGTGTAACCCCAACATAGTCAATCCGCACAGGCGATACAGGGCACGGGATGGCAGTGGAGCATGGTGTGTGAGAGGTCTCCTCGCGCTCCTCCTGGTCATATCACGCAGGCAATAGAACCTCAACGTCTAGCATGGCACAAGTCAAATGGAAGTGTAGGGGGACGCACCACAGCACGAGCAGCACTGACGTCACGGGAGGTGGCTCGCACCATCCCATCCATTGCCCATCATACCAACCACGCCACATGCCATTGCGACTAAGTGCAAGCGCGTGCGCCACCACCCCGAGCCCTCCCCAGAGAGGCCAAAGAGTGAATGTGTGGGCCATCAGCCACAGACGGACGCGGCCTGGCCGCAAGGGCAGCCACAGCCACTGGGTGTCGCAGGTGGCAGATCCGCAAGGCGAAGACTGTGATGCATAGTCCATGCAGGCCGGGTCTCCATTTGGGGCACCACACAGGTGGACGGCGTCCCGCCACACATCATACCCTGAGACAGCCCACTCGTGCAACTGGACCCACACATACACTCCTTGCCCTCTCTGGTGCGAGCTTGGGGCTGCCTGTGCAAGCGCTAGCCTCGCAGGTGAGCATGCATATTGGGGGAGCGAGGGGAGGACATGAGGGCTGGGGCGAAGATGACTGTATCACTGTCAGTTAGTACAAGGGATGACCCAGATGTGGAAAGGAAGAGACGTGTCCCGTGTGTACTGCAACTAGTCGCCAATCCAACTACCCCCCATGTCCGGAATGTAAGCCCGCACCTAGGCCCTCCCATCCGCCACATCGAACATACCACCAGCACGACAACCTTCCCATTCGAAACACTGACTGGGGGTGGCGACCAGTGAACAATCATGTGTAGCCTACCCACGCGTACATGTGGGCCCTCCATGATCCATGTCACCTGCGGCAAAGTCATGACATGCGCAATGAGGGAAGTGAGGAGAGCTGTCCGCCCCACGCGCAGAAGGTGCATCAGCTCCACAGACCCAGCAGCGAGTCCAGCAGGGGTCACATGTGCAGGGGCAGCTGTGCCTGGTGTGAAGGCACATGCATATAGACAGCACATCGACCAATGTGTAGTCTGCCCACATCTACAGTCCATCATCATGCGGACATAGGAATTGAACACAGGGCAACACATCTTCAGTTGGTGCACCCACCGTGACCAACAATGCGCAATCATCGATGTACCCGCCCTGTGCATGGCCCCCCACCCAACGGAGGCACATCCAGTGCCACCATCCCACACACACAAGCCTTCCACGGAACATGCTGTGTCCAATGGTCAGTACAGAGTCAGCGCCCATCTGGTGGATCCTGAACAGGAGACACATGCACACACATGCCAGCTCCCACTATGTACGTCTGCCACCTGGCACGTGCAATGTAACCTCTCACCTGTGACGTGTGACTGCAAGCACACAGCCGTCTTGGCATGGGGCTGTCAATGTGGACACCTGTCAATGTTTCGGGAGGTGTGATCCGTACAGTGCTGTACATAGGGTGCAGTGCTGACACCTACTACTGTCTCATATCCCCTCGTGCCACAGGTCCCACTTGTTTTGGCCGCTCAGCCTGTGCCCACATCGTCGTCGTCGTGTGCCATACTCATCCAGCCGCGGAAGCAGTTCCATGCTCAGCAGACATTCATGTTGCCGTGGCGTTGCCGCTTGACGGATATGCAGTCAGTCCCCATCAGCACGCCCCGCAAGTCATTGGGGCCTAGATCCCCATGTGCATGCACATGGCAGTGGTTTGTATCACTAGCCATTGCCATTGTTGGGAGACCTGTGTAAGTGTATTGTGGCCGTGCCGTCCCAGCTTGACAGCTGGGCTGTGGCTCATGTGCTTGATCAGTCATGTCAGTGATGTGTATGCGAAATTGCTATGTGTCGTGTTGCTTTGACATGTGTCCTCTGCCATTGTCCCTAGGCGGAGACCGAACATTGACCGCCCATACCAATTGCTGGCGGACATGGACGATACAGAGGTTATTAGGAAGTTTCGGCTGGACAGGCCAACCCTGCATCGACTGTGTGCCATGTTAGAACCCCATCTCCGTCCCCGCAGGGTGTATCCGACTGCTGTCACCCCCACGGCTAAGGTGATGGCCGCCATGCATTTCTTCGCCACTGGGTCATTCCAGCACACAGTGGGCATTGGAGGAGGGATGTCCCAGCCCATGTTCAGCAAGGTGCTGAGGGATGTACTGGCAGCCATGATGCTGTACCGAAACAGGTACATCCGCTTCCCCAGGGCTCGTGAATTGGCGGCAGTGAAGGGTGCATTCTATGCCCTTGGCAGAATCCCACATGTCGTTGGAGCCATTGACTGCACACATGTCGGCCTTGTTCCACCACAGGCCACTGAGCACCTGTACCGCAACAGGAAGCACACGCACTCCCTGAATGTGCAAGTGGTGTGCCTTGCGGACATGGTGATCACCCACGTGTGTGCAAAGTTCCCAGGCTCGGCCCATGACGCACACATAATGCGCAACAGCATCTTGCCACGACTGATGTCCAATATGCAACAGGATCGTGGCTGTATTGTCGGTGAGTATGTGGAGTGGTGTAGCGTGCTGGTTGTGCGATGCTGTCCCCTGTCCAGTTGGAATAGCAACGGTTCTCTGTGTCCCTCACACCCAGGTGACTCTGCGTACCCGAATGGGGCATGGCTGCTCAGTCCATTGAGGAATCCTCGCACCCCAGCAGACGATCGCTACAATGAGGCACATGGGAGGACCAGACGTGTGGTCGAGCGTACCTTTGGCCTCCTCAAGTCCAGGTTCAGGTGCCTGGACCGCACCGGGGGTGCGCTGGCGTACTCCCCACAGAAGGTGTGCCGGATAGTGGTGGCGTGCTGCATGCTGCACAATCTGGCCATTCGGAAGCAGATCCCCCTCATCGTGGATGACGCAGATCAACCAGGGCCCCAGCCCGCAGACCAGGACAGCTCGAGTGAGGAGGACAGCGGAGAGGAGGAAGCTGGTAATGTGCGGCAGCAGCTCATCGCCCGCTACTTCACTTGACGGTGAGTGTCCATGTACGACGGCTGATGTGGCTGTATCTGTGCAGGTGTGTGTGTGCTGTGTCAGGGTGGCCGTTTGTTCACTGCGTGCTGTGTGTCAACGCTCCATGGCCAGGGTAGTATGCCACTGTTGGTGGCTGTGGCATTGTGCCCTATTGCTCTGTGCGATGTGTGTACATTGCTTGTAGTTGTTGACATGTACTGTGTGATGGGTGTGTGACACACTCATTGAATGTGCTCCTGTTCTGTCTCCCACCCCTAGGTCCCTACAGGTCCTCCGGATTCCATTGCCATGCCACGCATCAGGTGCCTTTCCGCCCAAGGTGGCCGTTGTATTCTGTACAAATAAAACACAGGGCACAAACAGCAGTTAGTGTAAAGGTGCATTTATTTCAAACTGTGACATGTGATTGTGTGTAAGGTGATGACAAAGTGGTGCGTGCAGTGACAATGAGCTGTCGGTCATGGCTGCGTGATGCTCAGGGTGTACCCACTGGTTCTATGTCCATAGTCCAACACACACATGCCATCCAGATGGCTGTGTGGAGTGGGATCGTAGTCCAAGTCAATGCAGTGGCTGGTCAAGGAAGGCTGGCGGAAGGCTGGCTGGCTGGCTGGCTGCCTCACTTGCGTTTGGAGCGTGCGAAGTCCTCCCGGGAGATCTGTTTCCACTTCGGACGGCCCCTTCCACGTTTGCGAGGGGGGGTGCCTGCTTGCGACATGCTGGTGGTTGAGGTGTGCTCACTGGCTGTGGACGCAGGGGAACTGGACACTGCTGCTCGACCCTGCGCCCCGGCAGGTGGTGGCGGAGGGGAGCTGCTGTCCCTGGCTGTGACCTCACCGCCACCACCAGCTGGCCCATGAGGTCCACGAGTTGGCCCATACGGGCGTCCATGGACCTCAGCACCCCCAGCACCTCACGCGTGTCTGAAGCAGACCGGACCCATTGTCCTTGGGCCTCTTCATAGGCCCCAAGGACTCTGGCCACTTGAGGCAGGGCATGGCTCCCAGGGGAGGCTGGCGTTTCCCTGACCCTGCTCCTCCTACCAGTCCTGCTGCCACCGGCCTGCCCACTAGCCACATTGCTCACCACGGTCCTCGCTGTGGCTCCCAGGGTGGATCCAGTCGGCCGGGCCACCACCTGCGCTGGGGCTGGTGCCAGCGAAGACGTGGTGGTGGTGGCGGCGGTGGTGGTCGGTGCGGCGATGGTGGCGGTTGCGGCAGTGGTAGTGGCCACAATGACCGTGGGTGTGGCCGCAACGACAGTGGCAGCAGGGGGCTGGGAATGTTCAGCAGCCCTGGATGATGGGTTGGTGGGTAGGAGGGGTCCTGGGGAGCGGCTGGGCCCTGCCACACCAGATGGGCCTGCTTGGTGGTCCGTGTCCGAAGAGGAGGACAGATCCTCCAGATCCGTGTGTCCTCGTTGGGGGCTTGTAGGCTGGCTGTGCTGGCTGCTGGCTCCATCCCCAGCATCCAATCAGTTCGTCACCTGTGGAGAGAATGAGATTTGTTATTGTGTTGCACCTGGCGAAGTATGTATTTGTCGTCTGACATTAACAGTTCGTGCAATCTCGTACATGGGTTTCCCGGAGGCGTGTGTGTGGCTGTAGCATCTGTAGTTGTGTGTGCTTGGCAATGGGACTGTGTGCTGTGCACATGTGGCATGGGACGGATTGGCCATGCCGATGGGTGTGTTGCTGTGCCCCTACTTATTGTGACTCTGGTGTATGCGGGCTCCTGGCCCATCCTGGGTCTGGTTTGTACTTTGCTTTTGGTGTTCAGATGGGACGCTTAGGAACGCATATGGCAACATGGGGGCCATGCCCCAGATTCGCATTTGGGAGGGAATATGCTTTTGGGGTTCAAATGGAGCAGCTTAGGAACGCATATGGCAACATGGGGGCCATGCCCCAGATTCGCATTTGGGAGGGAATATGCTTTTGGGGTTCAAATGGAGCAGCTTAGGAGCATATGGCAACATGGGGGCCATGCCCCAGATTCGCATTTGGGAGGGAATATGCTTTTGGGGTTCAAATGGAACGCTTAGGAACGCATATGGCAACATGGGGGCCATGCCCCAGATTCGCATTTGGGAGGAATATGCTTTTGGTGTTCAGATGGGACGCTTAGGAACGCATATGGCAACATGGGGGCCATGCCCCAGATTCGCATTTGGGAGGGAATATGCTTTTGGGGTTCAAATGGAACAGCTTAGGAACGCATATGGCAACATGGGGGCCATGCCCCAGATTCGCATTTGGGAGGGAATATGCTTTTGGGGTTCAAATGGAACGCTTAGGAATGCATATGGCAACATGGGGGCCATGCCCCAGATTCGCATTTGGGAGGGAATATGCTTTTGGGGTTCAAATGGAGCAGCTTAGGAACGCATATGGCAACATGGGGGCCATGCCCCAGATTCGCATTTGGGAGGGAATATGCTTTTGGGGTTCAAATGGAACGCTTAGGAACGCATATGGCAACATGGGGGCCATGCCCCAGATTCGCATTTGGGAGGGAATATGCTTTTGGGGTTCAAATGGAACGCTTAGGAACGCATATGGCAACATGGGGGCCATGCCCCAGATTCGCATTTGGGAGGCAATATGCTTTTGGGGTACATGCTGTGAGCCATGGGTGCCGAACGTGACATGTGTTGTGGCAGCATGACAGTGCATGGTTTGAGGTGTGTGCATGCTTGACATGGCCTGCATATTTGCTGTCTGTTGTGATTACTGGACATGGCATTGGACGCATCGTTATGAGTGAGTGATGGTTGTGTGCCAGCCAACGTATTGCAGTTGTCCCATCTCCTTGGTGTGCGTGCTGCCCTGTGCCATGTGCATCACTGCAGTGCTCGGGAGGTGTGGCCCATGTTGTGTGTTGTTGCTTACAGTGTGTCGTGCGCTTCATTGACTTCTGGCACATGGTTGGTCATGGGCATGTATCTTAGCGTGACTGCTGTATGTGTGGCAGCTGTGCGGATGACATGCCTTTTATGAGACTGGGGCTGACGGATGGGATGGATGGTATGTTGTATGTGCATGGTGTGTCTGTGTGTTTGATGGGTTAAGTGGTGTTCGTGTGCATTTATGTTGTTCCGCTCTGTTGCGTCTAGTGTTGTTTGTCTTACATAGGCGTAGTTGTGGGGTGTGTGGTTGACAGGCAGTAGGAGCTACATGGACAGGACTTCAATGGTGTTTCGGTTGTGTGTGATGAGTTGCACAGTGGCTGCCGTGTGGTACTATATTCAGTGTGGCTTGTGCATGCAGACGTGGCTCCTTGGGTGTTGCTATGTCTGTGATGGGTCATGTGGGGTGTGAGTCTGTTGTTCATGTCCGTGTGCACATTGTTCACTTGTTCGTGACGGTGGGCGGTGCTGCGTGTTCGTCTGCTACGTGACATGTCCCATGTGTTGGTCATGTTCCGGTCCTCATGCCTCCAGTAATCCAGCCCTGTCCAGTTTCCCACCTGCAAGTTGTTCGTGCGTGCACTGTACTGGATGCCACATGGCTCTAAGCGGGGGTTCCATGTTGCAGGTCTGTGGGGGTGGGGGGGTGTTGTGGGTCGTGGGGGTGGCTGGACACCCACTGACACCGATTGCTGTGGACCGTGATGTCTGCCTTTCGGCTGTCGTTGTGCACTGCGGTGGCTGACACGTGGCTGTGGGGTGTGGGGATGCTCCTCCTTGCTGTGCTGTGGGACTAGGGGCCTGGTGTGTGTTGTACTTGGGCTGTCCACCGTCCCACCCACTGCACTTTGTGTTCCTGCCACTTACCTGTTACTTGTCGGTTAGTGCAGCTGTGGCGGACGCATGGGTGTGGTGGGTGCTCGTTGTGGCGCTTCTGGCATGTTTGGGGACCTGTTGGTGGTTACGTGGCTGGCTGAGTGTACACATGTCCCCACGTATCTTACAGTTGTTCGGTTTGGGCTGTGTGTGGTGGTGTCTGTTGCATGTGTGTGTGATGTGTTGTGTATTGTGTGCTGGACATGGGGGTGTTTGTCCCAGGGAGCTGTGGCATGGTGGTAGTGCATGTGAGTACATAGCGGTGTGCTGGTATACATTAGTTTGTACTTACCAGCCTCCACTCCCCCTGCTAATCCGGCGAGGATCTCCGGATGTATTATGACTCGCACCTTCTCCTCCCACGCTTTGAAGGTCTTGAAGAGCGCGGGATTCCCTCCGCCAGTGACGGCAGCCAGCTCTCTGTTTTTGCCCTCCTTCTTCTTGACCAGGCTCTTGACGTCATTCCAACGTTTGTTTATTTCTCCTCTGTTCCTGGGCAGGGTCCCGACTGCATTGACCTTGTCTACGATCCGGTTCCACATTCTGTTTCTGGTGGCTAGTGGTGTGTGCTGGACCATGTTCCCATAGATTTGTGGGTACACCTTGATGATCTCGTCGACCATGACCGTCAGCTCAATGGGCGTGAACTTGGGCATCCTTTGTGGTGCCATGGTGTTTGTGGTGCTGGTGCGGTGTGTGTTGTGTAATGTGCAGGGGTTTGTGGTGCAGGTGTTTGGTGGTGGTGGTGGTTGTGATGTGTGCGTTTCTGTGGTGTGCTGCTGTCCTTGCTGTGTCACTGTGTCCTCTCCTCTTCTCTCTGGTTTGCAATGTTGCAAGGGGTTGTGGTCTGTGGGAGTGCTGCTTTTGTACTTACCTATGTGGGTGTGTCCTCATGGTCTGTTGTTTTCAGGTGTGTTGTGTCTGGGGTTCTGGCCTTTGTTGTTTTTGTTTGTCCGGGGGGTGTTTTCGGGATGTGTACTGTGCTTGTGTATTTGTGCGTGCCTTGCTGTGTGGACTTGTTGGCCATGTTGTGTGCTATTGGTTTTGTGAGCGGATGGTTTCTGTGCAGGTACGTGGGCGCCATGGCTTCTGCCGTGTCGATTCTCATCGGCGTTGTTTGCGCTGGCGGGCGGTATATTTGTAGTTTTCACGCGCTCATGGCGGTGCGATCGTAATTTCACGTGCGGTGTGTCGGCGGTGAGGGCGGGCGGTTTTGTGTTGTCGTGTGTGTTTCCGTCCGTGGCGGGCGGTTTGACTCCGACTCCGGACGTTGGCGGGCGGTATTTTGTGTGATTTTCCGCCGATGGCGGTTTTCGGTTTGTGTAATCGTAATGGCGTGGTCGGTGTTCAGACGGTGTGTGCGGGCGGATTTTTGCCGCTTTCATGCCTGGCGGATTTTTTTACGCCGGGTATCGGAATGGGCCCCATAGTTTTTAAAAATATAGAAGTCATTAATATCGTTTGCAAAAATATAGTTGTTTTAAATATGTATTTTTTAATTAGTGTTATTTATTTTAGTATATATTTTAAATGTATGTGATGTATTTTTGTATAAGAATTGTTTATGTTTTTAATATATGTGTTACATTTTTTGTAGTTATCAATTTTATTTTAATTCAATTTTGTGTTTTTTTATTCCGTAGCGGGTTGTGGGTTTATAGGGGAATAGGGTGTGAAGTAATTTAATTATAATAAATTAATGATTATTTTTTATTTATTGATATTTATTTAAATTGGAAATTGGGGGCGTCTGCCAAGATGGCCGAGTGGACGTGATCCACATCGGCTCCGACACCACAGCGCCATGCTAATAAGACCCGGAGACCTTACCTGCACTTTGAGCAACGTTTTGGAGAGTCTGCACAGCGGGGAAGGCAGCGGTGCCGAGTATGAACCCAGCAGGGGCTGGATTAGCATTGAACCGGGGCCCGAGTGACCGACTGCTGCTGAAACAAGATGGCGACCGCGACCTACTGAGCCGCATTAATTGGAGAAGACCCGGCAAGAAGAGCACACCGGAGCCAAGACTGGAGGGAATAACCCCCCCTCCACTGCAACGGATGACTCGCAGCCTACGGAGCGTGGATACAAGCACTCGGCAGTGGTGCGAGGAGTGGAGCTCTGACGGAAAGAGGAAGGAGGAGCCACGCAGTGGCCCGACTGGGAAGAGCCGATCCGGTGAGTCAGACAGCAGTGTCTGGCGCGAGCGGAGAAGCAGGGGCAAACAACGGTGAAGAGAACAGCAGTGAGGGAGGCGACGAGGGAGCTCCCTGCGGCAGGCTACAAACAGAGGCGGAATAACTTTGAGCTGGCAGATGCCTGACCCTAATATGGCAGCAATGGCTCTATGAACACTGGCTCACCGTACGTGTGCCGAAGATTCTGCATCTCGCGCACTAATCAAGGCAATCAGCATCTAGCTGTTTATCATATGTGCGCTCCACAACTGCTCTCTCCATAACCACAAACGGACAGCATAATACCCCGCGGCCTCCCCGGACTCACTCTGAAGCACTGCCTGACAAGATTACGGCATTACATGCTTCACGGGAGCCTTCCTCCCTATAACCATGCACTAATCTCTAAATGCACGAGCGTCTGGTAAATCTGGCATATCTACCCTACGATGTCTAAATTCTGCATTACTGCATCAGTAAATCATCGCAGGCAAACAAACCTTCCGTAGTGCGTTCAGGAGACTTGGGTCGGATCCTGGCCGAAGTCTAACTGGCGGCGGAGAATTTCCTCTGCCTAGATCAAATGTACTACGATGACGCGCTCGGTCCTCCTGGGGGCGAGCTTGAGTGTGAGGCGGGCGGCGCTTCCGGTGCTGCCGATGGAACTTTGACGATGCCCCCCGGGCGGAAACCTTGAATGTTGCATTTACCGCGGAGCCCGAGCAACATGGCCGATGCCCGGTGGAGCTGTTTAGGCAGCTATAGAGGAGTTTGGCTCTTGTTCACCCCCTCGGCCGTCACCTACCCAGCCGGACATTGGACATTGTTTTTCCTCGTCTCCCCGTTGTGTTTTTCCTTCCTTCCCCCGCCTCCTCCCTCCGTGATCCTGCGGCTGCCTCCCCCTTTCCAGCCTTTCTCTCATCGTATTCTGTCACTGATACACAGGATGTTTTTGGATCACTGGTCCCCAACCGGTTTTTGTCTATCTCTCTCTTTGACTGCTTTGTCCCCTTGAAGTACTCTCCCCCTTGCCGGACTGCCTGACACTATCTGCTTTCCTTACCCCTTTTTACCATGCCCCCTCTACCTTCCATTCCCCATCAGACGTATGTCCTGACTATGCTATGCGCTAATAACTCATGTTATTGTGTAATCACTGTTTTTCTCCAATGTTTATACATGGCTCCTGAAACTGATGTAATTTTGTAACCTGTAACTCGCTGATTCCCCATGTAAAGCGCTCTCATACCTCTGGGTCTAGCCAGCGCTATTTAAAACTCTGCAAATAAATATATAAATAAATAAATAATGTTAATTGGGGGAAGTAATTTATTATTAATTAATTATTAATTGGTTGTTAATCAATATCAATTAATTAATTGCTAATTAATTATGGTAATTGGGTAATTTTTTTAGGTGTGGGTTGTGGGGTTTATAGGGGTAAAGGGTAGGAAGTAATTTATTTCTAATTAATTAATAATAGGTTATTAATTAGTATTAATGAATTAATTGAAAATTAAATATGAAAATTGTGTAATTAATTTTAGGTGTGGGTTGTGGGGTTTATAGGGGTAATGGGTGGGAAGTAATTTATTTTTGATTAATTATTAATTAGTTGTTAATTTATATTAATTAATTTATTGAAAATTAATTATGGAAATTCTGTAATTAATTTTAGGTGAGGGTTGTGGTGTTTATAGGGGTAAAGGGTGGGAAGTAATTTATGTTTAATTAATTAATAATTAATTCTGAATTAATATTAATTAATTAATTAATTGAAAATTAAATATAGAAATTGTGTAATTAATTTTAGGTGTGGGTTGTGGGGTTAATAGGGGTAAAGGGTGGGAAGTAATTTATGTTTTTTAATTAATAGTTGATCATTAATATTAATTAATTAATTGATATTTATTTAGGGTAATTGTTTATATTTGTTTGTGTGTTGGTTTTACTTTTATAGGGGTAAAGGGTGGGCAGTAAATTAATTTTATTTACTTTATAATTAGTTGTTAAATACTATTAGTTTTTAATTGAAAATAAGCTTTAATTGTGTAATTAATTTTTTAGAGTTTTATTTTAGCTGTGGTTTTTGGGGGTTATAGGGGTAAAGTGTGGGAAGTTTATTAATGTTTCTGAGTTTTAATTTGTTTTTTAATTAATAATATTTCTTTAATTGGTAATAATTATGTTAATTATGTGCGTACATTTTTTTAAATTTAGATGTGGGTTTTGAAGAAAAGTATTTTATATATATATATTTTTTTAAAACTCTTTTTATTAAACAAGCTCAGTGTAAATCACAGAATCACAATATCCGAGTTACATATACAGAATATGTCATCATTGTTAACAGTGTAGCCACAATCGCATGTCTATAATCTCACTCCTAATGAACACCAGGAGTATCCTAATCTAATGTGAAGCAAGCCCCCCCTCCCCTCGGACAGTCCTAATACCCACGATATTTCTGCCAATCTCCCCAGACTTTATCCCATTTGTGTGGGCATCCTCTGGCTTTATATATCACTTTCTCTGCATTGGAGCACGAATCCAAGTCAGACTTCCAGTCTCTCAATTCGGGTACCTGTTGTGCACCACATTTTTGGGCTATGTTTCGTTTTGCCACCATCGCAGCCACTCTTAGCCAAATGGTTGTGTATTTTGGCCATTTTTCTTCCCCAGTTACACACAGAAGCAGCCAGCGTGACTCCCGTGGAATTTTTATCCCCGTGACCTCTGACATGACATTTGTCACTCCCTTCCAATATTCATTAACATATTTACAGTCCCACAAAATATGAAAAAGGTACCTATTTCGCCACACTCCCTAGTGCAAAATTCGGACAATCCATACCCCAGTTTATGTAGTAGTGGTCTGGAGCGTAGGATCTATGTAGTATGCACAAATGCACCAGACGGAACCTGTCTATAATCGCCACTTCTCGGGGGCTTTGTACCACCTCTTCCCAGTCGTCATCCTCTAGTAACCCCAGATCAGTCTCCCATGCCGCCCGGAGAGGATCTATTGGATTGGGAGAATTATAGAGCAGCTTTTTATATGTCAAGGAGATTGCCTTTGTCTCCATCGGGTCCATCAGCAACCTATCCTCCAAAGGGGAATAATCTGGAAGGGTGTCTCCCTCTCTTATGTATTGGTGTAAAGCATGTCGTAATTGCAAATATTTGTACTGTTCCATTTCCGCCAAGTCGTATTCGCCCTGGAGCTCCCGGAAAGGGAGTGGTTTCTGGCCTCTCCATATATCTTCTAATTTCTCAATCCCAAGAATTTCCCATTTCTTAAAGGTCTCCCTAAGGGCCCCCAGCTCTATCAACTGATCACTGTCCCACAGTGGCGTTCTGCCTGTTAATTTACCCTTCCAACCCACGTGCTTTGTCGCTTCTTTCCAGATCCGTATTACTGATCGCGTATGCAGGGGAAGATGCTTATCTGTTTGTCCACCGTATAGTGCTGCTATGTAGCACCTTGCCCCCATTGCTCAGTGGTCCACCCTAAATGCCGGGCCTACGCGGTCTACAAAGTTCCAATCATTGACCACTATCAATTGCGAGGCCCAGTAGTATTTAGTGATATCTGGGACGGCCAATCCCCCTTCGTATATTCCCCTCTGAAGCTTACCTAGGGCTATCCTGGCACTTCCACCATCCCAAAGGAGTTTACGCACCTCGCTGTTTATATCTCGGAATACCTTCTGTGGGATCGTGTGGGGAATTATTTTATATTTTATTTAATATAATATTTTTAGGTATGTGTCATATGCATTTAACATTATAATATGTTTTTTCAAATTGTAATTTTAAATATATTTGTATTTAAATTTTGAACATATTTATATATTTTTTTATTTATTTTGTTTTTTAAATATTTTTGTTTTAGTTAATATTTTGTTTGTTGTTAATTTTAAACTGACTGGAGTGATAATATTAATTGTTACCCCTCCGCAATCCAACACTTTCCCTACTGTTGCACAGATTGGAGTGGGAATAGTAAATTTTTCCCTGCCACTATCCAACACTTTCCCTACTGTTGCACTCACTGGAGTGGGAATAGTAGTTTTTACCCCTCTGCTATCCAACATTTTCCCTACTGTTACAATTATTGGAGTGGGAATAGTAAATTTTATCTCTCCGCAATCCAACAATTTCTCTACTGTTGCACTCACTGGAGTGGGAATAGTAATTTTTACCCCTCCACTATCCAACACTTTCCCTACTGTTGCACTCATTGGAGTGGTAATAGTAATTTTTACCCCTCTTCTATCCAACACTTTCCCTACTGTTACACATATTGGAGTGGGAATAGTAATTTTTACCCCTCCGCTATCCAACACTTTCCCTATTGTTGCACTCACTGGAGTGGGAATAGTAAATTTACCCCTCCACTATCTAACACTTTCCCTAGTGTTGCACTGACTGGAGTGGGAATAGTAAATTTTATCCCTCCGCTATCCAACACTTTCCCTACTGTTGCACTCATTTGAGTGGGAATAGTAATTTTTACCCCTCCGCTATCCAACACTTTCCCTACTGTTACACTTATTGGAGTGGGAATAGTAATTTTACCTCTCCACTATCCAACACTTTCCCTATTGTTGCACTCACTGGAGTGGGAATAGTAAATTTACCCCTCCACTATCTAACACTTTCCCTAGTGTTGCACTGACTGGAGTGGGAATAGTCAATTTTATCCCTCCGCTATCCAACACTTTCCCTACTGTTGCACTCATTTGAGTGGGAATAGTAATTTTTACCCCTCCGCTATCCAACACTTTCCCTTTTGTTGCACTCACTGGAGTTGGAATAGTAATTTTTACCCCTCCACTATCCAACACTTTCCCTAATGTTGCACTGACTGTAGCGGTAAATTTAAGTTTAAAGATTTGGTATGACTTTTTGACAAAGACCGTGCTGTCGAAACGCGTCAAGTCAATAAATACTTAACTCCTGAATTGAAATCCTGTGTGCGACCCTTCTTGCGCTCTGGCAGCGCGAGATCATTGCAAATATATATATATATATAGATATATATATCTATATATATCTCTCTCTCTATATATATATATATATATATATATAGATATAGATATTTATATATATATATATATATATATATATATATATATATATATTACAAAGGAAACACCTCTTTTCTTTAAATGAAGAGACGGAACCGGCACTCCATGGGTTTTCACACTGGCAGTATTTTATTTGAGTGTGGTTATCATCTACGCGTTTCGGCTGCTCCCTGCATCCATGTTCACGATGACGAGTCCCATTTCCTATTGCATTTAAAAAGACACATATCATCACAATATATTGCCATAGAAAGAGGACAGTTTGTGTTTTGGAAGCGAGACTCACTGCATTGGGCTAATCATGGCGCCATCTTAGTACATTCAATATTGCACAGATTGCACATTAGTCTTTAACTGTCAATGCATTCTAAAGATAATTCAACTGGACAGTTCCATGAGAATAAATACATAAAATGAGTAAAAATGTCTAAAAGGAAAGTTCCCTTTGGAAAACCAAATATACTTTTAGCCAAAAACAGTAGTTATACACTATTTCATTTTGTACTAATGTACTTTTTTAAAAAGACATTTCATTTACTTAATCCCATTGATCCCATTGATTCCAAAAAAGAAAAAGGCAATTACTCATTTACTGATAAAGCATTTACTCTAAAGTTTTAAAGTGCTCTTGTGCTTTTAATTCAATAGCTGCCGTTTCCCACTCAGAATTTCATATATATATTTGTAAATCTTTATATAATTTTAAAATTATAAAATAAATTAAAATTAATAGTTTAATAATTGTTTTAAAGTAAATATATATATATATATATGTATTATTATGTATGTGTGTTTAACTTTTTTAATTAAGTTTATTTGTCATATTTGTTAAAATGTATATTAAATCTACTTTATTTTTAAAAAAATTGATTATTTAATATTTATTTTATTTTATATATATATAAAAATCGTAATTTTGTACAACTATATATTTAACATCGATATTTTTTTAGATATTTTCGTACTTACCTGTTTAAGTATAGGGAGTCAATATTTTTGCATTCTATATTTTTTCATCTATATTTTTGAGATCGATATTTTGTCAGTGAACCGACATGAACAATCAATATGCTTACAGTAGCGAAATTGAGATCAGGATAAAACATATATGAAAAGGAAAAGTGATAGAAAAAGAGCACTTGTTTAGTGAAATAAAGAAGGAAAAAAGGGGTGATAAAATAGGTAACAGGAAGAAGAAAATGATGGAAAAGGACCATATAGGAAAGCTCCAAAAAAGGGGGAATGGTGCGGGAAACAAAAAGACAGTACAAGTCACACAAATGACGACTGAAGAACATACCTACAGAACACAAAGATGAAATGGGGATGGCGACACCAAAAGACGAGGATGACAGCAGCCGAGTCCCAATGAATGTCAGGCTAACCTTGGATTGAATAAGGACATCGACACATAGAGGAAACCATATGGGAGACAAAAAGCAGAACAACACACCTGTTAGGAAGAAGAGAGACAATATGAATATCATGAATGTCTATATGAAAACTTTAAAAAGAGAAAAAGAGGAAAAAAGAGAAAGAAAAAGAAAAAAAAAGACTAGTGGAAGAGCATTTAAAAAGTTAAACAAGAAAGGAACAAAAATTCAAAGAATTATACAAAAAGGGCAACAGCCATATAAATCAAAACAAAGTAACAATCAAGTAGGCTTTGATGTGTCCATAACATCTGCTCCATGTTGTCGGAGAAAATCCTGTAATGCAGCTGGCTCCTCAAAAGTAGTTGTCTTCTCCTTGTACGTAACTTTAAAAAGGCAAGGGTGGATTAGACCGTATCTGGCATTTATGGATCTCATTTGAGGGCGGAGATCAAGGAATTTTTTCTGGCGATCAGCAGTGGCTTTAGCAACATCCTGAGAAAAGAATAGTCAATGACCCTGCCAATAAATTTGTTTTTTGGATTTGACAGCCGACATGACTTGTAGCAGGTCATTATATTGCAGGGAATACATGATGACACCACGTGGTTTGGTTGAGACCTTGGGACCGAGTCTATGAGCCCGCTGTATATTAACTGGAGCAGTAGTAGACATGTCCAGAAGTTTGGGCAAAAAAGTTTGAAAATAAACTGTCGGATTAGAACCCTCCGTGTTTTTAGGGAGACCGAAAATGCGGAGATTATTCCTGCGGTTACGATTTTCCAAGTCCTCAGTGTGCCTTTTAAGAAGAGATATTTCTGATTCCAAAAAAGAAATGAGACAGCAAGTAGACTGGAGAGATTCCGGTTTTTGTTCCACAATAAGCACACGTGATTCCAAAGAGGACCATTTGTCGCCTAGATGTTGCAATGTCTTATTAGTTTTCTCTATAAAGGGTTTTAATGCACCCATTTCCTCAAGAATCATATCCATTGAAGCTGAAGAGGAGTGCACTGGAGACGGAGGGTCTTTTTTTGGTCGCTTAGTGGAGCCCACAGGTATCTTGTTTGAGAGCTGCAATTTTGGAATGGCGCCTGATGAAGGCTCAGTTTTAAGAGGAGAGGTGTCCTCCATGTCGCAGTTAATAGAGTCTGAGTCAGAGTGAGCAGTGTGCTTGGAGGAAGCTGAAAGTTAAAGATTTCTTAATTTCCCCATATAAAAGAAAAGGAGATTGTGTAGAGCACTGGGTACGATGCGTACAAAAAGTGAAACCTTCAAAGAAGTGAAACAGTTTCAGTCATTCAATGAGGAAAAGTGAACCATAAACTCCAAAAGAGTTAAGCATACATGAACATACAAGAAAAACCGCAGGGTCGAGCTCCTTTTCAGATATGAAATAAAAATGAGGGTTCAAAAACAGTATCTAATACCTATATAATGGAAGCCAATTACATATGCATTGTAAGTTGAAGAAAATTACTTCCACAGAATCAAATTACTGAGGAAAAAAGGCTTCCAAAATCTAAAAAATGCAGCTTCTTTACATAAGAACATATCAAAAGCACAAAATGAAGAGGTAAAAGTGCTTTGAGTAGGAGTTTAAAACTAGCATGGGTAAAATTGCCAGCAACGACATGAGCACAGTGTATTGAAGCCGCCTTAAACAGAAAAGGAAACGCGCTCGCCTTTCAAAATGACGGGCGTGACCTCATTGTGAAGAAAAATCCCCCGGGGCCATTATGACCCTGGATAGCACAGAAGCGGGAGTTGTGCAAGACTCCAGCGACTCACCACGTCCTGAGGGAGAGGGCCGTGAAGTCTTTTCCCTCTGTGAGCGCTGAAGCAGTCTCCGGTTGTGAAAAGGCTCCCCGGTCCCCCGGAGCTCAGCGCTGACCCACCATCTTGACAGCGCCAAAACCACGCCCCGCAAAACAGTAATACTCTATCACCAATTCAAAATTGGTGTTATCCTATTTGCAAATGGGAAGGAGTCCCAATGGGACCCCTTCCCCTTTCAGTATGTTAAACAAAATATTCTTAAAGAGCAGACAGTCGTCCTACAGACCACTGCCTACTCTTAAAACATAAAACGTAAATGTTTTTTTCCTTTTTTGAAATGCATCACATTTTCTTTTAAGGAAAAAAGACTGCATTTCTTTTTTAAAAAGATTGCATTATTAAAAAGCAATCATAAACATGGTAGTTTGCTGACCCCAGCAGGCCACCATCCCTGTGATGGCTGTGATTCTGGCTGAAATTGCAACCTGCCATGATCCCCTCCTGTGTCCTCTGTCATGACCACCTCAAGCGCCGCTTGCATAGTGGTCTAGTGTGCAAGCCTCATGTTGCATATCCCTTTGGTGCTTTATGGCATGCTATGATATCATGAATGATGTTTCCCCAGCATCCTCATGACTGATGTACCCCCAGCACCCTCATAACTGATGTTTCCCCAACACCCTCATGACTGATGTTTCCCCAGCATCCTCATGACCGATGTTTCCCCAACATCGCTTGTTTTACTTGATTGCTAGGAAAAGTTATTTTCCAGAAGAACAGTTTTGGGAACCAGCCAGCAATGTTCATGCCCTTCACCTGGCTCATTCCTTCCATACCAGTCATCCAGACAAACCACACCCTGTCGGTTGTTCCTTGCAGGGGATGGGGAACTGTCACAATCCCCCTCCTGCACCCTCTCTGTAACAATCCCCCCTGCGCTCCCCTGGGTAGTGGTCTAGCATGCAGGGCTCATGTTGCTTATCCCTATCGTGCTTTGTGGCATGCTATGAAATCATGACTGATGTTTCCCTAGCATCCTCATGACTTTTGATTCCCCAGGATCCTTACGGCTGATGTCGCCCCAGCAGCCTCATAACTGATGTTTCCCAGCACCCTCATGGCCAATGCTCCCCCAGCACCCTCATGACCGATGCCTCCTCAAAACCCATAATTCCATTGCACTTGAATCGCTGCAAGCTTCCCCCAGAATCCTGTGAGCCCATTCCAAGCCTTGTTCCCGCTGTTACTGGGGTCTTTGCTTTGTTTTCCATTATGCATGTTCGAGTGAAAACTATGCATTTGTTTTCTGTTATTTGGTTCCAATCAACAAGTTGCACCTGCTCATTCTGTAAGGTTAAAGAGAGTGTACTAACACGTCTTTCCTCCAAGGTTCGAGAAATTTCCAGACGGCCATGTACCCCACGTGCCACAAGTGATCTACCTACATCCACTGAGCCTTCGAGAGAGTATATAAACCCCACCCAACCCCGAGTCGTGGCTTGGCCTCGCTCCCTGAATAACAAGCTTCACCCTTCCTACTCACCTCAAGAATCCTGCAGGAACTGAGAAGCGCTCCAGCCTCCTTCAAGTCCATCCGAACCAGTGGTTCCCATGGCACCAGCTCCCTTGACACCTTCCTCCTCTCTCCCTCCCAGACAGCTACTCCGGACCCCCACGACTCCCCAAGTCAAAGCCTCAAGATCTTCTTCGAACCTCAGTCAAGTGGAAGAACTAGGCTAAGTACTTAATGTCAGGTTAGTGCACATTAAACCTCCTATAGTAATAACAGGACCGAGTATCCGGGTCTTCAATGACTATAGCCTTTTCCTCCATCTCCACTCTTAGTCCAGCGCTTCTTGTGTGTTTATCCTCCAGACCATGGGTACTCACAAACATTCCCCCAGGGGCCAAAACACAAAGTCTGGGGTATGGCCGGGGGCCACACAGATGAATGGGGGTGTGGCTGGGGCGATTTGGGGGCAGGGCTAAGTTGGGCAGGGCATGTCGGGGAATCTGGTGGACAAATTCTACCACGTGGAGTAAAACCATGCATGGCATTCACAAAGTACTTCTTTAAATAAACTGTTCAAAAGATTGAGAGGATGCTGCATTTTGAAATAAACATGCGGATGGATATGTTTGAAATGTAACCATTAGCAATAAGGATGGAAAAAGCTGACAAGTCCAGCTTTGCAAAGGGCCTTTCATTGCGCTGTAATAGATGTTGCTGCATCTTTAGTAACTTTTGAACCGTTTGAGCTAGAAACAATTTTTTTGCTAAAATCTGCAAATTAGGCGGCAGAAGATGGAATATGTGGCAACTGCGGTAAATCTATAATGATCTCAAACTCAGCACAACCGCACAATCACATAGTACCAGTTGCCCTGCCCATAGTTAAGCACCTGGTTAAAGAACCAGCTTTGCCGAATTAGAAATCCTGCATTCCTTCCCAGTGCTGTCAAGATCTTCTCCAATCTATCAGTGAGCCACAGGCCAGGAATGTTCCTAACTTGCAGGACAACACAGGCCGTGTTAATGCTTCGGCTCAACTGTAAGCTATTCACAGGCATAGCAAGATTAGGAAACAAACTGTCATAATAAACAAGTGTTAAAACTCATACCACCAATGCAGTGCACAACAAAACAGACAGTAAATAAAAAAGGCATTTTCTCTCAAGAAACCTTTCCTACGTTAAAATTAACAAAACAGCCATTTCTCAAGTATCCAAAAACTTTCTGAGATTCTGTTGCTTTCTATCCGAGATCGGAAATCGGTCTGCATAATAAAATACAGATAACTTTGCCACTTTTTACAAGTAAACTACTTTCCATGATCATGAGGTCAAATAGTAAAACATCAGTACCTCAATGCTGCATGCTTCAGCAGAGCCACAGCACAGGATGAGCCCTGTCCCTACAAGCTGAACCTCTTTTGGAAAAAAGCCCAACCAAAAAACAAAATGATTTTGGGTGGCTTCAAAAAGTACAGTTGAAAAAGGGCCAAGTAAATACATTTATTTCCTTTCTAATTTTACAAATATAGGAATTGTATATTACTAATATTAGAAGCCATGCACCTGGCTCCTTAAAATCACTTTCTCTACCCTTTGGAGCTCCCACCCTTGTATCAGCAAATACAACCTGCCCCCCACCTCACTGTTCTCTGGTGCCTCCCATCTCAGGGTAAGCTGAGTTACTTTCAAAAACGAAACTCCGGCTGCAGATCCTTGGTGAGGTGCGCGAGTTGTACTTTCCGAATACAGTGCTTTGCAGGCAGCTTAGCTTCAGAGGAGCTCAGGGTGGATCAGGTGAGAGGCAGCGCTGGTTACGAGGCAGGGCTGGCAAAACACACAGCTATGAAGCTGAATGCAGCTAGCGAGCAAAGGCAGAGGACAGGTAAGACACGATGTGTGTGATGGCCTGGAAAGGAAAGCTGGCACCCTGCATGCCATTTTTATGTCTCTTCCACTGCTGGCTGCAAGGAAGTGACGACACTGAGTAGGAATGGGGGGGTGGGGGGGAGGGCAGGTGAGCAGACAGACACTAATTTGTTTTCTGAGCATGCTCTGTTAACTTTTTTTTCACTTTGAATGCAGCGCTGAGGAACGAACACAAGCAAAATAACGGCTCCTGAGCCTGCTTGTTTTCCACCCGGGGGCCGCATGGAAAGGTCTGGCGGGCCGCAAGTGGCCCGCGGGCCGTACTTTGAGTACCACTGCTCCAGACCCTTCCTGCAACCTTTGTGCAAGATCTGTACTGCGCAAGGATTAATGACTTGAGTTTTGTGTTTCTCTGATGAACAGTAGTGTCAAGAGAAAGCACTTTCGAGTTCTTGATATATGCATGAACCTTGTACCCCACCCTGTGTTCTGAGTGCATCCTTGGGAGTGCAAGTAACTCCAACCTTTGCTCCGAGTTTTTCCATGGGAGTCTAAGTAACTCCAACCTATGTTCTGAGTTTATGCCTGGGAGTGACAATGACTCCAATCTGTATTTCAAGTTTATTCCTAGGAGTGCCACACTCCAATGTGTGATTTTGGTTATTCTGCTCTCATGTCGAGCTGCTGATGAAACCTGTAAGCTTATGTCACTAAAGTTAATGCATTTTCATTGTTTGTAGAGACCTGGTAGTGTACTGACGATAACTGTCTACTCTTGTTACTTCCAGTGTATTGCATCATCGCAAAGCCAGAGATTCTGGTCCAGTGCATATCTACCTCACAAACGTAGAAGGTCTCAGAAGTGACAAATCCTGTTACGCAGTGTTGCACAGCCGCTGAGCAGATCCAATACAACAAGTCTCTCTTTTCTTATTTTATCCCAACCCCTCTTCCTCTCAGGGCACAATGTGGGATCTAAGGTTGCAATTCCTTGACCTGCATTGTCTTTTGGAGGGATAGGAGGTCCAGCATCGGCTCCAGTGTCGTCTCCACAGTTGGGACCAGGTGCATGACACAACCAACCTCATTAATATCCATGAGTCATGTCGAATTGTGACCCTCTAGGAATCAGCACTATAAAAATAAAACTGTCATACATTAGGAATTGTGATTTAAGAATTGTTGTTCGGCGAGAATCATATTTTGGAAATCACAGTTCCATCTGGCCCCTACTTACTGACACAAGTCTATAAACAATCTGCATGGGCTACAATTTATCAGGAAATTTATAACAGGGCTCATCATTTTAGTTGTGGCTATGGTCCCCCACCAAGTAATTAATTTAGGTGATCACCCATCTAGCAGCTTTGAGATTTTGCTGTCCAGAGTAATTTTTTTGTTATGCTTGATTGATGCTTATTTGAACTGTATGTTAGTTGAAACGCATAATCATTAGGAGCTAGTTGACTAACTCTTTCACTACACATGATTGTAGTCTTACGTAAATATTTTATTATTATTTGTGTTTTGTTTTTGTATTTGATATAAAGATTCCTATTTCTTGTTCTTTGTACTTTACTTTCCTTCACTTGTAAAGCCAATAAAGCATTTTGAACAAAAACATATATTTATTGAGCAATTGTTTTATCTAAAGGTTTTTGTACATATATGTAATAATTTGTAGGCTTATGTACAAAAACAAAATGTATTAATTTCTACTGAACTGAATCTTTGTATGGCTAACTTAAACATTTTCCTTATGAAGTTACTAAAGGTTCACTGATAAAATATTGAAACCACAAATATCGTGGAACATAAATATTGTGTCAAAAATATCAAGCACAAAAATATTGCTCTCCTGTATTTATAATGTGAAATAACAAAAATAAAATATGTTTCTACACTAATATCGAACATAAAAATATAGTTTTTTAATATAAACATGGTTAAACATAGTAAACATTAGGGGCCTAATTATGATGAGAGTCGGAAAGCCTCCGACCGCAGGTCAGAGGCTTTCCGAGTCTCATCGCGGTTTCAGTTTCGACTGCTGTATTACGATGCAGGCAGTCGAAAGTGAAACTGGCCAGTCATTCCGGCTGGCTTCTGATGGGTTCAAGTTCGTCGGCCAGTCGAAGGCCTGCCCGTAATCCCTATGGACACCGTTTCCGCCATAGGGATTACGATGTCGGTTTCCGACAAGCTTTCCATGTTGGGCTTCCCGACATGGAAAGCCTGTCGGAAAACGAGATTGGAGGCCCCTAGCAGGGCCCCCTTCACCCTGTGGCCTCCGGTTGGGGGCCAAGGGGGCACCTATGTTGCCCCGTGTTAATACCTGCACCATGTGAAAGGCACCCTGAGGTGCCTGCCATGCGGTGCAGGGATGAACAGGTTATCTCATTTGTCTATGGGAGCTTGTGCTACGGGCAGTTTATGGCTGCAGCACAAGCTCCCATAGACAAATGGGAGTATGCGACCGCACCATGTGCGGTCCCACTGTAATCATGTTGTCGGGACTGCTGACCGGAGGTCGGTCGGTCCCGAGACCGCAACAGTGTCATAAATAGGCCCTTAATATATTAACATTAAACAGTAATCTAATGTAAATTAAATATATTTTAATAATATACATTTATACTTATATATAAAAAACTCATATCTATATATATTGAAAAACAGTGCTTCTTCCGCCCCTACTCAGCCCATGGGTAGATGAAGCGTGTACCGGCGAAGCCCACCGGACATTAATCCTTGTACCAAACGAAGTGAAAACGCTCTCTCAGGAGATCTGTTCAAGCTTTGTTTTTATTCCAGTAACGCGTTTCGGGGAGCACAGTCCCCTTGCTCACACACTGGTTCAACTGTAACACCACCTCCTTTGTAAACTTTACACAACATAGACAAAGGACCACCATATTTTTGTGTCAACTGGCAGTACTTTTGCTGTTAACATGGCATCCATTTTGTAACGGAGTATTCATATACATTATAATGCATTATTTCTGTTTTTATTGTTATCGGCACAAAAGTTAGAAAATGAAAATAAGTACAGGTAAAGAAAAGAAAAGAGAAGGAGTAACTTGAAAATCACCCGGCAAACGAACACATTATTATATTCAATAGTGTATCGTTACTCTGTATTCAGTGTTTCTGTGTGTCTACACATTTCACCTAATGCGGCGACATCTAAGTTAGCCTGATTATTTTAGAGCAGTTCTACGTATCATCGTCAGGTTCGTATGGCAATACGTGCATACTGTTTGTTAATTGTCCATTATGATACGCCGTGGTGGCTTCTGGTAAATGGTGTATGCCGCTTGTTTCAAAGCAGTAACCTCTGCAGGTACATTTTTACGCCTCATAGTGAGAAAAACCTGCGTCACTGACGTGCCTAGTGGCTTCCAACTTATGTCCACTCTTATGGGACTTGTGTAGTCCAGTGTAAGGTATAGCGTACCCAGTGGCTCTAAACATATGTGATACCTTATATCTCATGATAGGTAAATAAAATGTCAATATTATTGGCCCACTGGCTCTTCCTATCTCTTCCTCTCCACTGTACCTATCCTTCTAACACTAGGTACAGCCACGCAGTCTAGTTGTTCTGTTTAAGGACGGTGGTTAACAGTCACCAACGCTGGAACCTCAAGTTCCCTCTCACCTTTTTGTGTATTGAATATCAAATAAATCTACCAGTGTCCAAATTAAAAGTACTCAAAAGTGGAATACTCTCTTATCTTACACCGTGCTCTGAACCACCTCTTCCTGGTGATGAAGAAAGGGATAGGCGACCTCTACAACAAATCCTTCCAATGTCAGTAGGCCCCTTCCTTTCCTCCTGTTTAAGTGAAAATATAAAATCAGGATTAAAATACATTTCAATTACAAATAAAGCACACAATATATATCTACGCAAGCACATTGAGACTTTTACATTTGTTACGATTATCCTATACAACAGTATTTCAACAACAACCGTCTCTAAAACTGCAATACTTCTGTAGCTTTGTTTTGAGACCTCAGTTTACGTTTAAGTGTATATTCAGTTCCTCATCTTGATTATGGCCCCATGGACCCTTCGTCTGTAGATCAATAATGTGCCATGATTCTCTCTTTCTCAGAAGAAGGACTCTGTCCCCACCCCTCTTGTTCTGTTGGACCTGTTCAATGATAAAGTACCTCAGTAGGGAACTATTGGACAGATGGTATTCCTCAAAGTGTTGCGCTACTGGGTAGTGGGGATCTTTGTTGTTAATTGCCCTGAGGTGCTCTAGTATTCTTTTTTTCGCTGCAGATGTCGTGCTACCAACATACCTCATCTTACAGGGGCACTCTAGCACGTAAACCACATGTGTTGTACTACATGTCAAGAATTGGCAAATTTTCTTGCTGGTGTATGGTGTATTGTACGTTTTGACCATGCAACTATATTTGCAAGCCTTACAGTGCACACAAGGAAAAAATCCTTGTAGGCTGTGTTGAGGTGTTTTTTGTTTCTTAGTAATGTCACCTCTGACTAAAATGTCACGGAGACTTCTCCCTTTTCTGTATGTAATCATAGGGCGATTGGGCAGTTCTTGTCCAATAATAGGATCACTTTTCAAAATGTTCCAGTTGTTGTTCAAGATCTTCACAATTTGGTCGGATTCCATGTTGTATGTAAGACACTCTCGTGACATTCTCAGTTTCTTTTATTTTGGGGTTCTCTTGAAGTGTTTGGTCTCTAGTGACTTGTTTGACTTTCTTCACTGCTCTTTTATGACCCAATTTGGGTACCCTCGTTCTTTAAATCTGTTTCTCATGATCCTGCATTCTTCCTCATATGCTTTAACTGAACTGCAGTTTCTTTTTGCTCTCAGTAGTTCTCCAAATGGAATGCTCCATTTAAGCACATCTGGGTGGCTGCTGAGAGCATGAAGCAAGCTGTTCCATGCTGTGCTTTTCAGATGCAGTTTTGTGTTGAGTTTGTCTCCCTCTACTACCACTACCACATCTAGAAACTCTATTGATTCCTTACTCATATTGTGTGTTAATTTCAGATTTAAGGTGTTTGTGTTAAGGTAATCAATAAAGTTGTTGGCACTAATTTCACTCCCTTTCCAAATCAGAAAAAGATCGTCTATGTAGCGGAGCCAGATGATAACTTGGCTCCACATGGGAAGTAAAATTTCCTCTCTACGGATTTCTTTTTCCCATGCCCCCAGATAAAGGTTGGCAAAACTGGGGGCAAAGCAAGTGCCCATGGCAGTCCCTCGTGTCTGTTTATATATTTCATCATTAAAAATAAAAATATTGTTAAAGAGGCAGAATCTCATCATCTCTATTAACATATTTGTGTGTTCCAGGTATTGGATAGGTCTGTCTTCAAGGAAAAGTTGGCAAGCTTTTATGCCCAGGTTGTGGTCGATGATCATATACAACGAATTGACATCTATATATGTATATAGATATATATATGTTTATTTAAAAATATATAATTTAAAGCTATTATTAAAATAATTATAATTTATGTAACAATGTACTAATTTTTTGTAAACTTTAAAAAAATAACAAATATATATATATATACAGACAAATATATATATATATACAATAAATTACAACTGTAACAAATAAAGTGGAAAACATTCTAAAAACACAACAATTTAATCACAAATAAAAAGAAAACAAAATAAAAAAATGTATTTTACAAAAAATATATTACTTATTAAATAATATAATGTTAAATGCAAAGAAACACAAATTCTAGGAATAATACATATGCTATTCCCACTCCTATCTCTGCAACAGTAGGGAAATCGTTGGACTCGGGAGGGGTGCAAATTACTATTCCCACTCCAGTCACTGCAATAGTAGGGAGAGATTTGGATTGCGGAGGGGTAAAATTTACTATCCCCACTCCAGTCTGTGCAACAGTAGGGAAAGTGTTGGACTCAGGAGGGGTACAAATTAATATTTCCACTCCAGTCTGTGCAACAGTAGGAAAACTGTGGGATTGCGGAGGGGTAAAATTTACTATTCCAATTCCAATCGGTGCAACGGTAGGGAAAGCTTTGGACTCAGGAGGGGTACAAATTACTATTCCCACTCAGTCACTGCAACAGTAGGGAAAGTGTTGGATTGTGGAGGGGTAACATTTACTATTCCCACTCCAGTCAGTGCAACAGTAGGGAAAAGGGTGGACTCAGGAGGGGTAACAATTTACTATTCCCTCTCCAGTCTGTGCAACAATAGGGAAAGTGTTGGATTGTGGAGGGGTAACAATTTACTATCCCCACTCCAGTCGGTGCAACAGTAGAGAAAAGGTTGGACTCAGGAGGGGTAACAATTTACTATTCTCACTCCAGTCAGTGCAACAGTAGGGAAAGGGTTGGAGTCAGGAGGGGTAACAATTTACTATCCCCCCTCACATCTGTGCAACAGTAGGGAAAGTGTTGGATTGCGGAGGGGCAAAATGTACTATTCCCACTCCAGTCTGTATAATAGTAGGGAATGTGTCGTATTGCAGAGGGGTAACATTTACTATTCCCACTTCAGTCTGTGCAAAAGTAGGGAGAGGGTTGAACCCAGGAGGGTAAAATTTACTATTCCCACTTCAGTCTGTGCAACTGTAGAGAAAGCGCTGGATAGCGGAGGGGTAAAATTTACTATTCACACTCCAGTCTGTGCAACAGTAGAGAGAGTAGTTCACTTCAAACAAATTAAATATTTTAACAACTACATTAAATAGCAAAAAATATAAATATTTAAATCTAATATATATATATATATATATATATATTATTAAAAAAATTACATATTTATTACAATGTTTCAGAAATATTTTAAATGAGAAAAAATAAGAATATAATTAAAATATCACACTATGGGCCCGATTCCGATCTCGCAAAAAAAGCCTTCCCAATGCTATTTGTAGGCTTACCTCACGACCGACTCGAATCCGGAGCTTTTTTCTACAAACGAGGAAGTACGATGCGTATTACAGGCAAATTTCCGACCCAATCGTCCGCTCCGATTCGTGCCCTATTTCATGACCGAACAGGCTCAGGAAAAACGGAAATCGAGTCGTACGGAGGCGTTTCCCAACCAGTTTCCGGACACGCAAGTACGATGCGTTTTTTCTACGCGTCGTACAGGGCGCCGCTTCCGGCACGTCACAGCATTTGGACGAGGCGTATTGAAGCTCCGATTCGCGCCAGAACACGATCAACGGGGACGAGACGGAGCAGCCATTTATCCAATCGCGCATGTCTTCCCTATACTGTACGCCTACCGTTACCGACGCGCACGACGCAGAAGGTGAGTCAGACACCTACCACACACCAAAATGTCACGAGCACACGAAAGGAACCCCCACCATAGGGGGGTGGATGCCCATCATTCCCAGCATTGTCCACCCCATAGGGGGCGGATGCCTACCACTCCCAGCATTGTCCACCCCATAGGGGGGTGGATGCCTACCACTACTAGCATATCCTAACCATAGGGGTGGATGACTATCACTCCCAGCATTGTCCACCCCATAGGGGGTGGATGCCTATCACTACTAGCATATCCTAACTATAGGGGGTGGATGCCTATCACCACTAGCATATCCTAACTATAGGGGGGTGGATGCCTATCACTACTAGCATATCCTAACCATAGGGGGGTGGATGCCTATCACTACTAGCATAACCTAACTATAGGGGGGTGGATGCCTATCACTACCAGCATTGTCCACCCCATAGGGGGTGGATGCCTACCACTCCCAGCATTGTCCACCCCATAGGGGGGTGGATGCCTACCACTACTAGCATATCCTAACCATAGGGGTGGATGACTATCACTCCCAGCATTGTCCACCCCATAGGGGGGTGGATGCCTATCACTACTAGCATATCCTAACTATAGGGGGGTGGATGCCTATCACCACTAGCATATCCTAACTATAGGGGGGTGGATGCCTATCACTACTAGCATTGTCCACCCCATAGGGGGGTGGATGCCTACCACTCCCAGCATTGTCCACCCCATAGGGGGTGGATGCCTACCACTACTAGCATATCCTAACTATAGGGGGTGGATGCCTATCACTACCAGCATTGTCCACCCCATAGGGGGTGGATGCCTACCACTACTAGCATATCCTAACCATAGGGGTGGATGACTATCACTCCCAGCATTGTCCACCCCATAGGGGGTGGATGCCTATCACTACTAGCATATCCTAACTATAGGGGTGGATGCCTATCACCACTAGCATATCCTAACTATAGGGGGGTGGATGCCTATCACTACTAGCATATCCTAACCATAGGGGGGTGGATGCCTATCACTACCAGTATTGTCCACCCCATAGGGGAGTGGATGCCTACCACTCCCAGCATTGTCCACCCCATAGGGGGGTGGATGCCTACCATGACTAGCAAATCCTAACTATATGGGGGTGGATGCCTATCACTACTAGCATATCCTAACCATAGGGGTGGATGACTATCACTCCCAGCATTGTCCACCCCATAGGGGGTGGATCCCTATCACTACTAGCATATCCTAACTATAGGGGGTGGATGCCTATCACTACTAGCATATCCTAACCATAGGGGGGTGGATGCCTATCACTCCTAGCATAACCTGACTATAGGGGGGTGGATGCCTATCACTACCAGCATTCTCTGACTATAGGGTGTGGAGTCAGAACACTCCCCCACTGCTGTAATGTCAAAATTGTGTATTTGTGTGTAAACAGGCAGCAAAATTGACACATAAAGAAAATTATTTGTCAAAGCACCATCACTGTTTTTTAAAACAAATTTTATTGTCTTTTATTGTCATCCAATAACACAGTAATCAGCATGTATTGAACAGATTCAAGTCTCACCCTGTCAGCATGGATCTTATATCTCAAATCCCATCCCCATTCCCCTACGCTGCAGGTCCCCTAATCCTTCTCTTGACTATCTAATAAAGTCTCATTCCGCCCCTCTCCATCCCCCCTCCCTCTTCCTTACCCCAACAACCCCCCAACTGTACCCCCCTCCCTCCCCTCCCCCCTGCACTGCTGTCTCCCGGGTAGATCCTCACCAACTCGAGAACCTTCCTCCCTTGCTTCAGCCTGAGTAAAATGACTGTCCGTGACTGCCTCCCAGCCCGCCTCAGCTCTCCCAAATGCTTGTGTGGGACATATCCCTCTCCTTGTCCGTAGCACCCTCTTGGCCCCTCGTCGTCCTCCCCAGTTGAGGTGTTCCTGTTGTGGTGGTCACTCAGGGGTTGAAGCGCCAGATGCCCTTCCATCGCTCCACATGCCCTCCACCAATGCCTCCCAGGCCCTGGCCCTCTCTTCCCTTCCTATCCCTCGCTGCGCATTCTTCAACTGGACCCTGCCTTCACTTCCCGCCCATGTAACCAGCTCCCGTTTCCACCCACTCGCGCTGGGTCCGTTCGGGTTTTTCCAGTTACGAGTTATTTCTCGTTTCGCAAGGACAAATGCGAGGTCCTAAAACCTGTCGGTAGTCTTAGTCTTAGCAGTGTGTGCGAACAATCCCAGTAGGGCATGCTCTGGCATGCAAGGGATTACCCTCTCTGTGATTCTAGCCGTCTCCTGTGTCACCTCCTGCCAGTACTGCGTTAGAGAATTACAGCTCCACCTCATGTGGATGTAAGTCGCTCCTACTGTCGCGCATCTCGGGGATTGGGCTTCCGCTCCTGCAAAGTATCTATTAATGCGTTCTGGGGTTAGGTACGCCCGGTGGACTGTGTAAAAGCTGATCAGGTTAAAGTGTGCGTTCCTGGATTCTTTGGCTGCCCGTTCCAAAGTATGCTCCCAGTCCTCGTCTGCCAAGGGTCTGGCCAAGTCCTCCTCCCAGCGATTTTTCAACCTGTCTAGCGGCTGTATAGAATCCTGCCCTATGGCCTTGTTAAGACATGCCACTGCCTTAATAATACCCCCCGCAAGACTTATATATTCACAGGTTGCGTGTCGGGTTGGTTCCGTCGTGCCCGTACCCCAGTGCCGCCTCATGGACCCCGTAACTGCTCCATAGAGTAGGAAGTGCCCTTGTGGGATACCCCAGTCCGTGCTAAAGTCCTCAAAAGGGAGCAACTCCCCGTCGCGGTAGAGATCTCCTATCTTAGTGGGCCCTGCCTGCACCCATTCCTCTAACCTTGCCATTGGCCCCCATGCGGAAGAGCTCCTAGCATCGTCATCGCCATTTCTGGCGAGTATGGGCGTCATGCCTTGGTCTTCTGGAGGCATCTACTCCAGCACTTTCGGATCATTCTGTGTTCTGCACTAATGACCTGGTGGGGTCTAACCGTTCCCAACAGTGTGCGGAGCACAGCCATTTTGACTGGGGTAAAAGGTGGTACCCCTCTCTCCGGGTCGAGACTTCCCGCCACCCACTGTGTAAATCGCTGCAGTTGACCCGCCAAATAATACGTTTCCAAATCCGGCATTGCCAGGCCTCCCTCTGCCCGCGGTCGTTTAAGCGTGCTAAGGGCTACTCGCCTCCGGCCCGCTCCCCATATGAAGGATGACAGGCAGGAGTCCAGCTCCCTAAACCAGGCCGCCGAGATCCACACCGGTAGTGTTGTGAAAAAATATAGCAACCGGGGAAGGGCCACCATCTTGAGTAGAGAGACCCGGCCCATCACAGAGAGAGGAAGCTTCCCCCAGAAAGCCATGCTGTCCTTGAGTGAGCGCCATGCTCTCTCAATGTTCCCTTCCTTCACTTCCGCCATGTCGTGATATATGCGTACCCCTAGGTAACGGAAGCATCTTGATTCCCATCTGAGGTCCCCGAGCTCCTCCAGTGGAGGCATGTTTGCCACCAAAGGAAACAGGTTGGATTTTTGCCAATTTACTCTAAGGCCTGAAAGGGAGCCGAATTCATCCATCATCCTCCGTGCCCCCGGCAGCTCCTCTCCCGCGTGTCGCAAGAACAATAGAAGGTCGTCCGAGTACAACGCTATGTCATGTCTCTGCTCCCCCAGTTGGAGTCCGCGGTAAGCCCCCTCCGACCTCGCCACACACGCCAATGGCTCCACAGCCAGGGCAAACAGCAGGGGGGAGAGAGGACACCCCTGACGCGTGCCCCTCTCCACCCGATATTGTTCAGAGATCGTGCGCCCCATGCGCACCCTCGCCACAGGGTCAGTATACAGCAACTGCACCCAACGCAAGAACCCGGGTCCGTGGCCCATCTTGGTTAAAACGGCGTAGAGGAACCCCCATTCAAGGCTATCAAACGCCTTTTCGATGTCAATAGTAAACACTGCTCCAGCCTGATTGTCAGTCGCCCCGTGCTCAAGTACCGATAATAAGCGGCGTATATTCTGAGTTGTATTCCTGCGGGGAATAAACCCCGCCTGGTCCCGATGCACTAGGGATGTCATATGCGGCCATAACCTCATTGCCAGTATTTTACTTAAGATCTTAAAGTCGAGATTTAACATCGATAATGGCCTGTAGGCAGTGCAATCCTGGGGGGGTTGTCAGGCTTCAGTAATGGGATCACCACTGCCTCTCGCGAGGAGGCCGATAAGTAACCTCTCTCACCTGCTTCTGCAAACATTTCTACTAGTTTGGGAGTTAGTTCATTGACATATGCAGCATAAAATTATTTGGGTAACCCGTCTGTACCTGGGGTTTTCCCCCTGGCCAGTGCCTTAATAGCCACTCGTACCTCGTGTTCGGAGATCGCCGCTCCCAGCTGGTCCGCATCCTCCTCCGTCAGGGTAGTCAGCGGGAGATCTGCCAAGTATCCCTCTATTTCCCCCTCTCTTCGTGGTCCCGAGCTCCTGTAGAGCTGTTCATAATAGCCGCGGAACCTATTGTTGATGGCGTCTTGCTGGTAAAGGGGATTCCCCTCAGAATCCGCTATCTCTATGATTGTGTTCCCACGAGTTGTGGGACTGGCCAACCATGCCAGCAGTCTACCCGCCCTGTCCCTCTCAGCGTGCGTCCTGTCCATATAAGTCTTATAGTCGAAGCACCTCAGCCTTTCCTCCTGTTTGGCTACTTCCTCCTTCTTTTCCAGCAGCTCCTGGCGGAGTTCTGGGTGGTTTGGGTGACGGCGTTCAACCTCTCGGAGCGCTTGATCAGCCCTGTCCACGTCCGCGAGCAGCGCTCTCCGCACCCCAATAGATAGTGCCATGCATTGTCCCCTAATTACGGCCTTAAAGGCCTCCCACTCTGTCCCCCTAGAGTCCGTGGTCTGAGCATTGTCCGCAAAATACGTGGTAATCTGGGCCCTGATCTCCTGCAGGAACACCTGGTCTTCCAATGCCTCTGGTTTGAGGCGCCATGTAGGGATGGGTTGTTGTTGGGATCCCCAGTGCAATCTGGTCAGTACCGGGCTATGGTCTGAGACCGTTCTAGTGAGATACTCCGTACCCCTCGATCGGGCGTGTATATCCGGGGAGCATAGGAAAGTGTCCAGGCGGACATGCAAATCATGCACCTGTGAATGGTGGGAGTATTCCCTATCGACTGGGTGTGTGCGTCTCCACGTGTCCACCAGCCCCCACTGAGATTGCCAGTCCCTAAACGCCCTGGCCACCCTGTGTGTCGGAGTGTCCCTGAGAGGTGGGTGCGATCGGTCAAGAATCAGATCTGTAATGCAATTGAAATCCCCCCCCATAACTATCGACCCCGTCAGATACGGTGCCAGAGTCCTTGACAATCGTTCTAGGAAGAGTCCCTGGTCCAGATTCGGACCATAAATATTGATAAGTGTGATGTCCTGGCCATCTAGTCACCCCGTGACCACCACGTATCTCCCCTCTGGGTCCACTTTGTGTCCAGTGTGTTGAAAGGGGACCACTGTCCTGATCCAAATAAGGGTCCCCTTAGCAAACGCGGAGTAGGAAGTATAGTATGCCTGCCCTCGCCATCTGTGGTGTAGCGCTGCCCCTTCCGCTGCGAGTGTGTGTGTTTCCTGCAGCATCGCTATGTGAATCCCTCTCCTGTTCAAGTGGGAGAAGATCTTGTAACGTTTACGCATGGAGTGCATTCCCCGGACATTGCAAGAGATGAGATTATATGTTGTGTTAGCCAGCATCACGGAATGATCTCGCTATCTTCATCTGGCCCCCGTACCCAGGCTTATCGCTCATTCGTCCCCGTGTATCTGTAGACAGCAGTGCCTGCAATGTAGAACAAGAAAACTTCCCCAACTCCCCCTCCCCAGGACAAGTGAGAAATTCTCCCCCATCCAAACTGCCCTCGGGCATGATAACAGTCAAGTGTCTAACGTTCCGGTGGTAGCTAGGCAAACGCCCGTTTGGAGGGAAGCCCCCCCTTCCGCCCCCCCGGATCCCCCCATGCCTCAGACAACTCTCCTGCCGCCGTTTGTAGACCCCATCGGCTCCCCATGCAGCCTCAAGCAACTACCTCCTCCCCCCCTATGTAGATTGCCCAGCTTGCGAGTGTTGTCCATGGCCGATTCATATTAAGTCGTCTGCCGATCTAGGGGTTACTTCCGGCATAACCTGGCTGGCGTCCCCCATGGTGGCCGAGTTGGCATCTGAGTCTGAGTCCCTCTGATCCTCCGCCGACGGTGATGGATCTCCCCGCGAGCTCGAGGCGCTCAAGGAGGCTATGGCCGCCACCGCTCTCTCCCTGTCTCGGCGAGCTTCATCCAGTGTCGGGTGGCCCTTGATTGGCCCGCCCTTCCCGGGGGATCGCACATGGTCCTGCTCCCGCTGATCTCTGCCACTGGGTCTCCTGTCTCGCGGCCCCTGCTCCTCTATCCAGTCCCACACATCTTGTGGAGTGTTGAAGAACTTGGTCTCTCCCGCATGCACTAACCGCAGCCTGGCCGGGAACACCATTGAGTATGACACCGCCATTTGGCGGAGCTTCCGTTTAGCCGTGACGAATGATGCGCGCTGCCTCTGCACCTCCCTGGAGAAGTCTGGGAAGATCCGGACAATACTGTTCTCAATTTTAAGTAGGCCCTTGATGCGTGCCCGGCTCAACACATGGTCTCTGTCTTTATAAAACAGGAGGCGAGCCACCACAGGTCGCGGCGGTCCCCCCGGCGGAGGCGCCCGTGCTGGGACCCTGTGGGCCCGTTCCAGTGCAAAGTATGGCGATAGGCCTTCCTCTGCCACCTCTGTTCATAGCCAGTTTTCGAGGTAAGCCACCATATCGTTCCCCTCCACTTTTCGGGCAGGCCTAGGACCCTTATATTATTTTGCCTCGCTCTGTTTTCGGCATCCTCAGCCCGGTGCTCCAACACCTGAACTCTCTTTTCTATGTCCGTGAAGTTGCGGGTTGATGCCAGGACTTGGGGCTTCAGGCCCTCGACCTCCCCCTCCACTGTCGGGACTCGTTCCGCCAATTTCCTGTGGTCTGCCCTTAAGAGGCCCAGGTCCTCTCTAAGTATGTCTATTTTGGTTTCTACTGCAGCCCGAGAGGTTTCTATGGCCTGTAGGATATCATGGAGCGAAATTTCGTCTTGGGGTGTGGCCCTGTCGCCGCAGGTCCCCATAGGTGCTCACGATTCCCCGCTGCCTCCGTCCGTCGATTCCTGGCACTCCACCTCCCGCTTTTTGGTGACTCTCCCCATCTCGGGTTCAGGATAGGCCCAGGCCGCGCTCCAGGGGCATCCGTCAGGTCCTCCGCCGGTCGTGCATTTGCTCTTCCCCGCGGGCTAGGGCCACCTCTCTTCTGACCCTGACTCTCCAGTAGCTGCTCCCCGGGGTCCAACCGCCTCAGCTCCGGGCGTCCGCCCGCCCCGAGAGAGCCCCCCCGCTCTTCAGTTGTCAATGCGCGGGGCCCCCCCGCTCCTCTTCGCAGCGATATCGACCAGGCCTCCCTCTGCCGCCTCGCCGCGCTGCTCCGCGTTGAACCGCTCACCAGCTTGCCCTTGACCCACTCTCCTGGGTGGTTGCAATATCGATTACACTCCCTGCTGGGGTGAGTCACCTCGCTTCTCTAACACAGCTATTCCTTGTGGGCCCCCTCGCAGGTGGTGGCACCGTCACCCCCCGAAGCCTTCGATATCACGGCCGCCTCTTCGTGGGTGCTCCACCCACTCATCAGGTTGGCCTCCTCTCGCGCCCCGTAGCAGCCCCGGGCCCTCGTCACTTCACCACCTCAGCTGCCCTTCCTCCCGCCCGATCGCTGACCAGGCCCACCGTCTCAGTCCAATGGCCTCTAAGTCCTGCTAGTCCAGCTCTCTACTGGCTCTGTCGGCCCCCGCAGGCTCCGCTCACCTCAGGTAGGCGCCCCTCAATCGCACTGTGGCTCCTGGCCGCTGCTACCTTGCTGCCGTTCTTTCGTGACCTTCCACCCAATCGCCGGCTGGTCTCGCCACCTCGCCTCAGTAGTCCAGAGGTCCCACCGCTCCAGGTCTCCGCCAACTCCTCCTGTCCCACGAGGGCTCCGCTCACCTCCTGCAGACGCTCCTAGCCGCACCTCGGCTCAGGGCCCCAGCCGCTGCGCCTCCGCTCAGGCCCTCGGGTATCGAGGCCTCAGAGCGCCCCAGTGTGCAGTGACCACAGGCAGCGGGCCGCAGCCACAGCCGACCGCGGACCCCCGCAGCAGCTCCAGGTGGGGAGCCCGCTCGGCGCCCAATGTCCTGTCCGCGTCCGCCTTCAGGGTACCGGCGCCATTTTCTTGGCCCGCGTCTCTGCCTCCTTCCGGCCCTCTCGCCAGCCGGACTTACCGCTCCACTCTGGCGACCTGGGCGTCTGGCTCCGCTGGCACTCCGGTAGCCCACCTCGTCGCCCTGGAGCTCTTTGATTTCTCCCGGCGCCGCAGGCAGACTCCGGTTGCTTCCTCGGCTGCAATGGTCAGGTCGCGGGCGCCATCTTGGCTGTCCCCGCGTCGCCTCCGTCTGGCTCGGTTTTCAGGAGAGGAAGACTATCTCCCCCTGATTCTTCGCTATCTGCCGGTTCCCCAGTCCTTGACACATCCGGGGGTGGGTTTATTGCCGGCAGGGCCCCACTTTAGCGGGCAGGATGGGCTGCAATGGGGGATCACCGGTCGGAGCGCCGGTTCAGGCTCCCTTCTCCATCGGCGCTCAGCCACGCCCCCTTAAAAGCACCATTACTGTAATGACAAAGATGTGAGTGTGTGGTTCAATCCCCCAGCATTGTCAAGCACATAGGTGTCATGGGGTATAACCCCCATCACAGTAGTGACAAAAAGTTGAGTGTGGGGTTCAATACCCCAGCATTGTCAAGCACATAGGTGTCATGGGGCATAAGCCCCCCCTCACTATAGTGAAAAACATGGGAATGTGTGTTACACCCCCCCAGCATGTTCAACAAAACATGTATGTTTCTGGGCCTAAACACACAAACTATGTATTGATAAAGTAGTGAGTGTGTGCCAAACAAACACAGAACTGTTGAGGCAAAGATTTTTGTGTGTGCAAAAATACCCTCTGCTATGTGCAGCCAATCACTGCTATTGGGGGCTAACACTGCCACAAATTTACAATTGGACAATGTAAGATGTGACCATCAAAATGCCTAGGCACACATATTGTTCCACAAACATACACAAATACAAAGGATTCCGTCTGAAACTACAGTTGTGCTGAGATCCAGTTACACATTGTGGCACCAATGGCAATTTCGAAACAGAAGGAATGTTCAGACTGAAGATGTAGGAGTCCCAGGGCCAGTAGAGAAAACAACTCAACAAAACATCCACCACATGCCCTTCAAAGAAAGTTGAAATACATGGGTGAAGATGCACAAAGACAAACAACCAGCCACACACTGCAGAACAAACACAACATGTGTGTGTGTAAGTGTCTCTAGGCTGGGCCAACACACACAATGGGGGGCAGAACTCCACTGAGACATATGTGTGTTGAGTACAATCCTGAAGTATTTAATTAATTGGGATAGTGAATGTGGGCAATCAGGCATTGTTTCATAAGTGGGTGCATAACTGTCACTAGCGTAACAAGCTTGGTGGAACAACAAACAATACAACAAGAGACTGACTCTCTTCCGCAGTACCCTCAAGGCCACAACACTATGGTGACAGTATCCTGTCTGCTGACCCTCTGCGAAGATAAATTTGGATGTGGGCCATACATTTCAGCACACTCACTCTTGCGCACTGTGTCACGTGCCTTGCAACAACAACTGTCATCTCACATACCCAAACATGACTCACAGGGCATGGCCTGTAATGTAAGGCCACATTGCAGGTAGGGGCCTTGCCAAGAGACAACTCAAATTTGGCCAGTCTAAACACAACACACCTTGATCTGCAGCAATGTGCCACATCTAAGCCTACATTGACTGGTGACATTGTACAGGCACCCATTACAACTCCAGGGGTGGTGATGGGATCTGTGTTTAACAAACACAATACACATAGCTAGTCATCACACATGGTGAAATTTGTTCCACCGTTTAGGATGGAGTACATGTGCAGAACGTGAAATGTTTGGGACACATTTGGAACATTAAGACTGTCTCATAATAATGAAACACTTAAGGAGACCCACAAATAAGACATGTTGCCATCAGGCTACAGGGAACGGTACAATCTGCTGAGTGTGAGCAGTCATACACACATACAAGTGCCAAACGCACAAAAACAGATGACATATCAAAAACATCCTGATGTTGCTAGCACAAATGTGACTCGGGAAATAATAAATGTGCCACATGTGACTTTGCCCACAGTGAAGGCCCTCATCTCAACCCAACCAGGGATGACACCATAATGACACCATTGTACTGGTGCACCCACATCCCGGACACTCAAAGTCAACTCGGTTGAAAAAGAACTGTACTACTCAGCACACAGCAAGCTTCTCAAACAGGAACATCTGCAGGGACTACAGTCTTGGTATGAAATGGCGTTTGAACACAGAGATTAATGCTCACATGACACACACCATGGGCTCAGGATATGTCACAGATTAACACACTGCCATGAGGTGATATCACTACTGTGGAAGGTCAGCTGTGGCAAGCTTGGTCTTGGCAGGGGTCTACCATGTCAGAATAACACTCGGACATGGATCCAAAGATTACAACACACAGAATACTTTGTTTCCATCAGCCTCTGTACATCTGTTTCTCCAAAGTCAACAGCACGTTGTCAAACTCCATGTATAACAAGTTGTACTGATGAGACCGATGACTTTTTTCATCATCAATGCGCCATTCTGCATGTCCACCGTAGACTGTTGTACCATTAAAAACATGTACAATGTGTACAAATGTCAGCACAACCTATGTGCAAAAGTGTAAGTCAAAGATGGGATTGTACCAAAAGCATGTCACATTCCTTGTCCAAAACATTGTGGATCCTGACAACCTGCAATTGCAGTCAATGATGACTCTGATACATACTGTAATAGGACACATATACCATGGACCACATGCAGTCCATCACATAGCTAATTCATTATTTTCATAAAACAAGATTCCAACAGCAATTACATTAGGCTAATTAAACAAATTAGGTACACGAAATGCAAATCTTCTAAATAAATGAAATAATGCTTTATTCAGCCTTTGCCTTTGTAAATCTCAACAGGAGAACGATAAGGCCAATGGCCAGTCCATTAGATGTAGTCCTTTAGGGGGAATACAAAGAAATCTTCCTCCCTCGCTTGCCTGCACTGCTACGACTAGGGGACATCTCCCCTTGGAGGGGCATCTTTAGGGGCATGCCAGGCAACGCAGGGACAGGATCAGGGGACAGCAGAATGGGGCAGGGGAGGGGTGGTGGGTGCAGGAGTGTCGCTGGCAACTGCAGTGGAAGTGTCTGACACAGTGTGCGCCGTCACCACTGCCGGGCCCAAGTCAGATGTGGTGGGTGCCGTCACCACTGCAGGGCTCAAGTCAGATGGGGTGGTTGCCGGCACCACTGCAGTGGGCAGGACAGATGGTGTGGACGGGGTCTCCACTGCAGTGCCCAAGTCAGACGGGGTGGATGTGCTCCCTACTGCAATGCCAATCTCAAGAGGAGTGAAATGGGGTTCAGATGAGGTGGGCAGGACAGAGGGGGGAGACATGGTCTCCACACCAGTGGCAGGAACAGGCTGAGCATGTGAGGTGGGGGTGGAAGTGCAAGTGGTAGGGGGGAGGGCCTAAGCATTCTGGGGATGTGGTATCGGTGTGTGGGTGAACCTGGGGCAGGGAATGGCTGTGGGACCTGTGGAGTGGTGGTCTGGGGGCTGCAGGACGGAGACTGTGTGGTAGAAGTGCATGGTTTTGGTGGGGTCTTGCCCTTCCTGGTCCGGGGGGATTTGCAGATGGGGGCCTCGGTGTCTGTGCGCCTGGGGGAGGGTGTCCGTGTGGCAGGGGTACTCCCCTCTGTGTGTGGTGACTTCCTCTTCCCCTTGTAAGTTGGAGCAGATGGATCGGTGGGGAAGAGGCCAAGGTTACAGAGGAAGAGCTGCTTGGAAGGGGGGGTTTTAGGTGAGGCAAGGGAAGGTGTTTTGGAGGGAGAGGCATCTGAGGACTGCGGAGTGCTTGTGGATGCCTGATTGTGTGTCTGTGACCCATTCCCTGTGTGTGTGCCATCAGTCCCCGGAGTGTGCGTGCTTGTGAGTCTGCATTTTGTCTTGCGTGTCTGTGTGCTGCTTGTGTCTGATGTAGTGCATGCATGTGCCGGTGTGTGTGTTTGTTGGACAGGCAGGGTAGTGGGGATTGTGGATGTGGCAGAGGTAGGAGGGGTGAGGGCCTGTTGGAGGAGGGACACTGCTGCAGTCGGTGTGGAGGCCATGGCCTGAATGGTCCGATGTAGGGCAGACATGTTCGATGAGATGCCCTCCATGAAGGACACCAGTTGTGTCAATAGACTGGTGTGAGAATGGAGGACACTCAGCATTGTGGTCTGCCCTACATGGATCTGCTTAAGTAAGTCCACAGACTCCACACTCAGGGCAGCAGGGGAGACAGGGGCAGGGGGTGCAGTGCCTGGCATGAAGGAGACATGCTCCCTTACACGGGAGCCTCCACGGACATCTGGGATGGGAGCAGATGTGAGGGTGGAGATGGTGGTGGTGGTGGGGACAGACTCGCTAGGTGTTGTCTGGGGTCTGCTGACACCCGCATCCACAAGGGAGTCATCACTGAAGCTGCTGTGTTCCTCAGCCGAGGTGGTTGTAGCTGAGGTCTCCTCAGTGTGGCTCCCCTCACCCTCCGTGCCACTGGGTCCCTCCGACTCCTCTGCAGCGGACCCTGTCTGCCTCTGCGGCCCCTCCTGGTCCGTGGAGCTGTCTCCTCCAGTATCCGTAGATGTAACTGCAAATAAACAGGGTAAACAGATCCACATCAGTCACCTGTATTGACCTCACACATCACAGTCAGTACAGCACATTACAGCGCACGGCTGAGCATCATTTGCAGTATATTGGCAAAAGTGCTGACACATATTTGAAAAAGACACGTCAGTCTGCCAGTCAACCATGCCCCTCATATCCTACCTGTCCATGGACCCATCAGTCTGGTGCATGTAGTTAGCCACTACTCATATGTGCACACATGCACCACATAGACAGTTGTCTGGACTGCAGGATTAGTGATGGAAATGTGCCAGTACACACATATCCCATATCCTGCCACCGACTCAGTACATGTGTCAGCATAAGGGATGGCCAAAGTCATTGTCAGTAATATGGATATGCTTCCTTCACCAGACACCATGAGGTGCACATGTATTGATGGCGATGCCACAATTGAGTGCATGCAGGACAACTGACATTACTGCAGGATACACATTTGCAAGTGGCATACCATGCTACAGGCCAGTCTGAGTAATCACTCATTACTGGCTTCAGTCACAGGGGCAGTGCATCTGAGAACAAACAGTCTGCACTGTATCACAATCATGTATTTGTGGTGCATGTAAGCCCTGCAGCTGTCAAGTGCACATGTTCCCCCACTGCTACCCACATCTTAAGGCTACTAATGATCCCACCTCATACAAATGCCACAGTTGAGTGACAGCAAGCACAAGTCTGTCAACATGATCACATCACAGTCTGATGAGAATGAATTATAGCTGCCTGCACTTAAATGTCGAATACACCATTAGGCACAGTCAAGTGATTACACACCTATGTTAGACCCCATTGTGATGATCCAACACCCACATCTCAGCTGGCTGCCCACCCCAAACTGTTTGACACCCCAGTAGTTTAAAAAGCTAGGCCACTCCACAATGACACAGAGGCTGACACCTGATTGCACAGTTTACAATGCACTAAATGTAGGTTGACACACATGAGTAGGAGAACAGAGTGTACTTCATGTCTGGAGTAGGAATACCTGACCTGGTCCATGTGCAACATGGGATTACCCTGAACACTAGGCATGTGTCTATGCATGTGTGACACATATGATGTACATACTTCAGAGGCCCCAACATTGTCCCACCTGCTGCATGGATGTGTGGTAAACACCCCAGACACATATGGTGAGGCAGAGCAGCAATCAGGACACGTATTAATGGCCCACACAGAGTACATGTTAGATATCTGGCAATGTGCAGACACATGTCAATCAATTGCCCCACTCATGAAGGCCAAAATATTGTACCGGTAGCAGATGCTGTTTCCCACCTCAACCTTGGACAACAGCTGGGACACACAGCCCAAGTGAGACAAGTCACAGACTGAAAGGGCCACACCTGTGTATCAGATGAGGAAGGGCCATAACCTAATTTATGCACATGACTCTTGTTCAAGCAGACAGACGAACTGTGGTAGCGTAACCAGGCTGAGGGAGTGCAAAGATCATGTTAGACACAGTTCACAGACAAGGCATGCACTTACCCCCTCCTTGCTGCTGTCTGGCCTTTAACTGCCCATCCAGGTCAGGGAAGACCACTGTCAGAATCCGGAGCATGTGGTGGGTCAGGGTCCGGTGTCTGCCCCTTCTGCGAGGAGGCGACAGCTTCAGCTGGACTCTTGCAATCCGACGGGTCCAGCCACGTAGGTCCTGCCACCTCTTCTGGCAGTTGCGGATGCGGCGCCTGTGGACCCCCACAGATCGAACTGCCCGGGCAATGGTCAGCCAGATCTCATTTTTTTGATGGGCATCAACCTGTGAGGATGACAAAGTTTAAAGACCATTACTACACATGCAACATGTTTGTGCATCACACAGTTGGATATACATGTTGTTTTCAAAAGGGCATCTGATTCACACAGGTTGTGCAACTATGGTGATGGACACTTGTCCTGCATCAACAACATGGAACCAGTGCCTGGGTATCATAACCGTGTAGAAATGCACTTTCCCAGCGCAGTACCTGGTCACTACAGGTACCTACACACTTTGGGGGTAACAACTACTCAGTAAGCATGCTAGCCACTGGTGTACACAATGCCATTAGTGCTAGTCAGACAACATGCACAATGAGAGAGGATGTGGACTGCACACTCACCTGCTCCCCTGGTTTCCCATACAGCTTGCTGTACTGTGGGAGGAGGCTGTTCAGCAGGGCCTTGTTCTCCTCCTCTGTGAAGGCTGGGGCCCTCTCCACAGTACGTGCCATTCTTGGAGCCAGAGGATACAGAGACAGCAGCAGTGGTAGCAGAGATGTCAATCTGGAGCATGTAGTGCAGGCAAGTGAGCTCTCAGGGGAAGAGACAGCCTTATATCTGTGCTGCAGAGGCAGATTCTGTCCCATGCGTCCAAAGCGATAGGTCGGAGTCGTTCGTATCCTATGAATTAGTCCAATCCATGAGATAGCACGCATCGGACACGCATACCGCAACGTTCAAAATATCTGCATCATGACAGTTTTGATTTTGATACATTTGTGTAACAACTAAACGGAATCATACCACACGCGAATCGTGCACGATGCAAAATGCGCGTCTGTCACCATGACGACCAACAGCCAATCTGGCAGTCCTGCTCGGTCAGGATGCGGCAGACGCGTATTTTGAAAACTCACCCGCGTCGAACACCATTGAATCAAGCATGCAACCTGTCAGTCCTGCTCGGTCAAGATGCGGCAGACGCGTATTTTGAAAACTCACCCGCGTCGAACACCATTGAATCAAGCATGCAATCTGGCAGTCCTGCTCGGTCAGGATGCGGCAGACGCGTATTTTGAAAACTCACCCGCGTCGAACACCATTGAATCAAGCATGCAATCTGGCAGTCCTGCTCGGACAGGATGCGGCAGACGCGTATTTTGAAAACTCACCCGCGTCGAACACCATTGAATCAAGCATGCAATCTGGCAGTCCTGCTGGGTCAGGATGCGGCAGACGCGTATTTTGAAAACTCACCCGCGTCGAACACCATTGAATCAAGCATGCAATCTGGCAGTCCGGCTCGGTCAGGATGTGGCTCGCGCGTCCATGCAATACTCACTCATCATGTCAGACAGTATATGTAAGATTCATGTCATGCTGTATGCCCTGTGTGGATGGAGTGAAGCACATGTCAAATGTTACACAGACAAAGACAAGACTATTCCCATGCTGATCCTAGCTTACAGTGCAACTATTGCATTGTTTGTGAGGAACATGACAAGTGGGAGTGACCACTTCACAGATCATCCTCCTATGCTTGGACACAGTCCCAGGGGATCATTGTGTTTACACAGGTTACATCCACACATAATCACCGCATCATCTGATTATGTATTAAAGTCCGATGTGTGAATTCCTTTTGACTGTGTCTACAGTATGTGAGACTTGTACAATGCCAAAACTGAGTTTTGAAAGTTTTAACAGTATGTTAACATACCTCATCTTGTATTTGTCATGTGAGTTGCTGTTGTGTCTATGTGTCACTGAATTACATGTATGCATGTCAAATACATATGTGCTACACATCATTAATGTTCTGTGTATGTGATAGGACATGTAGGTCTGACACCACATCATGACAATGTCCACACCATGACAGTGGTGTGCATGGTGACAAGCTGTCTGTATCTAGTGTTGTTGCTAGGTTGCAATACATGATCCATGTCTGGGTACCTTTAGAACATGTGCTAGTTGACCTTGACAACTATGTTTGATACTCAATTAGGTGTGTGTTGTGTATGTTACGATTGATCACATGGAGAGTGACAGACAACAGTGAATAGTCACAGTACAACACTGTATCCGTCGAAGATCCATTACAAAATTGAGTGTATGTTCAGGCTCACATAGCTGTCATTTGTGGATTAGCTCAACCTCACACATCTGACTTCACTGTGTCTTTATTGAAAGTGTAAAGCGATATGTCGAATCTAGATAACGTGATTTTTATTTGTAATAGTAATATGTGTACATACTTTGTCATATGTTCCGCAGGAGACCAAATGTCCACAGACCCTTCCCTGATCTTGCGACCATGGTGGAACGTGAGTGCATGAGGAAATACAGGTTCACGAGGCAATTAATTTCTGAATTGACAGACCAGTTGTCACCACACTTGCAACCTGGACGCACATATCCCTTTGCCCTGACCCCCAAGGTGAAGGTGATGGCGGCACTACATTATTTTGCGACTGGATCGTTCCAGTTTACTGTGGCTGATGCTGGTGGGATGTCGCAGACGATGTTTAGTCGAGTGCTCCGGGATGTGTGTGAGGCCATGTTGGGGTTCCTCAACCTGTACATACAGTTTCCTACACCGCCACAGTTCCGTGCCATTAAAGATGACTTCTATGCTCTGGGGCACATGCCACATGTGATTAGATCGATTGATGGGACACATGTGGGTTTGGTCGCACCACGAGCCCATGAACAGGTTTATAGAAATCGTAAACAATTTCATTCGATCAATGCCCTTGTGGTATGTCTGGTGGACCAGATCATCTCCCATGTATGTGTGCGTTTCCCAGGATCTGCCCACGACGCATACATAATGAGGATGAGTTGGATACCCCAGCTGATGTCCCAGCTCAGGAATGAGCGTGCCTGGCTTGTTGGTGAGTCATGTTGTCAGTTTCAGTTGTGTGTTCATTGTCCGTCATGTTGTACCCTGTTTTTGCTCAACTGATCATTTATATTTGATAAATGTAGGAGACTTTGGATACCCCAAAATGCCCTGGTTGCTGACACCACTCAGGAACCCGGTCACCCCAGCTGATGTCCGGTACAACGAGGCACATGGGCGGACCAGGCGAGTGATAGAGCGCACATTTGGGCTGCTGAAGACCAGATTTCGCTGCCTGGACCGGACAGGAGGTGCCCTTCAATATTCCCCGGCTAAGGTGTGCAAGATCATAATCGTGTGCTGCATGCTTCACAACTTGGCTGTGAGGAATGAGCTACCGCTCATCCAGGATGACAGGGACCAACGGCCTCCATCAAGGGAGGATCCAGGCCTGGGGCACGTTGCCAATGACGAGGAGGAGGAGGTGGATGTCAGGAGACAGCTCATTAACAACTTTTTACATGAGTGTAAGTATGCAAAGATGTTTGATGATGCCTTTCCTAAGCGTGATTGTAGTAGATCACTCGTAGACACTGGAGAATTCAACAGGAATTTATTGTAGAGAAGCTACACAGCAGACATGAGAGCGAGGTCAAACACATCCAGCTCCAACAGCTCTCAGTACGGTTTGAATGCCCAGAACCCAGCCACAGAGCAACTAGGCAACCCATCAACATTCCATAAGCTGGATCATAGAATATTACACTAAAGCAATATAATGAAGAGAATACAACATATCCTCCTTTCTTAATAATCCAAAGCAAAAAAAAACTAAATAAACAGAAACAAAAAAAAAACGATAAAAAATGAGGAAGACAACCAGGAGATAAAATCTAAAAACAACCATAACTATTGAATATATTTTAGCATAAAACAGAGACACTAAAACATTTCACATGCGGTATCTCTTAGGAACAATCCTGGATCTTGAGCTCCTTCTGAGGGACATGTCTGAAGGTACACCAACCTCCGGACCTAGAGGGACAGCAGCAGGATATGAAGGAACATTCTTAACTTTTACAATCTTACCAGCATTCCACCATTTTCCCCCTTCAACTTGCACAGAATTCCTACCAACCCTGGTGACAAAAATGGGAGAACCGAATTTGCTCTCACCCTTTTTCACATGTAAAGGGGACTTAATGCGAACAAGATCTCCAACGACCACAGGCACAGTCTTGACCCCTTTCTTATTGTCAAACCAAGACTTCTGTTTGGACTGGGAGTTGGAGACATTTTCTCTAATCAAATGCATGAGACTGTCAATATCAGGAACGGAATTGATCCATTTGTTCATCCATGCGGGCTTAAAACTAGTGTTGGGCTTTCTTCCTCTCAATAGGTCAAAGGGAGAGACTTTAGTTGTAGAGTGAGGGGTGGTCCTGTAGAACCACAGCATACTGTTGAGTGAATTAATAATATCACAGTTACAGGATCTGGCCCACTTAATACAGTCCCCCACAACCCTGTTCATACGCTCAACAAGTCCATTGGACTGGGGGTGATAAAGGGAACTCTTAACGTGTTGAATGTTGCATGATTTCAAAAAGGATTCAAATTCAGCACTCGTGAATTGAGTGCCATTATCCGTCACCATGGTGTCAGGAAACCCTTCCCTCAAAAATACATCTTTAAGAAAAAGAATGATGTTACTGGTAGAGGCCTCCTTAACAAGTTTAATTTCAGGCCATTTTGAAGCATAATCACTTAACACTAAAACAAAACGACACCCTCCAGGTAAAATTTCCAAAGGTCCCATGACGTCCACACCTACCTTGGACCATGGTCGAGAGGGACACTCAATAGGAAAGAGAGGCGGACAGGAGACTTTTAAACCTTTGTCAGCAGAACTACAGATGCAACATGAATCAACAAGATCATTAATATCACTGTCCATCGAGGGCCACCAAAAGAACTCGCGGACCCGTCGCTTGGTGAGCGTGGATCCTAAATGACCCTCGTGGGCTTTGACAATAATGTTCTTCCTGAGACTCTGAGGGACAATAAGCTTGTCACCTCGTAATAATACACCGTCTTCCAATGAAATCTCAGATTCCACCTTCCAGAAAGGCTGTATGCATTGAGGAAGGACACGCTCTCTGGGCCAACCTGACTTAACAAACCCACATACTCGTTGTAAAATCTCATCATCGGTAAGAGCTTTAATCCAACTGTCTGCAGTATCAAGGCCATGCTCCGGTAAGTCGAGTGAGGCTACCAGGCAATCATCAGAATCTTCCTCCCCAACATCGGAAGGAATAGTTTCTTCCTTGTTATTGTCAATGGGAAAACGCGACAGATAATCTGCTCTGAGATTCCTGCCCCCAGAAACATGAACAATATCAAACTGGTAGTGCATAAGGCGAGATACCATATGAAGGATCCTAGGCGAGCAGCACTTGCTGGTGCCAGCCCCAAGAATAGAAATGAGAGGTTTATGATCAGTTCTCAATAAGAAGCGTCTACCCCAAATATAGGGTCGAAACTTTTCGATGGCCCACAAGCAAGACAACAGCTCTTTTTCGATGACTGAGTACTGAAGTTCCCCATTTCTCAAAACCCTGGAGGCAAATGCGACCGTGTTCTCTCCTCTTGAAGTGTTTTGCGTCAGAACGGCCCCCAGCCCCACTTGACTCGCATCAACAGTTATGCAAGAAGGCAAATCCGGGTCATAGGGTTTGAGTGCACTACTGTTAGAGAGGGAACTCTTAACGCACTGCAAGGCAGACTCACATTCATCGGACCATTCGAACACCCAACCCTTACAAAGAAGAGAACTGATGGGCCGTCCAAGAGTGGCATAATTGGGAACAAACTTCGAATAAAACTCCAGGAGACCAAGTAGAGACTTGACACCACTCTTATCAGATGGAGCTGGAGCCTGGGTGATGGCATCCAGCAGCCCTTTCCTGGGTTTGATGCCCTCACCGGAGATTAAGTGACCAAGATACTCTATCTCTTCAGTGAGAAACTTGCATTTTTCTGGCTTGACAACCACCCCATGTTCCTTGAAAATTTCCAGAACTTTTTCGAGCAAAGAGTTATGTGTCGGGATGTCTTTGGAATGAATCAACACATCGTCCTGGAACACCATAACGCCCCTAATCCCACCTAACATACTTTGCATGACCCATTGAAAAACGGAAGCCGCAGAGGCAAGCCCAAAGGGCATCCGTCTGTATTGAAAAGTGCCTAACGGTGACACGAAGGCTGTGAGAGGGCGTGATGCAGGTTCCAGCTCAATCTGATGATATGCGCTGGCCAGGTCCAGCTTGGAAAAGAATCTGGACCCCCTAACGCTGGCAAACAGGTCGCATATTTTCGGTAGTGGGTGAGAGTCGATCCAGATCTCCTTATTGAGAGATCTCAAGTCCACACAGACAAGCAGTTTGCCACATTTCTTGCACGCGACGACCAAGGGTGAAAGCCACAGTGACGATTCAGTGGGCTTGATAATCCCTTGGTCGCATAAGGACTTGAGCTCTCTTTCTAGATCGTCTCTCACGCTGAAAGGTACACCTCTCAACTTATGCTTAATCGGAAGGGCCCCATCTTTAACGACAATTTTATGCTTGAATCCCTTTATGGTTCCTAACCCTCCTCCAAAGACAGATGGAAAGCGTTCACTCCACTGGCAGAAATGTTGATCATCAGATATGACAAGAACTTGCTCAGATGTCCCGGGTCTAAGGACCATCTTGAACAAACCCTGATGATACCACCCTAGAATGTTCAGACCCTTCACCGCAACATACACTTTCCCACTTATTTTCCTATTTTAAAAATTTTTTAAACATCTTCAAAATACCCGAGGAGATCAATCTTCCGTCCCTCATACGAGACTGGAGATCGATCGGGAGGTTGAAGTGGTCTTTCTCCCCATGTTTTATAGAATAATTCATGAGTCACCATTGTAATCCTGGCGCTTGAGTCGACAAGAAGATTAAGTGGCTTTCCTCCCACGATAATTTCAACAATAGGATCCACACATTCGCAAGACTCATCTATACTGGACACAGATTCATGTGAGAGAAACAACAGAAACCACTTCAGAATCAGATTCTTGATCTGATTCCAAAACACAAGCAACAGACCTTCTTGGATTTTTCCGTTTCATGCAGACCTTCGCAAAATGCCCTATCTTTTTGCAGTAATTACAAGTCACATTTGCTCCGGGACACTTTGCTCCTTTAATATGAGGAGGATTCCCACAACGGTAACACATCTGCTTAATGTGTTGAGAATCTGATGCACCCCTACCATAGTTAGAATTTTTGAGTGTATTGCCTCTGGGAGACGAAGAAGAAGAAGATTTAGGGTCATTTGCCTTTCCCTTGGTGTTAGTGAAGACAACGCTGACTGGATCCGTAGATTTTTCTTCCAACTCTTTTAAAGATACTTGTGAAGTTTCGATACTCTTGGCAATTTTGACAGTTTCATCAAGAGAAGGATTGGCAAGAGAGAGAAGCTTCTGGCGAATCTGTTTATCTCTACAATGACAAACAAATTGGTCACGGATCAATTGGTCTGTGAAGATATCAAACTGACAAACAGCAGCAAGTCTCCGTAATGTAGAAATGTAGGAGTCTACATCTTCGTTTTCACACTGTTGTCTTTTAAAAAATTTGTGACGGAGTACCATCAGACTGGGTTGTTTGTCAAACCTTGTTTTAAACTTTAAGATAGTGTCCTGATAATCATCTACATCATCCTCTGGTAGATGAACAATTTCAGGAAGGTGTTTGTAGATAGAACGACCTTCAAATCCAAGGGAATGAAGAAGTAGGCATTTCTTACGTTCATTGCTAAACCTTGATGCACCAATAGCTCCCAGATACGTCTGGAATGCGTCAAACCAGATTTCCCATCGAACGGGAGGTTCTCCTGGAGATTCCAGGAAAGAGGGAGGAGGAGTAACAGATTGCATAATTTTGCTGAGAGGATGACACAAAAGAAAAGATAGAAGATGTAGAAAGAAAAGAAGAGAAAGTGAAAAAGAAAAAAAGAAATGCAATGCAGTGAAATGCAATTAAACACAGTTGAAAATGTTGTTTCACATACCAAACATAAGATAAAATGTGATATTAGTTGTACATGAAGTGCAGTAAAATGCAGTTAAACAAAGTGTGCGCAAAAAAATAAATATTATGATGTTGTAATAGGTGTGCGAATCACCGTGTGGTTATTCGCTTAAACAAGAAAGATGTTGACTTGAATAGTACTGGTGTGCGAATTATCGTTAGATAAAATGCACACAGAGAAGTAGTTTTGAAACTGGTGTGAGAATCACCGTAATAACTTGGTTTGTAGTTGCAGAAAATAAGGTACAAAAAATGATGTATATTTCTAAAAGGTGTGTGGATCACCGTAGTGTGACCCACTCCGTAAAATAAAACAGAAAGCCTTGACGAGCAAAGTAGAAAAGACATGCCAATCGTCGCGATCGGTTGACTGGATACTGGATGCGTTGCTAATAAGCAGTTGCTAGGAAGCAGTCGTTGTGACGTGACACGTGTAGTCAGGCAGGCCAGGCAGACTACGGCCTACTGTTGCGCAGAAACATGGATATGGCGTTACTAGACAGCAGTCTAAAGCCTCTTGTTGCGCATGCGCGAGACAGTATCAACGTCTCTGTCGGCGCGAGACCCAATTTCATGGAAATACGAACAAAAACACAGTCAAAACCTCCAAAACGCTTCCACTGTGAATAAGGAAAAGAAGCGAGAGCAAAAGGAGTCCATTCAACATCAACGCTCCTATTATGTTGCGAGGCTTTTTTGAAACGGGCTCGAGGGAGGAGACTTCTATGCCGACAATGGAGAGGAGAGAGGGTGCTTGGAGGGAAGAAGACGCAAGGCGAAGACGTCGGTGGTGTGAAGGAAAATAAAGGAACAGTCTTACCACCGGATGAGTGGGTCTTCAAAACGATAAGCACCAGAGGTGAGTTGGGTTGCACGCAGGGTCCAGCGTGTTACTGTGTAGCATAGAATCGTCGCCATAAATTGTAGTAGATCACTCGTAGACACTGGAGAGTTCAACAGGAATTTATTGTAGAGAAGCTACACAGCAGACATGAGAGCGAGGTCAAACACATCCAGCTCCAACAGCTCTCAGTACGGTTTGAATGCCCAGAACCCAGCCACAGAGCAACTAGGCAACCCATCAACATTCCATAAGCTGGATCATAGAATATTACACTAAAGCAATATAATGAAGAGAATACAACAGTGATGTGTGTATGTAGAACAATATGTTGTGATACGTGTGTGTATGCTAATTTACAGGGTCATTGTTGTTGTACAGTGTATGTTAAGTTATGATGGTCACCACTACATTGTTGAATTTACTCCTAGCTTGTGTTCAGAAGTTACAATGGACAATAGTGAGTCAATTAATGGATATGTCATCATAGCAAGTTGTAATTAAGACTGTACTATGTCTCTCCTTCACAGGCTCCTTTGGCTGTTGTGTGGGTACACACAATGCTGTTCCATAATGGAATTTCAATTTGGAACAGTACTCTCTGACAGACAATGTTTTAGGTCAGATTTTTCATTTCTTTTGTTTATTAGAATATTTGGAACTGTAATCAGTTTGCTTTTGTGTTGAGCAGAGCTTGTGCCTGTGTAATAAACCTGTTACACACATTGATGTTTGCCTTGTCTGTTTCCACACATGCTACAATCGTTTATATACTGTATTTATGCCATGGTGTTCATTTCATTAGACAATGGTCATTGTTTGTGCGGTTCAATGGTTTAATTGGACAACAGTGTGTGCAATGTTTAAATGTTGCATGTGCTATGTGTGTTGTGGTGACCTTGCATGTATATCTCTGGTATGTGTCATGTGACATTTCTTCACAAGACGGTAGATGAGTTGTTAGCTGGTCCCTAGGATCATGCTGGATTATGCTAAGTTACCCTGAGCCAAGATTACATTTTAGCTTTGTGTCTTACATTTTGGTGCACATTCTGTCTCTGCTTGTTGTGCAAGATGCCTTTGAGTCCACATTAGATCATTTTGGTACTGTTCAAGCGCTGTGCCACAAGGTTGCAAAACAAGACTCTTTGTAATGGAAGATCTAGTCAGCATGTATTGTTTATCCATGAAATGCTACATGTTTTGACACAAAAGAGAAATACTTGCATTACATTGACGCACAAGGGATTCATCTACACAGATGGAAGTTTCCTTCTACGAACCAGAGCTTTGCTGTGCATATGCTGTAACCAGTACTCCTAGTTTCTAATGTGAGCGGTTCACCCGATTTGGCACAGAGATCTTCATTAGTATGATAAATATGTCACCATCACAGGGAGGGTGGTGATTTCCACACTGTTCATAGAAACACATTTCACCTTTTGTCTTCTATGGAATTGTGAAAATGAATTTTGTTTGATTATCATGTATTATGCTGCTGGTGTGAGCTCGTATACTGCATTGTAGGACAACGGACAGAGATTGTTCTTTCTTAAACATAACATTTTAATCTTTACATAGACTCTGCATTATATATTTGTGGACAAGTATGGGTGAGTGAGCAAGAAGGTGTGCATTGCTACGGCGACTCTGAGAGGTTGATAGTACTGTGTTCTGGGTGGTAGAAACATTGTGTATCTTCTGTATGTTTAGTTGAGCTAATGAGACACTAGAGGTAGTGGGTCTTTGGATTGTGGGTTCTGATGTGCAAGGAATGTCCAAACATCTTTCAACAACGGCCTATTTTATTGTGCATAGTCCTGTATGTGCAGATTCCCTACCACAGAACTCATGCACCTCATTTGGAGACAGTGCCAGGTTATACTGTTCATAATTTCAATTGTGGGTACAGTGTATCATTCACAGATGACACAGGGATTGTGTGAATATGATTTTAGTAATGTGCATATGATCAATCTAACAGTTAAGGGTAATTGCATTCCAAAGTTTTAAATCCAAAGTTCATAGAGGAGTTGGAAGTGTTGTTAGATGAAAATCTTCCAAGCAAAGTCCACAGTAATTTTAGCAAGTAGTCCAACTTACACACTCCATCCCATGTGAGAGAGTCCAGGGACTGTCAACGAAGTGAATGCTTTGCACACAATGGAGGATATCCAGAGCATTTCTTTCCTCCTGGGGGGGATGCATGGTCATCAGTCTCTCACTTGCCAGTCTTCCTTGGATGGCCCCTCCTCTTCAGAGGGGGGGACCCTCAGTATCACGCTGCTGCAGTGGAGGGGACTCTACGTCAGACTCCTCATCCCTCACTGTGGCAGTTGCAGATGTTGAGTCAACAGGTGTGGAGTGCACACGGGGAGGTGGGGTAATGTTGGTAGTTATCTGGCGTAGGCATGCGAGAATGTCCCTATGCACCGCTGTGAGAACGTCTATTTTCAACCAGTTGGACTCCATACGGTCCATGTGTTGGTCCATACGGTCCATGTGTTGGTCCATATGGTGGTCCATCCGGTCAAAATGTGCAGCCTGCTGATGTTTGATGTCCCTGAGTATCCCAACAACCTGGCCAAAGTCTCCGGTGCATTCGCGATATACATCATATATGCGTTGCAAGTTGGGGTCAGCTTGATCTCCGACACCAGCTGTGGGACGTGCCCTCCCACCACGCACCCTCACACCACTCCTAACCCTACCCGCACGGACATTGCCTTGCGTTGCACGCACTGACAGCTCCTGTCCTCCTTCATTGTTGACAGGGCTGGTGTTTCCTGCCAACTCCAGAGTGGCCTGTGTTGCTGTGCTCCCAGGGTTTTGTTGTCTGGGTGTGTCCGTGGGGATCCTGAGCGTTTGGATGTTCACAGATGTTGCAGGAGTGGTCGCTGGTGCTGCTGATCGTACTGGTGCCGCATGCTGGCCCACACCGGAGGTGCCAGGTTGGTCCCCATCGCCTGAGGAGGTGTGAGAGTCATCCCCACTGGAGGTCTCAGTGTCCGACGTAGTGCTGGAGGTGCTGGTGGAGTCTGAATCGTGTCCAGATGCTGACCTCAGTTCAGGAGTGCCTATGGGTAGAAGAGAGACACAATGTTAGTTGTGTATTTTCACATGTTATGGTGTCATACACAGACAAATGTGAAGATGTTGTGGATAATGTAGCGTTTCCTTCAAATTTATACTCATCAATCGTCACAGACACTGGGATATTTGTTCATGGAACATTGTGATTTTGTAAAGATGTGCTTTACTGAGCATGTCCAGTTCTGTGCATCGATGTGCATGTATTTTTATCCTTGACTGTACGAAGAAATTGATTGTCAAGTGTCACACTGTGCATGACCCAGGTGTGTTGTTATTTCACACATCAGTGTTTTCACTATGACATATATACTGTAACAATTCTGATGTTTAGCAAGATTTGTGCATCTGTGCTTGCCTTTGTGCATGTTTGTAACTGTCACATTGCTGAGGTGACATACAAACTCACACTCCTGAATCTGTGTCAGCATTTACAAATTTAGCTTGGATGAATGTGTTGATGTGAACCATCAATAACATCACATGTGTGACATCGAATGCAATTGCAACGCGTTTGTTATGAAAAATGGATTGTTACATGGCAGTCCATTGGGATACAAGTCATTACATTGACATGCAGTAGGGGAGTCGCTAACATGAGTTGTTGTATAATCTGATATTTGTATGGTCTGACATTCCCTACTGTTGCACACACTGGACTTGTAATGGTGAATTTTATCAGTTCGTAATCCTGCGCAGAGCCTACACCAAGTTTGTGTGATGTTTTGCGTTGTGATGTTCTGCAATGTAACAACACGGTCGTTGTTATGCCTGTGTTGTTTTTGCATGGTTTGTAAACATATGCAATGTGAGAAGACATATTTGTGTTGATATTTCTCATCACTTTGCACACGTGAATATCTTTCTGTAGTTGATTTTGTCGCTGGTTACTTTTGCGCATGTTCACTTCATGTACAGTCTACTTGTTCTCCATGGACAGAGGAGTTTCCCAAGGATGATCAGTTGCCTTTTCATGGTCAGAGCTGTGAGGTACAGTGTGTTTAGTGCTTGAGTTAGGCTGTGTTGACTTCTACCCCTCTTCCCGATGGCAAACAGACCAGCTTACTCATCATTGACAGAGGATCAATGACAGTGAGGGTAGTGTAGTTCAAGGATGCTGACACCGCTGACTGATGTTGAAGTACAATGCAAAACACAACAATGCCTTGTGCACATGACACAACGCAAGAGTGTCAGCCATCTTGCATTGCACCTCACATCTACTGTCAGATGGGCATTGTCCCTGATGTGTGTTTTTATTGTTTGTGGTTTGTGTTATGTGGTGTGACTGCTAATTAGACTGTGTCCTGTCCTCAACGCAAATTTGTAGCATGCACAGTGAGGGCACATGTGACTAATCTTTACCTGTCAGTGTGTGGGATGTACAGTTAAGGTTATGGTCTGTAGTTGTGTGAATAGGCCAAGAACTGGCTGTCAGTTTTTCCAAATACGTACATGATGCCCCTGTGTAGCCATCTTGACAGGGCATTTGCATTCACTCTCAGGGACAGCATAGTGACAGGTGTGTTATTGTGGGAGTGGGGTGTGTGTGTGTGACAAGTGGGTACTGGTGGCAGTAGTCATAGCTTCCACTCCTCCTCCCACCCAGACCAAATAGGCCAGCATGTACCATGGTTCCATGACAGTGAGTACAAAGTTACATTCAAGATGTCTGGCTGTGATGTCTGTGGCTGTGTATTTGAGGTAATTTAAGACTATTTGGACATGTACTCACCAGGTTCCAGTATTCCAGCTAATCCAGTTATGGCCTCCGGTGGGAGGAGGTCCCGCACCTTCACCTCCCAGGTGGTGAAACGCACCGGTTTATGACGGCCACCGCCAGTCTTGTTGCTCAGGGCATGTTCTCTGGCAATAAGCTTCTTAACCCTCCTGCGTACATCATAGTACCGGTTCCGGATATCCTCCGTTGTGCGCAAGGTAGGTGATTGGGCATTCACCTTATTGACAATCCTCTCCCACATCTTGGTTCTCTGGGACTGGGAGGTCTGTTGGGCCAAGGTGCCAAATAACTGTGGCTCAACTCGAATCATTTCATCTATCATGACTTCCAACTCAGCAGCTAAGAACTTTGGATTCTTCTTTGGGGGCATGGTGATGGGTGGTGGTGGAGATGTATGTGTGTGTGAAGGTGAGGGTGAGTGAGTGCGAGTGGAGGTGTGTTTCTGTCGTGCTAGTTGTGTGGAGGTTGTGTGGTGGATGAGTTGTGTGTGTTTGTAGTGGGTAGATGAGTTGTCTGTGTAGTAGTGTGGTCTGCTTGCATGTCTGTCGAAGTAGCAAATGGTGTTGGGAAGTTTTTGCTCCCTTAATATAGGTTGAGTTGTGGGTGTGTCTTAATATTTAAATTTAGTTTTTTTTGGAGGTGACAATGCATTTTTTGGTAGTCTTTTTTCTGTTTCTATTGTATTATTTTTTTTCAAATTATGTAAGTCGTTTTGACGGTACATGATGCTTGTTCTTGTGTTATTTGTTTTGTCCAAGTCTGTTCCATTCATACTAGGCTATGTGGCATCATTCGCGTACGAGTCTGTTGCGTCGTGTATGTGCTTGGCTGTGTAGAATCGTTCGCGTACGTGTCTATTGGGTTGTGTTAATGCTGGAGTATGTGGCATCGTTCGCGTCCGAGTCTGTCGTGTCGTGTTGATGCTTGGCTACATGGAGTCGTTCGCGTACGTGTCTGTTGCGTCGGGTTGACGCTTGGCTATCTCGAATATTGCGCGTACGGGTCTATCGCGTCAGGCTCCTTTCCGGCCGACTCAGCCGTAAATTCTTTTTTCCGGCCAAGTCGGTTGTAAATTTCAAGCATCGCATCGTACTCAGCCACTTGGAAGGCGTGTGTACGGTTCGGTCGGAAAATATGACGGGTCCGTGTCGGGAACAATGTTTTCCAGCCGAAATCGGAATCGACCCCTATATGTTCACAATTCTAACAACCAACCAATATAACGTTATTTGCAATTAAAAAGCATAGCACAATTAACACATAACATAATAAACAACACTATTTTTAAACAATAAATATTTTACGTTTATTATTACTTATATAACTTCCAACCCTATACCTCTACAAACTAAACAAAACACACCTAAAATATATTTTAAAATTAGAATAGTTACAAATTTTACATACATTATTATCAATTAAACAATTAATATCAAATAAGTAATAATAAAATAATTATAGTTAATTAAATTCCCACCTTTTATCCTTATAAACCCAACAATGCACACCTAATATATATTAAAAAAATCTTAATTACATAATTTACACAATTAATTATCAATTAAACAATAAATAACAATTTACTAATACATTAATTATACTTAATTAACTTCCCACCCTTAACCCCTACAAACACAATAACCCGCACCACATATATTACTTAAAAAATGTCTTAATTACACAATTTTCACAATTAATTATCAATTAAATAATTATGAATAATAAGACTTAAATATTAATTATTATAATTACTTTTCTTTGCCCCCTTTACCCCTACAAAAACTACAACCCACAACAAAAATATTAATACAAAATTTAATTAATTACACAATTTACATATTTAATTATCAATTAAATAATTAATAATAATTTAAAATTAATTAATTATAAAAAATTAAAATTACATTACTTCCTACCCTATACCCCTACAAACCCCACATCTCGCACCTAAAACTTAATACAATTTTTAAAAAATACACAATTAACATAATTAATTACTCATTAAATAATTAATATTAAATAATTATAATTAATTTACTTCCCACCATGTACCCCTATAAACCCCACAATCTGATATGGCACTAAAACACAAACAAACTACTAAATCAAATTTAAAAACAACTAAAAATTTACAAACTATATTAAAAACCATTACCAATAATTATACAAACAATTTATAACATATACAGTTAAAATATTTACTAAAATACATACAAATAATTTAAAAATGATATTATTAATAACATTTTTGGAAACGATATTAACAATATAGATATTTTTAACATTGATATTAACAGCATAGATATTTTTAACATCAATGTTACTTACCTTAAAAACGATATTCTTGTCAGCGATTTTTTTGCACACAATAATTGTGCTTCACAATTTTTCAAACTCAATATTTCTGCTCCTCGAATTTTTTTTCTCAATATTTTGTCTCAATACCGTTACTAAAATTTGTACAAAAGAGCCTGGACATAAATAACACATACTTTTACATGGCAACGATAATTCAGTATGTAATGTGTTCTATGTACAAGGTATTATTAATAAAACTATACAGAAACACCTGCATATATATGACACTTTATATTATATTTAATGGGCCCAAATTAAATGCTGTGATCTGTTATGTTCCAAACACTTTCAGGTTGTTTTATTATACCATAAAAATTAAAAAAACATAAAAGCAGAGAGTGAGTAGCCAATGTATTCATAATTAATTTATCTGTTTAATTTTAGCAACGGCAGACATCGCCCTACACAAATATTCATAGGAATAGCCCTGAATTTACCCTTTATCTAGTGTGAAATTTCAATTTGCTGGCACTTCATACACTATTCTTTGCTCTAACTGCTAAAGTACTCCTTTATGGGAGTGCAATGCACGGGTCTATTTTGCACGTTGAGGCAACCTTAAGGTGGTAAAGCACTCTATAAGCAGCCATCACAAGATCCATAACATAACGTTTTTAGACAAATGAAAAAATGTGTCCCCTCTCTGTTCATTCCGAAGGGGCTGGTAACTCATCGGAATAATAGATTGTGTAGGAACACAGCATGCATTTCACCTGGATGTTTCACATGCTGTGAGTAGGTGAAGTTTACAGGTGGAATAATTGGGAAATACATAAAGGAATCTACACAGTAAGTCTGAGTTCTGTATGTTTTCCCCAAACTCTCACATTACTTGTTATCCACCAACTTTCTGAAATTACCAGACTACCATGATAGCACAGCATTATATTGGGCCACTCGTAATGGGAATCTAAGGGATTTTCTGTTGATCACATGACTTGTTCAAACGTGGAGGCCAAGATTTAAACACAGGTCCCTGAGGCAGACGTCTGCAACTAAGCTACGAGACCGAAACGTCTTCATTTATACACTGTCTTTCAATTCCTTTACAGGTCAAAGTCAAAGCAGGAAAGCACTAATCTTTGGATGTATGATACATTGGAAGTGAGCAAGTCTGCAAGTGACAGTCCTCTCAGGTTCATTGCCTTCAAATGCACTGTGTAAAGTTGAAAGTTGAATGGTTGACTATAGTGACTTGTAGCCACCATATTCTTTTGCTTATCTTAACTGCTCACTTGATGTGCCTGCCTTCAAGATTATACAAGCTACAACCTGACACCTCTGGTATGAATTTCCCAAGTCTAACTAGCTTCTGTGTAACCATGTACATAGTTGTTACTTCTGAAGGCTGTCTATGAGTTGTCTAGTGAGATCACTTGTGCACCAGTTTGTTTTCTTGGTGAGAAATTAGTCATGTGATCGTTACTAGAAACGTATGTGACATTGTCTTGTAGGAAATAAGGCTGGTTGGTGGCGCAAATTCTCCCATCACTTTGCAAAACTAGTTCCTAGTCAGGCAAACATGGTTTTCCAATCACAGCCCTGCCTACCCACTAGTAGTGTAGAACAAAGGTGGAAGGCTACTTCAGATAGCACGAGTTAATGATCAACAGAACCAACACAATACAGGAATCACAAAACCACTAACTAAAAGCTCCCAAACCAATTCAGTAAAGGCATTTTATGATTAAATTAAGTCAAAAAAGTAGATAATTCCCTTCAAAGGTAGAGTTTCGAAGTGACAGCTATTTCATAATTTTTTTCTCTTATACAGGGATTATCAATGCAGGTTCATGTGTGTTACTCATAAGTGGTCACTGGAGGCCTCCCTCCTCATCCAAGTGGCCTCTTGTCTTCAGTCAGGCCAGATGGGCTGGGTGAAAGTTAGTTGCTTTGTGCAGGCAGGCACAATTCACTACTTTCCAAACTTTACGGAGTTCTTGTGGGTGTGTCAATGGCTTGCATATCTAAGGCAGACAGCATGTTCAGCCCCTCTCTGTCTGCTAAGCCAGTAGGCAGTGACCTCACCTTCCCAGTCGCAAGGTCAGTCTTTGTTGAGTCCTTCCCTTTCACTGGGGTAGTTTGCCATCTGAATTGCAGCTGACAGTGAGTGGGAGCTGGTTGTGTTACTCTCATTCAAGTTCCAGCAAAGAATCGCACAGTCCAGTGCCACGGGAGACGACCTTTACATAGCGGTCGTCACACCGCGATGCCATTACAACGCGGTCGTTACAACGACCACGTTGTTACCACGCAAAGCCATTACTACGCAAGTCATTACATCGACTTGCTGTAGATGGCGCGCTAACATTAGGAATAGTATAATTTACTATTCCAACACCTTCCCTACTGTTACGTAGGCTGGAGTTAGAATAATAAATTATACATTTCTCATGTCAGCGCGCCATCTACTGCAAGTCGATGTAATGACTTGCGTAGTAATGGCATTGCATGGTAACAACGCGGTCGTTGTAACAACCGCGTTGTAATGACTCGCGTTGTAATGAGTCATATTCAGTGCCACACGAGGTAGAACAGGTCAGCTGATCTGTTACACAAGAAGAGTCCTCCTCGGTGCCCTGTTTTGTTCATGGGGGTCAACAGGAGATCGGCTTTGATCCTTTGTTAGGAACAAGTAATTATTTGTGGGCGTAGTTACAATCCCCCTCCCCCGGCCTAGGAGCCTCTCCTCTTCTTCCAAGTTCTGTGACATGTATGTTCAGGATCTGTTTCGTGGGGGCGCTCATAAGGCTGGGCTCAGGTGGCCACACACCAGTTCTTGTCGTGCATGCAGCAGGCACGAGACTTCACCATTTGAAATATTCCAGTGCAAAATCTGCCTCTTCAATATCCAATGTGATCAGATATAGTGCACCTAGCAGAGGTGAGGGGTATGTCCCTACGTGGCTTCTCCACCCCAGCTACTTCGTACTTTACTATAGGTTTCTCTCTTACGACTAAAACTCTCGAACATGAGTGGTCAGTTTGAAGCTTTCAAAATGTCAACTGTTAACAGAAAAATGGGATCCCACTTCAGGAGGCCACTTACATTCATTCCATTCTTTCTAAAACCAATGCTGGTCTCAGACAAACTGATTTGCTGACCTAAGATCCTAGTCCCCCCAGGCAAAGCAGACCAGAATCAAAGCTCTTCGTCTTGTCATCCCAGCTGCTCTTGTGTGCTGAAGCTTCACTGTGGCAGGGAGCCTAGCCCTCCTACATATTCCTTCCTTACCTCATTCCTGCACATACCACGCAGGTGATGCTGAACCTCTATCCTCCAGCGTTAGGTTGCAGGTAGTGCTTAAATGGGGCCTGTGGTTTCCGGTGCTCTGCACGGGCACTTAATTGCCAACACCAGCGCTTATGACAGTCTGCCACATAGTGGCACCGTTTGTCTAATATAGCCTTAGAGCCCAATGTAGTGGGCTCTACAGGCCATTAAAGGCCCGCTTCAGCGTTAAAGGCCTGAGCCGACGGTGAGGGCTTTTAACAAGGGAGCGGGATTTTAATTGCCGGTAGAGCCCACTACAGAGGGCTCTAAGGCTATTAGAACATTCCGCCCCTAGAGTGCAAAATGTTCTAATTTGTAAAACGAAGGCCTCACGGAGACCGAGGGGGTTGAAATCCTCTCGGACTCTGTGAGGCCTTTGATAAACATTGGAATGCTGATGCTCCAGGCTTCTACCAGCCATTAGAAGCCCGGAGCACTCCATTGTTTTCAATGGAGCGCTCAACATTCCAATGGTCTAATATAGAGACGAGCCCAACAAAAGTTTTTTATTAATTCAATATGCTTTAAAATGGCTATTACCTGCCACCTAAGCCTTTCCTACAGCTTTGGGAGCCTGGAATAGGCTGAATTGTCACACTTGTAGGGTTTCATTGCTAGTAGTTGTGCTGGTTCTGTCAGAGGCAGTGCTGACGGAAGCAATGGCCTGGTGCAAGCTGCAGTGGCCTCCTGACGAGGGCCCGGGCACCATTTTTTTTCATAAATTAAGCACTGGTTGCAGGTTTGTTCTTTTGAAGCTCCCTCATTCAAAGAATATGAAGGCTGTACACCTGCCGCTGCAAACCTAAATACAGTGCATTTGAATGGAATTATGAGTACTCGCCTAATGAGTCTTACCATTTCTCTTCACGTTTTTAATGAAACACTTGCACTCAGAAGCCATTTAGTGATTTCTCAGTGCACAGAGTCATAAATGCCAGCAATCCAGACTAAGAAACAAGCATTGTACCTCATTGAAAAGAATGCAACTTCTCAGAGGTGTATATGTGTACATTGCCCTCTCTCTGGGAGCTTGTGTCCATTACTGGTGTAGTTCGATCCTCTTGTCAATTCGCTCTGTGACAGTCACAGACAATTTGTTATTGATTTCAAACGTGAGCCAGGGGTTTCTTCAACAACCACTTGGCCCTGTCAAAAAAGATCCCCGCCCCGATCCAAGCATCCTCCTTAAGGGCCGGCTTGAGCACTGTGCTTACTCTCTCAATAGGTCAGAAACTGAAGGAATGCCAGATTTCCCAAATTAAATTAAGATAGCCTTACCTCTGGACCTTCCACCCCTCAATGACATCCCAGGATTGCCTGGTATTCTATCATCACATCAGCGTGTCCTTTCTAGCTCATTGTGTAGGGAAATGGAAACTAGAAATCAGAGCCCTGTTTTCTTTCAGTTCCTGCCACTGGCTTCATGACCCCTGAGACCTGGAGAAGTAAAGGCAGTGGCAGGTGTGTCAAAGGGTATCCCATGTGTAGCAGATGCAACCAAATCTAAACTTCTTGTATGTCTGCAGCACGGGCAGCAGAGTAAGACAGTCGGGCCTCGCACTCATTTCACACCATAGTATTCACTTGTGCAGTAAGCGGAGGAGTATGTGATCTTTTAATGGGAGTAAAAAGCTATTTGTACTTTGTAGAGGCTGTTAAATATGAAATTCTCCCCCAGAGAAGGAGAAGCCCAGCCTTGGCTAATCACTCCCATATACAGGCGAGAACGTGTCACTGAAAGTGAAAGACCACAGAACGTTACTAGTGATTGCTGTGGTATCTGAGGGCACATAAGGGTGATGCATGGGGACACCCCTGGACCCAGGGGCTCACCAGGGTAGAACCATGAGCAAAATGCAGAGGTGGCTTACAAAGGCACTGGAACTGATGGGGAAGGACATACTCTTATTTTATTTAAAAGAAAGCATTGCATTTTTTGGGAAAGAAAGTAAAGAGGAAGGCCAGCTTCATAAGGCCTCCTTTTCCCTGTATGAGTTGTGAGAGGATTTAGAATATGGGCAGACACAAATAGGGCAGAGATCAGTGCCTTAATTGGGCTGAATATGTGTGTGGTCTTTAAAATGGGTTGGTCTAACAAGCTTAATTAAGGATCATTTAGTTATAACTAACAGTACATGAAGGTTCGAATGTTATGCTTGCCCGATGCATTCATTTATTTATTATCTGTGTGTTGTAGGATGAAAAATGTCCCCTTGCAGTCACTTCAGAGCACCAGGACTCCAAGCAGGCACTGAGCAGCTGCAAAGCTATTATTACTGCAGCAGCTGCAGTAGCCCTGGGGTTTACGGGAGAAAGGGGCTCACTCCACCCCGATTATGCTTGGTTTACTACCCCAGTGAGGAAAGGAAGGGGCCCATTTTCCATGCTCCCATCAGAGCCTATGGTACCTTTGCTCTAGGATGAAGATTGTGTCGCAGATCACTTTTTCAACAAAAGCTGGGAGAGCTCAGGGGCAGGTGATACTATCCCCATTAAGTGCTATAAGAAATTTGGCAAATTCCTACTTTCAATGACGTCAGACTTTTCCTTCCAATCCCAAGCCTTGCAGCACGCCTGCCCTTGCAGGTGGAAGTAATGCTGAGCTAGGCTCGGGTTCTGGCTAAGCCCAATAACAGTTTCCCTGCACCCACTCTAACTTCCTAGTGCTCAAAGTCTAGGAACAGGTTTGGTGGCAAGGACTAGGCCAGTTACTAAAAGGGGAAGGCTTCAGTCTGTGGTTCCTCTGAGAGCGTAACCGTGTGCACGAGACCAGCTTTCACCTTTACACTCCTGCTTGGGACAATAAAGGGATGGTTGCAGTGCTAAGGGGTTTGGGATCATCTCAGGCCGCTGAAAAGCTCCTATGGACATGTCTTGCGTACACAGGCTCTTCCTAACCCCTACATTTTATTTAAGACCCTGGACACAAAGGAGCAAAAAGCCTGCTTGCTTTCAACAGTTGTTTTTAATGGTCTTTGTTCAGCCCCTATGCTTAAGGGCTATTAGGAGTGAGTGAATGAGAGAACAATGCATAATTAGAACCTTCCCTTACATATACGCTTCACAATAGGAACATGCTTATTGGCTTCCTCTTCTAATGATCTTAAACTGTTTCTCAAGGGCCTTCGCCCACTGCTCGGCACTCTATTGCTCCCCAGCTAGGTTTGTGCTTTACTTACATACATGGTCGGACTGGGACAGAAAATACGCCTCAGCGCCAAAACAGAAGTGGCCCCCAGCAGTGAATTAGATAGCTAAAAAAGTGGCCAATGCAAGAGAAGCTGCATAAGTGTTTTGCAAGGTCTGGAAGAATGCATTGATTTGAGCTTGCTGAAGGCAATGTTTGGGGTAATATCAGAGAACTCAACTATAATAACGGTCCCAGTAGGCCATAAAACAGGCCCCATAGCAGCCAACTAACTGGCCCACAGACTGATCTGTAAGACCAGCCCATCATGCACTGCCTGGCTGCCCTATCATTATCACAATCTGCATTTAACTTCTGAGCAGCACAAGGCATTCAAATGCATCAACATTTACAGTTTGGTTTGTTGGCCACAGACCATTGAGTATCTCCACTTAGCTCTTTACAGACAAATACAGCTCGCAATACCAAATTTCCCAGCGAACAAAAGGATGCAGCAAAGCTGAGGATATACATGATCAGAACACACCGTATGAATAAAAAAGTAGCGAAAATCCTCAAAATTCTATGTCATAATTTCCCAGAAGATATTGCTCAGATTGCCAGTATATTCAAGACAATTTTTTTTTTTTTAAATACCAAAATGTGCCAAGCAGTGACAGTTGGCCTGCTAGAAAGTTCATGGTACAATTATAGGACACACAATTAGGAAGACAAGCAACAGAAGTAAAGCACTCTTCAATGTAGTTATGCACTGCACCAACCCATCCCAGACTCAGGATTTTGTGGAAAGATGTATACTGATGTCAATCCTATTACCTTCATCTGTAGTCTTGGCATTTCTGGAGGAACATAGCTACCAACAGAGGCTCTCACGTGAAAAAAGGTAAGGAAATCCTTGTGTAGACTCGTCGCGCCAGAGTAGCAAGACTCTCCCTCAGTTTCTGTAATTGAGGAGCACCTTTGTGGGAAAAGGATCATATCCATTAAGTAAGACAAGGTATCTAGAGAGGGGAATATACACGAGAAGATACAATAATAAGGGTGCCTTACGGGGCATTCACGCATTGTAGCAGTGCAGACCCCCAGAGGTGACCAGGACCCATCATCCTGGAAGCTCAGGAGAAGCCGATGTCACCAGCCTTTCAGCAACCTGGTTTGCAAACAAGGAGGGATGCAGCCAAACTTATAGCAGGAATTCCTATCACAGACAGAACCAATGGAAGAGGAAAAATAACAAATGTGGGGTGACACGGAAAGCTGGGTGAGAACTGACGAGCAATAGGAGGGAAACCCTAGCAAATGTTACAGTTGCCAGGCAAAGTATTAATGCCAAACTCATACATTAAATTTGATAGCCATTACTAATAACCCAGAAATAAAGTAATTTAGCCCTGGAGTGGTGGCTCAGAGCAGTCTTTAAAACAATAGACTGCTCCTACCTGTTTTCTAATGGTCTTCTATAGGAGCCACATTGGATGCCTAAGAACTCTCCAATCCCCCTGCAGTACATGCTGTTTTTCTCTAACAGAGCAACTATTCCCCTAAACCCATTGATCCTCACACACGCTCACCAATCAAACATTCAATTGACAAATATGTCACCATCAATCACTTCTTCAATGGGGAGATCAACATAATTGAGAAACGCATAAACAACATCAAACAGGTGACCATACTCTCCCCAATCTCTCTGTGCACCACCCACAAGTGGATTGGCTTAAACCTTCTCTCCCACGCTGAACTAACAGTCATCCTCACCTCTTTCAAGGATACAACATAGGAATACAAAATTCCACCATCATCTTTAGAAAAATCCCTCCAAGGAGATGCCCCCTCCTCAATATCAAAAACACCCTGGACCAAGAGGATGTAGCCAACTACAGTCCCAACACCCACCTATCTTTCAGCAGTTAAATCATCGGAAAGGCAGCCTTGATTCAATTACAAGATCAGATCAGCAAGAATAACCTACTATTAGACGACCAGTCTGGCATTAAGCCACACTAGAGTTCAGAGACTCCCAGTCTTTAGATAGTTGACAATGCCCTCCTTACAACAACACAAAAGACACCTGCCATTTGATCCTACTTGACCTCTCTGGATCCTTCATCACATTTGATCACCAAGAACTAATAGAATGCAGAGCCGAGAACATGGCAGAGCAGAGTTCTGTCTCCATCTATATCCGAGAGGAGTAATGTGTGGACTGTTGTTCTGAAGTTGGTTTGTGGCTCATAGGATTTCACTATCTTCAGGAGGTAAATTGTTACCATATAGTCTTAGCTATCTTAGCAATGTGTTCTGTCAAGAAAAGGTTGATGTCAAGGGTAAAACTATGTAATTTTGCATTCAATGTCAGCTCATTGATAATTTTGGAAAAAACAGGCCTAAATTTGTAATTGTTATTGTTCATAATCAGGAGGATTTCTGTGTAGTTCAAGTGAGTTTAAATAATGTGGGTGGACCCAGGATTTGGCGGGCAGGGTAATCAGTCACATTTGCGATGGAGCATCCTGTCCATCAAACTCTAAATCAGTGCCTAGGTGTTTAACAAGCTTAGAATAGAACCAGTACTACCTATTGAATGATTTCTAATTTATCAGTCTCACAATGAGGAAAGGTTGAATCAGCACCTTACTTTACCTTCCTTAGCCATCTCTGCAGCAGGCACTCTGCAAGAGGTAGACCCTCAAGGCTGTCTTTGAAGAAAACCGGTGATGCAAATAAGTTTGAAGACAAAATGGGCTATGCAAAGTGTGGCGCCCTTGGAATGTGGCTGATGCCAGGAAGTTAACTAATATTACCACCCTATCAGGAAGTAATGTAATCAGAGTACTACAACCAGACGACTTGACCACAGCAATTCAATGGGGAGACCTAGCCACAGCACTAAAAAGGGAACACTTGACAACATCACCTCAACAATAAACCATGGCCACAAAAGAAAGACAAACACAGCACAGCAGCACTACAACATGGTCAAAATACTTCAGCTGGAAGAGAACCACTGCAGCACAACTTTAATATTGAACCATGGAACTGAAATGGAAAGATACCCCTGTGGCTCTGCATCTGTAAGACCCCGCTAGGACACAGTAAACAAATGATGTACCCACAGCACACAATAAACACAACATGCCCCGTGACCAAAGAACTGCAATTGGAAGTATACCACAGCAGCATAACTAGAAGATTTAACCAAGGAATTGCAGTGGAAAGGCACAACGGCAGCTCAGCATTTGGAAGGCCTACCTAGAGCACTGCAAATAAAAGCTGTAACTACAGCACAGCAACAACAGAACATGGCTAAACACTGTAATGGGCAGAGAACCACAAGAACAGAACCAGAAGACTTAACAAAGGAACTACAAGAGAAGGACTTAACCACACTTAACCAGCTGTAGGAGTCAGCCACAGGACTGTAGTTTGAAAACCTAAACACAGCACTTCAATAAAACATCTTAGCCGCAGCACTGATATGCGACTGAGGACCTAACACCAACTATGTAAAGGAAAGGCATAACCGGAAATGTGCATCTGAAAACACCTAGCTACAGCACCTCAAAAGAAACAGGTAACCCCAATATAACAGCCATAAGACATAACCAGAGCACGAGAAGACATCAGCAGCACTAGAACTAGAAGACTTGTTCAGAGCACTGCAGTGGGAAGACTTAACTCCAGCTCTGCAGCTGGAAGACTTTCCTATAGACCTGTGACTGAAGGACATCTGGTGCACACTGCACAGACAAAACTCCCAGCCCAGCGCTCATCGACATCTATAGAGGTTGAACCTACGCATTGATTGGAAGTCCACCCTGGCACCAGAAGCCAGTGTTAGCCATGGCGGTGACCCATTCCTGGGACGGCATCTATTTCCATACACGTCACTTACTTCATGTTTTTTCTGGAGTCAATAAAAAGGCAATATATTTCAATTTTGCCGCGGAACACAATTTAACACAAATTTCCCTTTATCTGGATTTCATACATTGTATATTTGCCTTTCACTGCTCTTGTTCTGTGTTGTGCTCCTAATGTCTCTTCTGGTTCTTACATGAAGCAGTTATTTCTCAACATTTACAGTTCCTTGTGAGGTATGAACGAGCGGTGGCAAGAAAGGCGGATATCTCAAGCAGAAAACGGAGAAGAAGAATGACCCCTTAAATGGTAGGAGATACATTGTGTTCTCTATGGTGAAAGCAGGAATATTGATATTGTGTGCTGTCCAGTTAAATGACGCGGATTAACAAATACACTGTGTCTTGTGAACTGAATAATGGCCATTCACTGCAATCTACAAGAAAGACAAGGTATTGAATGGAACAATGTGCCTTATCATAAGGCCACAGACAAATGACCCAGTGAGACTATTCCTGAGGCATTGTGTGAAAAACTCCTTTTATAAGAGAGAGCAATAGAGAAAACGAAGGTCGATTTGGTACAAGTAGCAGACAGTGGTGTGCTTCAGAATACTATATAACAGATGTTTGCAACATTGTAGACTGTTTTGTGGTGGCTATAGTGTCAAGCTAAAATAGCTTCACAACTAAGAGGAAGAGAGACATTTTGAAAACTGGTTTTAGGGGGCAGAGCTTGGTGCCTGCAGAAGATAACGGCTCTATAGTGTAGTTCCCGAGACGGCGGTGACCATGGGGGACCTCCCTTCCCACTGAGGGGTCAGAGATGCCTCAGGAATAGGGGTCCCAGTCTAGCCAAACGTGTGCAAGGAGAGTCCACAGGAGCAGATGACCGGTCCCAATCCCCTTCTACTCTTGCATGCACAGACTATAAAATATTTCTTACTGTGCAAGCATTTGCAGGGGGGAAGGAGGAATGGGAACAAAAGAGAGACTGCCTCAGAGTACTCGATGCAGGACCTTTTTCACTATTAACAGTGTGGTTCAACACTATTCACAAGGACACCCAAGAGGAATCTTTTATTGTTCACCTTTGTCTGCATCTAGGATCAAAGCATATGAAGAAATGTTACACAACACTATCACTTTTTTCCCATAAAGCATATTAGCATCATTAATATTGAGAGAACAATACTTCATTCATAAATGTTACATTCTAAAACATCAGCTCAAGAAGAATACCTTTTTTAACTCTGAGGATTGGCCTCTATCCTATTGTATAGTGTATACTATTGTACTCTTGAACTTTATCCTTCTAACTGAACTTTAATCCACACCTTAAAAAAGGTGAGTTCAAGTAAATAAATGGAGATAACCAGAAGTTGTAGAAATGTGTAGAGTTCTTATTAACAAGTTCTCTTACTTCGAGTCTCTGAAGAAGATATGTCACACTTTTATTAACAACTCACAAATTGTTGTTTGCCTCACTTACGATATCTTTTGTTCGAGATTTTATTATAACCTTTCAAATCAGGACTTAGCTCCTCTTTCACATCAGAAAAAATGCGAACGATAACAAAATAGGAATACCCCAAGAGTGCGCACTCTACACAAAGAGGGAAGGTCCAAAAAGGTAGAATGTTGCGAGAATTCTTCCTTAAGGAGGCGCGTTGGGGAGACATTGATCACTCGCCACAGAAGTCAGTTGAAGTGGGCGGTTCAAAGCTAAAGCATGCACAAAGGTGAGTCTGAAGACTACTGCAAAGAAAGAAGAAAACTAGACTGCCGACCTGTTTACCTTAGGAGAGCAGCCGCTATCTTATATTTCTGCTTACTTCATTTATCACAAAGTTTCATCCAAGATTTGAGGAAACATATTTGGTGAGGCTTCCAATGTATCCAATTAGGTTACAGTTTGGCTTGTTGTCTTTTCATGCTTTGCACATTATTCTTGACCACTGTCACAGCGTGCTTGGCAGCCCCACTCTGACCTCTCTGAAGCCTGGGGGACGACTACCCTTCCCGATTTTTAGGCAATGAGAGGTGCTGTACTGGCTGGAAGACTTCCTGAGCAGTGGGCGGGCTCTGATGACATATTCTAATTACTATCCTTTCCGCGGCCTGCTAGACCTACCATGGTCATCAACAAAACTGTGAATGGCAGTGGTCCGTGCCAGAGGGCGGCTCGGCCTTCTGCACAGCTGTGGGGTACTTGGCATACACGGCCAGTGGGATGCTCCAGGACCGACTTGCCCTCGACAACCGACCACAGCAGGCCTAGATAGGTGAGACTGGGACCTGCTGGCAGCCCAGGGCCCCACATGGTGAATGCCCTGGAAGCTCGAGTCTATCTCACCTACCTTCAATGCTACCCCGCTACCTACTCACTCACGGGCAGGGCCAGTGGCGCGGGCCCTTATTCACGGCCCCTCCCGGTGATCATGCACAGCAGCGCCTTCTGAAACTGTGACCATTCTGCTCTCTGCTATTAGGAGGTGGGCAAGTAGGAATTGTGGCATTCCTACCATAGCAAATTTCATGGACACACCCAAGAGACCCACCATAGTGTTTGCCCACCCTCTCTGTCAAGAGATGCAAGCTCCCGATCCTCATGGGCCCCAACACTGACAGCCTACAGGGCTCAGACAGAGCGCTCTCCCGAGATCCTGGGACATATCACTGAGTGAACACTGCACGCCAAACCTCCCAGACCCTGAGACAATGGGTCCCCAGCAGTTCCCTTTTCTTTCAAATCAGCGCATGTACAATCTGGACTTGACCCCAAGGAACACTGGTTCCCTGGCTGCACCTCCCACAGTCTCACCGCAATAAACCTCTTCCACAATGTCGAAACTTTCTAGGCAACTCCTCTTTACGGAGGCGGTAACAAGACCACAGTGTAAGCAGGGTAAGGACAATCATACACAAAAGGAATAGGCCCTGGAGATCATATTGAAAGAACTGGCAGTACTCAAAACCACATTTTTAGAGGTGCGGGCAACACCTCTAAAACCTCGGTGGACATCTTATCTATCCACCACGACCTCACCTCCTTTAACAATATGTTAGCCAATGCAGAAGCAAGACTTGCTGACATTGACCAGAGACTGGCATCATCCATAGACTGGGAGCAATACCATTGGAAGAAAACTGTGGAATTATAGGACCATTATCGCCAGGAGAAACTCTGGCTCTCTAGAGTCTGGGGAAATTGAAATGTGATGAAATGATAGGGTTCCTTGCCACATTCCTTCCCACCATTACTAAACTCTCCTTCGACCCTCCTCTGAAGCTCCAGAGAGCCCACTACATCAGATGCAGACAACGTACTACCGACCAGAAGGGACCATGGCAAATAATTGCATGTTTCTTATGCCAACAAAAAGCCAGTGTTGTGATCTTCGAAGCGAGGAAGAGGGGTCCATTCCTCTATAGACCATAAGCTATATATCATAAGACTTTTTCAAGAAACAACACCTTCAAGCACACCCTTGCCACAAATGTTTTGTCATCAGATATGGTTTCCTAGACTCTGCAACAATGCTCATAACCGATAACTGCAAGACCACTAAATTCACAGACCTTGGCCAATTGGAAGGCTACCTGGAGACACTGGCCTCCACTGGATGGACACAGGGCACTAATTCCCCAAGAGCTTGACCAGACCACCTGCACACTGCCCCACTGAGAACCCCAGAGGAAGAAAGCCCCAGACTGGAAAAAGTCACAAAACAATGGTATGTAGAACCAAAATCTCGACCTACTCGTAAAGAACCCCATGTGCAAGACAAATCCAGGTCCCCTTTGAAATCTGCCCTCCCTTCCTGATCAACCTCCACTTTTAAATACCTTAGTCTCACCCTGGCCATGCTAAGGGTGACGCTACCCCACTCATGCCACATACAAGACCCCCTACTCCCTATCAACATAACTTATTGTTTCTTGACTATCCCGACCCTAGAATACCCCCTTCACTATAGGAGACCGTGATTGGTTGCACGCGAGCCTCCTCACCCATCCAACCCCTGACCACAGAAAGTTCCTATCATCCCACTCTTCCACACACTCCTCGCCGAGTCGCTTCCATCTCTAGCCCTATCCAGCTTGACCTCTGTGTCCTGCCCAGGTCACATAACCTGGAAATCGACCATCTCCATCCGCCTTACATGGTGAAGCCACAGACTAACTAGCACCGCTCACTCCTGCATCGTTCCACCCCCGCAGTCACCAGATGCCACCGCAAGGCACACGCCAGAGACTCTTAACTGGTAAACAACATCCTGCTTCATTCGCCCTTCGAACCACTTTCTTGAACACTGAGACCCTTGTCCCAGGCTTCATGTCTCTCTGTAGTCTTCCTGAAATTTGACAGTTATGTCAAACAGAGGAAGGTATTTGACCATATCGATCCCTTCGGCCTGATCTTGTTCTCCTACAGTAGACACACTTCTCGAATGTGGAGAGCCAGAAGCTCTGTAGAGAACGGGTGGGGAGAGAATACCATACTAGTAAACGTATCCCGGGACATTCAGAGACTCATTCTAACAAGCAACACCACAAGGGGGGCGTGCAATATTTGTTGAAAATGACTCCCATAGAAGGTTTGCGAAGCCTGGAAGGACCCTCATGGCCACTATGTACTTCTTAAGGCCTCTCTCGATGACCGGACCTTTCTGATCGGTCCATATACGCCCCAATTCACACAAAGTGGGACATCATTGTGTCCATAGTTTATGCTCTGCACCAACACCCTAAAAAGCAAACCCTGCTGGGGGAGAATGTAACTTAGTACAGGACCCGGACGTGGACCATTCGGATCAACCCCTATCGCAGAACGCATCGGAGAGAGGACTGCTCAGAGATATGATGTCATACTTATCCATGATGGAACCTTGGAGACAGTTCAACCCCACTTCTCAGGACTACACTTACAGCTCATGTGTACATGGCTCCCGCATGTGGATTGACTTTTTTCTACTAACCTAGACTGGTCTAGCTCACTCATATGACACCCCAATTATACCAGCAAGGGTGTCAGACCGTTATACATTCCAGGTATGGCTTGATATAGGGGTATCAAGGCTGCCCTCGACTGAATGGAGCTTGAACTTGTCCAACTAGAAGATGCCAGATGACAAGACACACTCTCCCACCATCAGACTTTCCTGGATCACAGTAATAAGACTGTCGACTCCTCAAGCACTTTATAGGTAGCTGACAAGGCAACTGTGAAAGGGGAAATATTGCGAGACACAGCCTGTAGGGCACATGCTACATTCCAGACCAAAAACAGACTAGAGCTTGAGGTTCAAAAGTTCTTCACCCAGTATTCATCCTCACCAAACCAGAAACACAGAGCCCTACTATAGGCAAAACACAGACTCAACACACTATCCACCTCCAGAGCGGAAACTGTTCTATTCCATCTTAAACAGCAACATTATGAGCAGGGCATGAAGGCCGGATGGCTCGTGGCTCTGCAGACATGCCAACAAGAGGCCTCCTGCACTGACCCAGCCGTTCTTCACACAGGCACCACGCCACACACACATCAGCTAGACATCCTAAAGACCTTTAAAACTTATTACGAAACATTATAGGCCTCTGAGGCTACAGGGTGCCAAGCCAAGATCAGATTGTTCCTAGATCAACACAAAATTCCCTGGCTTACCCCGGCCCAGCAACAGTCACTCAAGGCCAACAGAGGAAAAGACCAGGCAGGTAAAGGATGTTCTCCTGTACAATAAATACCCAGGCATGGACGGCTACCTAGCTGAATACTACAAGGTGCACCAAGACCTATTGGCACCCTTGCTCTGTAAAGTTTTTGCTGTGAACCAACCCCCATGTTTCACCCTGGCTGAGGCTAATGGTGCAAAAGCACACTCATATCTTAACCTGGTAAGGACCTGTGCACCTGTGCAAATTACAGGCATCCCCTACCTAATTCACTGGGACCCGTGGGATTTCTTACACACTGTTCCTCAGTATTTCACTTTTGATTCCTCTCTCATGTCTTCTGGGCGGTGCACAACGATAACGATAAAGAACTTGCATTCTCCCTCCAAGCCATTAAGGCGTTTGACAGAGTGGAATTGAACTATAAGTTCCAACAACTACCACACAAGTGAATGGGACCAGTATTCATGGCCTGGGTGCTGAGGCTCCACACACGCCCAACGGAGATCATGACTTGTAATGGCTATACCTCTGCGTCTTTCAATTTACAGAGTGGCACGAAGCAGGGCTGATTGCTTTGCACCTGCTATTTCTCCTCGCCCTGGAACCCCTGGCGGTCACTTACCAACAATCTAGATGGTTAGCTATTCAGAACTTACCTAACATTCACAGCATACCAACGCCGTGAGGGGTCCATGAAGTATCACTGTATGCCGATTACATTCTAGTCACCCTCCCATACCCAGCATCCTCTCTGACCTCCTTGATGGCACTGATTTGCCATCTTTCCACCCTTCTGGCTAGAAAGTAAACTGGGAAAAATGTGAAGTCTTTCCATTGAATTTACATTTGCAGCACTCGGTGGACACCCATTCAAATGGTTGCCTACTTCCTTAAAATACCTTGGGATACTAGTTTCCCAAGGACTGACTACTATAGTGGAGACCAAAGAAGAACCCTTACATAAGAAAACTAACGCTGTTCTACAATGCTGGACTCACATCAATCGTTCCCTCTGGGGTAGGACTCAACTGCTTAAAATGAACATCTTGCATTTTTCCCCGACTTAACTATCTGTTCCTCATGATCCTTCTGTGCATTCCCTTCAGCCTAATGACAGCCATCGAGAAATCCCTGAAAGGTTTTTGGAGGGGCAGACTCACACTACGACTGAAGCTCGACAAACTCTACACCGCAACTGAAAAGGGTGACATGAGGCTCCCTAGTACCTTTCCCTAATGCTTGGCATCGCAGTTCATGCATCTGTGTTATGTTGTACACCCCCTCTCCCCCGAACACCCTGAAATGGGTCCCCATGGAAGCGGCCCGAGCTGGGCGATATGGTGGAGCTAAAATGCTTTACTCTGGTGACCTGCACACCCTGTGTTGTCCACTATAATTCATTCCTGGTGGAAGGCCCATAAGTTATTGAATAAGAGCCTGACTCTTCACTACCAGGCCTCTCTATGGTGCAACCCATCATTACTAATTGACGGCAGAGAACCATTGTTGGAGCATTGAGCTCCAAAGGTGTCCATTCCATATCAGACCTGATCATGACTTTGCAGACGCTCAGGCCCAGTTCAATCTGCTCACACGCTCTTTTTGGAACTACCAAAGAATCTTGCACTGCCCTAAGAAAGCTCTTGGCCCCGCAATCTGGGTTCGACTACAGACCTCTGCGATACTTGACTACATGTGGAAATGGGGCACGCACAAAGGTGTGGTTTCAGGTCTTTACCAGATCCTGATGGACTCCCAATGCTCAGCCCCTCTCACACTGTCCCTGAAGACCTGGCGGTCAGACAGGCTGCAAGTAACGTACTCCACTGATGACTAGGCAGATTTTACTAGCCCCTCACAATGGCCACCTAAGGGAAGCTCGACTAAAGTTCATCTACTTTAAATTGCTGTTTCGTTGGCACTGGATACCTCTTCGACTACGCAGAGTCTTGACACTCCAGGCAGCGACCTGCTGGAGGAGAGGGTCCCCGGTCAGGGACATTGTCCACTTACTATGGGAGTGCCTCACGCTGACCACTTGCTGGGACACCATTACATGCACTCTCATGCAAATGGTCTCATGCACAGGACCGTGTTAGCAGACGGTTCTCCTCCACAACTTTGACCAGTGCCCGGATATCACTAACCAACAATCTAGGTGCTCGCCACATACCTGGCCACAGCTAAAATCTGCATTCTGACTTTGTCACACCAACGCCTGTCGTTCCTTTGACACCTGTCTTCAGGAGATGTACAAGGTAGCATCATACAAAATCATAATTGCTAGACTGAACGGCCGACTGAACAAGTTCATAGAGACGTGGAGAACTTTATCAACGACCCCTGAGTTAGATACACTGCCCAGTCTCGCTACTTGGCATTGAGGGCCTATCACATACCCAGGTACAGATGACTGAACTAGAAATTCTGCCTGTCATTGCTCACAACTGCTGAATTAAGGGATGCATCCTGGAAAGGACGATCTCATTTGTAATGGCACAGCGGTCTACTCCTCTTTGTTTTCCTTACCTCTTTACCTCTTCTTGGTCTCCCACCTTCCTCCTTCCTTCCCGCTTCCCCATCCCCTTTTTTCTGCTGTATCCCCTGAACTCTTTAATCTATTTCACTTGTTATATACATGTTCCTTGATAGCACTATTCCCATGTAGGATCACTGACAGAATATTGGAAACAGAAATACCGTGTGGACATAATATCGTGTCAAAAATATTGAGGACCAAAATATCAAGCAGGTAAGTGCAAATGGGTAAGTTTAGATTTACTATTCTAAACTCCACATCTACGTACCTTGAAGACATCTATATCTTCAAGGTACGTAGATGTTGAGTTATATATAGTAAAACGTTGCTTGCCAATAGAAACTAACCTTCACGATATTTGTGTCCTCGATATTCTTGACATGATATTTTGGTCCACAATATTTCTGTTTCCAATATTCTACCTAAATACTCCCATGTGAAGGCATGTACTATGGCAACACGAGTCTGTGTTTCATAAACTTGTACTGGTGTACCTGGTTCCCCGACCCTGATCAGTACTGTAACTCGCTTACTATTGTTTGAGTGGTCGATATACCTTGCCAACCCCGTTGACTAAAAAGTGAATGACCCAATAAAGAAATGTTAATACGGAAAAAAAGAAACCTGTTTTGAATAATGTGGGCTAATTCTTGAATTAAAGATAACAGTACAAAAGCATTCATAGATATTTCTTCATATCTAAGTTGATTTTGAGGATTTTCATCGCAGTGAATTAGACATTAAGGGGCCGATTCCGATCTTGGCCGGTAGGGCTCCGAATCGGATTCGGCTTAACCGGATCCGATTCGGAGCCCTATTTCCCGACCGATTCGTACACGCGTCCGGGCGAGCGAGTACGATGCGAATTCGCCGACCGACTCGTCCGGGCGTCCCGACCGCTCCGACCGACTCGTTCCCGGGTCGAACCGCACCGACCGACTCGCTCGGACTCGACTCGCACCGCGCAATGGAGACGTTCCCCGGCCGGGTAAGTACGATGCGCGCCGCGAGCAGTCCGACCGAGCCGCGCACTCCGGCTCCAAAGAGCAGTCGGAGCCGCACTTTGGGGGTCCGTGTCGGACCCCCTGTACGCATAGCCGCGCGAGTCGCACACAGGGGGGACCCTTGGGTCCCCCCTACCTGTGCGTGTACGGCGCGAGTCGCTTCGCCGCGTACCCGCTGTAGGGGGCGCCCTTGTCCGCCTCGCACCCATTGAGTCAATGGGAGCCCGCGTACGCGTTGTATGACCGGCTCTCATTGACTTCAATAGGAGTCCGACCGACTCGAGTCCGATGGCATACGTGCGCATCGTACTCGTTCGGTCGGGCTGCTAGGGTCCGATTCGGTCGGTAATCTCTCCGAGTCCGGCTCGGTCGGAGAGATTTCCGGCCTCAATCGGAATCGGCCCCTTAGTTGGAAGAAATATTGCAATTGCAGCCCAAGCCAGATTACTCTAATTATTTTCAGGAACATATGACCTGGTGCATCTGGTTTCTGAACTGTCCATAAGATGCTGTCTAGAGAAGTCCTAATGTAATTTTAAAAGGAATCTATTGGAATCTTAAATACGGTGTGCCGCCAGATAATTACTCAGGAGGATAGCTCTTCCTAGTGAAGTATTAGAGCATTTTTTTTCAGATAGTCTCTTGCAATATATATAGGGCATTAGGAGACATGTAGAGGATACAATGTGTAGAAAACATGATGTGTTAATATTAATTAGGCTTCTGAAATTTGTAATTATTTTGTTTTGTTGAAGCCGTAAGGTGGAACACTGTCCACAGTGTGGCATCGCTATGTATGTCAGTTAGGAGTTAACTTGCAAGCCTGCTATTTTTGAGGAGTGCTATCAGCAGAGCCTTTGGCTTGCATGTTTTTTCTAACTTTGGTAGGTTTCTGCTGCAGCAAAGGGATGCTGAAGGCAATGGGGAACCTGGTGCAACTCAGCAGCCATGCACCCAATCCGTAGCTCTGAGCCCCTTCAGCTTACACAAAGTTTCAAGACCAGCCCAGTCTTCCATCTCCCACCACCACCTCTGTACCCTGCATGGGCATGCTCCCTGCTATAAACCCTTCTAACACCCTCCTAATACCTTCTGCTAGTGCAGATTTTTTCCACAATTGTCAGCTCTAAGATGTCCCACCCAGGTCTTCCAGGTGCATGAAACTTACATTGGAGGGACGGCCAAGTACTTTTTACTAGGTTCTATGTAGTGGGGTGAATTAGGCAATTATGTCTGACTTCACGAAGGTCAGAATTTCTTGACTTCACTTCGCTATGTGAGTGTTATAACAATGTCCTGACTTCTAGTCCTTATATTGGTTCCAGATGAAGAAAGGGAGGCAGTCATGTTGTCCTTAAATGTGTATGTGTTGTGTGTTTTAAATACTACCTAATTTAGGAAATATATTTAGTCTGCTTCGCCTTGTCTTTAATAAAATCTCAATTGTTTTCTGCACATGCTTGAAAAATTCGATTTATATCTGAAACAGCTGCATAACGCTTGTGCTAATAGTTACACATACTGGTGAGTGAAATGAACAAATCAGAAGGAAGAAAGAATGTGATATGCTTTATGAATTGTGATTCAATCAGACAATTCCAGAACTTATGCACCAACCAGACTTTGCAAACACATGATTAAGTGATATCCTTCCTTTTATTTTCTCATGCTCTAACATGTATTAATGGCATGTTACCATCTGAGCAGTTGGTGTGATGCAATCTTTTACTGTTTAAGATCTAGCCCGGCATTCATTTCATTATCTGGCAGAAACGGATAGGAATGGAGCACTAAAATTGATTCTTTGATGGGAATTTATTTCTCCTCTAAGGTTTTCATAGAACTAATGGGTGTGCCAGCTGGAACAAAACCTCAAAAGGAAGGATGCAAGGTCAATGTCTGAAAAAAGTAATTCATTTAGTCAAATGAATTGGTGTATTGGCGGCCAGTACCTGCTCACACTGACCATGATCTTGGTCTTGCTCCTTCTACATCACACTCCTTTCCGCTGCTAACTCTAACCAGATGGTAAGATCCAAGGGTCAATTATTCATAGTTACAGCATTGGCTTCACTGAAGAATGACATAATTAGAAAGTCTGAAACTGAGAACAAAGAATGATGAGAAGGATTTGCCATTAATAGTGTCACACCATCTTACCAAGGACTGTAGGCCTCTGTAGTGAAGACGCTGAATCAGGTACGCTGTGCACAATCTATCTTTTGTAGACAACCTCCAACAGATTGGTGAACAAGTAGTAGTACAAGCTCAGCAGAGCATCATCTGATCTTAACATTCTAAATCCTCACAAAAATACCTAGAACATTTTTAACAATTTTAATTCTACATTCTAATTGACTACCACAATTCTACCTACCTAACTATACCCATTACTACACATCTCGTCCCTTTCATAAAACAAAACAAAAACATTTCATGACCATAATACAAAAGATTAAGGTCACACCATGTTATCCAAAAATAAAGTATAGCAGTACAAAAGTGTGATCCTATGTGGTACACACATAGGTCTCCACTTTCTTTGGTTTTACTATGTTTCTACCAAAGGTACTTGTCCTCACACAATCAAATTGCACCTTCAGATGTCCTCACACCATCAATTTGCGTCTTCAAAGTGTCATTACATGCACCATTATCCACATGAACCTCACTCCCCATTTTAACACCACTCTGAGTGTCACACTGACTGTCCTCCCTTCTTACACCTCAATCATTATTATTTTGTAACTCTTGATTCACAGTTTCCTTCCCACTAGTAGGGTCAATAGTTATCCACCAATATTTATCACCTTGGTCATTCTCCTGGTGAAGAGGATGTTTTCACCAGGTGGGGTGTCCTCATGCCATTACCAATGTCCTTGACAATTGCCAAGTGCCTCATGTAAGAGATGCCACCATCATTTAACTCCTCTGTATTATTTATCACTTTCTTAATTTGCTTAGGGATACTGAACTTGATTCTTACCTTTGCAACTTTCCTGATAGAGTTTACAGGTACCCCGTGTCCTACTGCTAACTTCACATCATGTACTCCATGTTTAGTGGCAAAGTACCTATTTTTTGTTTTGATGGGATGTCAAAATGCACTTCCTAACTTCCTCTACATCCCACACAACTCTCTTATCTTTTTCCATCCAACCACGATTAGTCTTAGAATGCAGTACATGAACTCTCATTATACCAAAAGGACTTTCTCCAACAGAGTCATGGGATGTCACTCTATAAGTCCACCATCTTCTTCAATTCTGTCTCCAAATCTTTCCTACTTTGATTAGCTAACTGCAGTGTACCCTTAACAACTCTGTTGACTTTCTCCACGACGCAATATCCCCATGGATGATAAAGCGCAGAGAACTTGTGAGTAATCCCAGCAAACTCCATGAAATCCTTTATCTCACCGATCTGACCTGAATGCGCTTTACAGTGAGTCAAGATTTCAGGAAGCCCTCTCGCAAAAAAATTCCATCCAAAAACTTGATCACAATTCCAGTGTCACCTTTCCACCCACCTCCAATTTAAGCAACTTTGAAAACAAATCCATTAAAACCAAGATATATCTCTGTGACTTATCACTCCACATAACTGGTCCTATGATGTCCAATGCCACATTTTCCCATGTTAGTACCGGACAACCTAAGGAACTCAATTGGGGATTGGGCGTTTTCTGGGACTTGTCCACACTCTCACATTCAATGCAAGACCTAACAAATCTTTCAGTTTCAATGTCAATTTTAGGCCACCAATACAAAGCCTTGACATTCCATTTGGTGCGTGTTGTACCGTCACACCCTTCTTGACAAAGCGAAATATTTTTATTCCTCATTATGTACGGTGGAATTACCTTGTCACCTCTCACAACAAACATGCCTTCAACTCCTAACTCATCTCTAACTTCCCAGTACGCCTTCATTTCTCCTAGAAGTTCTGCTTTAACAAACTCCCCAAACCATTTTTATTTCTCCTTTAACATTTTCCAAAACATCATCCTCCTCCTGCGCTTTCATCCACTCTTCTTTTTGTAACGCTTTGATTTCATTACTAGTGAATATCCCAGCCATGCATGAATCATTCCATGGACTAGCATCCACCTCCCTGAGAGGTAGTTACAACCTGCTCAACAAATTGGCAGTGACTTTTTGTTTACCAGCACATACTGAACTTCGTATATAAAATCCTGTAAACGCATGGAAAGTCTTGCAATTCTTGCAGATGCTCTGGTTAAACCTTCTGTAGTTAAACGTTTTGTCAATGGCTTATGATCTGACCTCCCCATGAAGTTTCTTACCCATAAGAACTTGCAAAAGTGCTCAAGGGCCCACACGCCCACCTAGGTCTCTCTTTCAATCACAGAGTATTTTTCCTTTGTGGGAGACAGTGACCTTGATGCAAATGCTATGACACTTTCATCCCCTTGATTGTTTTTTTGAGAGAGTACACTTCCCAAGCCCTTTCCACTTGCATCTGTGGTAACAAAGGTTGCTACAGTGGGACTGAAACCTTGCACTGTGGGAGCCTTACTGATTGCAAGCTTTAATTCTAAGAAAGAATTTTGGCACTGAGTTGACCACTCAAACTTACTTTTATTCTTCAACAAAGCTCGCATCTCATGAGTTTTTCTGTGAATTTGTCAACAAATTTTAAATAGAATATAGCCAGACCCAAAAACAAGCGGAGCTCTTTCTTGTTCTTGGGTGACAGGACTCTGTTAATCGCCTCCTCTAATTTCTCCTTGGGATTGATCCCCTTGTCAGTAATTTCGTGCCCCAAATACGTGACTTTTTGTTTGCAAATCTGCATTTACTAATTTCTGCAGTTAAACCTTTCTTCCAGAGCATGCTCAATACCTTTCTTAGAATTTCGTCATAGTGTTTCCTGGTTTTCCCAATGATCAAAATATCATCTTGGAAGAATATTACCTCCTGAATGTCCCCAAAAAGCAGTGTCATAAGCCTTTGAAAGACGGCTGCTGCCGATGCTAAACCAAACGGCATGCGCTGGAATTGGTAAAAACCAAATGGCGTGCAAAAGGCAGTAAAATGTTTACACTCAGGATCCAATACTACCTGGTGATATGCAGCCGATAGATTCAATGTTGAAAACCATTTAGCATTTCTGGTTAATGACAACATTTCATCTATGAGCGGCAAAGGAAATTGATCCACGATGATGTTGTTATTAAGCCCCCTCAAGTCAACACACAAGAGTACTTTGCTGTTGGCGCGTCTGGCCACCACCAATGGAGAAACCCATTCTGAATCTTCTACTGGCTCAATAATACTTGCTTTCAAGAGCTTCTCTAATTCCAATTTCACCTCATCCCTTACAATAAATCGGATATTGTGTGCTTTGTGGATCTTTGGAATAGCATTGTGTTTTAGTCTGATTACGTGAGTGAAAGCCTTCAACTTACCAACTTTCCCAATAAAAACTGCCAGGAATTCCTCTAAAACCCACTTCCTAGTGTCTTCTTCTTCTTCTTCTTCTTCACAAGCCACTAGCACGTGTTCATGACTATTAGGGTCTAAAATTATTTTAAGTTTTCTCTGGTCTTTCCACCCCAGCACGGGTGGTCCTTCTTTGGGCACGTACAATTTGCGTAAGGCATGTCTACTCTTAAACTTGAAAACAAGTTGTCTTACCCCAATCATGTCGATCTTTTCACCTGTATAACTCTCAGGATTAATATCAGAAGGTTCTAACTGATCCCCTATTACACCAATGAAATGTTCCAGCCAAAAACTTCTCACTATGATTATGTAAGGCGAACCGAAATCAGCCGCTACCTGTAGTGATACACCCCCAAATGAGAGGCAGCAAAGGGGCTTGTTCTCTCCTTCCCCTGAAATTTTCAGAACAACCTTTTTTTACCATCATACCTAGCACCTACTTCATCAACACTCTTGTCTGAGGTAGACTCTTCCTCGTCACTCTATTTCACACACGCTACTTTACCCTCCCATTTCTTTTTATCTTTACGTTTGCATACCTAAGCAAAATGTCCTATTATTCAACACTCCACACATTTCGCTGGTTTAGCCGGACAACTGTCAAACCTAGCTGAATGTGCACTGCAGCCACAATGATAAAATTCATAATTAGCATTCCATGTAGTGCCAGAGCAATCGCCTTTCTTTTTGTCTTTTTTTAAGTTGTGCTGGCCAGGATTCTGCACATATTTACTTTTCCCATCCAAACTTTTGTTAACAGTATCTCCTCCATCTTTTTTTTCTTGTGCTAGGGTTACTTTTGCACAATGATCAGATAGTTCAGCCTTCTTCACGATCGCCATAATATCCTTAAGGCCAGTCTCTCCTTCCACCCATGATCTATCCTGAAAGGGCTTATTCTTTGTGTACATATCAATTTGGTCCCTCACGAATTCATCGTGAATGTTCCTGAATCTGTATGTAATTACTAACTTTTTTAGCGCAGACACATAGACTGTGTGTCTGCGCTATGTCTAATAGATGTTTAGGAAATGTTAAAGGAAAAGTTGAAAATGGTTTGGGGGAGTTTGTTAAAGCAGAACTTCTAGGAAAAAATGAAGGCGTACAGGGAAGTTAGAGAAGAGTTAGGAGTTGAAGGCATGTTTGTTTTGAGAGTTGACAAAGTAATTCCCTCGTACAGAATAAGGAATAAAAATATTTTACTTTGTCATGAAGGGTGTAATGGTATAGCACGCACCAAACGGAATATCAAGGCTTTGTATCGGTGGCCTAAAACTGAAAGATTGTTAGGTCTTGCATGGAGTGTGATAATGCGGACAAGTCCCAGAGAACGCCCAATCCCCCATTGAGTTCCTTAGGTTGTATGGCCCTAACATGGGAAGATGTAGCATTGGATATCATGGTACCAGTTATGTGGAGTGATGAGTCAAAGAGATATATCTTACTGTTAATGGATTTGTTTTCAAAGTTGCTTAAATTGGAGGTGGGTAGAAAGGTGACACTGAAATTGTGATCAAGTTTTTGGATGAAATTTTTTTGCGAGAGGGCTTCCTGAAATCTTGACTCACTGATAACGGCATTCAGGTCAGATCAGTGGAGATGAAGGATTTCATGGAGTTTGCTGGGATTACTCACAAGTTCTTTGCGCTTTATCATCCCAGGGGAAATTGTGTCGTGGAGAGAGTCAACAGAGTTGTTAAGGGTACACTGCAGTTAGCTAATCAAAGTAGGAAAGCTTTTGGAGACAGAATTGAAGAAAATGGTGGCCTTATAGAGTGACATCCCATGACTCTGTTGGAGAAAGTCCTTTTGGTATAATGAGAGTTCATGTACTGCATTCTAAGACTGATCGTGGTTGGATGGATAGAGATAAGAGAGTTGTGTGGGATGTAGAGGAAGTTAGGAAGTGCATTTTGACATCCCATCAAAACAAAAAAGAGGTACTTTGCCACTAAACATGGAGTACATGATGTGAAGTTAGCAGTAGGACACTGGGTAGAATAAGGAATAAAAATATTTCACTTTGTCATGAAGGGTGTGATGGTATAGCACGCACCAAACGGAATGTCAAGGCTTTGTATCGGTGGCCTAAAACTGAAAGATTGTTAGGTCTTGCATGGAGTGTGATAATGCGGACAAGTCCCAGAGAACGCCCAATCCCCCATTGAGTTCCTTAGGTTGTACGGCCCTAACATGGGAAGATGTGGCATTGGATATCATGGTACCAGTTATGTGGAGTGATGAGTCAAAGAGATATATCTTAGTGTTAATGGATTTGTCTTCAAAGTTGCTTAAATTGGAGATGGGTAGAAAGGGGCCACTGGAATTGTGATCAAGTTTTTGGATGGAATTTTTTTGCGAGAGGGCTTCCTGAAATCTTGACTCACTGATAACGGCATTCAGGTCAGATCAGTGGAGATGAAGGATTTCATGGAGTTTGCTGGGATTACTCACAAGTTCTCTGCGCTTTATCATCCCAGGGGAAATTGCATTGTGGAGAGAGTCAACAGAGTTGTTAAGGGTACACTGCAGTTAGCTACTCAAAGTAGGAAGGATTTGGAGACAGAATTGAAGAAGATGGTGTGGACTTATAGAGTGAAGTCCCATGACTCTGTTGGAGAAAGTCCTTTTGGTTTAATGAGAGGTTGTGTACCCCATTCTAAGACTAATCCTGGTTGGATGGATAGAGCTAAGAGAGTTGTGTGGGATGTAGAGGAAGTTAGGAACTTCATTTTGACATCCCAGCAAAAGAATAAGAGGTAATTTGACACTAAACATGGCGTACGTGATGTGAAGTTAGTAGTAGGACACTGGGTACCTGTAAAATCTATCAGGAAAGTTGCAAAGGGAAGAAGAAAGTTCAGTATCCCTACTAAAGACTTTTCCTGTTTCCTTTGGAAAAAAGCATGTCTCATTATGGCTATGCATACTGTTGGCGAAAATTACTCATTTAAGTCCAATCGTGCTACTTAACCACATCCAAATCTCCCGATCTTTCATGCCTTTGTAGTTGATTATAGATTCGCAAACCCTCTGGACGTAAACATTAGATCAAAATGATTTTTTCCCTTTCTGGTGAAAAAGATCCATTGCAGTCCTCTAGATTGGCAATATAATTTACAAAATACTCTTTTCATTCAATCCACTGTATAATAGGTTCCCCGGTGATAATAAAAATTCCTTGAGTGAGTCTAAATGCAGGGCTGAATTTCCATGTGGGGGTGCCTCAGTGGTAGACATACTGCTCTGTTTCCACCATGCTATAAAGTCTTAGAGGCTCGAGTCAGACAGACAAAATATAGCTGATTTATGATACCCCACACACCTCACAAAAGTAATTAGAAAAGAGTACTTACAGAAACACTACAACAAAACGTAAGCAAATATGCAGAGCGCTTAACTCCTACCTCCTTTAATTATTGTAGTTGCAGCTGGTGTGGCAGAGATTAATGTGTGCTTCCGACAAAACAAAATGGAGGCTCGTCAGGGTTATGATCCTGCGTGATGACGTGAGGCAGCTTAAAGTTCTAGCGTTCTGCACTTCGGTGATGGCATGCACAACTCCTTGCCAGCTGTGCATCCACCAGGATAGAACGCCAGCCTCCTCACGCGGTGCTGCGGATGCACACCACGACTTCCAATGCTGGGCTCTTCACGCGGGATGCCGTAACTTTTAAATCCAGGATGTTCACGCTGTGCTGCAGATGCATACCGCAACTAAAAATGCTGGGCTCTCCACATGGGATGCCGCGACTTTTAAATCATCCAGCTGCACGCTGCACTTCCGTTCCTTGCGGTGTCACGGGTGCACACAACGACTACTACCACATCGGAATCTTCACGTGGAAAACCATGACCTTAGAAATCCAAGTTCACGCGGTGCCCAACTGCAAGGGTGCCAATATAGAATCAATCCAGGATCTCCAGACCAAATGTACGCCTACCAGGCTGTATGACTGATCACAAGTAGCAGCAACAGTCTCACCAGGCAATAAAAGGCATTTCCAAAGTCACCCCAGCTGTTTACCATCCAGATCACAATTCTCTGCAAATGGTGTACAAAGTTGAAAATCCGTGGGTTCACGAGGTTGCCCCCCTCGTCACCAAATTCTGTAGTGAAGACGCTGAGTCAGGTACGCTGTGCACAATCCATCTTTAATAGACAACCTCATAAAGCTTGGTGAACAAGTAGTAGTACAAGCACAACACAGCATCATCTGATCCCAACATTCTACATCCTCACAAAAATACCTAGAACATTCTTAACAATTCTAATTCTACATTCTAAGTGACTACCACAATTCTACCTACCTAACTATACCCATTTCTACAGCCTCCAATTAGAAAACTTAAAAATAAATATTCATGACTCCCTAAAGCATATTAGGCACTTAGGAGTATATTCACAAGAACGTGTGATAACTACCGCAAGAGTAGCGTAACGCAACTTTCAATATCGCAGCCTATAGCGGGAAAATAACCCCGTATCAACGTGGAATTCACAACAAGGCGGTAGCATGCGATAGTCTGCCAAAACCGCGGACAATGTCCGCGATACAACCACCACGATGGAGATAAAAACACAAACCACAACACCAAAAAACACGCGATGGGCCAAAGCGCGATGAGGAATCAGGGACAAGCAGCGCCAGGCCTGCAACACACACCTGGCAGGCGTCAAAAATCTCCATAAAAGTAGAAAAAACACCCACACACAAACTGACCAACACACAAGCACCATGGAGGCAGCCGGAGCAGGCGCAGAGGACGAGCGCAACCCCACAAGCACCCCGGACGACCAGCCTGGGACCTCAGGGACAGGGAAGGGCAAGGACAAGAAGACGAGGAAGACCAAGTTCAGTCCGCAGGCGAACAGGATCATAGTCACGGAGGTGATGGAACACCATCAACAACTCTTCGTCACCTCCAACGTGTCATTGGGCACCAAAACTGCAATATGGCGTGACATCGTCGACAAGGTGAATGCCGTCGGAGAGCACAAGTGGTCAATGTACGAGGTCAAGAGGCGATAGAATGACATCAAGCGGAAGACCAAGGAGAAACTCTCCGCCAACCTGAAGGCAGCAACGCAGACCGGAGGTGGGGGCCCAGCGCCACAGCTGGAGCTGGATGACATGGAGGAGCTGGTGTCGACAGTCATCAGTGTGGAGACTGTGGCCGGAGTCGGGGGACCGGACACTGCTCGACAGGACACAACACAACCGCAACAGGGTGAGTGACCACCAGGGAGATGGCCACAATGGCACACATGCACAAGCAAGCAGGGCACAGTGCACACCCACAATCACTCTGGGTCCTCGCCCAGACCCACAGACTGTCACAATGTACAATGCCATGCTGTCTGAGTGTCAACCTGTACCATGCGGCTACATACATGTGGACACATTGTAATACACCATCTCCCCTTCACATCGCAGGGGCATCATCAACACCTCCTGCAGAGCAGTCACAGCCACTCTTCACTGATGACGAGGAGGAGGACAACACCACCATCGACACCCAAACCATCCAAGACCTCACTGACCTCATCCGCAACTCACCTCCAGGATCAGGGCAGCCCAGCTACATCCATGAGACCCCACCCACCACCCAAACCACCCAGCAGGAGGCACCCACAGCCCCGGCACCCTCCCAACTCCCCCAGGAACAACAATTGGCCTTCCAACACCTGGAGGGCCAGAGGGAGAAGGCCGAGCAGGTGCGGGTGGGGTTCGAGCTCATGGCTACCAAACTGGACGCCATCCTTGGGTGTCTATGTCCACCCCATGGACTCCAGCGAGCCCTGACTGACATCTCTGGAGTCATGACACGGAGGGAAGAATACCTGTCCGCTCAGAGTGGCCCCAGCGATGCCATCTGTGAGCTGGCACACATGTGGAGGCTCATGGAGGACATGGTGCGGATGGAGGCGGAAAGGATGGCAGCCACCGCTGCACATCAGCGAAATGTAGCTGGGATCTACCGTGCTCTGCATGTCCTCATCATGGCATTGCTGCCACAAGGCGTGGCGATGATGAATGCTGCTGCCCCCACACCATCCACATCTCCGCCCCCTGGTGTGTCAGTGCCTCCAAGTGCGGCAGGCGTATCCACTCCGGCACCTGATGTGTCACTGCCACACAGTGCAGCCGACAATCCTCCTCCGGCCCCTGATGTGTCAGTGGCACACAGTGCCGCAGCCGGTACAGCAACACCCACAGGTGGGGCAGGGCACACACCCGGGGACGAGGACGTGGATGGGACTGTGGTCAGGCACTAGCATCCAGTTCCGCCACCTTGCCTGTTCTGCTTGGTGCCGCACATGGCCTCAAGACCTACCACTGACCCCCGATACACTCCGATGCACTCACCTTGGACAGCGACATGGACTGCCATATCCTGTTTGACGACCAATGACACGGCGGGCAGAATGTACCCTTCCTCTTCCGCAGTACAGGTCATCCCCGGATGGACACTGGCTGGCCCTCCACGGGCCCATATTGTGTAGTGTGCTCGGCATTGCCCTGTACCGCTCCAGCTGCATGACTGCACTGGATGTGCAAATAAAAATCCAGTGACGCACTGCTGTGTAATGTCTTACGTCATTCATGTATGGATGTGTGGATGAATGTGGGGACAGTGCCTTCCCTTGCGTCAACGATGTTCATCCTGTGGGATGCCAGTCAGAGGGTGCGACATTGCATTTTGTGTACCGGGTTCCGTGAACACTACAACAGGGACACACGCATCAGTCACTTCCTTGTCCAAACATGGACTGGACCACGTCCAGAGCCCACGAGTCATTGTTGCAAGCCCTGCGCTGGTCGGGCGTACGGCAGGCCAGACCACTCCGCTAACGTCCCGAGGGGGGGCCCTCATTGCTACCCGTCGCAGCCGTACTCGCTGGTGGTGTGCAGGTCACTGGTCTAGTTGTCAGCATGTCACAGCCACTCCCTGAGGGCAGGTTTTCACACACACCACACCCATCCGGCACAGGCGTCACAGGCCATGTGACTCCGCCAACATAAGGGGCCGATGACATCACATTCCCCGTTTCCGGTGGTGACTGGATGACGGCCGCTCCACGGTTCTCACTCATGTAGGGCCCATGAGTTGTTGCGCACAGAGTTAGTGGCATCCGAGGCCTTGCGGATGGCACGGGCCTACCACCACGTGGCGCAGACTGGGGTTGCACAGGGTTAGTGGCATCCGGGGCCTTGCGGACGGCACAGGCACACCGCCACGGGACGGTGACTTTGGGTGCACTGTGTCAGTGGCACCTTGAGCTGCTGAGCGGGTGTGCAGCCTGCGATGATGCCCCGTCCCGGCGGTCCGGACAGCTCAGGTTTTGTGTGCCCTGCTGGACCGCCGTGTAGGCCAGAGCCAGCAGGCAGCGTAGGCCTACCGCCACATGGCGTCGCTTCCGGGATCCCTGAGTTGGTGGCACCCATTGGGCTGAGCGGGTGTGCAGCCTGCGATGGTGCTGGGTGCACTGGTATGTCCTCTGCCATGAAGTAATCAAGACCCAGCACCAAACGTGAGACCTGGTGGCCTGCGCAGCGGGGCTGCTTGATGTGGAGGGTGCCATGTCCGCAGGCCCCGGGCTTGTGGCTTGCAGCGGCACGTGGTGGGACCTCCTGTCTACGCGCCGGTGGCGGAAGGTGAGCATTGAGGCCTGGGTGTGAATGGGCGGGCATGCTCCGATGGGCGGCGGGAGAGGTTGGGGTGCCTCTGCCTGGGTGTGCATGGGCGGGCAGGCGATGTTGTCTTGTGCAAATGTGTGTACTGTGCCAGTCATGTATCTGGGCTCTGTTTCAGCTGACGGCTCTGAATCAGATGTGTGACCTGGTGAACTGCACTACATACCGGCACGTGGTTGGAGACACACCGGTGGCAGCAGGTGAGCAGTGTGGCCTGGGTGCGCAGGGGCGGCACTCTCTCTCTCTCTCCCTCTCTCCTCTCTCTCTCCTCTTCTCTCTCTCTCTCTCTCTCTCTCTCTCTCCCTCTCTTCCTCTCTCTCTCCTCTTCTCTCTCTCTCTCTCTCTCTCTCTCTCTCCCTCCCACTCTTCCTCTCTCTCTCCCTCCCTCTCTTCCTCTCTCTCTCTCCTCTCTCTCTCTCCCTCTCTCTCTCTCTCTCTCCTCCTCTCTCCCTCCCACTCTTCCTCTCTCTCCTTCGCTCTCTCTCTGTCCTCTGATGTGCGCAGGACACACCTTCTCATCATGTTTTTTGTCTTGCAGGCTGTGACCTACGTATTGTCCCGAGGGAGCGGCCATGTGTCTTCATTTCATTTCGTTGTTCATTTTAATAAAGTTTCATTTGTTGCTTCGAAAGTGAATGTGTGCTGGTCATTTCTGTGACGACACATCCATGTCACCAGTTGTGATTGTGCGGCATCAAGCGGAATATTTTGTACATGTTTAGGTGTGGCTGATGTGGCATGTCTTTGGTCGGGGGGTGCCAGGGAGGGGTGGTCCTGGTGGTGGTGGCGGTGGGTGTTGTGGCCCTGTTGGGTGTCCGGGCCGCATGATGGGTGGCTCCAAGGCATCTGTTGCCCTTCCGATGTAGCCCTGGGCTGTGCTCCCTTTGGTTTGCAGGCTGCCGTCCGACTTTACACCAGGTCAGAGCAGGTGTAGATTTCCTGGTGCTAACGCGCCTTATCGCCTATTTTGTGTTTTTATCGCGGATGTGGCTGGTCGTTGTGAATGTTGAGGTGTGCTGTTGTCTCGGCTTTTGTCACGGGAACGCCTACTCTGCATCTCATTAGCGATATTTGCGGGGGTCCTCTGTGGCGATGTTTTTTGCGGCTGCTATCGCGGGTAAACTGGTGCTGTGGGCTGTTAACACCGGCTTGTGAATGGGAAGGTAAATTTATCATGACTTTGGCTGCGATAAAGTGCAGTTAATTCGGCAATAGCTCCTTGTGAATATGCCCCTTAGTGTCTGGATTTTATCACCATTTGGTGGAATACAATTGGTCGTTTATACCAAGGTTTATGGTGAAGAGGTTATGGCTTCATGCCTAGTAAAATGAATATGGAGTTAGGACCCATCCGTGAACAATACAATCTCTAAGATTTGGAAAGTTCAGGTACATAGACAGGTGAAAGTCAGAATGCAACATCACCTTCTCATAGTAGTATCGTGAATTTTCCATATTTAACCTTTCATAATAAAGGTGTTTTTAAAAATAATGTTCATGTTAGAAAATAATACTTAGCATAGGTTTGTTTTAATTGACATAACGAGTCTGCATCAGGCCACATTTTAAAAAGTGAATATTTATTTGTTGTGCACAAGCTCAGCATGTCCATATGTTTCATTTGCTTTCAGAAAATCATTGAAATTCAGCTGCAAGTTAGGTCTCTGGTTAAGCAAAGTAACATGTCCCTAGCCTCCTGGACTGAAGCAAAGTGTTTTGCAACATTACAAGGTTATGAGCTAAATGCCTATTGACATGTCGAAATTATGAATGTACGAAAGTTCTTCTTTTTCACTTGTTTTTCAAAATAAAACATGCAATGTCTTCTGTGCAGCAAATCGTGTATTTAACATTCAATGAAAATAATGTACAAATAGGTCTTGTTTTGAAATTAATCAAGTGATTGATGCTGTGCATGTAACATTTTAGTGCTGCCTTTTAGGTAATGTCCTGCTATGAAGATTGTGTCCTTTCATTGTTCTCAACATAACAGAAGAGTTGCCAGTTGGAGAAGAGCCAGCTCTTTACCTCATTTTGCATTAGCTGTTCATTCTGCTGTTGTACATGAGAGGGCCTTGCGCATTATTCTCTATTGCTTAAGAGATTCTAAGAGCTAGTTAGACATTTTTCTTTAGACTTTATTTTTGCATTGCATTAGTTCATTTTAGCATTGCTCATTTTAGAAGTGCTGCTTTTATTATTGAGAGAAATCACTATGTCATTCTGTGGTTTTATTTAGAGAGGAGTAGATGCAATGTTGTCCTTTTGTATTAGGGCTTATTTTCCACTGACCTATTTTCGATTGTGCTGTGGCTACATTATTTTCTTGCATTGCTGCATTTTATTAATATATTGGCTTCACAGTCTAAATGTCAATTTATGTATTATAGCTTTGACATTTGGATAAATCTAAGAAAATTGAGAACTGAAGAAACTTAGTTGTGTCCATTTTGCTTTAATGGTTTTGGCTGAGCTTTTGTCTGAGGGTTCTCCCTTTCCTGCAACTTGACCTTGCTAGAGTAGAGCATCAACTATATCTAGTAGCAAAAAATAGGTTTCAACTAAAAAAGAAAAGAGAAGATTTGGCTTTAAAAAGTTAAATGGTGGTATCAGAAATAGTCAATAGCGTTCATTGCAAGGTTCTGGAGATTGATGACATGTTCTTTGGCTGATGGGACTAGATATGTTAAGAATAAGATATGTTAAGAATGCTAAGAGATTAAGTGGAAGACAAATCGCCAGTTAAAGTTATCTTGCAGTTATCCCAGAGCAACCTTGAACAAGGTGTTACCACCCAAAAAATACTTAAGCCATTATACAATATCTCGTGTGAGCCTTCTGGAATGCCCTATGTCATGTTTAAAATCATCATCATCATATTCAAAGAACCATAAAAGCAGATAAGAACAAATACAATAATTACAGAAATGCATAATGAAGTTGCAAGCACAATGTGCTGCAATACAGTTAAGTGGACTGGTGTAAGTTCCAAGTCAGATTACATCCTTTAGCACAAATGGTTGATGAATCTAACAGAATACCCTCAATAATGTATCTGCATAATAAAACAGAGTGCCAGAAAGCAAAAACCTCAAAAAAAGCCCTATGTTGCTCGAGATGGGTCCGTTATGCCAACCGCCAAACTAGAATAAAACCAATAGGAGGGGACTCATGTATGTTAGTTATCACCAAAGAATTAAAGTGCATAGTGCTGAATGTCAAGCAACACAATAGATGAAAGAAATGTAAATGTTCATAAGAAATGTTATGCTAAAAACAATATTTGAAATAACTTAAAACAATATAAAACAATAGGTAAAACACAATTTATAAAAAAAGAGCATAATAATCTGTTTTTCAATCCCCTGGGCTGAGCAGGTATAACCTTACACCATTGGAGACCTCAAATGCTCCTCCTCGGGTATACTAACAACAGTGTTATGAGTGCACTTGGACCGCCATATCCAGGATGCCTGGAGGTATATTGCAACTGCAAAAACCACCAGCCTAGATGTGTCAGATCTTGAGAGCCTGATGGCAACCAAGTAACTCTTTACACCCAGGAATCTACATAGGGTAATAGCCATTTTCTCCTCTGGGCATCATACGCTGGGCAGAAGAATGCAAAATTAGATAGGTCTTCTCTAGGCCCCTTACACGCTTGACATTCTGTACTGTGTTAGATCGCATTTGCCCACTTAGCACAAAAGGCCAAAATGGGTAAAGACTGAAATCTAGATTGTAAGAACAATTTCCTGGAGAAAAGAGCGGGAGTGATCTCATTGATCATGTACTCATAGCTGGGTGGCACCTTAAACTCCAGAAAGTCCAGAGTCAAAGTGTCTCTACTGTTACCTATGGCCTTTTGGTGTACCATCGGCCAATAGGCCAATTTAATTAACATTTTGGAACCAGGAGTGAGGGCCTTTGGTGCTTCCTAGCAACTTTCCAGACCCAACTTCCTAAAAAAGGACCTAATGTGCAGGAGCCAGGGTGTCTCCTGGATGCCGGGAAGGACTAAAATATTTCTGAGGGTGTATCTATAGGCATCCAAGGCAGGTGAGGTCTAAATCCTATGCCAATACAGTAATAGGCGAAGATCAACCTTCCAAGAAATGTTCTTGAATGCCAAATCTAAGTGTAGTGGGACCAATGGAGTGCTCTTTGGGAGAGCAAATAGGTGCCTGATAAAACTATTCTTGGAGTAGGAGAGGGCGCTACAGTTAGCATAGTCCCAAATCTATGCTCCGTATAAAGCTGCTCCGAGAGCCTTGATATTATAAATCTCAATTGCTGAAGCAGCTTTCTTTGAAAAAGTTTTAGTGTATGTCTTTAGCAGTTGAGATGAATAATGCAATAATGAACAATCAGCGTTGTGGATAAGGGTGGGCGGAATTTGCGTAGTCGGGTTAGGCAAAATTCCGCGAAACGGTAAAAAATCTCCGCGAGCACGCAGAATTGCTTGTTCCGCTTGTTCGCGATGCATTTTTCCTGTTCGGGGACGCTGTTTGCGTGCTCGGGGGGAAATATCTCGTGGACTTGCCCATGCGGTCGCCAATTGGCGCGGCCATCTTGTTTCACTTGTCCCGCCCGCTCGCGATGCGTGTTTCCTGTTCGCGAACGCAGATGTCCGATGGCGCGTCCGAATGACGTGTTCGCGATCGCACACTCTCGTGGGATCGCGCGAACGGTAAGGAAGACTCGTCGGCGAACGCAGGGATCCCGGTAAGTCGCTACCGCGCGCGCAAACACGCATTTTGAAAGCGCGAACAAGGAAAAAATTCCGCTACACCGCGGATCGGGGAATTTTCGGCCATTCCGCGTTCTCTGCGGAACGCGTAATTGCCAAAATTTCGCAAATTCCGTGAGCGGAACGGAATTTACCGCCCAGGCCTAGTTGTGGACCTGTATGAACCAATATAGGCTTGGCGTTAGCCTAAGCCCTAAGTAATCAAAGTATGATACCTGCTCTATTGTGGTTGTATCATAAGAGAGTCTGCAGCTGTAAGATTTAGATCTAGGGGAGTTAAAGACCATAAATTTAGTTTTCACACTGTTGAGTTCTAATCCCCGCTCTAGACAGAAAATGTTAAAATCAGTGAGCAATTGTTGCAGACCTCGTAATGATTTGGAAATCAGGAGAGTGCCGTCTGCAAAGAGCAGGGCAGGTACTCCCCTAGCCTCCACCCTGGGAGCATCACATCCATCCCTGTCCAACCTAATCCCAACCTCATTTATATAGAGGGAGAACAGGGTGGTGGCAGTACGCATCCCTGCCTGAATCCCTTCCCGATACTTATGGGTGGGGTGAGCTGTCCCCCGTCCCCCCATCTTACACGGACACAGTTCTCCTTGTGCAACCTTGCTAAAATAGCCAGTGTGTTTGGTGGAATGCCCATCCTGTCCAATATTGTCCAAAGCATGGCCCTTGGTACTAGGTTGAAGGCTGTGCGTAGGTCAATAAAGGCGACAAACAGTCATCCCCTGTTAATCGTCACAGTCTTCCAAAAGATCTGGTCTACTGTAAAAATTGTGCTCCTAAATCCAGCCTGAAACTCGGATAGGACATTTTTCTCCCCTATCCACTCTAGAATATGGTTCAAAATTTGTTTACAAAAGATTTTCTGGGAGGCATTGATAAGACTAATCGGTCTATAGTTGCCAGGGACACTATGCTGCCCCTTCTTATAGATTGGGATAATTTCTGCCTGCCTCCAAGAAGCAGGGATCAGCACGCCTTTCAAGATGGCACTTGAGAGGTGGTGCATGTAAGGGCCCCAGATACCCCGGTTTAGTTTGTAGAGCTTGTTAGGGATCTGGTCTGGACCAGTGGCCTTCCCTAATGACGTAGAGCTAATAGCCTCTTCTGTCTCCCCGAGGGTTCCCTCTAAGTTTACTTGGTCCTCGAGTTTTTCCACCAGCTGCTGATCCACAGCAAAACAGCCCTGGTAATCCATACAAGAATATAAGTTACTAAAATGGGTAACTCAATCTTGGGATTGTACAAAGTATTCCAAAGGTCAAAATTGTACGTTGTCCTTGGTAATCAGAGCATGTAACAACTCATCCCAGAGAGAGTCTTCACAATACCTCTTAGTCCTTTCCACCTCTTTCTCATAAGTAGCCCTACAAACCATGAGCTGCGACCTACCCCCAGTCTTAATGGCTTGCAGTAGTAGAGTTTTGCCTACCTTACACGCCTTATTATACCAGGGTGATTCTTTCTGGCTTGTGTGTGAATACTTAGGGGCATATTCACAAGGACCTACCGCCGATTTATCTCCAACTTAACCCATCAAAAGTGGAGATCGATTTAACACCCCATTCACAAGCGGGTGCAAACTGCAGACATCGCCAGTATTCCCGCGATAACTGCCCCAAAATATATCTCCACGGTAGACACCACCAACTAACCCTAATGAGATGCAGAGTAGGCGTTCCCATGCAAAAACACACGAAAACACCACAACACCACTTTCACAACGAACTGCCAGATCTGCGATGCGAGTCAAAACCACGCGATAAGCCGCGGTAGCAGCAGGGATTTAACACCTGCCTTTTGCTGGTGTAAAGCAGGACGACTACCTGCAGCATGAAAGGGAGCCCAGCCAAGCGCCACATCTGAAGACCCACAGATGCCATGGAGACAATGATCATGCAGCTCCGAGACCCATGAGGCACACAACACCCACCGCCACCACCCCCAGGCCCGCCACCACCCCCAGGACCCGTCCCGCACCCCCCATCCCCTCCCCGGGAACACCACAGAGGCAGCGCACACAAAGACAGAGGACCCACCTGAAATGCACCTGCTGCCCAGACCCAACGCCAGAGGAGGACATTGCCCACCACAGGCCCAAAAGGACAACCAACCCCCGCATCCTGACCCACATCCCCCACCTGCTGACGGTACCAACCCAGCGGACAACCAACATCCCTCCACAGACAAAGCTGCCGGCTGCGCAGCACATGTCGGCCTCTGGTACCATCCAACCCTTAACTGCCAGAGTCGGAGGAGTCACACAGCCAGCCCCATCCAAGGTCATCACACCTGTCCTGGATGCCAACATCAGCCTGGGACCCCAGCCCCTCCACTTCACCCACACTGCGCAGGAGCAGCTGGAGACCAAGCAAGGCCCCTATGCCATAGCTGGATTCCCTCACGTGTCAGGTCCAATCAACTGCACACATCTACCCCTCGTGCCTCCTGCCGACACTGCACATAACTACCACAACAGAAAGCACACGCATCCCATGAATGTGTACGCAATAGTGGACCGCCCGGGACCCCTCAACAATGCCGTGGCCAACTCCCCAGGCAGAGTGCATTATTCTCACACCTCCCGACAGTCCATCATCACCCAGCGCTCCCAGGATGGCACCCATGGCAATGCAGTGCTCGTTGGTAAGTCCAAAATGAACACACCACACACCTCCAGCCCACAGTCATGCAACTCACGACACTGGCAATGGGCATGCAGCACAACTACATTCAACATGCCACACAACATGCCAAACGACCTGACACGACAACACGACTCCATTGGGAACTTGGCCTTGCCATGCCCACAACCCAGCCATGGCATGGCACCACAGACACACAATAGCAGGATGTGAGGAGAGGCATGGGCAGGCATGTGCGAGAGCGGCAAGTGACTAAGGAATGTGAACCTACCCAATGCCAGGTGTGGCGTGGAGGTGCCGGACAGACCACAGCGTGCAAATCACGGAAATGGCCATGTGGAGATCAACTGCTGGTGCATGAAGTGTAGTGGCCAGCGGACGCTACCATGTCCCCACAGGCTGTGGGGCAGAACGCAGAAATGTCGCACGTTACGTCCCCCCCTGCATGCGCGGGCGCAGTGGGTTGGACCTGCGTACGCCAGGCCTGCATAGGGGGGTGAACAAAAAGCCCGTCGCACTGGGCGTGGTCCTCATTCGGAATGGACAACGCGTCTGCCAGGGCGGCGCCTCTCAGCCCGCCACGAGTCCTGCGCCAAGCGCGGCGGGGCCTGCGTCCCTGTGCGCCTGCTGCACCCCGGGACGCTGGTCCCCAGACCCGTCATGCCTGCCCCAGCGCACCAACGAGGCTCCGCTCACCTGCCGACACCGGCGTGTGTCAAAGAGGGCCCACCACGTGCCGGTGCAAGCTCCAAGCCCCAGGCCCGCGACCTTTGCAGCCTCCGCAGACCATCGCTGGCCTCCACGGCGCAGGCCCACAGTACTCCTTTTTCATTGACATACTCCACCGGCGTCCTCTTCGGCCCAGCCGGTCCCACATGTGGAACTGTGTCCTGAGTCTTGAATGGCAGTGACCCCAAGTCCGTGGCAGCGGCCACAGCACCAGACTCCCTTCGATCAGTGAAGCATAATTCTATATCGCAGGCCAGCGACACGTGGTGCCACGAACCCTGTGCAACGCAAGCCGGCGACACGTGGTGCCACTAACCCTGTTCAACGCAAGCCGGCGACACGTGGTGCCACTAACCCTGTTCAATGCAAGCCGGCGACACGTGGTGCCACTAACCCTGTTCAACGCAAGCCGGCGACACGTGGTGCCACTAACCCTGTTCAACGCAAGCCGGTGACACGTTGTGCCACTAACCCTGTTCAACGCCAACCGGCGCCATGTGGATGAGGGCACAGGCCTACACAGCGGTCTAGTGGGTCCTACATGTGGAACTGTGTCCTGAGTCATGAATGGCAGTGACCAGATGTTTATTGCAGAGTTTATATCACTAAACTCCCTTCTATCAGTGAAGCAAAGAAATGCATCGCAAGCACACAACACGTGTCTGTGGGCCCGTGCTGACCGCTGCCCCCGGCCTACACTGCGGTCCAGTAGGCCCCACATCCAGCACCCAGTCGTGATTCATGAATGGCAGAGTCCATACCAGTGAACGCACGGAGAGGAGTAAGAGGAAGATGCGGTTCAGTCCGGATGAAAGCCAGATCCTCGTTACTAGCAACAACTGACCTGATGCCACTAACCCTGTTCACCGCAAGTCCGCGTCCCGTGGTGCCACTGAACCTGAACTACGCAGGCCGGTGGGACCATCCAACCTAAGCCGGCGACACTCGGTGAATGGCCCCTGCTGACCACTGCCTCAGGCCTACACTGCGGTCCAGTAGGCCACACATGTGGAACTGTGTCCTGGGTAAGATATGGAGGAGTCCACACCATTTGACACGCCTCATCGCAGGCGGCATCCCCTATCAGCACTGGTGCCACTAACTCTGTGCGCAATGACTCATGGGCACTCTCTGGTTGAACTTTGGTGGCGTCTGAGTCCATGGCCTGGGGGTTGTCTGCATCATCATCTGGCTGGGCCGGACTTGGTGTCCGACATGTGTCTGTTCCATTCATCTCCACCATAGTGACTATTTCTGCGTGGTTCTGCCCTCTGCATCATGCCCTGGGGGTACACCTTCCACTGTCCACCGAGACACTCCGCGACAACCCCCTTTGATATCTGCGAGAACCTGCTCTGCTCTCGTGACCCTGCCCCAGTGCTCCGCAAGTCAGCGGCCCGTGGCGGTAGGCCCGTGCAGGACGCTGTGCATCCGGGGCCACTAACTCTGTGCAGCTCAGGTCATGGATCCTTTACAGTTGAATGGTTGTGTCCTTTACGATGTACACTGTTGTCGTTTTTTGACTGCACCAGGCACTGCATGACGGCTGGTGTACACACACCCCACACACATCCAACACAGGTGTCACTCGACATGTGAGCCTGCTAATAAAAGTGGCCAGGCGCACGTGCCTGTAGCCATTCCCAACATCGAAGCAAGTGTGTCCGTGTGGTCATTATGTCAGCATGATGGGCCGGAGCCCTGCAACATCACAGTGTGCTGTCTTCAGCGGAGGATACCATGTCACCGCAGCAGTGGCTGAGACCTTGGACATGTAGCTTCGCCCGCCCCCCCTGCATGCACAAGCGGCGTGTGCTGGTCCGGCGTACGTCAGGTCAGCGCAGGGGTGTGCTGATTCGGCAGGGGGATCAGGGCGTGGCTCTGGTCTGGCCTTGATCAGGAAGTGAGGTAAGTGTGTCCTTGTGTTGGGGTGTTGTCGCCACCAGGGCCACAGTAGTTGTGGTTGCAATGTAGCATGCACCCGGAGGGCGGGCCCGCACGTACGGGGAAATGTAGGAGCGCAAGCCCACTCGGGGTCTTGGCACATGCATGCCAAGTGTTATGTGTATCAGTCCTACGGCTGCATGAGTCAGGTGTCTGGCCCCAATCGCGGCACGGTCACAGCCAGCCATGGACTGTACACCTTTGTCCGCCCTGTCCAGACCATTGGCCTACACTCACGTGGCCGCACACCCTCAACGGCCAGCTTACAGGTGTTGTTGGCATGCCGCTGGACATGCGCGGACAGACATGACAATGGTGTGCCGTAGGAGTGCATGTGATACAACCGTGCAGCGCACACATGTGTGGAGGCTCGTGGGAGGGAGGAGCAGGTGTGAGGCAATGTGACACACAGTGATGCCGCTCATGTGCCACGTGCTAGGCATGTCATCCATGATTCCCTGGGTCGCAGACATCCCACGCCACCCACGATAGGCCTCTGTACATCTCCTGTATGCATGCAGATGGTGAAGTTACTGTAGGGATGAAAGGTCCTTTGTCTGCACTATCGGGCGGTAGCACATCTGCAGCTCCTAGATGGGACTTGCATGTGCCCAGCACCCCCTGACAGATACAATAGCATTTCCAGGTGACTCCCCACACTACGCACTGCCAGACTTGAGACCAACGTGTACACATCCCACACGCAGAAGTCCTTGGTCGTAGTTAGCGTGCGTGAAATGGCCTTCACACATACTCCCACCACACCCCAGGCCTGCACCCGTTGCACACAGAGACTGCTCATTGCTCCGAGCTGTGGCGTTTCATCCACAGGACTGGCACAGGTCATCACAGTGCCGCTTCAAGCAGTGCCAATGACGCAATGGCAGACAATGCCGGACACATGCTCAACTCCAGTCATGTGGACCTGTACCGTGCACGTCTGCTGCATGTACTGGGGGCACTGCCATTGGCAGTGCTGCGGATCAGTTACAGGCTGAGCTTCCGCATTGCCAACGTCACCTGCGTTCAGCCTGTGTTGCACTGTCGCTCATGCATATTCGAGTGGTCCATGGATGTCTGCCTCTCCAACGTTATGGTAGCTGACCTGGATTTTGACGTGTGTGTGCGCCCCCTGTTGGACCACGACCAGGAGTGTCACCGTGATGCCCGTTTATGGCATGCCTGGATGTTTGGCATGCATGCTGGCAACTGGACCTGGGAGATTGCACGAGTCGGCGTGTGCAGTGACCACATTGAGCCCCCGATTGGGCTTTTGTGCATATTGGGGCCAGGGGTTGGAGTCAGCACATCTGTCCGGGACAGCTGATGCGTTACGTCGCCGACATGTCAGATGTGGTGGACAACGATCTCGCATTGGAAATGTTGGCCTATGCTGCTGCACTCGCGTTCATGGACGAGTGACAAGGTACCTGCAGCCAGGACTGCATGTGACCCATAGCACGTGTCCCGACACCTGGTTGCATGTTGGGGATCTGGTCACATGTCCCTAGATGACAGTGGACATGGCTGCATTGGCCTGGACTCCTGATCCATGCGCGGACAACATACGCGGGTTGGCAATGACTTGTGTTGGTGATGGACTCCCCCGGGGTGGACATGGGCGCTTTCCAACGTTCCTCATTCAGACATGCTGCTGCATTGGTCTGCATGTCGTGGCACTTCCCTTGGCCGTACTGACACGCAATTGTTGATAAAGTTTCCGCACGTTCACTTGTCTCCAACTGTGTTGAGTGTTTATTTGTATGCCAATGAGTGTGTCACGGCCTATCTGGGTCCCTGCCTTACATGCATTGCTACCCCATCAGGGCTGTGGGTTGGTACTTGTGCATTATCATGTCCCTGTTTCGTGCTTTGCTAGATGCGTATGGCCATTTACAGGCCACAAGTGGGTGCACTTGTGTCCTGTGTTGGGTTGTGCATATGTTGGTGTTTGTACCACATTGTGTTGGATGTTGGGGTGCTCTGCTTCCTATGTGTGTGTGCTGCATTGTGTGTGAGATGCCCCTTCAGCTCTGATTTGGCTCACCCTTCTCCCTTTCAGGAGGTGTGGTTTTCACTTCTGTGCTTGTTCAGTGGTGTGATATTGCCGACTTGTGTGACTTGTGCTCTTGGTTGGTGTTGTTCCTCTTGGGCATGGTTTGTCTGCAGTTGTGCTGTGCTTAATTGTGCATGTGTGCCATTGTGCCCATCTCCCCCCGTACCCCCAGTCCCTGGTCGTTCCTCTCCCTGTTGCTGTTGTGTCTGTTGATTTTGAGCACTTTCCGGTCCCCGACTCCTGCCACCATCTCCAGACTGATGTGGTGGACACCATTTCCTCCATGTCATCCAGCTCCTGGTGTGACGCTGGACTCCCACCTCCGGTGTGCATTGCTGCCTTCTGGTTGTTGGCGTGTTTCTGCTTGTTTGTGCGTTTCGCATCATTCCAGCTGTTCTGGTTTTCTGCCATTGTCCTCCTCCGCTCTCCGGCTGCATTCACCTTGTCCACGATGGCCTGCCATGTAGAATGTTTTGTTGCCAATGGTGCTTGTGGGGTTGTGTGCTAGCTCCGACTGCCTCCATTGTGCTTCACTGTTTTCTGTTTGGTTTGTCTTTCTTTTTCCTGCTTTTGTTGTGCTTATTCCCGCATGCCGTATATGTGTCGCGGGCCTGGCGCTGCTTATCGCTGCTTTCCTCCTCGCGAATGGGCTCATCGCATGTTTTTTGGTGTTGGTGTTTGTGTTTTTATCTCCGTCGCGGTGGTTGTATCGCGGACATTGGCCGCGTTTTCGTGAGACTATCGCATGGTACCGCCGTGTTGTGAATTCCACGTTAACACGGGGTTATTTTCCCGCGATAGGCTGCGATGTGTAAAGTTGCGTTAACATTTTTTGAAGATGTTTAGATGTTTTTGAAGATTTGAAGATGTGAATATCCCCCTCAATGTCTTGGGCCAACAGCTCTCTATGTTGTCAAAAAAGTGCTTGTGGACTTTAAAATCAAACCCTCTTTAGTCGTTCTTGGTTCATTATTTTATTCCACATTTCTACAAAGGTTGGTAAAATGACTATTGCTATGGCAAGACATATATTGATTATTATTTAAAATAACGTTCCAGCTGAATCTCCAACCTCATACTAGCTTATTTAATTGGTTGAAGAAATTAACTGATGCAAAGTTGTCAAGGGAGAGTCAGGAAGAACTGTTCAACAGTATACGAAGAAACTGTGTTAGGCCTTTTGACAAGGAAGTACTCTTGTCCTCTAAAACCACAATAGCTTCTCTCATGCACTGTGGGCTACAGTGCTCCTTTTCATTGTATTACTAAGCTTAAGTAGCAGTACAAATTGAATACAATCAAGGCTAATCCACATATTCTATTGTTCACTGTCATACCTCCTAGGACCTTGGCAGCAGATAGTCACACCTACAGCTTTAGGGAAAAGCAAAGATCTTTCCCAAAGGGGTATCCTACACAAATGTTAGATTTTGTTTGCAAGGGACTCTCTGAAATATGTAGTGCCCTAAGTAACCCTTCTTTAGCTTGGAACACATCATACTGTATGAAAAGTGGAAATAGGAACTGTGGGATTGATTCAGGAGTGCCCCCATTGGTAAACTAAATATTTCCATTAGCAGCAACATATACTTGGCATGCTACACCTTCAGAACAAACATGGAACCATGAAGAATGACTTATGGACTGATGTACTGAGAATAATTCCTACTAACCACTGGCTAAAGTCTGGAACAGCCTTTCTGACTGACTACAGCCCTCAGAGCCTGACAGTTGCAATTCTACACTACCAATGAATAGATATTAGGACTGCTGATAATCTCCAGTCACTGTACCGCCCCCACCACTGTACCGCCCCCACCACTGTACACACTACTCTCCTTCCTATATACATATATTAATCTCCAATTTTATTAGTAGTAGTATTTTGTAACCTAACCTTTTTTATCTTTACTGCTGCATGGGTTCTGGTTTCCCTATCTTTTTGGTTGTAGATTCTGCTTCCATTACCATCTTCTGGCGGTCGAGTCATTTGATTGTGAATTTGCTTGGCCTAACATCTGGACCATCACAAGTGAAAGCCAGTTTAGGCTCCTTACCCTAGGTCCTACTGGGGCTCTGGGCTCGTATATCGACATGTACTTACATTATTAAAAGCAGGCCCAACCTGTTCATTCATGATGCTGCTAACCCTGCAAGACCACTAGGTAGAGCCTTACTCCAAAATAATTACTTATGTCCCAAAATTAATCACTGCAACTTGGATGTGAAATGAATGAGGGCCATGCAAAATGTTTGTTCTCCAGCCCCACCAAAGCTTCTGACATGCCTGTCTAACTCGATACACCTGAGAACCTGACATAAGCCAATGAGCAGCAGAAACTGCTGCAATCGAACATCACCATCCCAAGTTCCAGCAGCACCAATGCCATCACATGACTCAAACTACCTTTCCTGACTGAGTTTTCCAAATACTCAATATTGTCATTTTATTAGCTCACTACTACAGTGGAGGACATGACAACCACAGTCCTAGTTAGGATACTTAGAGAGGATGATACAACATAAGGTATAAGGTGTACCACTTCCAAAGGAAGTACTATGCTTTCTTTGTCTATCACCTGCCTCACCCATCAATCCAATATCACTTCTTATTCTATTCATGGGCCTAATTGCTTATGTACGTGGCCACAAAGCTGCTGCAAATTTCACAGTTGGAAAACCACCCTATTGCTCATCCAGTCATTTCCTCCATGTTCATGCATCAATGCCACATTCAACAACGAGTTGTATTTCTACTTTTGTCAGTTTTGACATGTCCAAAACACAACACCATCAGGATGCAGCACTTCATCTCACCCAATACCATCATGTGTCAGAAACCCGCATTCACACATAGCCAGTAAACCTCTTTCACACACAGCAGTATCACATTCACACACAGCAGCACCCATAGTGAGCCAAGGGTCCCCTCATTATAGGTATCTTTCCTAAAGGCTTCTGGTAAAGGAGTGGGTATGCACTTAGGCCAAACACATATCAGGAAGACAACCACCAGAAGCACCATCACATACCAACCTGCACCCACGCTCCAGCTTCTGCAACTCCATTTAAGACTTCATTATGCCCCTGGCCTTAGACTCCAAGTGCCACATCTTCCTCTGCGACCTGAGTTTCCACATCAACGACCCCAACAACAACAACACTGCACACCTCCTTGACAGTATGAGCAGCCTCGGATTGACCTAGATCGTCCACAACCCCATGCACACTACAGGACACTCTATTGTCCACTTCAGCCTCTCCAGCCCACTCGCCACCACCTCCCAAGATGACCAGTGCTCCCCTACTGCAGTTGGAACAAAATCTCAGAGACCAGCTGGACGGATGCCCTCAACACCTCCAACCCCTCCACTGCCAACAACTTTGAACAGGGAATTAAGAACTTCAATGCTGGAATCACCAACTGCACCAACAGCATCATCCCCATCAAGACCAACAACCAGATAAAATCCTCCACAAGGGCCAGCTGGCACACCCAAGAACTCAGAACAGCAAAACAAGACAGCAAACAGGTGGAGAGGAGATGGTGCACCAGCAAGGACACCACAAACAGGACAGCCTTCAAGAGCTCCCTCAACCTCTACCACGGCCTGCTGAGGGCAACAAAGAAGAGTGCCCTCACTTAACGCCACTCTCTGCTGCTGGGTGACACCGGGGGACTCCAACTCCCAGCAACCAACGTGCCAGGAGGCGCCTACGTGCACACTTCGCGCCCGGTGGCGCATATAGCAGCGTGGGGCTCCCGCAGCCCGGGACGCACGTGGGCGTGCCCGGGCCATGCCCTGGCGAAGCCCGGGCCAAGGGCGGGCCCGTCTGCGCCCGTCAGAGCCCGGAAGAGGCTGGGCTGGGCCCATTCTCTTGGCTCCGCTAATCCTGCCCCTTGCAGTGGGGTTCGTGGTGGTGAAATCCTGCCCTGAAGCTATGTGACGGCACAAGGTAACCCTATTTTCATCTATCTTGAGGAAACGCAAGGCAAATTGAATTATGGGTAAACGGAAGCCTACACCTGCCCTAAAATCCACTGATACTACTCTTGATGGTTTTCTTCAAAAGGCGGTAGGAGCCATTAGTAAAGAAATAGAACGCGCCAAGCGAGACTTTCGTTAGCACCAACTCCAGATTCACGTTTACCTCCCATTAACAATGAACCCCAGTTGGATATTCCTGAAATAGTTATTGATCACAGGCCTCAACCCCCAATCTCGCCCACCGTGATAGTTTTGAGCCAGGGTGAGCCTTGTGCCACACGGGATGAAGTTGAGCCTCTTATACGCTCAACTACGGCGAAGGCTGGACCTCAGTCTGTACCAGGCGGAAAGAGGAAACGAACTGAGAGGGCAGGGGTCGCTCACAATCTGAATGGCCAGTCGCCAAGTACAAAGAGAACAAAACAAACCAATACATCAGGAAATGTTTGTAAATCTTGTATGGGAGGGGGAAGCAACATTGTACAGGATGGGTCTGACATCTCAATTGGAAAATTTTGTAAATTAGTTCAGGAGGCCCTGGCACCCATTTTGACTAGATTGACCAGCATAGAGGAGCAACTAGCCCAAGTTCTTCCAGTGCTAGCGGAAAAGCCATCAGCAAATAAACCGGCAGAAAGGGAAATCCTATCAAGTTACACAGCTGAAGGGCAGGGTGTTGTTTTTCCTGGTGGCTCCCTGAATGGGGTGGACCCTGCAAGAGCAACATCTACCTCAAATAATATAGCCCCCTCTCAAGATCATATCTATGATATTGCAAATATCAGTACCCCGGCCATGATACCAAAGGACCATGTGCCCCAGGGGGATCCCCCGTAAATAGTCAACACCTGGGATATGGTGCTTTGCATCAAACAATATCTAATCCAGTGGGCGGGGGTAGACCCCTTCCTGGAGATATAATGTTACACAACCGACCACACGGTTTATCAAGTGGGCGGGGGGTCATTAACACACTAAACCTGCCCCCAGAAAGTACACCCTACTTTGATTTTGACGGGGGCTCCGTTATTATCCCCCGGTCAACAAGAAAGCTGCCAGAGCCTCATAAACAAATCAGCACATTGGTGTTCCAAGAAAACTCCCCCTTGTTTAAACTGGATTGATTATATCATCATGGCCAGGCGGCTGAGTTGGGTGGGCTGCACGATTAAAATCATTCAAGTGCGTTGTGCTGAATTTTAGCGACACAAGGTGTGTGCATTTTGCTCTAAAACATCTTAGGGACTCACCCGGCGAACTGATAAAGGTTCTTCCATTGGTTTTTTTTTGCCCACCAACCAGGTCTCTACCATTAGTCAGCGGCCTGTACAGCTAAGATAAAATATATATGCCCCCACTCGGCCCCTCTTATTTTATCCGAACCGCTTTGACGCCCTCTCAGGTTTGACTGAGATCCATTGACTGACCACACAACCTGGACGTCCAGCTGACAATAGAAGTAGGGGTTTCCTGTATGCCGACTCAGGGAGAGTACTAAACGAAGATGTATCTGGCAACATAAAACCCCCAGAAACCCCTGGTTTAAACATCTCCAACCCTACTGTAAAGGAGAATATGAATAATCCTATAACCTGTTCCCACCTCATAAATTTAATCACTGAGGACAATCATGAGGGTGAGGGGTCGAACCAGATATCTCTTGTTAGCATGCCCGCTATCATTGTCACACCATCGGACACGAGTCAGGGTCATCTTACCCCCCCCATTTCAATTAATTTCCTGGAATATTGCAGGCATTCACCCTAAATTATCAGATGAGGTTTGGTTGGAATATATCAGGGGATTTGACATCATCTGCCTGCAGGAACCGTGGTTTAAAGAGGGCATTGCGTTGGATGGCTATTATGCTTTTATTGTTCCTGCCACCCCTTCACCAGCTGGGAGGGCAAAAGGAGGGTTGGTGACCTTAATCACAGTTAAATATAGTTCTGTAAAAGCCCACAGCTTAAGTTCACCGCCATGGTTCCAACTGATTTTGATTTTAAACCTGACGCGGGTCAGGTTATTACTGGTAAACTGGTACTACAATATTTTCGACTTAAATAGCTGTCATGTCACAGAAGCTTTACAGACGGAAATTAATAATGTTTCTGGGAAGTGGCAGCCATTATGTATCTTGTGGGTGGGGGACTTCAACTGTACTTCTTGTGAGCATAGCACTGAACGAGTTTGTTGCCTCTTGGATACAGAGGGACAGCTGCTGGCGCATTTTATCCATACCCCGCAGGGTGAGGCAATAAATTCCATTATTGTTGAGAATGACCTAGATAGTTTGATTAGCAGTTCCTTAGACCAGTGTCCTACTTTTTTTGGTGGGGGTAGGGAAAGTTTTATTAACTTTATGTTTATTTCTAGGGAGTTCTCATCGTTTGTCTGTGATTTTAATATAGAACCCAATTTTTCAAGCGACCATAACCCACTCACTGGCTTTCTCAATGTAATAGCTCAGGCAGGGACGGGCGATGGTCGCCGGATTCACTATAACCCCAATAAAGGGGTAAGAATAAACTGGGGTAAGATAAATCCTTTTCAATTTGAGGCTGAAACAGTTAAAATAAACTATGATCTGATAATGAGGTGCCTCCAAAAGGATTCTCCCTCAGCCAAGATTGTTCAAGACTTTGAAAGAATCTGCGCAGATGTAGCTAATAGATTAACATGCCCGGCTAGGTTAGAGGAGCCTCAAGAGGCACGATGGTTTAATGCTGAATGCTCTAGAGCCCACAAGAATTTAAAAATTGCCCTCCAGGCCACCCCTCGCAATAGAACACAAATCAAATGTGCTAGACGATTATATAAAAGTACCAAGAATAAAAGGAAAGAGGAGTTGAGGCGTTTAGCTTGGGAGGACCTGGAGAGAGCAAGTGCTCTTAAAGATAGTAAAAGTTTCTGGGATATTATTAATCGACCACAATTTACGGAGGGGGTGAAAAAGATGGATTCATTGATTCTGGGAGACACGTGGGAATCCCACTTTTCGGCCATATTTAATCCAATTTGTTTGGAGCTTACAGCGAGTAGTGAGGATCTTCCCATAGATTTAACACTGGCCTCTCACCTCAGTGCCTCATTCACAGTGGCAGAGGTTGAGGAAGCCTTAGGGAAAGGAATCTGCATGAAGGCCCCAGGACCAGATGGGGTCCCTCTAGATTTGTTTAAAAGGAATATTAATCTCTGGGCACCCCTGCTGACTAATGTTTTTAAATCAGTTGTGATCGGTCCAATCCCAGCATCATGGAAGGAGGCCATTGTTGTACCTGTGTTTAAAAAGGGGAAAGAAACGACCCCGCCTGTTACAGGCCAATTTCCCTTATCGACGCTACTGTTAAGGTGCTGGGTAGGGTAGTTCTCACTCAACTTGAGGCCTGGGCACGTATTAAGGGGGTCATCTCAAAAACCCAATATGGCTTCCACAGGGGGTTGGGCACCACAGAGCAGTGCCTAAATGTGTCCCTGATCATGGGCAAGTACATGAAGGCAAGGAGGGGTTCAATCCACCTTACCTTCATGGACTTGTCCAGTGCTTTTGATACCGTTAACAGGGAGAAATTGTGGGCGCTAATGGGAGTAATGGGCACAGAGGAAGCACTGATCTTGCTTCTGAGAAGACTCCATGCAAACACCACTGTGGCCATAAGATATGGCCCACAGGGGGAAAAGACCAAGCCCATAGTCTCCACAGAAGGCGTTCGGCAGGGGTGCATTTTAGCTTATTTTCTTTTCTTGATTTATACCAATGGTTTGGAGGCTTTTTAATTGGGAAAGAAAATTGATTTCCCCCACATTAGAGGGAAACCAGTCCCGCTACTTTCGTATGTGGATGACACTGTACTTATGGCTTTGACGGCCAACAGCCTACAAAAATCACTTGATGCCTTTACGGATTTCATGTCGGCCCTTGACCTAAAGGTTAATTTGATAAAATCTTATATAATGGTATGCGGCCCTAAAAAGACAAAAACCAGAAACTTTAGTGTAAGGGGCAAGAATATTGAAAAGGTGAAAACTTTTACATATTTGGGGAACGTAGGAAAATCAGAGATAATGTTGTTTGGAGACGCTATAACAAGGTGGTCCCCAGGATGGTGGCCTGAGGAATTAGGCTCTGCCCCAACCCCAAAACTAGTGGCATAAATCTAGGAGTTCGGATCGATCAAAAACGAACCCTAGAGGAGCATGCCACCTCTACAGCTGGGGCTTGCTTCCACACACTGAGCCTCCTACGAAGAGTTTTCCCCTTCTTGCCATCCTCCACGCGGAAAACTCTGATCCAGGCATTAGTGCTAAGCCGCCTGGACTACTGCAATGCTCTGCTGATTACAGCCAAAGAGGTTTCTTTGAACAAATTGCAGGTTGTCCAGAGCACTGCGGCCCGCCTGGTTGCCAATGCCCCCCCCCCCAGAACAGCTTCTCTTCCCCTACTTCAAAAGCTCCATTGGCTCCCGGTTCGAAAAAGGATAAAATTTAAGATCTGCTGCATGGCCTACAAATCTTTACATGACCTAGGTCCCAGCTATCTATCAGACAAATTTGTCAGATACCAGCCATCCAGGTCACTCCGGTCAGGGTCCAAAGCACTGCTGCACATTCCACGCTTCAAAAAAGCTTGCATGGGTGGCAAAGCCTTCTTCCATCTGGCTCCCCTCTATTGGAATCAACTTCCTATCCAACTACGCCAATGCACTGATTTCCTGGTATTCAGAAAGCTGCTGAAAACCCTATTGTTCTGAATAGTCACTCCCTGGTTGACTATAGCAGTCTTAGCGCGGAGATACCCCTGATGGGGTGATTCGGGCGCTTTATAAATCAATAAATCAAATCAAATCAAATCAAACGTGTTTAATAATGAAATGAAGTGGGAACCACTTGCCACGGCAAGAGCTCAGCAGACAAGCAGGGTTGTGGAGGGGCTTTTCCGCTTTGCCTGTAAGCTAGACCACAAGCCGGTGTCTGAGTTAGTTACTCTATATAAAGCAAAATGTTTGTCGGTTGCGTCTTACGGGGCAGGAGTGTGGGGCCACCATAAAAGTCGCCTGTTACAAGTTATGGAAAATAAGTTTATAAAAAGACTACTGATAACTCCAAATAGCACCCCTACACCTTTTTGTCACAGAGAACTGGGGATGGAATACGTAGAGGATCGCATTGACATTGCCCCCTTGCTCTTATAGGCCAAAATCTGGGTGTCGGAAGAATTACTGTTTTCTAGGGAGGTGATTGAAGATTGCATTAACTTGGACAAGTCATTGACGATTCCCTTGCTTCGTTTTGTGAGGGAAAGGCTATTTGAGATTGGTTTGGGAGAGTATTTTGACACTCCGACGAGTATCCACACAAACGCTAAGGCTATTATAAAAGAGGCACATGACACCTGGGCAACCGCGCGCCATACGCATTCTTAGGCGACAGGCCTCAGTTGCTTGTTCATGGCTAAACAGCAATTTTATTTAACCTTCACTACTAATATACAGACACGATTCTTTTTAACAAGATTTCGCTTAGGCACTCTGCACTTTCTAGTGGCATTTCCAAGACAATCTGGGTGGACCGACAATCTCATCCCTTGTCCCTGTGACAACACAGCAACCCAGAGTACGCTGCACTTTATCCTATTTTGTTCACTTTACAAGGAACCAAGGGGAAGATTTTTGGCACCACTTTTAAAGGATATTCGACCCTGTACATATGTTGATGGGTTCAGATATCTACAATCACTGGCCAGTTCTGCTATTTGTATTGCGGTGTCAAATTTTATAAAAGTTGCAATGGCTATTAGAAAGCGTTATGAATTATAGTAAACAAATAGGAAGGAAAAATACCTTTTATTGTGTAATTTTAATCATTATGAAATGTTATCGTTGATGATGTTTTTTTATATGTGATTTTATTAATAAGGCTAAGTAAATTTTAACATGTAGTGTCTGTTTGTCAAATGTTTATGGTCTGGGCACAGAGTAAAGTTATTCTTGACTTGACTTGATAGCCCTAGCCACCTGCATCGAAACCAACACCAGCAACACCAAGGAACTTTTCAACATAGTTAAGGAATTCTCCAACCCAGCTGCCAGCAAAAACAACATCACACCCTTGTAAAAGCTGTGCGGCAACCTCGCTGACTTCTTCCATGACAAGATCACAACCATATACAGAAACTTCAAACCCCAACCTACACCTATGGATTTCCTTGACAGATACACCACCGCAGCAACTGACACGAATCACAGACTGACCACCTGGAACCTCCTCTCCCCCCAGGACAACACCGCCATCATGAAAATACGTCCACTTGGGAGCTCCCACAGACCCATGCCCACACCACAGCTTCAATCACGGAAACCAAAGATTCGACCAGGAACTCACCACCCTGCTCAAAGCCTCAATCACCACTGCAACATTTCCCGATGCCTGGAAACACGCTAGAGTCAGACCACTACTCAAAAAACAATCCACTGACCCCAGCAAAATTAAAAATCTACCGGCCAACATCCCTGCTCCCTTTCCCAGCAAAGGTAATGGAAAAGACTATCAACAAGGAACTCATGACACACCTGGAGCAGAACCAGCTACCTGACACATCCCGATCTGGCTTCCACAGCAATCACAGCACTGAGACTGTCCTGATTGCAGCCATTGATTACTTCCAAACTCTCCTAGACTGAGGAGAAACTGCAGCTCTAATCCTCCTCGACCAATTGGCAGCCTTTGACACCATATCCCAACACACTCTGATCGCAAGACTCCACCAGATTGGCATCCATGAGGATGCGCTCAGATGGATCACCTCCTTTCTCACTGGAAGAACACAGAGGATCCACCTCCCACCTTTCACCTCCGAACCCAAGAACATCATCTGCGATGTCCCTCATGGCTCATCCCTCAGCCCCACGCTCTTCAATGAATACATGACCCCACTGGCCAACATCGTCAGATTGCACGGTCTCAACATAATATCCTACGCAGATGACACCCAACGCATACTCTCACTCACCCATGACCCCACCACCGCCAGGACCACTTTCCAGAGATGCATAACGAGCAGCGCAGACTGGATGAAGAACAACTACCTGCAGCTGAACACAGGCAAGACAGAAGTACTGATCTTCAGCAACAATAGCAACCCATGGAAAGACTTCTGGTGGTCATCAGACCTAGGATCCACACTTAAACCCTTCAACCATGCCAGGAACCTCGAAATCATCATTGACAACAAGCTCACCATGAAATCACAGATTAACGCCATCTCGTCCGTCTGCTTCCTCACTCTGTGCATGCTACCACTGCATACGATATGCACTGTGACACAGGCCCTAATCATTAGCCGACTGGACAAGGGAAATGCTCTCTACATAGGAATTGCTGCACACCTCCTGCAAAGACTTCAAACCATACAGAATGCCACAGCCAGACTCGTTGTTGACCTCCCAGGCGAACCCACATCACACCCCACCTCAGGCAACTCCACTAGCTCCCCATACAGAAGAGATGCCAATTCAAGCTGCTGACCCACGCACACAAAGCTCTTCACAGCCAAGGACCCGCCTACCTTAACCACCACCTGAACTTCCAGCAACCAGCGAGAAGACTGTGCTCTGCCTCACTGTCACTAGCCCATACTCTCTGAATCTACAGAAGCAGAAGTGGAGGGCACTCTTTCTCCCACATTGCAGCAAAGAGATGGAACAGCCTCCCCACGCAACGCCGGACCATCACCTCACTTCCAGAGTTCCGAAGGGTCCTCAAAACCTGGCTGTTCGAATAAGCCCCCAGGACCAGCAAGTGCCTGGATACCCTATCAGGTGATTAGACGCGCTTTACAATTACTGATTGATTGATTGAACGATTGAAGGAGAAGCCAGGGCTAATGAATTATACATGACATTTATGCTTGGACATCATTTACACAAATTAGAGCAGTTCTTTTGAGAATGTGGCTTCCTCAGAACCAAACGAAATGTAAAGACTTCATGAGTGCATTCTCATTCTAGAGAAATTCGCTTTCCACAAAGACTTGCAGGATTTAGCAGCTTGTGCGAGAACTCAGAAATCTTGGTGGCCATGTTGGAATGGGCCCCTACATATACTGTACCCTTCAAGTTCTCAGTGCTTCGTATTGAGAATCTGAAGGGGAGTGCTCCTGCAGGAGTTGGGGCTCCTTCTCCGCAGCCTCACTGAGACTTCAAGGTGGTGTCAGTGACAGCTAAGTGTCCGACTGTAACTTTCTTCGATCATTTGTTCCTCTTTGCTTGGTGAACCATGTGATGTAAGATTGGCTCATCTGAGACTGCGGTAAGGAATGTAAAGAAAAACTGTTGACCATTTTGAATTCAAGATATTTGAGCCCAGAGTAGGGCTGACCTCAAACAATTATAGACGGTCGCCTTAACCAGACTCTCTGGTGTGGTAAAAGTGTTGTGGACACTGAACATAACCTCTGCCATGAAAAACCTGGGAGTACAAAAGTGATGGAAAGCTCCTATCCAGAATTTAATTTTGTGCAATATTTTCAATAATATTGTGTATTTTTTATGTTGAAGCTAGCATGGTGTGATGTTTAGAGCAATGTATTGTCTGGTAATTGCTACTTAGAGCAAATTGCTTAACCTGCTTAACCCTTGTGTTCAGTCTGAATCCAAATCTTTTGGCAAGCCTACACACCTCAGTCCTAGTGGATGTTATGTTGTGTTGTGTTTGATGTTGCAAGAAGCCACACTCTCCTTTGATGATTTTTTAACCACGAGGGAGATTCAGGAAGTGTAGGCCACATTGGAAATCCAAAGTGAATTGTATCCCCTGCCCTACAATTACCACTTGTAAGTTGCATATCTGAGGGAGAAGTGACAGGGAAGGCTTGTGAGTTGTCTATCTGAAGGAGGAGGGATGGGGAAGGCTTGTGAGTTGTCTATCTGAGGGAGGAGGGACGGGGAAGGCTTGTGAGATGTCTATCTGAGGGAAGAGGAGCGGGATTTCTGGGAAAAATGAGTGCCCACACAACTAATGGCTCTCCTTTTTTCTAGGCCTGGGCGGTAAATTCCGTTCCGCTCGCGGAATTTGGGTAATTTCGCGTTCCTCAGAGAACGCGGAATTGCCAAAAATTCTGCGATCCGCGGCTTCGCGGAATTTTTTGCTTGTTCGCGCTTTCAAAATGCATGTTCGCGAGATATTTCTCCCCGAGCACGTAAACAGCGTTCACAAACAGGAAAAAAGCATCGCGAACGGGCGGAACAAGCAATTCCGCGTGTTTGCGGAACTTTTCCGTGCTCGTGGAGATGTTTTACCGTTTCGCGGAGCTTTGCGTAGCGAGACTATGCAAATTCCACCCACCCCTACTTTTTTCCTCAAAACAGATATCAGTCTTGACAATTCAACAAAACCCCAACTCAGAACGAGAGTGGGGTCTCAGTCTCGGAGCTATCTTGGCACATCATATAGGAGCTGAGTTACCTAGTGTTAAGCAAGTGCAGAAAGTGAGGAAATACCACCAAGGTAACCCAAGTGAAGTTAACCTTTTTTTCTTCCAGAGAGAGGTGCAACTTGTTTATTAGTTTTTATTTTAATTTATTTTAATTTATTATTTGGTCTAGACCCCCCCTTCCCTTGGGCTCAAACAATCTCCTCCACGTTTAATAATCTGGTGGGGTTGCATGGGTTCTCGGGATGGTGAGTCCATGCTGCCGCTGCTATCATGGCAAACAGAATGGGTGTTGGTCGCCTGGAGCTTCAAGACAACATGTCTCCTGGCATCATGACTCATAATGCTGCCTTGGCCACAAAAATGCCCAAACCACCAGATGTGCAGGGACTGCCATATGATACATAGCAACACTATCCCCTGATAGAGAGGAGTTAGTTTTCCTTACACATTCTGACACCTGTAAACTGGATTATGTAGCATCAAAGCACATAACTAGAAGTATGAGATGAGGCAAGCACAGTCACATTCAAGACTTCCTCCTCTCAAATCGCCACATCCGAGGTCACTGCACACATCATTACATGCTCACTTTGTGTGAAAAACCTGCCTTCACCAAGGTGGCCCAACCAGCAGGAGTAAAGCAATATTCAGTGGAGAGTTGCTACACCCATAACAAATACAGCACCTCTCACACCTTCATGGCACTCTACTCAATGAGTCCTGAAGCAACGGCTACCGCACGACGTTACCAATATCGTACTCAGCAATACTCAGGATTAAGCCACAAAGCTCATTGCCATCTGATTGCCATCCAAAATTGCTGTGGCACAATGAGTGTCTGTAAGTGCACAGCCTACTGGCATGTGTATGCATGCGGTTGTGAATTATAATGGCCCTGAACTCTTTGGTGACACAAAATGCCATAAATTGGCATTGCTCATAACCAGTTCAGCCCCTTCCTGATCCTATTCCTTATTCAATGAAGAGATAACCTGCCTCCCAAGACCTCGCCATGTGTCCAGGTTTCCACGAGACCAATGTGGAACTTAGAAATATTGCCTTAATGTAACTGTAGTACCTGCAGCCATTTTTTTACTCAAAGCTAAGCCAACGCTACCAAGTTGTGCGCTTCTCTGACATATAAAGCCTCATTTTGATGCCTTTCATTGTAGGCGAGAATTTCCAAATAACTTGTTCAGTTCTGAAAGTCTACATTTGTGCACTAGTTTGAAGGTCGAACCTATTGCACGATTTCAGTTTCTGCACTTGCCTATCCCCTTTGTTTCCATTTCGTCACATGATCTTCAATGGAGCCCTCTGCATGAAAATATATAAATGTGTGTTCTGTACATATGTGCTTTAGACTTTCTGCTCACGGTGCTCGGGAACTCCCTTGTTGCCTAACTCTATGATTTACAGATTTTAACATTAATAAACATTTTCTATTTCTAATTCGGCGTGAGCGCAGATTTCTTTCTCACCAACTTTTGTGATGACCAAAGTTTACCCCGCTATCTGCAATGACCATAAATGACATCTGCTCTCACAGCACACGCACATACCATTTCAAACTAATGTCCCAGGATCACACATGAAGCATGTGTAAATGGGGTTTGAGGAAGGGACAATTGCAGTAAAAATACATAATTCAACATTTCGGAAGCGAAAAGAGGGAAACAAGAAACAATTTAGAAATGTGGTTTCTTGATTGATTTGCCTTGAGTTTGAGACAGTTTTAAGCAAAAAAACAGCTACATTCAAGCCTATATATTTTCCTTCGAAGGATTGGGAGACTGTCACCTACATCTTTGGTGTTTGCTTGTAATGTTCCCCCAACACACGCACGCATGAGTGTGTCCAAAACGGTATACACTAACACATATCACATTTCTGTGTCACGTGTTACACACTGACACATTATTATTTTTTTTTCCCTCTTGTCAGGGCCTCGTTTCTGGTTCAGATACGTCAATCGTCACCTTCCACAAAGCCCCTTTTGTTCGTGAGTCATTGGTAGCAAACCTGACAACAAGTGCACAAGCTATCCCATTGACCTTTTACCTGTGAAGGGAAAAGGTCACATTAGTCAAATACGTACAGTAAATAACTACATTTACTCTACCTATCTTCATCCTCATTCTCCTCTCCCCCTGTCGCCATCAGGTTCCTGGGTTAAGGAAAAAAAGGACAAAGAGGTTAGTGGCCCCTCCGGGCCCACCCCAGGTGGGGGCAGGGGGACTCCTTTGGGTCCTCAGCTGTCGTCGTTGTCTTCTTCGTTACCTGAGCCTTCCAGCCCCCCCCATGTAAGGGTTCAAGGGGACCCCTTTGGGTCCTCAGGTTTCCTCCTCACTGTCTTCATCTGATCTGTCCAGTGCAGCGTAGTCACTAAAGAGGCTGTGGATCATCTTTCGGCACACCAGGGTTGATGTCTCCTTCTTCCCTACTACCAGGCGGTTTCTGGAAAACAGAAGAGCATCTTTAAGACAGCACAGGAGCCTCCAGCAGTCCTGGAGGTCGCCCAGAGCGTGTGTCCCTGGGAACAGACCATACATCACTGAGTCTGCGGTGATGCTTGATGTAGGTATCCGCGCCTAGGGCCTTCAGCAAGTCCTGTGGCTATGAGCATTCCCAGAAGAGATGGTAGGTCGTCTTGTACGCGGTGCACCCTCTCAGGCAGGACTTGTATCGGTTTAGTCCTCTTGTGTGCATGAAGGCTCTCACCGGCAGTCCTCCTTGGATGGCCATCCAGGCAATGTCTTTGTGTTGGTTGGTCAGTCGCTTGGAGGTGACATTCTCCCACTCATGGTCTGCTGTGGCAGAGGGGGGGCGCTGATCGGTTCGTTGACGTCCTTGGCACGTATCTGGCATTGGACGATCTTCGGAGTCCACGTGGCTGGGGCTGCAGCCTCCAGTCCGTACTCCTTGAAGAACTTCTCCACTTCTTTGTAGAACCACGGGGTGTCCCAGTTGTAGGGGATGCCATTCACCCACTCTGCCCATCCAAGGCACCTCCACTTCGGCAACAGGAAGAAGCGTGCCATCAGAAAGTCAGCATGGCTCTCATCTTCGGTCCTCAGGGTGCTCCTCACGCAGTGGCACACGAAGATTCCCCTCAGGATTGTGGCGATGTCCAGCACTCCCTTGCATCCCTTGTTGTGGGTCTTGAACATCGCCTCCCTCTTCACTCTGTCCATCTTGGAGCTCCAGATGAAGTAGAAGATCATTCTTGTAATGGCCTTGGCCGTACGGGTCTGCAATGAGCACACTTGAGCGACGTACTGGAGCACTGGCAGGGTCTCGATCCGCAGGACCAAAGACTTCCCTTCGATTGTCAGCTTCCTGAGGCTCCAGAGTCCCAGCCTCTGCTTCGTCTTTGCCAGTCTCTCTTCCCATATCTTCTCTGCAGCACCTTCTCCACTGAACCAGACTCCAAGGACCTTCTGGAAATACTGCTTGATGAGGAATGGCAGTGGGTCTCTGGTGGGGGTCCAGTGGCCAAAGAGTAGGGTTTTCGACTTGGCACTGTTTATCTTCGCTACTGATGCCTTTCCAAACTCGATACAAGTCCTCTCCAGCTCTTTGACAGATTGTCCGTCCGCTCAGAAGACCGAGACATCATCCATGTAGAGGAAGCACTTCACTTCACCCTTTCCATTGCTTCCTGGCGCTGTCACTCCTCTGATGTTCCTGTTCTGTCTGATATGTTCGGCAAGGAGCTCTATTACGCAGATGAACAGAAGGGGGGAGAGTGGACAGCCCTGCTTAACACCTGACAGGACGAGGAAGGAGTCGGTTTTCCAGCCATTATCCAACGCCGTGCTAGAGATATCTCCATACATTGTGGTTGCCACGTCGCAGAAGAAGTCTCCCAGTCCCAGTGCTCTGAGTGCCCGGTCCATGAACTCATGGGAAACGCAGTTGAACGCCTCTTCCTAATCCAGGCTGATCAAGGCCATCGAAACCTTGTGGCTCTTGACATACTCGATCGTGTCCTGGACCAGGGTCAGACTGTCTGCGATTTGTCGAACCAGTATCCCACAGGACTGGTCAGGGTGAACTATCTTCGCTATCACTTTCTTTAGGTGGTTGGCCATCACCTTCGTGAGAATTTTGTAGTCCACAGTAAGGAGTGAGATGGGCCTCCAGTTCTTGAGGTCTTCACTCTCTCCCTTCTGATTGCACAAAAGTGTTATCATGTCTTCACGCAGGGATTGCGGCATACTGCCCTGGCCCACCATTTCCTTGTAGAAGTCTAGTAAGTCCGGCCCGATCAGATCCCACAGTTCGACATAAAGTTCCACTGGGAGACCGTAATTTCCAGGCGTCTTGCCCCTCTTGGAGGTCGTAGCGGCCAAGTGCAGCTCTTCCAGGGTGAAGGGCGCATTCAGGCCCTCTCTCTCTTCCGGACCCAGTGTCTTCGAGATGCCCTCCAGGATGCTATCCGCCTGGGATCTCTCTGACAACTTTGGTGAGAAAAGCTTGCCATAAAAGTCTGTTACAACTCTCATGACATGCTCTTTCTCACTTTGGAGGTTGCCTTCTGAGTCCCGAAGCTTTACCAGTGGTGTGTGGCCCCAGTGAAGTTTCTTGAAGAAGAACGAGTTGCATTTCTCGTCCTTTTCGAGGTTCTCGGTTCTGGTCCAGAAGATGATTTTGTTTGATTCCTCCCTAATGTGCTCTGTGAGCCCTTTTCAAGTTTCCTCCAGTTTGTCATCCACATCCCATCCCCTGAGCTCGAGTTCGTATAGTTGAAGCAGCTTGCTCTGCAGCTTCCTGAACAACCTCTTCTTTTCCCATGCAGCAGCTCTGCTTGCACCCTGGAAAAAACTCCGGAACCTGTCCTTCACCCATTCCCACCACTCACTGGCAGAGTGAAAGAGGTCCTTCATGTCCCTCCACTCTACATACGCGACTCTGAGGTCCGCCATTAACTCCTCGTTTTCCAGCAACGAGCAGTTCAGCTTCCACGATCCTGGGCCAGCGGGGAACTTCCCTGTAAGTTCCCCCTCGAAACTGACTGCTCTGTAGTCAGAGAGGTGGATGGTGACCATGGAGCTTCGCCCAGGCTTTACCGTTGGGGAGGTGAATAGGAAGTCAATCCGTGAACGCACAGATCCATCCGGCCTACTCTAGGTACTGCCGTTCAGCCCCCTGTCCCGATGACATCCCAGAGAGACGCCTCACCTATCATCTCCACCAACAACCTGGACGTCACGTCCACCCCCACAGAGTCTGACCCAGTGCGTCCATCCAACTCTACTGTGCAGTTGAAATCACCACCCATCAGGATGGTCCTGGAGGTCACGAGTTGCATCCTGAGCACCCTGAACATCTCGAGCCGCTCATTTTTCTCCAGGGGCATAGACGTTAATGAGCCCAACGGACTCACCAGCCCACGAGCCGTCCACGACCAGCACTCTGCCGTTGAGCTGCTCGGTGACCTTGTCGGTGGTGAAATGCCTCCCCTTGATCAGAATGGCGACTCCAGATGATTTGCAGTCGTTCCCTCTGGACCAAAACGATGGCCCGTGCGTCTACTGACATTCGAGCTGGCTGTACGACTTGGCATACGGAATTCTGCATTCCTGCAGAAAACAGATATCTCGGTTCTGGGCAGCCAGGAAGCGCAATGTGCCAACCCGCCTGACCTGGTCCTTCATACTTCTGATGTTTAGGGTGAACAATGATACAAGCATTGTCTTAGTGCTAGCTGTCAGTGTCTGGTTCAAAACCTCTACTGGGGTTGAAGGCCCTGGGCGGCTCTTCTTGTGGTGCTGAGCTTCCTGCTGGTCCTGTTCTCCCTCTCCTGTGCTGTCTTCCGTGTCCCTGATGAGGACTTCTGTTGCTACTTCTGGGATCCACGGTGCTCCCTCTGCTGTGGCTCCGATGGGTTCCATCATGTTCAGTTGCAGGTGGAGTTCTTGGAGCGCGTACTGGATGGGGTCCGCCGCCTGGTCCTCTCCTTCGTCCTCCATCTCTTCGTTGTCTTCATCTTCGATGATGATGACATCTTCGTCTTCTGCTTCGGCTTTGTTTATCTTCTTACTGGCAAGGAAGTCCTCTTTCCTTGCCATCTTTCGCTTCCTACCGCTTCTTCGTGGGGGGGCTGTGGCTGCTGCTGCGTCCCCCTCCTCTTTTCCCTGCTTGGGTTTGGGATGTGGTGCTTCTAGTGGGGGTGCCTGTTGGTCACTGGTGTCGGCCTTCCTCCACTCCTCTGCCTCTTCTTTATCCTTTGCGGACTTCTGCCGCAGCGTCTGGGATTTCACCTCGCTCCTTGTCTTCTTGGTCACCTCGGTATCATCTCTGCTGCTGCTTTCTTCCTCTGTTTTGGGTTGATTCCCCTTCTTATTCTTCTTCCCCTTCGCTTTGGCTGGATCCACCTCCTCCTTTGTCTCCACTTCTGGCATCGGGTCGGTCTCCCTTGGGGTTTCTGTTGGCGGGGCTACTTGCGGTGATGTTTCCTCGGGGGCTCCCTTGGGTTGGAGGACTTCCTTGGCTTGTTCCGTCTCAGTCGGGGGTGTTGATTCCTCCATTGTGGTAGGTCCAACCTTGGGGTCTTCTGTGGTCTTTGGGTCCGGTCCTGAGGGTGTTGGAATCTTTGAGGTCGGGCCTTTCTGGTCGTCCTCCCTGGATGCTTTTGGTGTCTTGGCTGTCTGTTTCCTTGCATCCTTCAGGAGGGCGTTCACCTTGGCGTTGGCTGCTGGGGACGGCATTGGTCTGGTGGCTCCACAGGCTGGGGCTCCCCCTGCTGCTGCTGCGTAGGTCTTTGGCAAGTCGGACTTGGGGCATCAGCAGTAGGTGTGGCCTTCTCCTCTGCAGAAGTTGCACTTCTTGATTCTGCTGCATCCGCTTGTCTTGTGTCTGGTCTGTTTGCAGATCCTGCAGAACTTCTCCAGGCAGTCTTTTCCCATGTGTTCCATGGCCTGGCACTTCCAGCATTTGAAGGGTTGTCCTGGATACTTGATCTTGCCCTCGTCAGCTTCTAAGTAGAAGCTCGCAGGTGGGTGTCTCAGGCTGTCCCTTGATCCTGGATCCTTGTGGAGGCTGACAATCGCTTGCCAGGTCGTGTTCCAAATCCCTCTGCTGTCTCGGACTTTGGTGGGTCCTGTCTTGATGGTGCCATATCGTTGGAGGAGTGACGCGTTGTCCTTGTCTGGGATGTGGGGGTTGATCATCTCAACCGTGATCCTCTTCTCCGTTGATGGCGGCTCCCATCCTGCTGATACGTCGAAGTCGTAGTAGGGCTTTCCCTCCTTCTTCCCCTGGAAGAACTCCCAGTACTTCCTGTAGAGGGCCTGGGTGATGAAACTGAGGAGAAAAATCCATCCTGACGCTGAGACTTGGCAGCTCACCACTTCCTGCCCTGGAATCCCAGCTGTCTTAACGGCCTTGTTCAGGAACAGGTCTCAGTCTAGCTTGGGTCCCTTCTTATTTCTTAACTCCCACTGCATAACCTGGGCGTGTCCATGGGTGAGGTTATACCAATTGAAGGGTTCAGGCGGTCCCCTGCCTGGTCCCCTCCTCGCTCTTCCCTTTGTTCCCTGGTTTGGCAGCTGTGGGGTTTTCAGGTGTCCCCTGCTGATGCCCTGGGGCCTTCTGGGTGCTAGCCTACCCGGCACTGGTGTTTGCTTCTGGGGGAACTGCCTTACTTGCCTCCTTGCTGCCCTCCCCAGGGGGCTGGGCTTCGGGGCGTCCGGTGGGGGGATGCCTTCAGCACTGGTGTTTGGGGCACTAGTGTCCATGTCCTCAACCATCTTGGTTGCCATGGGTCCTACCGTTTGGGCTGCCGGTGTCGGTTACCTGCAGGTGGTCCCTAAACTCTGTTAAACACTCCCAAGAGCTAGGGTGAGGGTTATAGGTGTTTCCACCGAAGCATTAATCCCCTCACCAAAGGTCTGTGTACTTGACAGGCCTGTGAAGAATGTTAGGAGGATTGTTAGTCCTCCAGCCTTAATCCACCCAAACGCCAGAAAAAGAAGAGTATCTAGGGAGCGCAATGTTACCGGGCTCTAGGAGCTGACCACAGGTCTTTGGGGGGGCCACTATTTTGTGCTCCTATTGAGCAAAACAGATACCAGCAAGCTGGTATCCCTCCTCCTGCTTCGTTAGAAGTCAGTTGGGCCTTTTCCCAAATTTGCATAAATTTCCATAAAATGCAACAACAAAAATCGCCTCGAAGTCGCAGATCGGAAATTTATCAAAATGACTACTACTTGCTAGTGGTTTCAAAATGATAAGAACAGATACTACACTTGATCGTAGCCAAAAGGCCGAGAAGCTGACACATGCTATACCTGCACACTACCACTGTTGCCTGTGAATCACCAGTAGCACACACGAAAACATACACCTGTGTGTCACCAGGGTCACACAAAACTACATATCACAGGTATGCTTCACTTCTGTTACATACATATGCAGATTACATCTGTGTGTCAATACCTGCGTCATCGTTAGCTAAGAATGCATGATTTATATATGTGCGTCACCAGTGTCAAACACCAGTGTGTTACTTTGAAAAAAATATCTACATTCGGGACAGTGATTGAAAAGAAAAAAAAAAACAGAACCCGTGCTCATGAGAAACTGCAAAAGAACCGCGCATATGATAAAAACTCAAAAAAAGTCAGCGTGGCTGTTTGAAGATGGCGCTTGTTTCAAGATCAGACACGGAGAGGCTGCGCCTCGCGCCTATCGCTAGGCCCAGGTGCTGCGCGAGAACGCGCCGAGATACAGCCCGGACCGCGAGACGTCAACACGCGACTCCTGGTCAACCGTCTTCTGCCACGTATCAACGTCACGGCAATCCTTCCTCCTGTGAGGATGACATTTGGACCATAGCCGTTCCGCTCGCGGCAGCCGCTTTTGTTCACGTGTGGCTGGTTATCGGCATGTCTGACGAAAGTCTCATCGACGTGCTAAGTTATGGAAATACATTAGCACTCCCCCGGCCCCCGTTTACACGGGGGGGGAAATGACGAACTCGGGATTCGAGCATAATGCGCGCGCTCTCAACCCTTTCAAGTCAAACTCGTAATATATTTCCTCAATCAAGTGCTAAAAGCGGGGAAGTGCTTCAAATGTGGCTGACAAAAATAGCCTTACTGCGGCAATGGCCAATCGGGAAATCTATCCGTATACCATTGTAGGCTAGATAGACCTCTCTTTTCGGCGTTATTTATTTATTTGTGGAGTTTAGTATAGTGATGGCTTGTCATGAATGGAAAAATGATAAACAGGGATGCAATTTTTGTGACCCTTTTTGCAGTTTTATATAGCGCCAACCTGGCCTGAGGACATTAGAGCGCTGTACACGAACACGGGGAAATGAAGTGATTTGCCCAAAATGACAGGATGTTAAAGCGACGGATGGCCTGGAAGCTGTTTTCTCAGGTCCAAAGTCGGCAGCTCTGACCGTAAGGCCACTTCACCCTCGACTTTGCACCACTGATGGCATAGAAACCAAGTAGGGCTGACACCTGGCGAATATTTTTACACAAAACGGTTGGTGTTTTTATATCCATGCTAGAAGAATAACGGAGAGAATCACTAGAAACCTGTATTTTCCCCACATTCAAAAACATATTTAAAGCAGCAAATAAAAGACTAAATCCATTCAAAAGTATTTCACAACTATGTCCTTACAAGACAATTTAAGAAGACGGAGGAAGAAATGTCAAAAAACAGTACAGAAAAGGTTAAACACGTTCTTATTGAAATACAAGCTCTAAGTACGTGTTCAATGTCCAGCCAATATGTACTAATAATGTTGTCTGTTACTAGGGTGACCAACTGGCATGGGTGCAAATTCAGGACGGTGAGTATAAAAATTCAGGACAAAGGGTAAAAATTCAGGACAGAAATTCAGGACAGGAGGTCAAAATTCAGGACAAAACATCGGGACAAAAGGTACGTTTTACAGACACGTCAGGGGAGGTCGCGCAATAGTATATAAGTAAGTAAATAGACAACCACTTAAGTACAAGTCAAAATAAATTTATATTAGGTTGAGACAATCGTGCTCTTCACAGTTTTTCAGTATGCCCGCAGCTTGCTACCTTAGACGATTCAAAACTCGCATCGCGCTCCAGCAGGTACATTAGTCACTAGACAATGGTGAACCACACCTGAATATAAGTGAGGCGGCTTTTATTGTTGATTGAAAACTACTGGATATACAAGGAACTTTGCAGTGCCAGCCCCCAGTAACAAAACCGCCCCCCCTTTCCAGCCTCCCAGGGAAACACCCGATGCCCGGTCCGGCCTTGCTACCACCCTCCAATGGTGCCCCTCATCTTCACATAGACCGTCTCTCATGTGTATTTAATTTCTTTTATAGTGTTACTCATCCCAAGTATGTAGGGCAGGCTGTCGGAGTGCTTTACATCACACACACATTATATAGAGACAATGACTCATATAAACGTGTAAGTCAATGTATAGGAAATGTTACTTAAGATAATGGGTGCTACAAGGTGTAATCATTCTTTTATCTATCATTCAGTCTTTCACCATTCATTCTGTCCTTCCATCTGTGTGCCCATCTATATCCAAACATATTCAACCATTTGCAAACCTATCCACCATGTATCCTTCCATCCATCATTTCACTCATCCATCCCTCCATCCACCCTTTCACTCATCCATCCATTATTCATCCATTCACCCTTTCACCCCATCCATCTGTACACTCCTCCATCCACTCTTCCACCCATCCATGTTATGTTATGTTAAGTTAAATTATTTTTGTAAAGCGCACAGCTACCCAAAAAGGGTTTCCCAGCGCCAGCCTGAAGAGTGAATAGGATAGTGATGGTATTATTGGTTGAACAGCCATGTCTTTAAACCTTTGCGAAAGTTTGCAAAGCTTGTTTCGTGACAAAGGGATGCAGGGAGAGTGTTCCATAGAGTAAGGCCAAGAAAGGCGAACGAGCGGCCGCCCATCCGTGAAAGTCTAACCCTGGGAATCAAAATTTTTTCCTGGGTTGTGGAGCGTAGCCGGCGTGAAGGTTGGTAGGGCTGGGCTAAGGCTTGCAGGTATTGGGGAGCAGTGCCGAACTTGATCTTAAATAAGAAGCTCAAGGCTTTGAACTTAACTCAGCTTTCCACTTTTAGCCAGTGAAGATAGCGTAGATAGCTAGAGATGGAAGTAGCTTTGGGAATTCGACATAGTACTCTGGCCGCAGCATTCTGTACCATCTGCAGCCTACGTAATACATCCTTGTTGGCCCCTAGATAAAGGATGTTGCCATAGTCTATTCTTGAGGTCACGAGCGCCTGGACCACGGTTCTTTGTGTGGAGTAAGGAAGCATCCAGACAATTTTTTTCAGCCATTTTAATACAGTAAAGCAGGTAGCCGCAACCTTTACCGCTTGCTGTTTCATAGGCAGCTGATCGTCAATAATGAAGCCTAGATTGCGGACTTGTTGGGTGGGTAGAGGTGGGGCTCCCATTTCGGTGGGCCAATGCTGGGGACCCCATAGATCTTTATTTTTCCCCAGAATGAGGACCTCCGTCTTATCGCCATTAAGTTTGAGCATGTTAATCTGCATCCTTGCTGCAATTTGTCTTAGGCCGTTCTGAAGAACTGATGGACCAGACGCCTTCTCAGCAGAAAGCGAGAAGATAATCTGGGTGTTGTCCGCGTAAGAAAAAAGGGACAACCCAGCCTCCTCTGCGATGGTCGCAAGTGGTTTGACGTAGATATTAAAAAGCAGCGGGCTAAGAATAGAGCCCTGGGGGACCCCATAGGGGGAAGGATGAGGTTTGGAGTTAGCAGCAGAAGAAAAAATTTGAAATGTACGATTGGTAAGAAAGGATGTCAGCCAGTCCAATGCTGAGCCAGAAATACCGAGGGATTGGAGGGATTTTATTAACACGGTGTGGGACACTGTGCCAAAAGCAGCGCTTAAGTCGAGTAATATGAGGGCTGCTGTATCCCCCATATCCAAGTGATGTCTCAGCATTTCCGTGACACCCAGTAGAGTTGTCTCTGTTGAGAAGCCAGTTCTAAATCCGGACTGGGATCCATGTAGGAAATTGGAGGATTCAACGAACTGTGTAAGTTGAGAGTTGATATGCTTTTCCAAAATTTTGGAGTATATCGGAAGTAGGGAGATGGGCCTAAAGTTGGAAAGTTGGGCAGGGTCAGCGTTGGCCTTCTTCAGCAGCGGGAGGATCATGGCGTGCTTCCATTCAGGTAGAACAATTGCTTTCTGTATGGAGGCGTTAAGAAGGTCCATGATTAATTTAAGAGAAGATGTGTCAAGTTGTTGCAATACTGTGGAAGGTAGAGCGTCCCGAGGGGAACCTGATTTAATACTACCTAGAATTTTCTTGAATGAATTAATATCTAATAGTGACCAAGATTGTAGTTTGTTGGTGGGTTCTATCATATCAATGGACTCAGGACTGTATTTTTGCTGCGTAGACATGACTGTCTGAGAGCTACTAAGCATAGAGTGAATATGCTTTACTTTGTTCACAAAGAAATTAGCGAGGTCATCGCACTGAGATCTATCTAACGCTGGAGGCGTGGGTTGAGTGTCTGAACCTGATAGTTTTTTAACCATTGTGAACAAGGTTCGCGAACAATTCTGTGCATTGGAAATGGTGGAGGCAACATAGCTTGCGCGAGCAGATTTGCAAAGGGCTTGATATTCTTTTAAGGCCGTTTTATATTTTAATTTGGAGTCAGTTGCATAATTTCTCCTCCAAAGCCTTTCTAAGGTTTTACATTTAGTTTTTTCTACTTTTAATTGTTCCGTAAGCCAAGGGGCAGGAGAGCGATGATTGTATGTCTTTTTGGTTGAGATAGGGAGACAATTGTCAATTGCTTTGGAAATCCAATTAAGGATTGTGTCTGAGGAGGAGGTTGAAACTTGAGGAATAAACGGGGCGCTATCGGAAAGGAGCTTATTGAAAGATGTCATATCCAATTTGCTCCAATCCCTAGAGTTCTGCTGTGCACCAAAAGTGGCTGAGGTCAGATAGGCTGGGACAGTGCAGTAAAATTTGACTGCAAAGTGATCTGACCAGCATAAAGGGAGAGATGGTAGACATTGGATATCAGACAGGTTGGAAAATATGGGATCCAGTAGATGGCCTGCCATATGAGTAGGACCCGTATTACAAAGCGGCAGATTCATTGCTGCAAGGTCGGCAATCAGTATGCTACTGATGGAACAGGTAGGGTTGTCCAAGTGAATGTTAAGGTTACCCAGGATAGTAAAGTTAGCCGCCTTAAGGAGATGAGGGGAGATTAACTCCGGAAATGAGCCAGCCCAGGGGGCGACGGGCCAGGGGGGCGATAGACAAGAATACCAGATAGGGTAAAGTGAAGGGTCAGCACAAGTTTAAAAAGGCCTGCCTCGCATCCCTTAAAAGGGAGTGCTTCTAATTTACATGAGTGCGATTTTTAAAAAATTATGGCAATACCACCCCCTATCTTGAGTTCTCTATCTATCCTAACTATAGCGTAGTTAGCGGGTAAAGCAAAAGCCACATCCGGGCCCGAGCTCGTATTCAGCCATGTTTCAGTTAGGAAGATGGCATCAGGCTGTTCACTACTTAATAGGTCAAAGACGTCTATTTTATGTTTGGGGAGGGAGCGACAATTAATATTCCAGAAGGTGAAGGCCGTACTAGTGGGCTTGCAGCGTAGTGAGGGACAATTGTCCTGTGGCGGGGAAATATTCGCATTAAGTGAGCTACTCAGCTCTCTTGGAGGTGATTTGTCAAATTTAAGGCTACAGCAAGGGCATTTAGTAGCTTCATCCAGAGGGTCGAGACACTTACACTCAGACTGGGGCATACTGCAATAGTTCAGCAGCTGTGCGGGGGTATATCTTATTTGGAAAAGGTGTTTTAATGATTTTTGGCCAGGGGTAGTGGCCCATGGTCCAGTCTGGGCGCGTTGTGCAAGGCATCCGGTTTTATTCGCGGGAGGTAGGGGCCGCTAGAACGCCAACCTCCTCGCGACCGGAAGTAGCCTAATCCCTCCACATCAATCGGGATGAACCCGTGGTGGACCGGGGACCGGCTCTATGTAAGGTAAGTGCGATTAAAAAAGAATTAAAAAGAGCTATTCGGCGAGCACACAGTAAAAGCACACAGTAAAAAGCCAAGTTTAGGCAAGTTTAGCGAAACAGTAAATAGGCAATTTTCTACCCAAATTCAGGCTATCAGGAGCAGCGAATGTTCAGCTTCCTCGCGCGCGTCCGCTGCGCGTTGTGCAAGGCATCCGGTTTTTATCGCGGGAGGTAGGGGCGCTAGAACGCCAACCTCCTCGCGACCGGAAGTAGCCTAATCCCTCCACATCAATCGGGATGAACCCGCGGTGGACCGGACCGGCTGTATGTAAGGTAAGTGCGATTAAAAAAGAATTAAAAAGAGCTATTCGGTGAGCACACAGTAAAAGCACACAGTAAAAAGCCAAGTTTAGGCAAGTTTAGCGAAACAGTAAATAGGCAATTTTCTACCCAAATTCAGGCTTTCAGGAGCAGCGAGTGTTCAGCTTCCTCGCGCGCGTCAGCGTCCATCTATTCACTCATCCATCCAGCCATTTACCCTTTCACCCATCCAGCCATCCTTTCACTTACTCATCCATCCACAAAGTCACTTATCCTTCCACCCATTCACCCTTTCAGTCATTCATCCTCCCTTTCTCTCTCCATCCCCCTTTCACTTATCCATCCATCCTTCCACCCACCCAACCATCTACTCATCCATTCATGAATCCATCCATTGACCCTATTACTCATCCATCCTTTCACTCATCCATCTATCCGTTCTCTTATTCATCCACCCTTTCACTTCTTCACTCATCTATCCATCCTTTTGTCCATCTACCCCCCTTTCACTCACTCATCAATCCTTACATCCACCCTTTCACTCATCCATCCATCCATTCACCCTTTCACTTATCAATTCATCAATCATCCATCCTTTCACTCATCCATCCACCCATTCACTCACCCATCCACCCTTTTACCCATCCATCTACCCTTCCACCCATAAATCCATCTATTTACCTTTTCTCTCATCCATCCATCCTTCCACTCACTCACTCATCCATCCTTTCTTTCATTATCTATCCATTCACCCTTTCATTCATCCTTTCACTAATCCATCCAGCCATTCACACATTCCTTCACTTATTTACTCACCCACCTTTTCACATTAAGAGCTGAGCCTTGTCTGCAGAGTTGCAGACAGAAGAGGCCCATCAAGAACTCCACCTCCCTGTAGTTCCTAAAGCAAGGGGTGGGGTGGGGGAGGGTTCACTATGCCCCTGCACATAGGCAATCTGAAAACTTAGAAGTCATGAGTCATGCATGATGCACAGTGCCAGGACGTGAGGTGACATGGTGTTGTTTCCATGGCTTTAAGTGGGGTAAAAAAACTGGGGGGTCTCTTCGAAGGGGGTGTTCGATGTAATTAAGGGCGTGGCTTAAAAAACCTAAGCTAAAAATCTGTGCTTAGCATAGTGTTCCGCCCCACTGGTATTATGTTGTTTCTGTCATTGCATCCAGATATATAATACAGCAAGTATCATTACACCAACAACAAGCCAGGACTATTGGCTTTGTCAATGGTTGTTAGTTTTTTAAAATAAAAAAGCAGCAACCATGGCTTTGTTGAATATAATATTGAAAATGCGTCAGTTCTAAAATGATGAGACTATAACCCGTTCTTTTTAACTTGTTTCACAGGCTTCTTTATATAAACTGTTTTCTCACGTTGCAGCATGGGCGTTTTACCTTTGATCCATCTAACAGAATGCCCTGCTGTACACTGAGGCAGGAGGAGGCCACCACATGCTTTAACAGCCCAGACTGCCCAATTGTCATTCTGTATGTGCCAATTAGCCGGCATACAGAATAACAATGGGCAGGGTGGGGCTGCTCTTGTGCTCTAGGAGGAGTACTAGGCGGCCCCCTCAGGGAGCTGAGGCTTCTGGCAGGGGAGGAGTGCTGCTCCCTGTAGTGGCCATAATTATGGACAAAAGGCGTCCGTAAAAGGGATCCTCACGGACAACGGACGTGAGGTCCAAATTACGGACAGTCCGTGAAATTTATATACGGTTGGTCACCCTATCTGTTATCTTGTGAAACGTACTGGTGTGTGCACATTGGTTTTAAGGACCAGCCCCATTTAAATGGCTCTGCACTGTGAAGTGCAGCCCAGATGGTGTACACAGTTGTGCATAGTTATTTTTGTTTTTCATTATTGTGTTTTTATTGAACGCTTGTTGAGAGCCAGCAATACAGAAGATGTGAGCTATGTTAGATAGGTGTGCAGAGTACGGCCCAATGTGTTGTGTTTAGTGCATTTTTCTGCTGTGTTGGAAGTTCTGTTATGAGAGTGGTGATACTCACCTGTGTGATTTATCTGCGTCTGTGTTAACGATATTCTGTCTAATATTTCTTTTTGTATAGTAGGTATAGCTGTATGGATGTTCTGCCCATCCTCTTAACTTTACTTGCAAATCGGACACAGTCTGACCTGCCACTGTCCCCCCTCATAACTTGTATAGCAGCACAGTTTTCCCTGCCTCGTCAGAGTAGTACAAACAAGCCAAGTAAGTAGCAGTCTTGTGTATAAGGCCAAAATACATTTTTTGCTCGAACCGGCCTCCTGCTGGTATCTTGTGAGTCTTTTTTACCCGAAGTTTTCGCTTGCATGGAGAAGTTAACGCAAGATACCAGCAAACCACATTTTTCTCTACAAGTGTAACTTCATGACATTTTTAATACATTTTTTGCACAATTCTGTAACTGCACAACTAAGCATACCAACTATACCTTTATTTGTCCAGTCATTAATAACAGAAAAGATAGCTCTTAGGACACCCATCTCAATAAATTCCATGTACTATGTTGATGGACATTGTCATTTACATCCATTTGTGCCCCACTGTTGGTGGATGCCAATAAGAGCTAAATGTCACACATATTCAGTGCCTATTTGTAGTCCCACTTCTATTTCTATAGCTCGATGTGTTTTTGAAGAAAACAATTATCACCCTAGCTTAATGACTGGATGTCTGGGGGGACATTCACCATTCTCTAAGGCTAAACAACTATCTCCCTGAAAAAGAAAAATACAGCTGTACTGACGATGACGTGAGAAACATCCATGGGATCATTATGATGTACCTGTTTGCACTGCAAACAGGCAAAATGAAAACCTCAAACAAGCGCCCCCACACACAAATGACCATCATGTACTTGGGTCACCACCCAGGTACACACCTCCTACGCTACCACTGCTACTTAATCTGTGCTGGGAAACTAAAAATTGCAAAAGTGTCTGGAGGCTACCAGTGCCCCTGTGGTTGAGTTAAATCACAAATTCTGAATCAAACAAAGGGGGGAGAAAGAGGTCAGGTTTACGGTGGACTCAGCCTCCTGTCTAAATATGAATAACCAAAGAAAGTCCACATGTACTTCTGTTATAATTATCCTTCCAGTACTATTATTTAAGGAAAAGATAAGTTTTCTTAAAATAACCCTCACACACCAAAAGGTCCCTTGGTGGCATGCTTCATCATCGGGTTCTTCCCGCCCCGCTGCGGGACAGGGCGTGCTACGACCGACGAAGACGTAGGAGCACTTTGTAGGGTGGGGGCTATATAGTGGTGTGAGAGTGGAAGGGTCAAAACCAATGTGAATATTAAAAAATACCTGGCCATGTGGAACCTAACCTTTATTGAATCCTGTAGCTGGTATTGTTAAAAAGGGGGAGAGGGAGAAATACAATATAACATACACCCATTATATTGTATTTCTCCCTCTCCCCCTTACAAAGTGCTCCCAAGACTTCGTCGGTCGTAGCACGCCCCTGTCCCGCAGCAGGGCTGGAAGAACCCGATGATGAAGCATGCCACCAAGGGACCTTTTGGTGAGTGAGGGTTATTTTAAGAAAACTTATCGTTTTCCTTAAATAATAGTACTGGAAGGATAGTTATAACAGAAGTACATGTGGACTTTCTTTGGTTATTCTGAGTTAAATCACAGCCATCGACAGTGCATGGGAGAAAGGCCCATGGGTTGGAGAATGGAGGGAGGCCACTCTTACACACTTCTACAGCCCAGCACAGCTCCTCCCTAGACCACCACCTACTCACAGTCTTCTCTGAGCCAAGAACCTCCCATACCATTCACCCCATGCCCTCCATGAAGGACTGCCATCACCACCACAAGAAGGACTGCAAACCAAGAAACCCATAAAGGGCCACCAGATGACCCCGGGCCTCAGGAGGATGAGTGGAAGAGACCCATGGAATGCACAACAATGATGTCTCCGTGACCTGCAAAACAATGCCATTGAAGAGAGCATGGCCATGCAGACTACAGCTCCACCCCTGCGTCTCTCTCATTCACCCCTCCGCCCAGTGGCACACACTACTAAATAGCAGTAATCATCTTCCTTCCCATGCCTTACATTAGACCCAGACAACCCCACTGCTGCGGACCCCTTTTCCCTAGCTATCGGCCTTCAGTTCATCTATCCAGACAGGCCTCTGCTTTCTCCATTACCCCCTACCAAACACCAACCATCTCTAATTGTCAGACCCTAGTCATCTAGCATGGTAATCTTGATGCTAGCAGCAGCGCTGAGGAATCCCACCACACCTCCGCTCAACAATAATGCCCCCTCCCCCCCAAGTGGCTGTCGTTACGGCTGGACAGGTAGTTGGTTGGGAATGAGAGAAAAGAAACATCGTGGCTTCAGAGGCTTCAGACTCTTCCTAGGCGTTTTGGCGCTAGGCCCTCCTCTGGGTTGTTGTTCTCTGGGTATGGTCACCTGAGGCCCTCAAAGTCACCTGATAAAGTAATGTCACAATGGTTATACACAGTTCAACATTTTACGTATGACAAACGTTCACTGTTCTACTCAACATTGTAGCCTCCTAATCGTTATTCATACCTGAACTGACCTCTGAATTGCTTAGTGAAACCTGGAGTTTACTTCTCAAGTTTGATTGCCTTAGTGATTACTTCTCCTGTGAAGACTTGTTCTTCTAGGCCAGAAAACAAACTCATCAGCCTTTAGCTTGTCTCTATGCTTGCAGACTAAAATTCTAAACAGTACATTGAATACCTCTTAAGTTGAAAACATATTAACGGTGTCTCTGTAAATGTTTGCAATCTTGAGCCTCGCATATATATCTTCGGGATTGCTCACTCCTGTTTATTATCTGTTTCTTTGTTTTTAGGGTTTAGTCAATACTCAATTTCCTTTTAACTATCTTTATCTTTGCAGATTCCTCAGACGAGTTAACAAAGTTTTGTAACAAGTTTTGGATCGTTACATAACAGATGTCAGATAAGTATTTATTTTCCCAACTGAGAGACTGTTTCTTACCTGAGTGTTGATTCTGTTCTAATTGCTTTCTCTGTATTTTTGCTACACAACAGGTACTTGGGTTTTTCTGTGTTGCGACCTTCGACGTGGGAACCCCAAGAGCCTGTGATCGGATGTCTAATAGCCTGAAAGCCTCACAGGTAAGTGTAGAATGTCAAGTTTTCTTCCTAAATAGTGTTTTGGAACGAGCATCAAATACGCAATGCTCTTTTGGGGAGTTTCTTGAAGAACAGTTCGTTGCCAAGGTTATACTAAGACCGCATCCAAGATGGCCGATAAAACATCTGAGATCTCGCGGAGTTCGTGAGGGGCCCCTGAGGTCTCTGCACAAATGCACATCTGTTCCCATTCCCCTAGCAAGTGTGCTGCTCCGTCACTCCGTCCTCTCCGCTCGGAGAAGGCTGCACCTATAGCCTCATGGGTGATGGGTGGGAGCAGGGACTGGGTATCTGTGGCCTCCTGGGTGGCTGATGGGAGCTTGGCCAGTGAGTACACTGTGCAGGCCTGGCACTAATCCCCTGCTCTCTTCCTATCAGTAACTATCTTTAGACAGCATTCCCACAGGCAGCAAACAGATTTGTTTGCACTTCAGCGAGTAATCTCATCACTCACTTGCTTTCTCACTGGACCTTAAAAACATCAGACTGCACAAACTGCCCATGTGGAGCTATGTAGCACCACATTTCAAATTTGCAAATGTTGTGGCATTTTTCTTTTGACTAGTATTGCTTAGTGGCAGCAAAAACATTGTTCATATATCATCTGTGTTGGAAAAAATACAAGCATCGATTTTTTCTATTTTGCACCTTGTCTCTTTTGCAATGGCCAGAGCTGTTTTGTGGAAACAACAATCAATGTTTGTTGAGTGTTGATTCTTGTCATGCTGGATATTGATTTTTGCTGCAGTGAAACAGCACTGACTGCTGCGAATAGACATGGAGCAGAATAGCACTCATACATCATGTACTTTACACTGAGCAGTACATTGACGCAAATCACTAGGTCACATAATAGCATCTCCAAAGTAATCTAGCCCTTGGTAGCGTTAACAAGATAAGGGCCAAGAAACTATAGCACCCATTTTATCTGTTGTATTGTATAATGTTTGGGCTGTGGAGCATTATCCAAATACTTGGCCTCCAAATGCATTACGTGGATAAACTTGGGTCTGTAATTAGTGAGTGTTAGACCTGGCACCATTGGCGTGGGTCTCCCTTCCTTTTTTCGCTGTTGTCTCCTCTGTTTTTGCTGGTGTTAGATGCTCTGGGCGCTGTGCCACTGCCATTCAGTGCCACAGCGCGAATGCTCCCTGTGTAAATATGACATGTGAATTGGTATATCCATGATTGGCTTATTTGGTATACCTGTTAGTCCCTAGTAGTGTGGCCTGTGTGTGCCCAGGGCTGGTAAACCAAATGCTGCTGGTGGGCCTGCAGCGCTGGGTTGCGCCACCCACAGAAGCAGCTTGTAAAGTGTGTCTCAGACCTGCCACTGCAGAGTCTGTGTGCAGTCCAGAACTGCCATCTTGGCTGTGAAGTGCACCCACTTCCCAGCCCCTGAACCTTCCCTTGGCATCATGTAAGTCACCCCTATGGTAGGGTGCATTGTGTGTGTAAGGTAGGACATGCCTTGGTGTGCGTAGCATGTCCTGGTAGTGAATTACACCCAATTTCGTTTTTCACTACTGTAAGGCTACCTGTTCCCCATAGGCTAGAATGGGCAGTTTGACTATTACATTCTATAGTCCTAACTGACCCCAGGAACATGGTAGAAAAACGAATTTAGTATGCCTGAGCTCAGAATATTAAAATACATCTTTTAGTGAAGTTTATTTTTATATTCTGTGTTTGAAAATACCCCTTTTAGAAAGTAGGTATTTTCTTGCCTAAGCCTTCCAGTGTGCTCTGCTGTTATGTGTATTGGCTGTCTGGTTTTGGAGGGACAGGGCAGGCTGAGTCAGACCTGGGTTGAATAGAGAGATCTGCATTTAGAGTATGGGGAGGGGTGGCTCCTTGACCTGAATAGGGCTGTGCCTGGCAAGGTGAATGCTGGCCCCACCTCCTACTGTGTGTCTGATAGCACACCCCCTCTTTCTGAAAGGAAGGATGCAGCCTGGTAAACAAAGTGCTCCAGGACTGACCAGAACTGGTTCTGGCTAGGCTCAGTGACTTGTAGCTTTTGAGAACAAAGACTTTTGGGGTATAAATATCTGTGCTGAAACCCCTACAAAGGGTATTGCTCCTGGATGTCAAGACGAACCTCTGTCCGTGTAACTGAAGGAATCTGCAGGAGGTGACTATCCTGGTGCTTGTGTGCTGTTTCTTGGATTGGCCTGCAGTGGTTACCATTGGACTTGGAAGAAGAGGGAAAAGGACTTTGAGAGAACTTTTATCAATCTTGCTAAAGCAATCACCCAAGGGCTAGGAGAGAGCTAGCCTCCTGTTGAAGTCTCAGGCACATCAGACTTCACCACCAGCCTCCTGATTCCTCCCAGCGAGGATTTCTATCTGCAGGTGAGGCTCCTGTGAGTTCCAGGGCCTCTAGTTCTACTACAGAGAAGAGAGTGCTGAAATCGTCGCTAACACACGTTTGCGAGCCGCCGCAGCCGAAAGCGCCCGGAAAATCATCGCGCTGCTGCTGCTGAGTGCTCGCAACCAAAGATCGACTCATCGCACGTTTGCGGGCCGCCAAGTGCTCGCTAACTCCAAAGATCATCGCATCGCACGTTTGCGGGCTTCCAAGGGCCCGCTAACTCCAAGAGATCATCGCACCGAGATCATCGCTTCACGACATTGCAGCGTGGACGCCAGGCGTCCGCCATTTTCATCGCATCGCATCAGGATCGTCGCTCCCTCGCGGAGCGCCATTTCTTCGCATTGCAACCTGATCGCACACGCAACAGGATCGTCGCATCGCCTCCTCCCTCGCGGCAAGGAGTCATCGCATCAACGGCCTAGCGTGCAGAAGTTTGTCGCATCGTCTCCGCACGCCTCAGCAGATCGGCGCATCATCCTCCCTCGCGGCAAGGATTTATCGCATCGCCGGCCTCGCGTGCAGAAAATCATCGCTACAGCTTCTTTGCGACAATTTGTTGGTTTTGCTACGAAATCCAGGTACTTTGTAAGTAAAAGGGTCGCAGAGACCACTGCTTTGAACTGAACTCCTCTTGGCACACTTTGAACTATTTTTGCAGCATTTCAAGAGTAATCCTATTTTACAGTATTGTGGCTTTTTATCGTTATTGGTCTTGTGTTAAGTCTATATATAAAGATACTTATTTTTGATAACTACTTGTGTGGTGTCCCTTTGTAGTGTTCCTCACTGTGTTACTGTGTATGGTCACAAATGCTTCACACACTGCCTCTGAGATAAGCCTAGCTGCTCGTGCTACGTTACCACACGGGTTATCAAAGGGTGTAGCCCTCTTACTCTGACTTAGGAAGAAGGGTCCCTACTTGGACAGTGGCCAGCCATTGCCAACTAGAGACCCCCATTTCTAACATTGGTGGCAGCGGTGGGATCTGGACTTGCATTTATGATCGCATACAGTAATTATAGTGTACACTACTAGTGAGTGCAGACCATAACGCAACCACATACGTTTTGAGGTTTTTTCTGATTCTATTTTTGATTTATATTGCCAGTTATTACTACAATGGGCAAGCCCAGATCCAATGCCTCGGAGGATCTCTCCTGGGAAGAAGAGAAATTAGAAACCTACAATGCCAAGCAGCTCAAATATTTTTGCAAACAATTCACAGTCCCTATCACAGGTCTCACTAGACGAGAGGAGTATTACAAGGCGCTGAAGGCCTGGCTAGAAGCCAGGGATCCCCCTAAGAATATGGGAGAGCTTGTGGAGGGGGAAGAGAATGCAGGAGAGCAGCAGGGCGAAGTAGTAGACTTAGTAGGAGATAAAGCAATTTCCAGCCCGGGCACTAGTGTGTCCGCTAAGGGTCTGTCCCCAGAAGAGATGGAGGACAGGGAGAGAGATATGCGGCATAATATGGAGATGGCTAAGCTTAAAATGGATGGTCACAGGGACCTAGAGAACAAGAAGTTAGAATTTGAGATTATGAAAATGTAACTTGAGCATGAGAGAATATTGAGGGAGTTGGAGATTAAAGCAAAGAGTGTAGAGATCTCCCCCTCTGGTGGCAGCATACCTGTAGTGCATACTGAGCATAGAGTGTATATACCCAAGGAGGTTATTAAGGATTTCCACAAAAGTGAAGATATTGGGCAATGGTTTGCCGCTTATGAATTAGCCATGGTGTCCCACCGGGTCCCTGAGAAGGATTGGGGAGCGGGGTTGTGGGGACGCTTTGTGAGTGAGGGGAGGGATACCTTGTTGGACCTGCCCCCAGAAAGTAGGATGGTTTATGCCCACATGAAGGAAGCGTTGATGACCCGCTATGGTTTGACCCCTGAGATGTATAGGCAGAGGTTTAGGTCCTGCAAGAAGCTAGAGGGTACCACGTGGGTTGAATATGTGTCTTTTTTTTGCAGAGCAATGGAACGCTGGGTAAAAGGTAGCAAAGTAGAAACTTTTGAGCAACTTTATGATTTGATTGCATGGGAGCATTTATCTAGTAACTGTTTTCCTGAGCTACGCCAGCACCTGATTGATTGCAAGCTGACTAACCCTAGGAAGCTTGCTGAGGAGGCAGACCGCTGGGTGAGCACCCGGGTTTGCAAGGGTCCAGTGGGAGACTTTGCCAAAAGTGGGCAGGGTCCCCAGCAGAGAAGTGGGGGGGACAGGGGTAAACCGAGGGAGTTCCAAAGAGGGCCCCAAAGTAATTCCCAAGGGAACCAAGCAGTGGTGTCCCAGCCTCCCCAAGAAAAGAAGCCAGTGCCCCCGACAGGTAGGCCTGTTCAGAGGGGGCCCCTTACTTGTTATAAGTGTGGTCAAGTGGGCCACAGATACTATGATCCCCAGTGTCCTCAGAGGGATACTAGTGCACCACCCCGTGCACCGCCCCGCCAGCTTGCAAGTGTAGCCCTGGGGGGGGGAGGAGATGGGTGCCCAAGAGGGGTGGGATCCCGTAGAATTGACCCTTGTCTCATTAGGAGACTTTGAGATGGTCCCTAAGCCTGCACTGCCTGATAACACTAAAAAGTACAGGCAGTGGGTGACCATCAATGGCCATAGAGTGGAGGCTCTAAGAGACACTGGAGCCAGTGTAACTGCTGTCCGCTCCCGGTTGGTGTCCAAAGAGCAGGTTGTCCCCCATGCATTCTACCCAGTAGTGTCCGCAGACAACTCAGAGAGCCAATGTGAGGTGGCTCAGGTTCCCTTTGAGTGGGGGGGTCTCAGGAACTCTTCAGGTGGCTGTGAGGCCCGCCATGCCTGTAGACTGTCTGTTGGGCAATGATTTAGAGAACTCCCCGTGGGCTACGGTGGAGAGGAAATCTCACTTAGAGATGTTGGGTCTGCCTGAGTGGGCGTGTGCCACCACTCGGTCCATGGCAGCCAAGGAGGGTGTTGAGAAGGACCTGGAGCCTGAGAGTATGGCCCAGATCCCTGCCTTAGAGAGAAGGGGCAGGGGGCGCGGGGAGCCGGCCCCCTTGGTTCCCACGGCCCAGGAGGAAGCAGACCCTGAGGGGATGCCCTGGAGCCTACCGGGGAGCAGATCGCCGAACTGGGGGACCTGCCTGAGCTGACCCATTGGCAGCAGGAAGGGGGACCCACCAGGGAGGAATTTTGTGAGCAGCAGAGAGTTTGCCCCTCTCTTGAGGGTATGCGGCGACAGGCTGCAGCCCAGGCAGAAGGTGACATGTCTGGTTCACATCTGATTTATTGGGAGAACAGTCTCCTGTATAGCGAGCCTAAGGCTGCTGAGCCGGGGTCAGCCCGTGTGCTGGTGGTACCCGAGTGCTTCAGAGCCTTCCTACTGGGGTTGGCTCACGACATTCCATTGGCAGGACATCTGGGGCAGACCAAGACCTTTGAAAGGCTGGCCACCCACTTTTATTGGCCCCAGATGCGCAAGAGTTCAGACACTCATTGCAGGACATGTGAGACTTGCCAGGCAAGTGGGAAGAGTGGGGGGAAGATCAAGGCCCCACTCCAGCCCTTTCCAGTTGTTAGTACCCCATTCGAGCGAGTGGGCATTGACATTGTGGGGCCTCTGGACCCCAAGACAGCCATGGGCAACAGGTTCATCCTGGTCTTGGTGGACCATGCCACCCGGTACCCTGAAGCCATCCCGCTCAGGACAGTGACGGCCCCCGTGGTGGGACGTGCACTGATGGGGATTTTCTCCCGTGTGGGGTTCCCCAGAGAGGTGGTGTCTGACAGGGGGACCAACTTCATCTCCCAGTACATGAAGTCTCTGTGGAAGGAGTGTGGGGTAACTTATAAGTTCACCACTCCTTACCACCCCCAAGGTAATGGTCTGGTTGAAAGGTTCAACCGGACCTTGAAGGGCATGATCATGGGCCTAGAAGAGCCCCTGAGGCGTAAGTGGGACGTCCTCTTGCCATGCCTGTTGTTTGCCTACCGTGAGGTGCCACAGAAGTCCTTAGGGTTCAGTCCCTTTGAACTCCTCTATGGCCATCCGGTAAGAGGGCCTCTGAGTCTGGTCAAGGAAGGCTGGGAGCAATCTCCCAGGAAACCTCCCCAAGATGTATTTAGCTACATGTTGGCCTTCAGGAACCAGACTCGGCGTTTCAGAAAGATTGCTGAGGCAAATCTGGAAGCCAGCCAGGAGGAAATGAAACGTTGGCACGACCAGAATGCCACTCTGGTCGAATTTCAACCTGGTCAGAAGGTTTGGGTACTGGCCCCAGTGGAGCCTTGTGTGCTCCAAGATAAGTGGACCGGTCCATTTGAGGTGGTGGAGCGCAAAAGTCCAGTTACCTACTTGGTGGACTTTCAGTCTCCCAGGAACCCCTTGCGGGTCCTGCATGTGAACCGCCTGAAGCCCCACTTTGAGAGGTCTGAAGTGGGCATGCTTCTTGCCACAGATGATGGGATGGAGGAGGAGAGTGAGCCTCTTCCTGACCTCCTGTGTGCAGGAGAGAAGGATGGGTCAGTGGAGGGTGTGATCCTCTCCACCACACTGACCCCTGAGCAGCAGAGAGATTGTCACCAACTGTTGGGGCAATTTTCTGATTTGTTCTCCCTGGTGCCTGGTGTCACTGATTGGTGCGTCCATGAGGTGGATACCGGGGACAGTCCTCCTGTCAAGCACAAGGCTTACAGAGTGACTGACAGGGTCAGGGCTTGCATTAAGGAGGAGGTCTCCAAAATGTTTGCCCTAGGGGTGATTGAGTCCTTTAGCAGCCCCTGGTCCAGCCCCGTGGTCTTGGTACCGAAAGCTGCGACGCCTGGTGCCACTCCTGAACTTAAGTTCTGTGTGGACTACCGAGGTCTCAATTCGGTCACGAAGACCGACGCGCACCCCATCCCCAGAGCTGATGAGCTCATAGATCGGTTAGGGGCTGCCCGGTACCTCAGCACGTTTGATCTGACGTCTGGGTACTGGCAGATTGCCTTAACTGATGGGGCAAAGGAGAGGTCAGCATTCTCCACACCAGATGGGCACTACCAGTTCCGTGTGATGCCCTTTGGGATGAAGAATGCCCCTGCCACCTTTCAGAGGTTGGTCAACCAGGTGTTGGTTGGGCTGGAGGATTTCAGTGCCGCCTACCTGGATGACATTGCAGTGTTTAGTTCCTCCTGGGAGGACCACTTGCGCCACCTCTGGGAAGTGTTGATGGCGCTGCGCAGAGCAGGCCTCACAATCAAGGCCAGTAAGTGCCAGATTGGGCAGGGTTCTGTGGTGTACTTGGGACACCAGGTGGGGAGTAGCCAGGTGGCACCCCTGCAGCCCAAGATTGAAACCATCCTGGCTTGGGAGCCCCCAGGACCCAGACCCAGGTGAGGGCCTTCTTAGGACTCACGGGTTACTACAGGAGGTTTGTCAAGGGGTATGGCAACATTGTTGCACCCTTGACTGAGCTGACTTCAAGAAGCGGCCAAAGATTGTGAACTGGACTGACACCTGTCAGAAAGCCTTTGATGCCCTCAAAACTGCCATGTGTACAGCACCCGTACTCCAGGCGCCCAATTTTGCTAAGGAATTTGTTGTCCAGACAGACGCTTCAGAGCATGGGGTGGCGGCCGTGCTGTCACAGATAAATGAGGAGGGACTAGACCAACCTGTAGCCTTCATCAGTAGGAGGTTACTTTTTTTAAATTTTTTATTTTCTTTTTTTATTGTTTTTCAAACAAACATTATATCAAAAGCATCCATATATGCAGCAGGTGATACATTTCCTGCATGTCATCTTTTCAGGCAATTAGTACATTAGTCCAGTTCGCTTGGCACAGCAAGACATAATACATTAGTTACAGAACGTCATAAAGGCAGAGGACATTGCATCAATGCAGTATACAATATGCACGAAATGTTGGTCATGATTACCTTACAGCGTTAGTGTGCTATTGCCTATGCTGGTATTAAGCTAAACCATACCAGAATGCATTACGTTTAGTACACAGGCAGCATCTCTATCTCTCGCATGGGTGGGCTCTTCTATTTGTGGTGCGCGCTCTGTGCTCCTTAAGGGGAAATCGCTGCCGTGCTGGCTTTTGGGGTCTCATTTGGGCGCTGCAGCAGATAACATGTTAAGGGGGCCCAGATATTCCTGGGTCTAGAGGCCCTAGGCAGCAGTTCTGCATATGTGGTGAGTTGGTCCTGGCAATACACCAAGTCATCAAGCCAGACCTTGAATTTGGGTGCCCTCCCCCTGCCCCATCTGCAGGCCACCCGCCTCTTAGCCATGAGTAGCGCAAGGGCCACATATTTACGATGCGTCGCCTGTACTGGTTGGACGTAGCCCAGCAAGGCCGTCAGCGGTGTTGGTTCAATGTGTGTGTTCGTCATCAGATCTAGAGCGTCAAAGACTTGCCCCCAGAATTCATGCACCCCGGGGCACTCCCAAGCCAGATGCAAAAAGTCTGCTCCCGGAGCTCTACATCTGTCACATCTGTCCGAGTCTCGTAGATGGTGTCTGTGCATTTTGGCTGGGGTGTAATACAGTCTGTGAAGGAATTTATAGTGTATGATACGCAGCCTGCTGCTGGCCGAGACCCGCTCAGTCTGCAAGCAACAATGCTCCCATTGGTCATCCGTCAGGGCAAGACCCAGCTCTTCACCCCATCTTGTGCGGGACAGTGTGACCGGCAATTCCCTCTGTATATGCACCGCTCGATATATAAGGGATACAAGGCGTTTTGTCGTTGTGCTTTTGAGCATTATTTGTAGTGGTGCAAGCACCTGAGGTTCCGCGGGGAATTCCGGGGTAAGAGACCGGACTCCCTGTCTTAGTCGAATATATAAAAACGTCGAGTGGAGTCTGTTGCAAGCCCTGGAAAACATGGTCAGCTGTGCGGAATTGGCCGTTTTGATATAAATCCCCCAGGTATTAATGTGCGTGCGCTCTCTAAAGTTATGGAATATTATTTCTTGGAGGAGAGGCATACTTGGATGATAAGTGAGGGGTAGTAATGGGGAATAAAGCATGGGGACGTCCAGCATGCATCCCATGCGTTGCCATGCTTTAGTGGTACAGTTGATAGTGGTCAGCGTCTTACCCCTAGTGCCGGCTATGTCGTACAATGCTCCGTCTATGGGGATGGGGTGTGCAAGCCATTGTTCCGCCGCAACCTGTGGCATATATCGTGGCTGCTTCACCCAGAACCATGCAAAGTGAGCTTGTGCACTGATGTAATATAATTCGAGATTTGGTATGCCGAACCCCCTGGGAGTATGGTCTGGTAAGCACATTCCACTGCAATCTCGGTTGTTTACCCCCCATACCAGTCGCGTCAGCTCAGATCTGAGCGTCTTAAAGAAGAATGCCCCTGGATAGTATGGTATGTTTAAAAACAGATAAAGCAATTGGGGAAGTATCACCATTTTAATTAAGGATGCTCGTCCCGCTATGGAGAGGGGTAATGTAATCCAGCGGGTCACGTAGTCAGTTATGCGAGTCATTGCGTTTCCATAATTTAGGCGCATCAATTCGTCTCTGTCCCTAGTGACGCGGATTCCCAAGTACCGCAGCCCCTCCTCGCACCATTCTAATGGATAATCCAACGGAAAGCGGATTGTTGCTGTTGTCAGAGGGAAAATACAAGACTTCCCCCAGTTAATCTGAATCCCCGATAGTTTCCCAAAAACGATAAATTCCCGAAGTACTGGATTTAAATTATGTTGTGGGTCACGGATATACAGGGTGATATCATTGGCGTATAGGGATATAAGTATTTGCCGCATATTGCACCGTAGAGCCTTGTCATTGTGATGTTGCCGCAGTTTCGCCGCCAATGGCTCCACTGCAAGAGCGAAGATCAAGGGGGACAGCGGGCATCCCTGCCGGGTGCCCCTGGTGATCTGGAATGTCTGAGATGTGTGTCCATTCATGAGCACCTTGGCAACCGGTACTTGGTATAATAATTTAATCCAGGAAAGGAAAAGGGGTGGGAAGCCCATCCGCAACATGACCCCAAAGATATAGTCCCATTCAATTGAATCAAAGGCCTTGGTGGCATCCAAGAAGATGGCACCTAGGGGTAGGTCGGGTGAGACATTATTCAGAATAGCAAACAGGGTTCTCAGATTATGAGAGGTAGCTCTCCCAGGCACAAATCCAGACTGATCAGGGAGGATCAGCTTTTCCAGCAACAGGCTCAGTCGATTAGCGATGAGTTTGGCTAATATTTTGGCATCACAATTAAGGAGGGACAGCGGCCTATAGGAATCGCAATGTTGAGGGGACTTCCCTGGCTTCAAGAGCGAGATAATGAGAGCCTCTCTCATGGATGCCGGTAGGCAGCCAACTTCTAGCGATTCTTCATACACCTCGCGTAAGATAGGGGCCATAAGGTCTATATATGTTTTGTAGAATTCTATAGGGATGCCGTCTGTGCCCGTGGCTTTCCCTGATTGCATGCTCATAATAGCTTCCCTGACCTCGTCCAACTCGAATGGGGCACATAAAAATTCTCGTTGGGCGTCACTTAGCCAGCCTAGTGTCACATCCCCCAGATAGCTCTCTAGGTCAAGGGCGTCTGTTCTATTTGTGGTATACAGGCGAGCGTAGTGACGTGTAAAGGCATTTAGGATATTGGTAGTATCACGGTAGACCACCCCATCTGAGTCCTCGAGTTCCAATACATAGTTTGAGTGGCGAGGCTTCCCAATCGTATTCGCTAGCGCCCTACCAGGCCTCTCTCCCTCTCCGTAGGCGCGGGCCACCCAGAATCTACCTCGAAATCTCGTTTCCCTCTGCGCTGTGTCCATATAATCCGTAAGCGTCTCTCTAAACTTGATTTGAGCGGGGTTGTCCGGGCCTGCGGCCAACCTCGCCTCCAGGGTCTTAAGCTCTGCTTCTAACTTGTGTAGTGTATTAGTTATGTCTTTAAGGACACCCGATCCCTTGGAGATGCAGAACCCTCGGAGTGTAACTTTGAATGCCTCCCAAATGGTTTCTACATTGTCCACCGACCCCCTATTCCTCTAAAAAAAAAACGTATCTCCTCCCGCAGCTCTTCCTGAAAGACCGTGTCTAGTAAAATAGGAGCATGTAGTCGCCAAGGACTGCGCGGTGCGCCGAATTCTGAGGAGGATAATGTGAGTTTTACCGGGGCATGATCTGAGTAAGTTCTGGCTAAGTGCTGTACCCGAGATATAGCTGGGCCCAGCCCCGGGACAGAAGCCAATAGTCCAATCGCGCCCACGACGCTGCCTGTGCTGTGTAATGTGTTCCCTCCTGTGCTGCGGGATGCGTATGTCTCCAGGCATCTATTAACTGGTAGGTGGCTATGGTGTCTTTTATAATCGCACGTGCTTTTGTATAGTGGTGAGGAGCGGGGTGTGACCTATCCAACTGCGGGTTGTATGTAACATTGAAATCCCCCCCAAATAATGTGACTGGAGCCTATATCAAATATTTTAGCCCACAATGTGGTGTAAAACTCCGGGGCATCTACGTTCGGTCCATAGCAACAGGCCAAAGTCACTGTGACAGTCCCCAGTCGCCCCCATGCCAGACAGTATCGTCCCTGTGAGTCCCAGGTGGCTCCCGCCAGGTGGAAGGGTATCCGTTTTTTATGAGTATGGCCACTCCCTCGCATGGGAGGAATAAGAGGAAAAACTCTGTGGTCCGCCCATTTGCTTGCAAAGTTATTTGGTTTCTGAGATGCAAAATGTGTTTCCTGTAACATAGCTATGTGCACTCTATGCCTGTCCAAGTAGGCTAATATGTGTCTCTTCTTCCTCGGGTCCCCTAAGCCCCTAACGTTCCACGTGAGAATATTCAGTTGCTCGGAGTCCGCATCAGCCATGCATCTGGATATCTGCCCTCAACTTGCTCTGCATCCAAGGGATGCAGTTCAGTCTATGTGCCTGAACACAATATAATGTTTTATTCCACTTGGAATGCTCAAACGCTAACTTGCCAGCTGCCCACATTAAACTGTCAGTGTGGGCATCTTGTCGTGTGAAGGTCATGTACAAACCGCAACATTCCCCTCGCGTTCCCTCCCCCACCCACTGAAGCAACCCCAACTTGCCAGAACTAGACACCCGCCCGCCCCCAGACCCCAACCTGGACAAGAACAAACCCGTAGTCCCTGTATGTAACAGGCAGTGAACGAAATCGGGGGATTCCCTTCGGGGGCCATCCCTAGGTGGCTACACAGTAATCCCTCACCCCCAGAAACCCCTTAGGTGAAACAATCGGGTTCCGGAGGGCAGAGGGTGCCCGGCGTCTATTATATACGGCTCAATGTAGCCCAACATACAGTAACCTCTTGTGTTCTTTGGTGCATGGCCTACCTCCCAACCAGTAACATGACATAAATCAACATGAGAGTTTGTAATGACGGTGAGGTTGGCCTCAGTGTGTGTCGTCCTCCGCACCAGGCAACTCAGAGGATTGTGCTGCCGCCACTTCCCCATCAGTACAGTTCGTGCGCCGTATATGTTTGAGGAATTCCTCCACTTGCTGCGGTTTGACAAAGAATCGTTGCCGGCCCTGATGTGTAACCCTGAGACGCGCCGGGTATAACAACGCATAGTCAATTTGTGCCTTTCTCAATTTGGCCTTGACGTCCATAAATTTCCGTCTCTCTTCCTGGACTGTAGGCGTGAAGTCTGGGTAGATGGCAAAAGTATTCCCGTCATATGATAGGGTCTGCTTGCGTCTCGCTGCGCTCAAGGCCACATCCCGGTCCCTGTAATTCAAAAGTCTCGCTATTATGGGACGTGGAGTGCCACCCGGTGGCGGGCGCGGCCCAAGAGATCTGTGAGCCCGCTCTACAATAAACTGAGTTGAAAAGGACTCAGCACCCAGAGCAGCCACCAGCATTTTTTCCACATATTCTTCCATCTTTCCAATGTTGGTCGATTCTGGAATGCCAAGCACACAAACATTATTGCGCCTACAGCGCGCTTCTAAATCTTCGTTTTTGGCTGCGATCAGTTTTAGGAGTTTGTCCATGTGGGCAAGTTGCGTGACATTCCTAGCTGTTGTGTCCTCTGTGTCCGAGATGCGCCGCTCTGTTTCTTTGATACGGTCCTCATGACCTTCCAATTTATGTGCTATGGCGTCCATGCGTGTCGACATGCGGTCAACTTTGTCCACAATAGTGGCAAACCCTTGCCGGACCTCTTGTAGGATGCTCTGCACATCCGCATTGTGTGTAGCAGTGTCTCCCCGTGCCTCCCCGCTTACTTCAGGGTCGCGATCTTCCTGGGCGGCTCGGGTTACTTTTTTCCCAGTCTCGAATGTCAGCTTCGGTTGCCTGGTGTCTGGTTTCCCCATTATGGCACCTATGTATGGCGCAGCCAGTCGTGTCCCCGTCTGTCGTCTTAGTGGGGTTGGCGCCTCCGGGCCCACGGCTGTTAGCGGTCAGCGCCCAGTTTTAAGGTCCATACACCTCCAAGGCAGCGCAATGCAGGGGGGGCACCGCCAGTGGTACCAGAGCAAAATCAGCAGGGCCAGCCTCAGGGCGTTGCACCCGGACACACCACACACAGCGATCGCACGTCTCAGCGACTCAGTGGCGCCGAGTCAGACCCACATGGTGCGGAGTTCACACTGTCTCGTGGCATTACCTCGGAGGCAGGATCCGGTCATCTGCCGCAAGGAATCTATTGCGCCCACAGAGTTCTCCTCCAATAATAATGCCGCATTCCGAGGGGGTCCCCCTAGCCTCTATCTCCCAGGGTGTCTGTAGAGCCTCCGCGCATACGACCCTCTTCTTCTCAGCACAACATGGCGGATCCCCTGCTGTAAAATGGCGCCAAGTCGGGGGGGGCCTCCTGCAGTGTATAACCTCCCAGCGGGGCAGCGTTAGGTTCCCCTTCTCACCTCAGCATGGCAGTCGGGGCAGGCGCGGCCTCCCAGATCCCTAGGCAGGTAGCGGGGACCCACCGCAGCGTTCTCGTAGGGGTCCCCGGTTGCACAGTCTCATCAGCGCCCGGCAGTAGTCCTCCGATTGCAGCGCAGCGGTACTTGCCTTTGTAGATTGGCAGCGTGGGCAGATGAAGGCCACCGATCAGCGTCCGTGTGCCATGGTTTTCCTGCGGAGACTGTGGTCTGAGCGTAGGCCCCTGTTCCCGGTCAGCCTCGGGCTGGCCGCTGCCCACGATTCGCTGCTCTGCTTTCCGTCTGTCCACTGCCAGCCGAGTTCATCCGCATTCGCTGCACTTTGGGCCCCGTCACCGCCGGATGCCTTATATTCACGAACGCTGCATGGAGCTCCAGGGCGCGAGTTCCGAATCCGCCGCTCCCGCCTCGTTTCGTGGCCTGGGTGCCTCCAGCGCAGCCGCGGCCTCAGTTAGTCTCGGCCGCCGCTCTACACACCCCCTTAGCTCCGCGTTGCATCTCGGCCAATATTTGTCAACGCCGTTTCTGGGGCAGGCTTGCTCCGATTCTCCTATGATTTCCAGCGAGTCTGCCGGAAGGTGATGTCTTCTGGTTGGCAGCTTTTCGGACGCTTAAGAGGCCATTGAGCAGGATAAGTGGTAGGATATATTCACCGGGCTGCAGGAGCCTCACACTTGTGCGGCCATCTTGCGTGTGCGCCACCTAGCGCCCCCCAGTAGGAGGTTACTTCCACGGGAACAGAGGTGGAGTGCAATTGAGCGTGAGGCATTTGCTGTGGTCTGGGCACTGAAGAAGCTGAGACCATACCTGTTTGGGACTCACTTCCGGGTTCAGACAGACCACCGGCCCCTCAGATGGTTGATGCAGATGAGGGGTGAGAATCCCAAGTTGTTGAGGTGGTCCATTTCCCTACAGGGTATGGACTTCACGGTGGAACACCGCCTTGGTACAGAACACGCCAATGCTGATGGTCTGTCCAGATTTTTCCGCCTTAGTGATGAGAACTTCCAAGGGGATGGGTAGTTCTCCCCACATTTCAGCTGGAGGGGACACGTGTTAGACCTGGCACCATTGGCGTGGGTCTCCTTCCTTTTTCGCTGTTGTCTCCTCTGTTTTTGCTGGTGTTAGATGCTCTGGGCGCTGTGCCACTGCCATTCAGTGCCACAGCGCGAATGCTCCCTGTGTAAATATGACATGTGAATTGGTATATCCATGATTGGCTTATTTGGTTTACCTATTAGTCCCTAGTAGTGTGGCCTGTGTGTGCCCAGGGCTGGTAAACCAAATGCTGCTGGTGGGCCTGCAGCGCTGGGTTGCGCCACCCACAGAAGCAGCTTCTAAAGTGTGTCTCAGACCTGCCACTGCAGAGTCTGTGTACAGTCCAGAACTGCCATCTTGGCTGTGAAGTGCACCCACTTCCCAGCCCCTGAACCTTCCCTTGGCATCATGCAAGTCACCCCTATGGTAGGGTGCATTGTGTGTGTAAGGTAGGACATGCCTTGATGTGTGTAGCATGTCCTGGTAGTGAATTACACCCAATTTCGTTTTTCACTACTGTAAGGCTACCTGTTCCCCATAGGCTAGAATGGGCAGTTTGACTATTACATTCTATAGTCCTAACTGACCCCAGGAACATGGTAGAAAAACGAATTTAGTATGCCTGAGCTCAGAATATTAAAATACATCTTTTAGTGAAGTTTATTTTTATATTCTGTGTTTGAAAATACCCCTTTTAGAAAGTAGGTATTTTCTTGCCTAAGCCTTCCAGTGTGCTCTGCTGTTATGTGTATTGGCTGTCTGGTTTTGGAGGGACAGGGCAGGCTGAGTCAGACCTGGGTTGAATAGAGAGATCTGCATTTAGAGTATGGGGAGGGGTGGCTCCTTGACCTGAATAGGGCTGTGCCTGGCAAGGTGAATGCTGGCCCCACCTCCTACTGTGTGTCTGATAGCAGACCCCCTCTTTCTGAAAGGAAGGATGCAGCCTGGTAAACAAAGTGCTCCAGGACTGACCAGAACTGGTTCTGGCTAGGCTCAGTGACTTGTAGCTTTTGAGAACAAAGACTTTTGGGGTATAAATATCTGTGCTGAAACCCCTACAAAGGGTATTGCTCCTGGATGTCAAGACGAACCTCTGTCCGTGTAACTGAAGGAATCTGCAGGAGGTGACTATCCTGGTGCTTGTGTGCTGTTTCTTGGATTGGCCTGCAGTGGTTACCATTGTACTTGGAAGAAGAGGGAAAAGGACTTTGAGAGAACTTTTATCAATCTTGCTAAAGCAATCACCCAAGGGCTAGGAGAGAGCTAGCCTCCTGTTGAAGTCTCAGGCACATCAGACTTCACCACCAGCCTCCTGATTCCTCCCATCGAGGATTTCTATCTGCAGGTGAGGCTCCTGTGAGTTCCAGGGCCTCTAGTTCTACTACAGAGAAGAGAGTGCTGAAATCGTCGCTAACGCACGTTTGCGAGCCGCCGCAGCCGAAAGCGCCCGGAAAATAATCGCGCTGCTGCCGCTGAGTGCTCGCAACCAAAGATCGACTCCTCACACGTTTGCGGGCCGCCAAGTGCTCGCTAACTCCAAAGATCATCGCATCACACGTTTGCGGGCTTCCAAGGGCTCGCTAACTCCAAGAGATCATCGCACCGAGATCATCGCTTCACGACATCGCAGCGCGGACGCCGGGCGTCCGCCATTTTCATCGCATCGCATCAGGATCGTCGCTCCCTCGCGGAGCGCCATTTCTTCGCATCGCAACCTGATCGCACACGCAACAGGATCGTCGCATCGCCTCCTCCCTCGCGGCAAGGAGTCATCGCATCAACGGCCTAGCGTGCAGAAGTTTGTCGCATCGTCTCCGCACGCCTCAGCAGATCGGCGCATCATCCTCCCTCGCGGCAAGGATTTATCGCATCGCCAGCCTCGCGTGCAGAAAATCATCGCTACAGCTTCTTTGCGACAATTTGTTGGTTTTGCTACGAAATCCAGGTACTTTGTAAGTAAAAGGGTCGCAGAGACCACTGCTTTGAACTGAACTCCTCTTGGCACACTTTGAACTATTTTTGCAGCATTTCAAGAGTAATCCTATTTTACAGTATTGTGGCTTTTTATCGTTATTGGTCTTGTGTTAAGTCTATATATAAAGATACTTATTTTTGATAACTACTTGTGTGGTGTCCCTTTGTAGTGTTCCTCACTGTGTTACTGTGTATGGTCACAAATGCTTCACACACTGCCTCTGAGATAAGCCTAGCTGCTCGTGCTACGTTACCACAGGGTTGAGCAGGGGTTATCAAGGGTGTAGCCCTCTTACTCTGACTTAGGAAGAAGGGTCCCTACTTGGACAGTGGCCAGCCATTGCCAACTAGAGACCCCCATTTCTAACAGTGAGTTCTTTGAAAGGAGGGTCAGTGTTGGGAAGTGACAGTGAGCCTTTTGACGAACTTTAGCTCGAGTCAATGTGGCTGATATGGTTTGGAAAGTAAAGGATTTCCCTGTGTTGTTGCTTCATGCGGGTATTGGATCTTGCAGCCCATTGGCCAAGCACTCTTGCATGCAGGATACGTCATGGGTTGTTTCTATAGGTCGTTTTTCAGAGAGGGTTCTGGTCGCATCGCCCACACGTGACCTAACATGGATAAGTTATGTAAGTTTTCTGCTTTATTTCCTGATCCCAGAATACCTTTTTATGAGTCACAGAACCAGAAACCTTATATAAGGTAATATGGCGAACATACTGGAGGGTCCTAACCATATAAACTATTCCCGTTGTGAGTGTGACACCCTGACCACTATTGCAATATTACTTGGAGGACAATCAATAGGGTATTGACATAAGAATCAACACCGTATTCATGGCCACCTTGTGAGGAAGACTTAATAGTACTCCGAATTCTGAAGCGTTAGCTTTAGATCACGACTAGGACGGTTTTACCTGGACCACAACAACATGATCAAGATATACGAACTAAGTCCTGAAGAAGTACGTTTGGACGAAATGAGTTGGCTTCGGGAAAATAAGAGAAGAAGTTTTAAAATCAAACAATTATGAATAAAAAAATCAACTTTTTAGGAAAATGGTTCTGGGAGTCAGTGCATTATGTAATTCAGTCATGATTCAATTTCCAATTCTTCGTTGACCTGTACATTACTAGAAATGTTGATATTGAGCTGGTGCTGAGTCATATTGTTTTCAAATATTGATGGAGTTTTCTCCGACTTGGAAGACTTAGATGGCTGGTCTCCTAGACTTGTGCACCACTGTGCCCTGAATATAACCATAATCCACAAAAGTGATAGGTGCGATTTGTTTTTGTGCCTAAGCCTCTCTCTCGCTTAATATGGGAAGGTGTTAAGTTGTTGTGCAGTGAGCGCTATTAGTCAGGAGTTTCATTCCTATGTTAGGATTTGAAGTTCTGTGGCCATTTTAACAGCCTGGTCCTGTTACATATGACTAATCTATCTGCAAATGTATTTCCAATTAACTCAAATTAATTTCCAATTGTTCTTGTGTCTGTTATTTTCTCCACACTGTCACTTTGCCTGCAACATTCACTATCACCAGGTCTACAGGTTCCCTGTGCCACAAACACCGAAGTCCACAGGCTCTTTGTTCAAGGCTCCTTAACACTATTTATGGTTTTCTTCCTGCTTCTCTCATCCTATGGTCCTGTTCTAAGGTTTGACAAGCTGAAAATATCAGATGGACATAACTCAATGGGATGCTGCAAATCAACAACGTTAACAGGCAAGTTGAGTCAAAAACAACACTCAGGTTAAGTTTCTGCAAAAAGACAAGCACTGCTGCAGTCCCGTTACACTGCCCCCATTCCACATTCTGTACAGATAATGAATAGGCTATTAACAAGCATTGGCAAGGCCAATAGGTCTCACCTATGTGAGAGCTATTGGCAATGTGTTTTAGTCATGTTGTACACCAGTGTGGCTTCTGTTCAGCATGACTAAAAGTTAGTGGCCTGGAGTGGGGTGGGGTGGAGTAGATTGGGGTATAGTGGGGTAGATTGGGGTAGAGTGGGGTAAACTGGAGTGGAGTAGATTGAAGTGGAGTAGATTGGGGTAGATTGGAGTGGGGTAGATTGAATTTGGGTAGATTGGGGTGGAGTGGGGTAGATTGGGTTAGAGTGGCGTGGGACATATCAGGGTTGGTTGTAGTGGAGTGGGGCAGATTGGGGAAAGTGGAGTGCAGTGGATTGGGGTAGATTGTAGTGGAGTGGGGTAGACTGAAGTGCAGTAGATTGGGGTAGATTGGAGTGGGGTATATTGGAGTGGGGGCGTGGGGTAGATTGAATTGGGGTTAATTGGAGAGGGGGTGGAGTGGGGTAGAGTGGGGTACATTGGGGTGGAGTGGGATATATTAGGGTAGATTGGAGTAGAGTGGGAAAGAGTGAAGTGCAGTGGAGTGGGGTAGATTGGAGTGGGATATATTGGGGTAGACTGGAGTGGAGTGGGGTAGATTGGAGTGGAGAGAAGTAGATTAGGGTAGAGTGGGGTAGTGTAGAGTGGAGTAGACGGAATGGGATAGATTGGGTGTATTATGGTAGGGTAGATTAGAGTGAAGAGGGGTAGAATGAAGTGGCGTGGGGTATATTGGTGTGAGACAGAAAGGAATGGGGTAGTTTGGAGTAGGGTAGATTGGAGTGGGGTAGATTGGAGTGACGTAGATTGGAGTGGGGCGGGTTGGATGGTGTAAATTGGAGTAGGGTAGTTTGGGGTGGAGTGGGTAGTGTAGATTGGAGTGGAGTGGTTTTGGTTGGAGTGGGTTGGATTGGACTGGAGTGGGGTAGATTTGAGTGGCCTGTGGTAGATTGGAGTGAAGTAGAGTGGGGTAGACTGGAAACAGTGCAATGGAGTGTAGTAGATTTGGGTAAAGTGGAGTGGGGTAGATTGAGTGGATTGGAGTGGGGTAGATTGGAGTGGGGTAGATTGAGGTAGAGTGGAGTGGGGTAGATTGGAGTGGAATGGGGTGGAGTGGAGTTGGATAGATTGGAGAGAAGTCAAGATTGGATCGGAGTAATGTATATTGGGGAAACGTGGAGTAGAGTAGGGTAGATTGGAGTGTAGTGTAGTGTAGTGGGGTGGATTAGGGTGGAGTAGAGTGGATGGAGTGGGGTAGATTGGAATGGAGTAGGGTAGATTGGGGTGGGGTAGATTGAAGAAGGATGATTGGGGTGGGGTAGACTGGAGTGATGGAGTGATGGAGTGAGATAGATTGGAGGGTGGTGGATTGAAGTGGAGTGAATTGTAGTGGAGTGGATTGGAGTGGGGTAGAGGCGGTGGAATAGATTGCAGTGGGGTAGATTGTGGTAGATTGGAGTGTACTGGATTGGAGTGGAGTAGATTGGAGTGGGTTGGACTGGAGTGGAGTGGGGTAGTTTAGAGTGGAATGTGGTAGACTAGAGTGAAGTTGGGCAGATTGGAGTGGAGAGGAGTAGATTAGGTTGAAGTGGGTAGAGTGGAGTGGGGTACATGGAGTGGAATAGATTGGGTGAATTATGGTAGGGTAGATTGGATTGAAGTGCGGTATATTGGAGTGGAGTGGGGTAGACTGGTGTGAGAAAGACAGGAGTGGGGTAGTTTCGAGTAGGGTAGATTGGAGTAGACTGAAGTGGGGTAGATTGGAGTGGAGAGCAGTAGACTGGAGTGGAGTGAAGTAGATTGGAATGGAATATTTTGGGGTAGATTGGAGTGTGGTAGATTAGAAGTGGGGTGGATTTGATGGGGTAGATTAGAGTAGGGTAGTTTGGGGTGGAGTGGGGTAGGGTAGATTGGAGCAGGTGGATTGGGGTGTAGTGGGTTAGATTAGACTGGAGTGGGGTAGATTTGAGTGGAATGTGGTAGATTGGAGTGAAGTGGAGTGGGGTGGATTGGGGAAGAGTGGAGTAGAGTAGATTGGGTGGATTGGAGTGGGGTAGATTTGGGTAGAATGGAGTGGGGTAGATTGGAGTGGAGTGAGTTGGAGTGGTGTTAGATACATTGGAGTGGAGTCGAGATTGGAGTGAGTGAGATATATTGGGGAAAAGTGGAGTGGAGTAGGGTAGATTGGAGTGTAGTGTAGTGGGGTGGATTAGGGTGTAGCGGAGTGAGATAGATTGGGTGGATTAGAGATGGGTAGATTGGAATGGAGTGGAGTAGATGGGAGTGGGGTAGATTGAAGAGGGTTGATTGGAGTGAGCCGGATTGGAGTGGGCTAGGTTGGAGTGGGGTACAGTGGATTGGAGTGGGGTAGATTGCAATGGGATGGGTTAGAGTGGGGTATATTGGGGTAGAGTCTGGTAGATTGGAGTGGAGTGGATGGGGTAGATTGGAATGGGGTAGATTAGGGTGAAGTAGATTGGAGTAGGGCAGATTGGGGTGGATTTGGATGGAGTGGGTTGGTTTGGAGTGGATGGGGTAGATTTGAGTGGAGTGTGGTGGATTGGAGTCGGGTAGATTAAAGTGAAGTGGAGTGGGGTAGACTTCGATACAGTGGAGTGGGGTAGATTGGAGTGGAGCTGGGTAGATTGGAGTGGGGTAGATTGTGGTAGATTGGAATTGGGTAATTTGTTGTGGAGTGGGGTAGATTAGAGTGGACTGGGGTACATTAGAGTGGAGAGGAGTTGGATAGATTCCAGTGGAGTTTGGAATGAGTGGGATGTATTCGAATGAAGTGGGGTCAATTAGACCTGGGTAGATTGGAGTAGAGTGGAGTGGGGCAGATTGGAGTGGAGTCGGTATATTGGAGTGGGTTGGATTGGAGTGGGGTAGATTGGAGTGTAGCAGACTGGGGTGGTATGGGACACATTGGGGTAGATTTGAGTGGAGTGCAGTAGATTGGGGTGGAGTGGGTAGATTGGAATGGGGTGGGGTTGATTGGGTTAGATTGAGTGGAGTGGGGTAGATTGTAGTGGAGTGGAGTAGACTGGATCGTAGTGGAGTGGACTTGGGGTAGATTTGAGTGGAGTGGGGTAGATTGGAGTTGGGTGGGGTGGATTGGGTTGGATTGAGTGGAGTGGGGTAGTTTGGAGTGGAGTGAAGTAGATTGCAGTTGAGTGGAGTGGGGTAGATTGGGATAGAGTGGAGTGAGGTAGATTGTAGTGGTTAGATTGTAGTGGAGTGGGGTAGACTGGGTTAGAGTTGGGTAGATTTAAGTAGGGTAGATTGGAGTGGGGTGGGGTAGAGTGGAGAGGGGTAGATTTGAGGGTAGTGGGGTAGAGTGGGTGGAGTGGAGTGAAATGGGCTAGATTGGAGTGGATTGGGGTAGATTGTAGTGAAGTGGAGTGAGGTAGATTGGGGTACATTGGAGTTGAGTGGGATACATTGCAGTGGAGTGGGGTAGAGAGGAGCGGGATAAGTGGTGTTGAGTTGTGGGACGTAGAGTGGAGTGGCGTGTTATGTCATGGAGTGAGTGGTGTAGATTGGAGTGGCGTGGATTTGAGTGGTGTGTCGTAGTGTATCCTAGAGTGGAGTGGGAGTATAGTGGAGTGGCGTGTCATAGAGTGGGCTGAAGTGGCGTGGAGTGGCGTTGCATGGCCTAGGGTGGAAGGGCATAGAGTTGGGTGGAGGGGCGTAGTGTGGAGTATGCATGGTGTGGTAGCGCACTGCCATTACAGACAACACATTTTCAATTAAAATGACCATTACATTTGCACCAAAATACGGTTTTAGTGCACACAAACGATAAAGTGTGCAAATGTCATCACCTAGTGCATTGCTGTGTTTTGATGGTATTCAAATGTTTGCTTCCACCACACTTCAGAATTACAAAAAATGTGCTTCATTTGCAGTAATTCTGATATATTTTGAAACATCAGCACAGTTAATTTTTTTTGTGTGCTACATAAAAAAACATCCTACACCCTCTCCTCTTACATGGGCACTCAGCTGGGTTGTCACATAAATTATCTCACTTTGAAGTCAGAGAAAGAAAAGTAAACACCAAGCTCCCTCAGAAAACAGAGCTTGACATTTGACCTCTGTCTTTGAATGCACAGCAAATGTGACAAGATAAGAACAAGATTTAAAGGCCTGTTTACAGAAAGCGAGTTTGTGGAAGAATACAGTAAAAAAGGTTTAGGCATTGGGGAGGACAAACTCAATCTGGACAGCCTAAAGCAAATAAAGCCAGCAAATACAAAGCAGGAAATTGTGAGTTACACAAACCACAAAGCCAGTGGTAAGCAATGGGCGGAATGCATTCCTAGGCCAGCTTTCTGAATGTCCACAAGATGTCTTTAGCAAACTAGACTGCTGCGCTGTATGGTAGGCTTCAACCTAAAAATGGCACAATGGACTCAGCTCTGACTGCTTGACAAACAATGCTGAAAAACCAAACATAACCCACTCCTGGTACTCTTTCAAACCCTTAAGAGCATAATCTCTGAATACCATACTACACTCTCTTAAAGCCAACTCCACTGATGATAATGGCATTCCTTATCTGTCATGAAAGGCCTGCCTTCTGCGGCTCTTACACCCAGCGTGGACATCATCAGCACCTCTATTCTCATAAGTATTTTCCTCACATCCCTGAAAACTGGTCCAATCCAAATCCTGTTAAAAAACAGACCTCAAAGCAGATACACTCTCATTTACTACCCATCACATACCTTCATTTCCCAGGGAAACTTCTTGAAAGAGTAGCAGAAAACCATATTGCAGAGTACTTTGAGCTTCACAACCTCTTTCAGACCTACCTTTCTGGGTTTCGCACCGGCTTTAGTATAGAGATCAGCAACTTCTAGGGCATAGATGGCATTCTATGAATCCCTGATTATGGTGAACAATTTGTCTAGCTCCTGCTTGACCTGTCAGAGGCCTTTAAAACTGTTGATCACCGATCATAGTTAAAATTCTCCATTCCTGTGTGGGCTTTACAGACACTGTCTTAAATTGCTTCACTTTATAACTCTCTGGAAGATGGCATAAGACAATTTGTTGAGATAAAGTCCTTCATATGTTCACCAATTCCTGTCTTTTGTGGGATTGCACAGTGATCGTTTTTCACTCCCATTATGTTCATCAAGCTGTACATGGATCCAGAGTGAGCCCTACTCAGCCAATAAGACATTGCCACTTACCAATACACTCATGGTACTCAACTTTACCTTACAGTGGAATTGGATATTACGTTCTAAAGCAGACCTTTCCTTGGAATCATTCAACTCTATTTGCAGTGTATCTGAACCTCTAGAGGCACAACTAGGGCCAAGCTGAAAATACAAAAAGCTAAAAAAAAAACACATGCCAGGAGGCTTCAGCTGCATATGATACAAGACTGTGGAAAGGCCACCCTTTGATCTCAGATTTGCACTTTCAATGGTGCAATTAAGATAAGGTCTCAAAAAAACCTCACTACACAATGTTTCCACAATACTGGACGCTCCCCACCCCTTTCCCTTTCCCACCTTACACCACAATGATGGTATGTTTCTTGTCTCCTATTTATCTGTTTGCATTTGTGTTTCAGAGCTCTCAGGGTGAAGGTTTCTGCCTGTTTCTATGGGCCAGATGTATCAAAGGGCTTTACCCATTCTGTGTCTATAGGAAAATGTGTTCATACATATGGCCCTATATCTTCCAATGCTGTTTAAGTATTTCGTTGCTAAGTACAGGACCCTGCTGCTCTCTGGGTCAAGTTTACACTTTGTAAACATGCACAACTAAAATAATTAAACATGTCAATATGTGTTGTGTTTCAAAAATGAGTGCTGTGCTGATTTGTGATGGAGTCTGGCATAGGGGTTTGAATTGCACACTCTGGCATCAAGCAAGTTGATAGCTTGTGGGACAATAATGGTGCTGAGTTTGGCTTTTCACTTGGCATGGCTTGGTGAATAGTAAGTTGGGTGGTGTGGATCAGCGTGTTGCATTGTGGCATTTAGTCATATGAGTGCAGCATGGTACAGGATGTGATGTTGTAACATGTGGTGTGCAATTTGTTTAGTAGAAATGTGTCTCTGACCAATATCAAAGAGGCCCGTCTGTCCTCAGCATCATGTCCATGTGAAAAGGGTGTATCAGGTTTGAAACACTGTAAAGGTTTACGGCCTGATTTAGAGTTTGGCAGACAGGTTACTTTGTCACAAACGTTTGCTGCTCCCAGAGAACAATGGTCAATATATTAATAAGGAGTTTATTTGGTTGTGCCTGAATTCCATCCGGTTCCTAGCAGGGTGAGGGTGGGACTATACAGAAATGAAATAATTTTGAATTAACTCTCATTTAAATAGATTAAAGTAAATAAAAATATTTTTCTGAAGTTTAAATTAAGAAATAAGTTGCTACCTAAAATAAAAAAGATTTAGAAAACGTATTATGCATTAATAATTATTAAAAGTGATGTTTAGAATTAATGAAAAGTTAACTACATGCTAATAAAAATAATGTTATACTAATTTATGAATTTCAAAAGGTTGCTAAAATATTCTACAATTAAATATTAACATGTTTTATTTTTTTATTTTTTTAACATTAAATCATATTTACTTATATTTTTAACTACTTTAAATAACTTAATTTAATTTAACATTATTTCCTATGCGGTTTTATTTTTAGCTATGCCAGGGTGTTGCAGTACCAGTGGTTGGCCATGGGTGGTGCTGGACATATTCTAGCTCCAAGCTGCAGTAATTTCCTGCTGTTTTGCATCCCTTTTTGGCTGGAGTGACTTAAAAGTGTAGTTTGTGAATTTGAATAGCAATGGGCATACTCTTTTGTGGGCGGGTTCTTTTTTCCCCTTAAACACCTCCCTAACCCTCCCTAAACCCTTATCACTCCTCCCTAAGCCCCTCTAATTTAGAGTAGGTATCCCCCTTCTTCCAGCTACGTCCCCTGGTCCCTCCCACATTTACTACTAAGTAGTAAACTTATGTGTGTGAGGATCTACCCATAGAAAGCTAAAAGAGGCGGAGGTTGAGATTTACACTTGTAGATTTGTGAATAGCATTTTAGCAGTACTACTAAACATACTACAAAATGCAGAGTGTGAATAGGCCCCGCTATTCTCACCCGTAATAACCTCCTCCACGATGTTCTTTTCACCACAACATTTTAACTATATTTGCGTCAGACATTATTATGAGAATATATTAATAATGTGCACCTCCCAGCCAACGCACCATGGCAAGAAAACAGGCACAGGCAGCCAGTCCAAACTGGAGGGCTCCACCCAACATAACCTCACAATGACCTCGACAGAAGGATGAACTATAATAACTATGCCATCCCAACCATATGATATGCCTCTCCATTCAATACTGGAAGTACCCGCTGCCACTCTGTACCTCAAGACCCGCAAACTGCTTTTTGACATATAGACTCTAAACCTACCCCCTCCACACACTTCACAGGCAGAGTAAATAATGTCTGCCCTACCACCTACCTTTGAACACATGATGGAGGATAGTAACTCTGGCCTTTAGGATGGTCCTTCCAGTATCAATTTGTTATAATCCTTGACACTATTTGATATCATACAGCAGTCATCTACATGATCTCTCACCATCAACAGGACAGTTGTATGAAGTATGGCAGGACCTGTGAAACCTTGCTTAATACATGCCATTAGACCCAACTGACAAGGAAGACTTACAATTATTTATTTTTTTAATAACAAATTTTATTGCTTTTCAACATAGTTGAAATAGAGTATCAGAGCAGTTTGGGACATATACGACATCAACAGGATACATCGAATATGGTCTTTAGTCCCCATCACTTCATGTACATTTGATTTGCAAACATAATACTGTAACTCAATCGACAACTAAAACCTTATGATGTGCCTTATCTTATCCGGTATGGTCTTGGTTGTTCATGTCTCTAGCATAAGTAAGATGGTGTCATTATTGACATGCTATTCCTACTGAAATGTTATTATCTTGTTATCTAGCTGGCCCTCCGCTATATTATGTGTCTCTATGGGAATGTTTCTGTATGTGGCCCATCTCTTCCATATTTTGATGTGTTTCTGTGGGCAACCCGAGCAATGAACACCGGGCATTCTAGATCCATAATGTAGTCCATGCCTTTCTTCTAGATCGATATACGGGGTGGGGTGTCTGCCTTCCAGTGTCTGGCAATATCTCGCTTTGCTAGTGTGAGACCTAAGAATAACAGATGTCTTTTGTAGTGGTTTCCCTCAATTCCTTCTGTGCAGTGTAGGAGTACAGGTTTAGGTGATCTGGGTATGTCCCATGCTAGCACTGTAGTCAGGCTATTAAGCACACCCCCCAGAATCGATCAAGGGCAGGACATGACCACGTTGTGTGTAAGAAAGTGCCCTCTTCTGAGTGGCACCGAAGGCAAAGTGGGGAGGTAATCAGTCCAGCCACCCACAATCTATGTCTTGTGTAGTATACCCAGTGCAGATATTTAAATTGGATAAAGCGGAGATGGGTAGATATTGCGGCTTCCCGTGGTGATTGGAGTGCCTCCGCCCAGTCCTCATCATCAATCGGTCCCACATCTGTATCCCACTTGGCTCGTAGGGTAGCTAGGGTTGTGGGGGTATTCGTCACTAAAGTTTGGTAAATTTTGGAGATTTTATGGTCACTGAGGTCTCCCATCAGGAGCTTGCCTTCTAGGGGGCTGAATTCTGGCAGAGCAGTTAAATCTTTAATATAGGGATATACAGCGTGCCGTAGTTGTAGAAATTTGTAGAATTGAGAGTGGGGCATAGAGAATTCTTTTTGGATGTCTTGGAATGATTGCAGGACAGTTCCCCTCATGACATCACCAATGGTTGAGATTCCAATGCGATCCCAGCCACCGAAGCCCTGGAGGTCTGCTACCTGCGAGAGTAGGCGATTTCGCCATAGCGGGGTCTCACGCGTAATGCGGCCCCACCAACCAATTCAGCGGAGGGTTTGTGGCCAGGTCATGATCACTACTACGCGTGTTGCAGAGAGAAGGTCTTTAGGATCAGATCTACTTATATAAGAGTAAGTGTAAGGAGGGTTCTCCTATGATCCACTGTTCGACCCTATATGCGGGTTCATCTCTGGGCCCATATCACCATTCATTCAGGATCTGTAAATGTGCGGCGGCATAATAGGATTGTAAATCAGCGGTGGCGATGCCTCCGCAATATGTGGATCTAAGGAGGCATACGGTGTCTGAAGTTACGTGATACTCAGTACAGATATCTCTGACAGCAGGCCTATCAGGGTCCTGCTTCCTTTGTTACTTTGAATTGTGATACGCAAGTGGACTGCATATACTTACTCTAGCCAGAAAAGACATGAGTTCGGACTGGAGCTAAAAGGAGTTTGGAATCTTTGATAGGCTTGTACATCATGGGATAAACGGACACCAACAGAGGTTGGACTGACGAATATGAGTACGATTTGTCATCATTGTAACAATATGGCCATCATTTTTTTGGATCTTCCCTTACTTACTTGAAAAAATCCAGGAGGAAGAAACACGTGTCGGCTGCGGGAGTTGTTGGATGATACTATATGCATATCTGCACTTGAAGTAAAAAAAGAGTCTCAAGTACCTGGTCTGGTGTCAATTGGACTTATTTAACACTAGTGAACAAAGAAGATCAATAACAAACACATACTGAACTGTGTGTGCTTGAATGTTATATATTTGTATGTGCGTAAGGAGACCCTGGCCGTTCCACCCCCCCACAGGAAGCGCCCCAGTGCTCCGTTCATTTGGCGGAACCAGGACATAGGGATCGGGTAGGGGTGGGATTGCAGCTGTTACAGTAATTTAGGCAGAGAGACCATCTTAAAGATGGCTTCTCTTCCGTAAAGTGATATGAGAAGTGAGGACCAATTCTTCATCTCAGCTTTAACTTTGGCTGTTGTAACTTCTAGGTTTTTTCCCCCAGGAAATAGCTTGACTGTCTGATACATAGACGCCCAAGTAAGTGAAGCCATGTGTTACCAATGTCAGTCCCTCTGCCCATCGACCATCCCCCAATGACCCCCTGATCGGCCAGATAAGTGATTTAGAGACATTCATGTAAAGACCAGATGTTTCACCAAAGATACGCTTAGCTTGAATTATTCTGGGGCCGGTCCGGTGAGGGTCGGTCAAGAAGAATAGGATATCATCTGCATATAAAGCAATACGATCAGAGATTTTAAGAGTCCATTCGAAGCCACGGTAGAGTGCATTGCGTCTCACCCAGGCTGCAAGTGGCTCGATGGTGAGGGCAAATAACAGGGGGAGAGGGGGCATCCCTGACAGGTTCCCCGTCGGATTGGGAATTGGGCTAATGTAACTACTGCCACCTGAACAGAGGCCATAAGGTCTGTGTAAAGTAATCTAATCATTGCAATAAAACGGGGCCCCATATTTAAATGTCTTAGTAATATAAGCATGTATGTCCAACTGACATAGTCAAATGCCTTGTCCATGTCGACCAAAAGTAAAGCGGCTGGTCTATCCAATTGGTCAATGGCAGCTATCGCGTTGTGTACTGTATGTATGTTGTACCGGGTCGCACTTTGTAGCATGAAGCCGGCCTGATCTGGATGGATCAAATCTTCAAGATGTGGGACCAGTCAAGACTTACGATTTTTGAAACCACAAAAGGCTTTATTTTATCTGTCTCCCAACTGAAGTTGCCTCTGCTTCAGTAGAAGTCAATGGAGAAAATACATTTGCAATTTCTTTTTCCAAAATCTCCCACTTTCTTGCTCTGAGATTTTGCCATGTGTTTTGCTAGTAACTGGATGGTACAGATAGCGGCTATACCATCCCGATTAACTAACAATTCAAAACTAGCCAGACAAGCCTGTCAAGACCAAAGAGATCAGTCACAAATTGCTGGTGACTGAAGGACTCTAATATAGTCCATCGTGCAGGTCCCAAATAGTCACATATTCTGACCAATGACAATCTATAAAGACAAAAAAAACATAATGCAGTGCATGTTGGCAAATCTCCTCCCTGGAGGGCTTGAAATGGAAAAGTAGAAGTGCAGGTACTCTGTACCAGAGTACCTGCTTGTTTCTGAGAAGTGCCGGTACTCTCCAATTGAAAGTATAGCAATTCTCTTGAGAAGTGCCAGTACTCTCCCTCGCAAAATAAAAAAGTGCTGGTACTCCGTACCGGACAGTACCGGCCCATTTAAAGCACTGCTCACTGGAAATCTCATGATGGCAATTGTGAAGGAGCACTGTAACACAGTTTATCCGGCAGATCTCTTATCCCCCTCTCTCTGTTACCTCTCCCAGATCCAAAAGATGACAGAGTAGACACTGCCTACCACAGGCAACATAGGAAATAGGATTGAAAACATCAGAGCTACATGCATAACACAAATTATAAACACGCATGTCAGTCTCTCACACTTCCTGATCCATCCCACCACTAAGTGCTGCATTGCATAAAATCAATACCGCACCTCAGTTATCATCATGTACTGCATGGAAACACTTCCCGGAAAGTCTCAAAGCCAAGAAAACACACTTCCAACCACACACCCACACGGTGAAGTTTACTCCAGGTGTAGATAATCACTTCACCTCCCCACATAGCGGTAGTAAGCACTATACAAATGCTTTGATACGATATAATACAACACACAGCTTGGACTGAGCCTGTAGCATAGACCACCTCCTTAACGCATGGTCCGTGACACTCCCTGCGATATTGGTGGGAGCCTTTGACACATTCCATCTCTTTGATATTGGTTACCGCCTGTGGCAGTTCCTGTGGTATTGAGAGGGTTTCAGACATTCTTGTGCAGTTGGCCCAGGTCTGTGGCGATAAATTACTCCCTCCTATGTTATTTTAGAGTATTTGACATGCCTGTGATATTGCCCAAACTTGTGGCATAGGCTACCCCTGAGATGATGGTAACTGGCTGTGACACCCTTTGTGGTATTGTGAAGGTGCACATGCCATTGCTTTAATGTTCGTCATGACTGTGACACCCCCTGTGATACTGATCAGAGCCTGTATCTTTGATATTGGGCACGACCTGTGATACTCGCTGTAGTATTGTGAGGGCATCTGACCTTCCTCTGATATTGGCCTCCGCAATCCACTTCTGTAATGATGTTATGAGGGAACCTTTCATATCGCCTGTGGTAGTTGTGAGAAAATCTGACCCCTGGTATCAATGGTCTGACTGTGGTGCAGCAGACATAGCCTCTGTGTTGATAGCGTAACCAGTGACTAGTGAACACCCCGCTTTAGCAGCTTAAGTGGGGGTTGTCACTGGGCCCCATGACCTGCCAAAATGTCTCTCTACAAAGTTCATTTACTTTAATGTTAGACTCTGCAGTCAAAAGCTCCTAAGAACACATTAATACCAGGTCAGGACTGTGACAGAGGCTCAAGAGCTGCTAAGTGAGCCAAGTTCATTTACGGAGACTGAGAAAAACTTATAGCAACGGGAGACAGCTGCAAATAGACTGAGAGGGGCAGAAAGGTCAAAGTAAAAAATAAGATGATTAAAGAAAGGAAGCTTGGAAGTCGAAAACTGGAAACAGGGGGGTACAGGGGTAAAGGAAGAGAGAAATTGTGAAATGAAGAAAATGGAAAAGGAAGGAATGGAAATGGAAAGAAGAAAGGGTGAAAGGAAGGCAGGAAAGGTAAAAAGAATAAAGGCAGGATGGAGATACGGAGGAATGAATGCATGTATGGAAAGAGGAGTTGGCCTAACGGCTAGGGCGGTCGAGTCTCGGCAATGACGCTGAACATCCTGTTATTCTGGGCAAATCACTTAATCTCCCCGTGCCTAAACAAAAACAAGCATTTGCAATGCAATAGGTCTTGCAGTTACGCGAGTTCCCAGTATTGCTTTAGAATACAGTATTTTGTCTAAACTTGTTTGCCTACTCCTGTCATCTTATAATGTAAATGCAATATTCTCAGTAAAAAGATAGGAAAATTGCTGTTGTCGACTTCCATGTTAAAATAAAAGCAACACCGACCGGCATTTATGATGATCTTTTAGCGTTTCAAAATGCAGTGATTCGTAACATATGATCACTCGGAATTAGGAACCGAATCGAGCATCGTTCCATGCTATACTAATCAGCATAACGTGTACCACAATAAGAAGTAAGAAAAGTGTCTTCACTGTAAAGAATTTTTGCTTAGAAAATACTGGAATGTGTGGTTTACACCAAAAAATGAAGGCGTGGAATACCGCTTGTACAGAATGCACATTTAATCGAAATGTTGTGAATTAAGGGACGCTCTTTTTGGTCGGGGTAAAATATAAATACCTGGGGATCAGAATGTCAAAAATACCCGACGTTTTCACCAAGACGCTGCATCCAGGCTTTTGTATACAAGTAGGAGGCTTTAAGTAGGATGCTTTAATTGTTTTTTTAGTTAACATTTTTATTAAAACAAATCACAGAGTCATCATTGCAATATCATAGTACATATCAATAATGAGTTACCATGTATCTATAATCACATGTTACATAACGCAGGCAACCGATAGTTCACTATTCTGTTCTTCTGTGCATTGCCATATCTTCTGTTGGTGATGTACAAATATCGCCCCTAAACACGTTCCATCTACCCCATTTCCTATCCCATTTCTTAGGGCAGCCTCACATTTTATAGACCTCCTTCTCGGCTATCATACAGCGGTCCATTTCCGCCACCCATCCAATTGTTAAGGGCCGTGTGTTGGAGCCCCAAAGCATTGCAATCGCCCTCTTCATTAGTAGGTACCCCAGTGCCACCCACTGTTGTTCTAATTCCGTCAGATCTGTGGCCTCCCATATATTCAGGATCCCCAATCGTGGTGTTAGATGGATTTGCTTGCCCAGTGTGTCCCTCATTTTTTTGGTTGCATTGTCCCATAGAGGGTGTATCTCGGGACAGTCCCATAAGATATGATAAAAAGTGCCGTCTTGACCACAACGTCTGAGGCAGAACGCGTTCGCCCTGCAACCTATCTTAGCCAGGAGTATTCCAGAGAGGTAGGATCGATGTAGGATTTTTAGTTGAATGAGACGAAAGCGATGATTGATCGCTGTTTCCCATGGGGACATTAGTGCAGTCTGCCAATCCTCATCGTCTATGGGCCCTACGTCCGCTTGCCATTGGTTTCGTAGGGTATGAGAGGAATCAGGTAGGTTGTTACAGAGCTTGCGATATGTGCAGGAGACAGCTTTTGTTAGGAGCGGTTCAGAGAGTAGGCGGTCTTCTAGGGGAGAAGAATCTGGTATGGAGGATATGTCAGAGATATTAGTCAGAAGTGCATGCCTAATCTGCAAGTATCGAAAGACTTCCCCTGAAGCAAGGTCGTGTTTGGTTTGCAGCTCTTTAAAGGTGAGGAGTTTGCCCCTATGTATCAGGTCCCCGATGTTTGTTATACCAATAGTGTCCCATTTGTCGAAACCTGCGTGGTGGCAGAGTAGTCCTAACTTCTGGGTGGACCAAAGCGGTGTGGATTTCGTGAGTTTATCTGCCCATCCTAGACGTTTGGTGGCTTGGTGCCAGATAGCCACCGTCTGCGACATTGGTCCGAGGTACCGACCCATACGGACTTTACTATAAAGGGCACCCAAATAACCCTCCCTCCTAGTTTGGTAGCTCTCTAGGTGGACGGCCGGATTTGACGGGGAACCGTGGATCCATTGGTTTGTGCCCACCAGTTGTGTGGCCCAATAGTACAGGCGTAGGTCAGGAAGAGCAATCCCTCCATCGTACCACCCCTTTGTCAATTTACGGAGGGCTATGCGAGGTGTTCTGCCGTCCCATAATAAAGTACGGATCTCTCCCTCTATAGCAGTAAAATAGGAGTCGGCAATTGGGAATGGGCAATTTTGGAGCACGTATAAAAATCTAGGGAGTGCAAGCATTTTAAATAGGGCTGCTCTTCCCAAAAGGGACAGAGGCAGTGATCTCCAATGTTTAACGTCTTCTTGTAGTCGTCGTAGGGGGCCCAGAAGATTCCGATCATAAAATGTTTTGGGGTCAGATGTAATATAGATCCCTAAATATTTAAAACCCTCGGTGGCTATATCAATTTCATATCCACGCGGGAGTTTGAGTGGGGAGCCGTGTAAGACATACAATATGGACTTTGACCAATTAATGGTGTATTCCGCATATTTACCAAAGTTGGTAATAACATTGAGTAATCTATTAATTGAGGCTCTTGGGGACGCCAAATATATCAAAATATCGTCCGCATATAACGAAATGTTATCCGCTTTATCTTCACTCCATCGCATGCCGCGTATTGAAACAGCACGTCTAATCCAATGTGCAAAGGGCTCTAGAGTCAACGCGAACAGGAGGGGGGACAGGGGACATCCCTGTCTGGTCCCTCTCTGTAATACAAATGTACGCGATGTATGTTATTTACTCTAACTTGGGCCAGCAGTGCAGTGTATAACAATGCTACCCATTGTCTAAATCGAGGACCAAAACCAAACTTCGCCAGGACCTCAAACAGATAAGGCCACTCTATCGAGTCAAACGCCATGGCGGCATCTAATGACAATATAACCGCGTCTTCCTGTAGATATGGTTGTCTGCTCAGGACGTTGTGGACTCGACGAATATTTAAAGCAGTGTTACGGCTCGGTATGAACCCTGATTGATCGTCATGGACTAGGGAGGGGAGGACCGCAACTAGACGCGACTCTAGGAGTTTGGCTAGTACCTTGGCTTCTGAGCTTATTAGAGAGATGGGCCTATATGAGCTGCAGTTGGTCGTCGGTTTGCCGGGTTTATGTATGACGACAATAGATGCCAGTCTTTGATCCAAGGGAAGAACATCTTGTTCTAAGCTCTCGTCATACATGTTTTTAAGGTGTGGGGCTATTTTAAGGGCCATGCTCTTGAGGAATTCAATGGGAATCCCGTTGGGCCCCATTGCTTTCCCGGAATTAATAGCAAATATAGCTTTGCAAATTTCCTCCGTTGTTATGTCGGCATCTAGGGCTTCTCTATCATCATCTGAGATTGTGGGTAGGGGCATTTCCTCCAAAAGCTGGCGGGAGTCAGTAGGGGAGGTGGTAGTCTTGGAAGTATATATCGCTTCCCGTGGATCAGTTGCCTGCTTCCCATCCTCGAGTAGGAGTTGGGGGACCCACCGAGTCGCCTGATCTCGTCGCTCCAACCACGCCACCATTTTACCAGCTCGTTCACCTAGTTCGTACACTCTGTGGCGTGTGCGGAGGAATCTAGCCTGAGTTTTTTCCCGAGCGAGAGCATTGTATTCTAGTTGCTTATTTCGGAGATTATGGGCCGTAGTTTCGGTGGGTGAAGTATTATGTATATTTTCGAGTTGGAGCAGGTCGCTTTCTAATTGAGTCAATTGTGCATTCTGGTTCCTAATATATCCAATCTTTAATGCTAGTGCATGCCCTTTAATCACTGTTTTATAAGCCTCCCAGACGGTGTTGGCCGAGTCTACAGAGCCAACGTTTTCACTAAAATAGTAGTCTGTATGTTCGGCCAGATCTTCCTTAATGTCCGGGATCATCAAAAGCCATGGATTTATGATTATAGGGCCTCGGGTACAGTGTCGCTGAAAAGTGAGGTCAATCCTGAGGGGAGAATGGTCCGATATCCCTCGTGGGAGGCCATGGGGGTGTTGAAACAGGCCTATATCTGCTAGGGACGTGACGAAATAGTCAATGTGGGACATGCTTTTGTGCGCGTTGGAGTAATGTGTGAAATATGCTGTGGTGGGGTTTAGTGTTTGCCAGATGTCCGTGAGACCCATTGCTTGGGCGAAATCGGCCATGTGCGTGGTCCGTCGGGGAGATGGTCTTTGGGGGCGTCTGTCCAGCGTCTCGTCCATTACCATGTTAAAGTCTCCTCCCAGTATAAGAGTGCCTGGGGGAAGACCTACGAGAATGTTGCCCAGGTCCTGCAGTGCTGCCCTGCCCAGTGAGGGTGGAAGATAAGCTGAAATTACATTGAGTGGTCTACCCTCCCACATCGCCTCGAGCACAGCAAATCGACCCTGCGGGTCGTTCCAGACGCGGGTGGGTGTAAGGGCGAGATTTTTACGTATGAGTATACCCGTGCCTCTGGAGCCCAATGTGAATCCCGCGTGGACCAAAAGTGTGTATCCCCATCTGTTAAGAGCCTTGCAACTGTTACCTACAAGGTGCGTTTCTTGCAGCAGCACCATATCTTGAAGTTGGCGTTTGAGGTATTGTAGGACAATTCCCCTCTTTATCTTACTCCCCAATCCATTTACATTCCACGTCATTATGGACAGCTTCGTTCCTCTCGTATCTGTCATGTCGGGTAACAGTGGATGGCAACGTGGGTATGCGGTGCGAGCAATAGTACTGCAAGTAACATCTTCCATATAAAAAACCAATGTGACATAACAGCACTAGCAAGGTCCCTCTCTTCCCATCTATTTGAACATATGCACAGTGCTTGTACCTTAAAACATGTGTATGACGAAGGTAAATTCTCTAGAATGCTCTGTGTTAAAATAACTATAACGTTAAACAACCCAACTATCCCCCCTCTCCCACCCCTTACCCCCCTCCCTGCCCCCCTGCCAGTGGAATTACAACTTTCCACTCCCCAACAAGGCAGAGTGCCTGTCGCCCGCCCCGTCGTGTGTAGGGTGCCTGGCTAACCACCTCCACCCCTCGCCTTATGCAACATAATGTATTTCACGGTATACTTAAGTGTGTAGTTCATAGTCCGATCCTTAGTCCGGCGAACTTTGTAAAGAAGGCCGTTTACTAAGATGCATTGTCAAGGGAGAAGTACAATAGTGTTCCATTCAGCAGTGGCTTCCAAGTCAAAAGGTGCTGATTTGCTTCGGTGAAGTTGGAGAAGACGAATAAGGTACAGCAGTCTAGGTCACGGTCACCCATCCGGGTTTTCTTCGAAGTGGTGTTCTGGGGACACCATTGGAGCGTGATGGTTGGCGTTAGGTCCCTTTTTATTGCTGTTGTCCGCCGGCCTTCCCACTCGTCGCCATCCGTCAAGCCATTCCCATGCGTCTTCTGGGGATAGAAAGAACCATGGTTTCCCTTCGGATTCCACTCGGAGCTTAGCTGGGAACAGTATGGCATATTTGATACCTTTATCTCGTAGGGCTTTCTTAACTGCAGTGAAGCTGCGTCTCTGCGCTTGAACTTTGACTGTAAAATCCGGGAAGAAGGTGATGTTTGCATTATCAAGTTTTACTGGAGGTCCGGTCCGAGCTGTTTGTAGGATGACATCCCTGTCCCGAAAATTGAAGACACATGCAATTATAGGTCTGGGGGGGCCCCAGGTTTAGGGCCCCCCCCGGGAACCCTGTGGGCTCGTTCAATTGAGAAATAACTGGATAGTTGTATAGGTTGGAGTTTGTTGAGCACAAGGTCCTCCACAAAGAGGTCCATAGCTGGTCCCTCTGACCGTTCCGTAACTCCCAGAATACGAATGTTGTTCCGTCTCGCCCTTCCTTCATAATCATCCAGGAGTTCCTCCATCTTTTTTTGCTGGTCTTGAAGCTGGGTCACGTGCTGCTGCAGAGTAGAGGTATCGGAGACCAGGGCTTTCGTGGTAGTTTCTACATCTTTGACTCTAGAGTCCATTTTCTTTAGGTCCGCTCGTATCAGAGTGACCTCTATAGTCACGGAGTCGATGCGGGTCTCCAGCAATGACCTCACTCCCGCTATAGCCTCCATTACGTCCTCGAGAGTGAGGGTCTTAGTCGAAGAACGAGGCTGTGACGTTTTGGGGTCTTCTCCTGTCGCCGTGTCAGCGTCTTCACCCTGTTTAGTCCAGGCGAATTTTGCTAATTGTTTTTGAGTCTGGGATTTGAGTCCTTTAGTGGTAGCCATCTTTGATATATAGGAGAGAAGGGAGCCCAAGGATTATGGAGGCTTCCTGAAGGAGATTTGGTGGACACACCTGTAATAGCCGCCGCCTACTCGGAGGAATAGGGTGATCCTCCGCCGGCCTGTCGGTGTTTCAGGTGTGACCTATAGGGCAAAGTGGAGTGTAGTCACCCTCCAACGGCCAGTTACGCCCCATGCGGTAGCAGAGCCTCTTTATGTTCCTTCTGTGGCCTGTGGGAGAGGGCCCCTCTGCATCAGGTGGCGTGCTGGACACGTCGTTGGACGGTTCTGTATGAGGTGGATCTCCTCTCCCCCCCTTTCGCACGGAGAGAGTTTGAGTATGGCGGTATGTGGCCCTCTCACAATGGCGCAAGTCCAGGGAAGCAATGGGGAGTGCAAAAATAAAGTCTATTACCTCTGTAGTCCAGGGGGGGAGGCCAGGTATTTGCTGTGAGTATGCATTCCCCGAGGTGGCCGTGATTCGGAGACTCACCCGCTTTGCAATGGAGACGTCAGTAGGCCTCAAAGCCTGGGCCTCGATTTTCAGGGTCTCTCCCACGTCCCAGTACCTCCGCCCTCTACCGGCGCCGCGTTCAGTGCGTTCTCTATAGGGCACAGCAGACGCAGCAGCCGTCCCCGCGATATGTGGGGGCCTCCAGTCTGACCTCGGCGGTCGTTAGTCTGTCCTGCTCGCAGCTTAGAGAGAGCAAGCTGAGCCCCACACCTCCCGGGTAGGCCCCGATTCTTCCGCAGCCGCCCAGTGCTTTCAAGTCGATTTCAGGCGGCGGAGGCCCCCGCAACGCGCATCCACTGCCCTTAGCGCTTGGTCGATACTTCTCACCTTCGATTCGGAGGGGAGGCAGTCGCACTGGAGATGGCTCGGCAAACCGGGGATATCAGGTCAGTCAGTCAGCCGACGTGGTCTCGACCCTCTGCAGGCCGCACTCGCGGGAGCCGCACGGCTTCCCCCGGCACAGCGCTCAATCTTCCCCACCACTCCAACACCGCTCAGAGGTCTTCCGCTGGCATAGTCACGTTTTGGATGGCAATTTGGGCTGCAATCTTGGCTCCGTTACAGTATTTTAGTGCCGTCCGCTGATACTACTCAGCATGCCGCCATTTTAATGCAGCGCGGAGATCCCTGATCGGCAGCTTTCTTCGGCGTTAATGCTCCCACATCTCGATTCTCGGGCATCGCACGCTGGCTGGATCTGTTTAGGAGGCGATTCCCGGGATGGTCGGGGAATCTGCCTCGATATTAACGGAGATATATGCGGATTTTTTGGCGAGGGCTGCGGAGCGGCTTCAGAGAGCGACCATTCCCGACGGCCGCTAGCCACGCCCCCCCGGATGCTTTAATTGTTGATGCCGCAAAAGTACTGCTGCTTCACGGGGAGGGTTTGTAACCCCAGAGACAGTTGTTGGATGGCATAAGAAAGCTGTTGAGTGGCCAGAGCGGTTTCTTTGGCATAGATTTTCGGTGCTGCAGCAAAAAATAAATATTGTCAATGTGCACCCCATTTCCTGAAACGGGGGCCATTTTTGCAGCTCCCGGCTGCAGCTTGAAATCTGTCTGCTGTGCCTTCTTAGCAGCAGCGTAAAACAGCTGCCTTAACTTGCCTTATTAGTAACACTGGACACGTTACATAAACGAGAGCAAGTCTATTGCAGCAGCCTTTTAAACGTAACAATACCATGGGGTACGGAATATGCTGGGAAAGTAAGCAGGGAGTGTGGTATTTCAAGTAACATTACATTTTCCATGTTAGTGGGAAAAGGATTCTACATGCCATTTAGGCTTTCGGCATAGAGGGAAAATGATTTTATATTTAACGTCTGCAAAGGGATTTATTCGATTCCAACGGCAAACATATTTGAGAGGAATTAGAGAAAATGCAGAAACTTGAAGACCGTACACCCAGTTATGCCAATTACTGCAAAGTTAAATGGAGTTGTTGCTTTGCGAGAGGTGCTCGTCGCCAATATCACATAATAACGAGATCCGCTTCTTTTAAATAGAGGCAGAGGAGAGAAGGTTAAAATGAATCTGTCTCTCATCTGAACGTGCCAGAATACAAGGCAAAACAAGCATCGATCTCTTGTCTTTATGGGGCCATGTGTTTCTAATTAAAAACACATGGCCCCATAAAGATAAGAAAGTGCTTTGCGACAGCCGCAAAGCAGACGACCCAGTCCGGATCGGCCGGACGAAAAGGCGAAAGGGCGTCACCAAAAAACCCTCATTTCCAATGGCAGGCCACCGTTTAGCATAAACGGTGACGCCAGCCAATGAAAATGAGGGGCGGGGCTTCAAGTCCCCTTCTCAAATCTACTCTCCTACAAAATCTCTCGCCCAGCGAGCAGCGCTTTGCCCTGCAACCAGGCCCGGTTCTAGAGGGGGGGCCGGGTGGGCCAGGCCCACCCAAACATGAGCCTGGCCCACCCAAAAGTAAGCCTTGGCCCTCGCAGTGATGGCGCAAAGGCCAATACAAAATCGCATCTTTAATTTAAAACGTTACTCCTAACGTTGTTTTCCTTCCTATTCTGGGAGTTGAGTGATTTGGCCTGGGCTCTTACTTACAGCCATCCCCAATCACCCAACTCCTTTTAGAAAGGTGGGCTGTGTTGTGCAGGAACATTAGGGGCATGGCGAAGGGGACAAATTCTTTATTTGGCACCGAGTAACTTTTGCCTACCGTCCTGCTGCGTGGATATTTCCTTTTCTGTTCAGTGCTGGAGAAAATAAGTTTGTTTATTCCTATTCACCTTTCCTGACCCCTGCAGCTGCATATCAGATCAGGCTGTGACACAAAGTTTGACTAATGGAGTAGGTAAAAGAATGTATTACTATTTGTTTTTATTTTTTAAATCTGCACAGGCCCAGCAAGGCACATACTTTGTGTATGCTTCATTTAAATAGTTTTTATCATTATCATGGCCATGGATGCAAGACAACAATAAAAATGTCCAGATAACTGGTGAATAATGATCCTGCTGGAGAGCAATCCTTTGCCTGTTGGTAGTTTTGAAATGCAGATAGGCTGTATTTTATGTGGATAGCTCAGTGGGTTACTGCCTTTGTCACAGAGATTCTTGTGTAAAAAGAGTTTGGGCCGATATACATTTTTATTAGTAAAGCCAACCCCCAACCACTGTGGAATGCTTTAAATCCTGAGTTTGTGCTTCCCCAGCCCAAACCCTCTTAAAATATACTGCCCACCAGTATGGATGACATGTGTTTCCTACGCCTTGTAATCCTCATTGGCTTATGTGGCATTCCCTATAGACTGATTTACATACTTTTATGATTTATTGTCTCTGTATAATGTGTGCGTGGTGTAAAGTACTGTGACACCCTACACTGATATGAGTAGCGCTATACAACAATTGAAATGCATGTGAGAGGCTACGGAGAGATGAATAGCACCGTTGGAGGGTGGTAGTAATGGTATCTGCGGAGAAAGACGTAATAGATGGGGCGCCAAAAAAGACTTTCGCACTAGCGCTAAAGCCGGCCCTGTCATGGCCTTTCTGGTTTTATTTAATTAGCAGTCAGGTCATTAGGGCAACTGTGGAACATATTAAAGTGTGTGCTAATTATATTTACTGCTATAGTCAATGTTTTAAGTTTTAAGGTGATTTTACTAATGTTTTTTATGGGAATAAGGCAAGTGAAGCTGGATGGTGGCTGATATGGGGCTGGGGCCCAAGGTCAGCTGTGAGATAAGGTGCACAGGAGAGGGATGGTAGAAAAGTTGATAATCAGGCCTGGAAGTACTTGTTTTGAAGCCTGGCCTGTTGGAATTTGAGGGTTTGCACTTAGGTCCAGACATTGCTCTTGCTTTCAAATAACTCTTCACATGCTCTGCATACACACAGAGTCGATCCATTGTATCATGGTGACTGTTTGCAAGTAGATATGATGTAATCTAGGCCTTGTAGGCTACCACAAGAAGCGACAAATTGGGACCGCAGTGGCCCACCCAAATGCATCCTTGGCCCACCCAAAAACAAATTCCTGGAGCCGGGCCTGCCTGCAACGCCAGGCGAGACCTAATGAATGCCTCCTCATGTAACGCAACTGGTGCTATGTAAAGCTCTCTGATACCCGATACCGGGTCAAGTTCGCGCTATATAAAACTCCGTAAAAAATAAAAAAAATGGAAGAATCGCTAGAGGGAGCTATGAAACGATGGATGGATAGATGCATGTATGGATGGGTGGAATGGTGAAAGGATGAATGAAACTGCGAAGAGATCCAAAAGTGCATGCAATAATAGAGGGTGGATGGGAGGATGACTGTAAAGATGGGTGGATGTAAAGGTGAATTGAACAATTCTAGAATGGGTCGTACTTATTCCTCTGTGTCATTAGAGGTCTAGTTCTAAGTGGGAGCATTTTAATTTTCTGTCTACTCCCTTGCCTGTCCCCCTCCCCCGTGAAACTGGTGAGCTCCATGGCCTCGGCCTGAGGGGGCCCCCGGTCTACGGAAGCTCCTTCCTGTGCGCGAGCTTGGAATCATCAGGTCTCTGCCTGGAAGAGTGGTTTTAGAGCCATGACGTCTGAGGAATCCTGTAAGTGCTCGTCAATGGAAATGTAATTGCTCCTTTGTGAGGGCTGAGCGCCTGCACTACAGACAGGCCCCTTCGCCCCCGCGTAGGGAGGGCTGAGCGCCTGCATTACTGAAAAACCCCATTCACAAGCGCTTTTATAGTCTCATAAAAGGAGACAAGGTGTGAAGGGCACTGATGAACCAGAGATAGACACACTGTGATTAGAGGCGGAAGGGCACAGGACCCCGAGAAGCACACAGGCCGAGGGCAGCGGCAGCTGAGGTACACAGACAAAGAGGGCAAGGTACACGTAGGAAGGGGGAGGAGGGGCAGAGGCACACGCGGTGCTCATGGACAAAAGGATAAAGGGCCGGGCTACCTGAGGTACACATAGGCAGTAGGACGAGGGGAGTGGGGGTGCACATGAGGTACACACAGGCACGAGGAGGGCCAGGGGGCATCTGATACACACACAGGCAGGAGGCACAGGAAACTGAACTACACAGAAGCAGGAGGAGGTGAGACACGGGGTGCTTGGGTACACAGAGGCAGGAATAGGTGAGACACGAGAATCTGAGGTAGACAGAGGCAGGAGGAGGTGAGACATGGGAATCTGAGGTAGACAGAGGCAGGAGGAGGTGAGACAAGGGAATCTGAGGTAGACAGAGGCAGGAGGAGGTGAGATAAGGGAATCTGAGGTAGACAGAGGCAGGAGGAGGTGAGACAAGGGAATCTCAGATAGACAGAGGCAGGAGGAGGTGAGACATGGGAATCTGAGGTAGACAGAGGCAGGAGGAGGTGAGACAAGGTAATCTCAGATAGACAGAGGCAGGAGGAGGTGAGACACGGGAATCTGAGGTAGACAGGAGCAGGTGAGACACGGGAATCTGAGGTAGACAGAGGCAGGAGGAGGTGAGACAAGGGAATCTGAGGTAGACAGAGGCAGGAGGAGGTGAGACATGGGAATCTGAGGTAGACAGAGGCAGGAGGAGGTGAGACAAGGGAATCTCAGATAGACAGAGGCAGGAGGAGGTGAGACACGGGAATCTGAAGTAGACAGGAGCAGGTGAGACACGGGAATCTGAGGTAGACAGAGACAGCAGGAGGTGAAGCACGGGAATCTGAGGTAGACAGAGGCAGGAGCAGGTGAGACACAGGGCGCTTGGGTACACAGATGCAGGAGGTTGAAACTCAGGATCTGAGATACACACAGACTGGAGGGCGTGAGGCAGGTGCACATAAGGTGCATAAAGAAATGAGGGACAGGGCGCCCTGATTTACATAGAGAGATAACAAATGGAAGTTTGATAAAATCTATAGCTCCTTTGGTTCAGAAGAGGTCGGTAAGGTGGGATCACCCCCCTTGGAAGACCCTCTATCACCTAGCTTAGAGTCTTTCTCAGCCATCACCGTCGAGCAAGTGGTGTCCTTATTATCACACACGAAATCAGGCTCCCCGTTAGATCTGGCTCCCCCTTTTATCATTTCAGAACTTGCCCCGGTCCTGTCCTATGCGTTTGCCGAAGTCTATAATATTTCATTGGTCACGGCCACATTTCCTCGCAAGTGGAAGAATGCGCGAATCAAGCCACTGCTGAAAAAAGCACTAGCTGACCCCTCAGATCTACAAAATTACAGACCTATCTCTCTCCTTCCATGCTGCTCAAAAATTATGGAGGCATTAATTAATAAACAACTCTTCGCCTACTTGGAATAAAATAATTTACTTGACCCTTCCCAGTCGGGCTTCCATGCATGTTATAGCACCGAGTCTACATTGACGGAAGTAAGCGACACAATAAGGATGTCACTGGATTAGAGGACTCCCTCGATGTTAGTCCTTCTCGATCTGTCAGCAGCCTTCGACACCATCTCTCATGGAATCCTTTTGGATAAACTACGAAAGATTGGTGTCAGAGGAATGGCCTTAAGATGGCTGCAAAGTTTCCTGACCGACAGAACACAATGTGTCCAATTGGACACTTTCGTGTCTCAGACCACGCTAGTGGACAAGGGGGTCCCGCAGGGATCCATTTTAAGTCCTACCTTGTTCAATATCTATGTGGCTCCGCTGGCCTCCATCATTAGATCCTGCGGGTTCGAGACGATCTCGTATTTGGACGACACTCAAGTGATAGTCCCCATAGAGTCTGACCCCGCAGTGACCAGAGCAAAGTTCAAAAACGGTATGCTAAAAATAGCCACATGGATGAGTAAGAACTTCCTTCAGCTCAATTCCAATGAAACTGAGATCTTGTTGTTTGGTAAAGCGGAGGAGTTATGGACCCCTGAATGGTGGCCGGTAGAACTCGGGGAAGCTCCGATACCAACAAGAGGGACAAAGAACTTGGGCATCATAATTGATGACAAACTTTCCATGGAGGAGCATGTGAAGACCATCTTGGGCACCTGCTTCGGAATAATGTGAATGTTGAGAAAAATCTTCCCTTGGATTCCCCTCATGGCCAGAAAGACCCTCATACAGGTGCTTCTGGTCAGCAGACTAGATTATGGAAACTCACTACTAGTTGGAATTAGAGAAGATCTATTATCAAGGTTGCAGGTAGTCCAAAATACAGCAGCCCGTCTTGCCCTCAACAAACCCGCACGCACCCCGTCATTCACCCTAATGCGTAAAATGCATTGGCTTCCTATTAGGAAAAGTGCAGTCTTTAAGCTCCTGTGCACAGTGTTTAAATCTCTTCAGGGGACAGGCCCTGCCTACCTTAAGAAGAAACTAGAGCTGTACATGCCCGTTCGTCAGCTGAGATCGAGTAACCGGAATTTGCTCGGCACGCGGAGAATCAAGAAGGCTAAAATAGACGGGCGTGCTTTTTCTCATCTAGCCCCCGTCCACTGGAACAGCCTACCAGATGAGCTTCGAGCTTGTCCCAATCTGGCACAGTTTAAGAAACTGCTTAAAACCTGGATGTTCTAAGAATCACGTTTCATTTGTTGGCTGCTACTCAGGCGCCGAGAGATCCCCTTGGGGATGATTTGTTGCGCCCTACAAATGCCTAAATAAATAAAATAAAATAAGTCACTAACCTGTACACACACATCATGGAGAGAGGTGCGTAAACTACACACCGGCATGAGGGATGAGGGCAGGGAAGGAGGCTTTGAGCTACTCAGGCCCTTGATGGTGCCTAGTCTCGGAGCTACAATTTGAAATTAAGGATGGATGGTTGTCCCTGAGCCACCCACAGGCATCAAGGAGAGAGTGCCAGAGTTCCACAGAGACACAGTGGATGGAAGCCCATGTGCTAGAAAGAGGCAGCGGGGACAGAAGCCCAAGAGGCGTGCACAGAACAGTGTAGTGCCGCAGATTACGCAGGCAGGGAGGTCCTAGTAGACATTGGTGGGTGGTCCCCTTGGATTGAAGCGTTGTATTACCCAAGAGTGTTTTGTGATGCTTGTCTTCTAAGATGGGGTTCACAAGGCTGGGCTCTGGTGCACAGTGCTGTGCAGTCGAAGCGATGGCATACACAAGCTAGCCATCTTTGCTATTGGATGCTCTCAGATTACATTACCAATATTCAGATTAATTCAAGAATTGCCAGAACTCTGTTGTGCATGTGTTTTGGCCTATTGGGTGTGGGTATGCCCATGTGAAATTTACAATTTTGATTCTTGACTATGGTAACCCATAAACATCATGTTCTTCTGCTCATGTTAAGACTATGGGGCATATTCTCAAGGACTTATCGCCGAGTTAGCGGCACTTTATCGCAGCCAAAGTGGTGATAAATTCATCACACCATTCACAAGCTGGTGCTAACAGCCGATATCGCCAGTTATCCTGCGATAGCAGCCGCAAAAAACATCGCCACGGATGACACCGGCAACTAACGCTAATGAGATGCAGAGTATGCGTTCCCGTGCAAAAACCCGCGGAAACACCACTACGCAACATTCCAACGACCAGCCAGATCGGCGATAAGAATCAAAAACATGCGATAAGGCGCGTTAGCAGCAGGGATTTAACATCTGCTCCTACCTGGTGTTAAGTCGGACGACAACCTGCACCATGAAAGGGAGCCCAGCCCAGAGCCACACCTGAAGAACAACAGATGCCATGGAGCTACTGATCATGCAGCCCGGAGCCCCAAGAGGGCCACAACACCCACCGCCACCACACCCAGGCCCCCCACCCACCCCCCACCCCCGGAACCCCCCGCCCCCGGACAAAGATATTTCACATCTACCTTACAAATTCATGAACACAACAATTTGCCTGATGTCGCACCAGTACAACAACCAACATCCATGTGTGGTCCGAAAAAGGAAAAACATACATACATCTTAGAATTCCAAAAATAATTTATTTATTCAAATTCAACTCAACATCAATAATTAGAAGAGTCATGGCGGGTCTTCTCCGGACAAACCGTAAGTCACAGCCTGCAAGACAAAATTGAAGATAAGAAGGTGTGTCATGCGCTCAACAAAGGACAGAGAGAGAGAGAAAGAGAGAGAGAGAAAGAAAGGGAGAGAGAGAGAAAGATAGAGAAAGAGAGGGAGAGAGAGAGCGAAAGAGAGAGAAAGATAGAGAAAGAGAGGGAGAGAGAGAGAGACAGTGAAAGGAAGAGAGGAACAGGGAGAGACAGTGCCGACACTGCGCACCCAGGCTGCTGCACCCCAGCCCCTCCCGCCACCCAGCGGGGATTGCACGCCCCTGCGCACCCAGGCCTCACTGCTCACCAGCTGCCACCGGTGTGTCTCCAACCACGTGCCGGTTCACACTGCAGGCCACCAGGTCCCTCATATGAAACAGAGTCCACAGCTAATGATGGCAGAGTACATATCATTGCACACGGCAACATCGCTTGGCCGCCCCTGCGCAAACAGGCTGCTGCACCCAAGCCCCTCCCGCCGCCCAGCGGGGATTGCCCGCCCCTGCGCACCCAGGCCACACTGCTCACCTGCTGCCACCGGTGTGTCTCCAACCACGTGCCGGTTCACACTGCAGGCCACCAGGTCCCTCATCTGAAACAGAGTCCACAGCTAATGATGGCAGAGTACATATCATTGCACACGGCAACATCGCTTGGCCGTCCCTGCGCACACAGGCTGCTGCACCCCACCCCTCCCGCCGCCCAGCGGGGATTGCCTGCCCCAGCGCACCTAGGCCTCACTGCTCACCTTCCGCCACCGGCGTGTCTCCAAGAGGGCCCACCACATGCCGGTGCAAGCTCCAAGCCCGGGGCCCGCGACCCTGGCAGCCTCCACATCACGCATCCCCGCAGCGCGGGCCACCAGGTCGCACACTTGATTATGGGTCTTGATTTTGCAATGGCAGAGATCATATCAGTGCACACGTCATCATCGCAGGCTGTACACCCGCTCAGCTCTCTAGGTGCCACTAACTCTGTGAAACGCAAGGCAACGCCACGTGGCGCTAGGCCCGCGCTGCCCGCTGGCTCAGGCCTACATTGCGGTCCACCAGGCGCACACTTGACTCTGGGTCTTGATATTGCAATGGCAGAGACCATATCAGTGCACACGTCATCATCGCAGGCTGCACACCCGCTCAGCACTTTAGGTGCCCCAAACTCAGTGCACAGTAAGCCACCGTCCAGTGCACAGTAAGTCACCGTCCCGTGGCGGTAGGCCCGTGCCGGCCGCAGTGCAACCGGTGCCACCGACTCCGTGCAATGCAAGTCATGGACCCCAAATGATTGAGTCTCATCATCGGCCAGGCGGACGCAGCCATGTCACCTCAGGCAGTGGGGAAGAACTGGGACACGTAGCGTCGTCGTCCCCCCCTTTATACGTAAGCCGAGTGGGCTGGCTCGGCGTACGCCAGGCCAGCGTAGGGGTGTGAACAATTATCCCTGGCCTCTCGGCGTGGTTCATATCTGGGCTGCACAGGAAACCAACTGATGCATGTGTCTCTGTTGCAGTGTCTGCGCCACACGGCCCGCCATCGACAATGTTGCAATGTTTCATGCAGCCGGAGGGCATCCGCGCACGAAGGGACTGTACAAGGAGCGCAAGGCCGCTCGGGGTCTTGACTCATACACGGCAACTGTTGTGTGTGTTCATCGCTTTTGGTGCACCATAAGCCCAAGGCCTAGCCTCAATTGCAGCGCGATAGCCACATCACATTCCCAGGATACAAGCAGTAGTCTGACTAACATTAGGGATGAAAGCCCCTTTGTCTCAATACAGAAGGCGGAAGGACATCTGCACCCCCGACCTTGGAAATGCATGCGGCAGGCACCCCCTAAGAGAGATACCATGGCAGATGATGACGACTCCCACACTACACACGGCCCAATGAAAGATCAATGTCTCCACACCCAATGTCTCCACAGATGTCCTTGCTCGAGGTACTCCTGCATGGAACGGCATTGACACTTACATACAGGACAACCCATACGTACAAACTTTGCACACTCATACGACTCATTGCTCCGAGCTGTGGCATATCATCCACATAACAGCCGCAGGTCAGAAGAGTGCTGGTTCAGCGAGTGCGAACAACGCAATGTCAGAACATCCCGGGCACATGCACAACCCCTGTCACGTGGAACTGTACCGTGACCGAATGCTGCATTTGTTGGGGGCGCTGCCACTGGCAGTGTTGCGCATCAGTTACCGTCTGAGCTTCCGTCTTGCGTACGTCACCTCCGTCCAGCCCTGGTACCACTGCCGATCATGCATATTCGAGTGGCCCATGGATATCTGCCTATCCAACACAACGGTAGATGAACTGGATTATGACATGTGTGTGCGCCCCCTGTTGGCCCACGACCAGGAGTGTAACCGTGATACCCGTTCATGGGATGCCTTGGTATTGGGCGTATGTGCTGGCAGTTGGGCATGTGAGATTGCACAATTCCTCATGTGCAGTGACCACATCGAAGCGCTCCCCTATTGGGCTGTGTTGCGGATTGGTGAAACGGCGTGGACGGAGCACATCTGTCCGGAACAGCTAATGGATTGGCTCGCCCCCGTGTTCGTTGAAGTCGACAACGACGTACTCTTGGAACTGATTGCCCATGAAGCTGCGCTCGCTTTCATGGACGAGTAACTACGTTCCTGCAGCCACAAAAGATTGTAACCCATGGCACAGGTCCCAACACCCTTTTGCATCGTGGAGAAATGGACACATATCCCACCATGACAGTGGACATGGCTGCATTCGCCTGGACTCAGAATGCATGTGCGTGCAAGACTGCGGGTTGACACACACCTGTGCCAGGTGAGTGGACAGCGGCGCCTGGCAACGTTCATCAAACTGACACACCGCTGGAGGGAGAGTACACACATGGCAATGTAGTACTACATGTGACCTTTAAATAACAGAGCACAGCACCAAAAAGTCCAAACTGGTGAAAAACAACCAGTAAATGTTTAATGTAGAAAATGTAAACACTTCATGAACGAATGTTTGGAGTTTGACCCGGACAGGGTTGGACTAATGCTTGTATAATTTTACAAGTTTGATATCTTGTCTCTTGATGCGTTTATCATGACGTGGTTTTCAAATGCCGGGCTTCGTTTCTAATGACTATTTGGCTTTTCATTGGTGCCTGGACGTATTAAGAAATTGATATAAAATTTCTGACCTTTAACATTGAAAAAACCTGATTGTTCGATATTACTCATACAACATACAAGTATCATTCTTAAGCCTTGAGAAAGTCGTTTCACGACAAAACACGTGTTGGCTGTATATTTGTAACATCTACGTGGCTGTATATCTGCAACATCTACGTGTCAAGACTTTGGAAACTGTCTCTTTTTCTACATTAAACATTTACTGGTTGTTTTTCACCAGTTTGGACTTTTTGGTGCTGTGCTCTGTTATTTAAATTTCATTGAGAGATGTGTTTGGAGGAATTGTTTATTTCTCCCCATATTGAGTAGCATTGTGGATGGCACGGTGCTTAACATTGAGCATGCATATTGATATTTTGTGATTTACATTTGCAAACTATGCAGAGGTGCTGACTATTTTTTGAGACCACTGCCATCATTTTTGTATACTACATGTGACCTTGTTGGACTCCTTCACCTGCTCACTGTCAGCAGAGCAGACAGTCAGCGCTGCCCGGTGGTACAGGTCTATGCAGATCCCATGGGCTGTGAGTGGTGTCCCCTGACACGGTGCAATGAGCATTCGCCAAACACCACATGACTCGTCCAGCAAGGCAAGGTGGGCTGAGACCGTCGGCATCCGTCATGGTTGGTGTTTATTTGTGCCTCCCCATGTCTTGCACCTCTACATGTTCATTTGCTGCCTGTTAGTGTATGATGCATTGGTCTGCATGTTGTGGCCCTTGTCTTGCCCGTACTGACACGCACATGCTAATAAAGTGTACGCAACTTCTCGTGTTCAACTGTGATGAGTGTTGATTAGCATGCCAAATCGTGTGCCTCAATGAGCATTGTCCGTACACAGGGAGGGACTGACTGACGCATTTAACTTAGGGGTGAGTCCCTATTGCCAGCTCCACCTCTGTGAGCCAGACATTGTGTTTGGGAGAGTTGCTGGTAGACCTGTGCGCTTAAGTGTCTTCAGCAATGTGAGTATGGTATCCAACTTCTTGCCATGTGGATCAATGTGTTCCATCAAACCAGGCTGTGTCCACACAGTTGAGTGTGTGTAGGTATGCGAAGAGATGTTCTGTTGTCACATGTGATGTGGGACTCAACTTTAGGCCTCCTACCGACTTTGACATTTTTACACACAGCCCTATTTAATACATGGACGTGGGGCTACGTTGGGGCGTTGCGAGATTGTTGTTCATGATCAATGAGGCCACAGCTAGTTCACACCTTCACAGTCATCTAAATGGCCATGTGTGTCACGGTCAAACATGCGCATTGATGTCATTTCCCAGGGTGTACCTTTTTGTGCAGTCAATGTCCCTACAGTCATCCATACTGTTATACTTGATTGAACATAGACATGACACATCTGTGTGATTAGGAATGTTTTATTCACATCCTGTGGAGTGTCGGAGCTGGAGCAGTACATGGCCATGCACACCCCACATTACATGGTTGCCCAGTGGAGGGCCAAACAGAGTCCTTTAGGGGATGACAAGTTCATCGGTAGAGGAAGGGTTGAGTCCGCAGACGGTTTGCTGTGTCATTGGTAACCAGAGCAGATATGGCAGTCCATGTCGGGGTCCAGGTGAATGTCGCAGAGTGTTCCGGGGGACAGTGGAAGGTGTTGTACCAGGGCATGATGCAGAGGGCTGTCCCAAGCAGAAACAGGCCATATGGCAGGGTATGAATGCTACAACCTCCTTCTTGACACAGAGTCATCAACATCCACATCTTCGTCCTCTGATATGTCTTCTGTGTCAGGTGTGTGTGGTGGTGTTATGGCTGCATCACTGTGTGCCACTGACACATCAGGGGGCGGAGGTGGTATGGCTGCCTCACTGTGTGCCACTGACACATCAGGGGGCGGAGGTGGTATGGCTGCATCACTGTGTGCCACTGACACATCAGGGGGCAGAGATGTGTGTGTCGAAGTTCCTGCAGCAGTCATCTGGGACAGGCTTTGTGGCAGCAATGGCAAGATGAGGATCTGCAGGGCATGGTAGATCCCAGCTACATCTCGCTGGTGTTCAGCCGTGGTAGCCATCCTTACTGCCTGCATCCGCTCCATGTTCTCGATTGTCCTCCGCATCTGTGCCAACTCTGTGCTGTTGTCGCTGGAGCCTGTCTGACTAGACGGTTCTTGTATCCGAGTAATGGCTCCGGCGAGGTCAGCCAAGGATTGTTGTAGGGCATGGAGCGGACTGTGGGTGTCTGTTAGGGACTGTAAGTGGTCCCTGATGGGACTGAGACACCTACGTATGGCATCTAGTTTGGCTGCCATGAGGTCGAAACCCACCCGCACCTGTTCAGCCAGCCCCCTCTGGCAGTCTGACACACAGCGTTGGAATGCCATGTGTTCTTCAGTGAGGTGCTGGAGCCAGCCGTGGTGGTGGGTGCTTCATGCTGTGTGGTCTGTGCAGGGGGTGGGATCACCTCGATGCAGCTGGGCTGCCCTGCTCCTGGAGGTGGGGTGCGGAGGCTGTCCATGAGCCGTTGGAGGGTGTCGGAGCAGATGGCCAGGGGTCCTCCTCATCATCATTGAAGAGATGTCTGGTCTGCTCTGCAGGAGGTGTTGATTGTCCCTCTGCAATGTGAAGGGGAGATGCAGGTTAACAGTGTGTTCCATGTATGTGCACGCATTGTACATGTTTACATACAGACTGCATGACAATGTACATTGTGACTGTTTTGGAGGAGCTGGGTATTTGATGGGGGACAGTGGACATTTTGACTACATGACGGATGTGAGGTTGTACTCGTACATTATCATCTGACAGTTTCCTGCTATGCCTGATGTGGATGGCCAGTTTCTACGCACATGCGGCACCAGTTGTGTCCTCTGTTCTGTGGTGTAGGTGTGGCAGTTTGTACCACATTGTCGTCAATGTTGATGTTCTGTGATTGATATGTGTGTGTGCTGCATTGTGGGAGAGTCGCCCCTGCAGCTCTGATTTAGTGGCCCCTTATCCCTTTGAGGCGGTGTGCCTTTGACTTGTGTGCTTTTACGGTGCTGGAATGTTGGCGACTTGGGTCATTTGTGCTCTTGGACGGATTTTGGACTCTTGTGCATTGTTTGCCTGCAAATGTGTTGTTGACGTCAGGGGTTGTATGTGCACGTGGATGTGTCAGTGTGTGACCTGCTCCTTTGAGGATGTTATCCACACTGGGCTACCTCAGTGTCGTGGTGTGCACCATGTCATGTATTTTGACTGCAGCCATGCTATTGGTCATGCTGTGTCACTTGCATTGTCAGTGTGGCTCACAGAGCCGCTGCTTTGCTGGGTTCAGCACATGTGCATGGGTGGGTTGTGAGATTGGTGAGGGGGGCATTTGTGCACATGGTGGACGGGGGCCTACTTGGTGTTTCTATGTGTGCTGCAGTGTGCCAAGGCCATCAGGGACATGTTCCACAGTCATTGTGGGTGTGCAGTGTGCTACACATAATTGTGCATGTGTGCCATTGTGCCCGTCTCCCCCGTCCCCCAGTCCCTGGTCGTTACTCACCCTGTTGCTGTATGGTCAGGTCATATCGAGCAGTGTCCGGACCACCGACTCCTTGCACCGTCTCCGCACTGATGACTGTGGCCACCATTTCCTCCAGCTCATCCAGCTCCTCCTGTGGCGCAGGACTCCCACCTCCAGTCGCCGTTGCTGCCTTCAGGTTGGCAGCGAGTTTCTGCTTAGTTTGGCTTTTCACAGCATGCCAGCGCCTCTTGACCTCCTCCATTGACCTCCTCAACACTCCGACTGCATTCACGTTGTTCACGATGGACTGCCATATTTCCGTTTGTGTTGCCGATGACACAGTGGATGTGACGAACAGTTGTTGGTAGTGTTCTGTCACCTCCGTGACGATGATCCGGTTTTCCTGTGGACTGAACCCCGTCTTCCTCTTCCTCTTCTCCTTGCCCTTCCCCGGCCCCAGGGTTCCTGGCTGGTCGTCTGTGGGGCTTGTGGGGTTCGTGTTGTCCTCTGCACTCGGTCCGGGTGCGTCCATGGTGCTACACAGTTGCATTTTTTAATCTTTTTTTTTTATCTGCTTTCATAGTGCATTCTCACGCATGACACGTGGGAATCGCAGGCCTGTCGCTGGTTATCGCAGATTTTTGTATCGCCATTGGGGACATCGCAACTTTTTGGGCGTTCGTGTTTTGCTTTTTTTCGGCGTCGCGTTACTTTTAACGCGGGCATTTGTTGCGTTATCGTGAGACTATCGCATGGTGCCGCCGGGTTGGGAATACTGCGTTAACACGGTGTTATTTTCCCGCGATGGACTGCGATGTGAGAAGTTGAGTTCAGCGAATTTGGCGATAGTTAACACACGTTCTTGAGAATATCCCCCTATGGGTTTCAAAAAATGTGTAATTTGCTTTCACGTAATCACTTGAAATTTCAGCAAAATTATTTAAATTTACACATAATTATTCTAAATGTATTTAGTGCTATATTTTAACACAAAATGCGTTTTGGTATCGTTTTTTGATGTGAGGACGCATTTTGTGCTAAAAAAGTCTAAAAAACAAAAGCACAGCGAACAACAGCAATTCATGTTCTTTTGTTCTGCATTTTCACAGTAAATTTTTACCACAAATTAATTGTTTGCGGTCATTTTTACAGTGAATGCCGTGTAATTATGCAAAGTGGTGCAATTAATTAATTTTGGGAACTTTGCGTAATAGGCATAACGCTAGATTGCTGAAATTATGCCAATTACGCTGGTGTAATTTAAATGTTGCTTGGGCCTGGTTAAGACTCCACACCACATGTGGCCATCTGTGAGGCAAGGTGGCACTTGAGATGTGAATGTTGTAATCTATCTTGCTCAGCCAAATGTGTTTACATGTTTGTTACTTGGGAAGGCCATCTACTAGCATCCATGAGCTCAATTAAAGCATCCGATTGTGTCCTCGTGAGAAGTTAGTCATGTGATTGATACTAAAATACACTTGTTATACAATATAAATTTGCTTTCTGACATTAGCTATCGGAACTTGTCTCCATGTCTGGTTCAGGGGGATCAGGTGTCGGTGCACTCTGTGACGCACAGACTATTCATTTTTGCAATAAACAGTTACAGAATCAACCATACACGAGAGCAAGCATTGGCATAGCCAATAGGTCTCGCCTTGGGACCTTATAAGTGTTTAGCCATGCAACAGTTGATGATGTTGTACCAAGGATATTGTGCTGCATAACTAAATACTTATAAGGTCCCAAAAGCGCGACCTATTGGCTATGCCAATGCTTGTTTGTTTTGTTGCAGTTTTAGCAAACTTCTCCGCCTTCTTCCTCCTTTTTCCCACCCCCATTGCAAAGCACTTCCTCCAATCACCAGAGCCAGCCATTCCATCCTGCAATTTGAAAACATTCAAAACAATCATCTCCCATCACTAGAAGGGCAAAAGGCAATTTCTGACTTTCCCTTCCTATGCCCAAATCCATTGTATCCAAGTTGATTTCTGAACAGGACTGCCTGTTTCACTTTCCTGCATGTATTTTGCCAGAGTTGTTGCTAAACACACTAGTAACCACAAATTACGTAGTCTCGGAGAGCATTAGGATCCGATACTATTGCTAGAGGGTGCACCAACAGACATCATAAGCAATAAAAGGGAACCTACACGGTTACACAATGGAGTTCAGGCGCAAGCAGTCCCTTTCCTAGGGCCCCCGGCGGCAATGACTTCATCAACACACCGATAAGGAGGGGGGTGGGGCGGAGGGCAGAGAAAAATAATCTGTTTTGTCACCTGCTGTTTCAAAATCATTAGCTTTTCCTACCCCCAACAAAGCTACACTAATTCTGAATGACAATGGCAGCGTATGAAAAAGCAGCAGCTCCGTGGTTTTCAAGCTAGTTCGCAAGTTCCTGATATAATGGGTACTTGTCATTTTTAGAGTGCAGGAAACAAATATTATGTTGCTGAAATGCAGGCTAAGCAGGGCGAATCAATTCACCCAAGCTGGGTGTTTACATGAGGCTCACCGGTATAATGTGCCTTAAATACCACAGGCCTGTCTCAGGCTCAGCAACGCCGAGTCCTCTAACACAAAGGCCAGTTTATTTCACGGGACTCGACATGTGTGTGACAGAGGAATAAGCAGCGGAGATTTATACACCAAAAAATGGAAAAAAAAAGCACAGGCGGAGCGTATTTTACTGTTTTTATCAATTCACAAACATTCCCAGAAGTACCCCCTGGAAAGCTGCGCCAGGAATAGATTTTGAGGCATACTTTTGGGAATGTCACAACTTTTTTTAAGGCTCTTATTCACCTGTGCAGAGTTTCTATGCATGATAACTCCACACATACAGCAACAGTACTTTTTATTCTCCATATGAGCAAAAATTACAGTGGAGATGCTCTTCCCCTCCGACTCCCACCAAATCTGGTGGTGATTTTTCCCCTTCTCATCCCGGAAGGGGATGGAGTAAGTCTGTGACGATTTCCGGCGTGGAATGGCAATGGAAAGGAGTACTTGTTTGTATGCGTGCCCAAACTTCAAAGACAAACAACACCTTGAAACAACCACTTCCCACCCCATCAGTGAGATTTAGCGGTGTGGATTTCTCTGTTAATGTGGGGAAGGGATTCACACTTATAAATGTGCGTGGATGCGAGTGCGCTGGAGAGACAGAGGGTATGTGAGACTGGAAAAGAACCTGCATCTGTGATTGTGCATATATGTTAGCAAAGGAAGGGCCGTGCGGTACCTGGCGGGGGAGCGGGCAGGGGGTGCGGGGAGGGGTGCAACCTGCGTCCTGTCAGGCGGCTGTACACAATCGTTCCCTAAAATGGAGGTCTACAGGTGATTTTGCTTGTGCTAAAGGAGACACGGGCTAACTGCATTGATTCATTAATGCTTTTAATTGATGCTTGATGCTATGGAATGAACCATGATATGCTTGGCCACTGCTACGCAAATAACGGTTTTCCTGAATAAAGTAATGGGGGGAGAGGACATCGGACCCCTTCTTAAACCAACAACAATGTGGCTGGCTGTTTTGATTCGCCAACTTGGACCTACAGCCTACGAGAGTGTGTAAGTACTGTGCTTCTGTGTGTCACGATGGAATCTGGACACCAGGCTTGAGAGATATGTAGGTGTGTGAGAGAGGGGGAGTGTGTGCAAGTGTCAATGCGACTATGAATGGGTGTGTGGAAGTGTATGTGTTTGAGTGTGTCAGTGGAATCTGGATAACATTATGTGTGACAGAGTGTGTGAGGTTGCTGGAAATCTGACTGTGGTTCTGTGTGTTTGGAAATGCGTGCCTGTGGTCGCAAGTTTGTGAACATTAGTGATTGAGTGTGAGTGACAGCGTTGCAGTGTTTCAGTGACTATCTTTGTGAGTCTGGGTGCACGTCAGTCACTTTGTGACTGAGTGTGTGTGTGTGTGTGTGTGACACCATGCTTGTATTTGTTTGCCAGGAGAAGTGAATGTGTGGTCGAGATTAGGAGTCATGCGCGCATGGTGCCAGCCAGGAGGGGGCGCTGCCATGCCAGCAGCAGGGTGACGCTGACGAGCGAGTGCACATCTTTGTCCGTCCGCGTGCACGCTTTGGAATCTGTATTGTTTCCAAAAGACCTTTGCATGGCTAGAGCAGCGCATGCGCGCTGCTAACGCCAGGCGAGACCTAAAAAGCTTGTTCAGCACCCAGATGTTGGTACCTTGCTACTGTATGTAGGGTTGTAAGTCCTTTTTACAGTGATCATATTACTCTGCTCCTCATTTTAACATTCTGGTGCACCAGGTATGTTTTCTGGTGCAAGAGATGCATCATCAGTCCGCTGACCAGTTCTCTACATAATTTATGGCATGTTCCTTATTACCAGAGTGTTAGATTCTGTCAGGCATGTGGAGATCACCCAAACTGGAACTCCTTTTAGCATGTGGACTGTCATCAGCATGCCCTGCCTATGACACTGTTAATGGTGGGTGGCAGCTGACTCCATTACTGGGGCACAGCCATTTTTTTCTGGTGACTGCCTACTTGTTGTCCCTGGTAAATCTGTATAGTACCTTTCATGCACCCAGGGCCGGACTGGCCGTAGCGGGCACCGGGCGTTTCCCCGGTGGGCTGCCAGGGGGGGGACGACTTGGGCCCCTTGGGGGGGCCATTTTTGTTACCGGGGGCCGGCAATATCGGCCCCTGTAACAAAATCGGCCAAAACCGGCCCTAACAAACAGCTCGGCCGCAGCCCCTCCTCGTCCCCAGGGGGGGCAGCCGAGCAGTTTGCCGGGGCCGGTTTCGGTTCCCAGTCCGGCCCTGCATGCACCCCTGAGTATATGTTTTATGTGCATGTTTTGGTACATTCCTGGTAGAACACCTGGGTCGGCCTGCCCATGACTGGAATACAAACCAAAATCAGCCCTGGCAAATATGTTCAAACCAGTACACATCTACAAAAGGTGAGAAAAACTAGAAATAGACCAGGTGGGCATTTGTGTGTCATGGCTGCCCATCGTGCTCTGTAAACAGTCTCCTGACCAGGGAAATGACAGAGCTGAGGAAGGGACAGCCCTGTCCTTGGTGTACCTCCATGTAAGTACGAAGCCCCTGAGGTTGCTGGGTGCTCCTTAAGGTTAGAGGTAGCCCTATATTGCTGTCACACCCTTTCAGCATGTAACGCTGTGGTGCTCCCAGATTTCCCACTCACTCTGGAATTCACCATAAAGCCGGCACACTGGCTTCCTTACAGAGTGCATCCCCAGGAGGAACTTTTTGTGCTCTGGCTGAAACCATGAATCTCTCCCAGCAAGTCAATATGTGCCTGAAAGAGTGTAAAAGAGAAAGACTTTGGCCAGGTGACCTGGCCAAATGGTGCATACATCAGTGAAAGAGCAGGGATGTTACCCCACCCTTCATCCTGTGCTTCATGCTTAGAGTTAGAACTGTCTACGTGAAATACACAAAAGTCAAGGTGTTAAGTTGTATCCCAAAGTATTTGCTAAGAAGTTGTGGTTATTTGAAAGATAAATGTATTCAGCCAGGATGATTCCCTCTAAACATTTCGTTTGACGTCTTCTGTCCCCATGACTAGCCATAATTGAGCCTCCCTCACATATGTAGTGCTCGCCTTTTGACTTGCTGATGCTCTACACACCCGGTAGAGACAGAAACAGGCCAAGGACAGAATCCACGGGTGGCTTGCTGTAAGGGGTTAGCACTAAATCCTAGGCATGTGGAGAATATTTGTCCTACTGAGCCCCACTAATAAGGCAGACTGCCTTGCATGATGGCCACCTCCCTTGCACCTCCCGAGATCCCATGAGCCTCTGTTGCTGTGAGTTGCTTAGTATTGCTAAGCCCAACAGAAAGAGAAGAGGTACCGCTGTATGGCCCAGCCTGGCATCAAGTTTAGCACTGATCAGCCCACAAGATGCAGTACCACATGCATGAGGTTGACCTTGGGAGAGGCACTCTGTAAGCTGTCCCATCATCGTTTTGGGGGTCTTCACATTGCAATCATAAGGCTGATGTGTGACCTTTAGAGAAGTACCACATGAGATGGTCCATAACTGTTTTGATTTCGGGCACCTTACAGGCACAACATCACTAAGTGACCTTTCGAGAAGCACCCCATGAGGTGGCCCATCACTGTTGTGAGCTCCTTCAGCCCTCAGTCATGAGTCTGTATGTCATACTGTGAGCAGCCTCCTGTGCTGCAACTCGACCAAGCTGTACCTAAGAGTCAGCATACCCAACCCAATGATCACAAGCTGCAGCAGAAGACGCCATCTCCCCTGCTTGCAACAGACCTAGGGGCCAGCATGACTCTCCTTCAGCTGTACTCTGTAACCATGAATGGCTTACACTTATCACTGCAAATTGCTGCTCAAACCACCTCAGGTTGACTCGACCTCACCAAGCCTGCCTACTTCTCTGAAAGACTGTAGACGGCTGACTGCAGTGTCTCCAACTCACCCACTCGGCGGCTTCAACAGCATAAAGTCTCTGAGCTCACTCCCACGAACCCCAAACACTTCAAAGAGACTATGAACAGTAAGATACATATGCACCAGTGCATTAGAGAAAGGAGGCTTTCTGCTTAGCTCTATCCATGAGCATGATTAAATGTATATGTAATTGTAACACTGATTGCCTGCATCGTTCACTGCTCATGACCACAGGAAGTGGTAGAAATGGTAATGCTAAAATAATCCCGTAAACTACGTTCCATAGATTCTGAGGTTTTTAAACATGTTTGTTTAATAATTAAGTCTTATGCCTTTTCATGAAAAGAATAGCACTTCTTTGAGAATTAATTTATTGGGAGAGATAGGTGTACTGCCTAAACTAGATGCTCTATCCCTACACCAGCCTGGAGGAGTAAGTCTTGACTGTTCAACTACACTACCATCACAAGATTGGTGTAAAGAAACTCCTGGCGAAGTTCGGATCAGCATGCACCGGTAGTCCTCAGAGTCAGGCAGGCAGGCAGCAAGGTGCCCACTAGGCTAATCTTCAGCCTTTTAAGCTGCCCTGCAACCCCTGCGAACTGCCCAGGCAACCCCGCTGCCCCCCCTCCCTCCAGGCAACCAATCGTTGGCACCCGCGGGAAAGTCAACCAACAAAAATCTAAAAAATGCGGCCACCGTTAGGCCGCTGCCTCTTACCGGTCCATTCCAGCCCACACCTGCATTCGGGGCCCTGTGATGGGGGTGCGGCCCCTTGTCCATACTTAAAGTATAAAAAAGAGGCCCCAGACATTTTAAATAACTTGCTGTGGTATCTGGATTCTGCATTTCGAAGGACAGCGGCAATACTTGTTCCAAGGGTTGCATATCTGTTTTTGAGTTCTGCAGGCCCCAGAGAACTGACGTGTCACTGTGCCATGGGGACTCAAGCTATAGGTCATAGGTGACGCCCAATAACACTGTAACTGGGCTGGGGACACTAACGTTCCCATTCAGAGAGGAAAAGTCCTAGCAGTTCTGGCTTCTCTTTTCCCATTGTAGCAGAACCAAGGTTCATTTGCGTGTGGTTGGCCATCAATAAAAGTGGCAAATGAGATAAAGATGAGCTAGAACCTACGATATGAAATGCCCCCAAATTATTTGCGTGAGGTTCATCTTAGTTTAAGAAACAGACAAGTAGACAGGTAATCAGACAGGTATGCACCTCTCCACAGTTATGTCAGCAAATCAAGGAAAAGTACTGCAGTTTAGCCACTGTAGGATGGCTTTGATGTCTGCATCAGGTGAGAGGTAGCTCTGCTGTCAGAGAAAGGTGAGGGTTCACTTTGCTGTCCACACCCTGCAAGAGATCAGCCAACAGAGCAAGAGACTGATCTGCCAAATGTGTGGGTAACTGAGCTATCTCTGGCCAATGAGGGGTAGCTGTACTACCCAAAGCAACTGAGGAGGAGTTCTGCTGTGTGTGAAAAGTGAGAGATGGTTGGACTGTATTAGAAATGGGGGTCTCTAGATGGTAGAGGTATGTACCTTTGTCCAAGTCGGGACCATTGCTTCTAGTCAGGGCAAATGGGATACACACTTTAGATAACCCCTGCTCACCCCCTTGGTAGCTTGGCACGAGCAGACAGGCTTATCCCAAAGGCAATGTGTAAAGTATTTGTACTCCACACACACAGTAACACAGTGAAAACATAACAAATGGACATCACACCAGTTTAGAGAAATACAATCTATTTATCTAAACCAAACAAGACCAAACGACAAAAATCCAAAATACATATAGCAAAATAGCACTTAAAAACAGTCACTTGTAGAAATATCACTTGTAAAACCAAATAGCTCCACCTGGGGCTATTATGAAGTTGTGACAAGCATAACTCCAAAGTACGGCGCCGACCGCGAGGTGTGCGACATCGGTCATGGAGTCATACGGACCCCCAAACAACAGTACCATGGAAAACAACGTCTATGGACGATGCACGGCGTCGTGGAGGTGAGACGTCGGTGCTGAGGTTGAGGCCGGTTCCCTGGTTGCCATGGGGGAGGTGAGGCGTTGTGTCCGCGAGGAGGTGACGTGTCATGTCCAGGACAGGGGAAGACGGCACCGTCGGCGGTGAGGTGTCGGTTCCGGTGAGGAGATGCAAAGTCGAAGAGTTCATGAAGTCACCCTCGTCGGTAATTGACTCCACGAGAATGGAATGCATGTGCTCGCGGTGACAGCGTCGGTGCGAGCGCTGGCTTTGGTAAAGTCGATACCTGCAGGCGTCGAAGGGCATCGGAGCTGCAGTACAGGTGGGGCGGTGCGTCGTGCACTTCACGAGCAGTGCAGGTCATGGCGTCACTGGTGGCGGCGCTGACGGCGTCGGAGATGTTTTTCTTGCTTTCCTTTCGTTTCTTCCAGCTCCCAACAGCAAGAACAACCTCCAGAGGCCCAGAGCTGGAACAGGCACCTCCTGGCAGGTCAGTACTCCCAGCAGTAGAGTTCAGGGGAGCTGGTGGTGAAGTCTTTGTGTCCCTGAGACTTCAGAACAGGAGGCCAGCACACATAAGCCCTTGGAGATTCTTCTTCAAGCAGGTTCTCAGCAAAGTTCCAGTCTTTGTCCTCTTCCTTGGCAGAAGCAGCAACTGCAGGACAACCCAGCAAAGCACACAGCAAAGGGCAGTACTCCTCCTTACAGCTCGCCAGCTCTTCTCCTTGGCAAAAGGTTCCTCTTGAGTCCAGAGTGATCTAATTCTCTGAGGTTTAAGATCCAATACTCGTACCCCATTTTGTCTTTGTTCTCTTTGTGGCAAGGGTCTCTGAGCCCAGTCTAAACCAGTCCTGTCCTCTAAGGTGCAGGTTTACTACAGGAGGTGGAGACAGCATTGTGCAGAGGAGATACAGCCTATTCAAGTACAAGCGAAACTCCTCCCACCACTCTAAATGCAGCCAAGGTCTATTCAGCTTAGCTATGAGTCACCCAGGAAAGGCAGGACGCACCTCAACCCCCCTTGTGGCTGTCTACAGTGAATGCACAACCCCAGCCCCTGTCACTCCAAAACCAGACAGTCAATATACAAAACAGCCGAGGCATACAAAATGGTTAAATAAGAAAATGCCTACTTTCTAAAAGTTTATAAACAAACGAAGTATCTAGTTGCCACAATTTCTCAATTACTTAAAGCAAAGGTACCAATGTTCTGATTTCATTAGTCCTTGTGATTTATTCCAGTTGTTTTTCTTTTTTCAAAAAAGTTTTTTTTACATTGTTACATGTTTTTGTGAAGGGGGACACTTAATTATGAAACACAAAATACAAACATACATTAAAACACATTAGTTTACACATGAATATACAAAAATATATAATGACAAACTAACATATTCATCTACATAACAAGACACAGGATGAGTGACCTTTCTTTGACCAGTCCTTCATTCACATAATAACACTAGGCGGAATATTGCCTTTCAGGTATGTATACTATATCCTGCCGGTGTGAGTTGCCTTGGGGCCGCTGACTCTAAATGTTATCAGGGAGAGAGTTACTACATTTTAAATCTCTCTCATACACTTTCAATTTGGATGTGAATGTTCTTTCCCCAATGGCAAAGGTCTTTGTTATGTAGATGAATATGTTAGTTTGTCATTATATTTTTTTTGCATATTTTGGCAACTAGATACTTTGTTTGTTTATAAAGTTTAAGTGGTCCAATCTAGGTTGCACAAAGGACCCAAGCCTCCCTTTTCTAAAATACTTTCTAAAAGTGGCATTTTCAAACACACAATTTAAAAACCATCTTCCTAAAAAGACATGTTATTAAATTCAGAGTTCAGAGAGCCTAAACTCCACTTCTCCATCTTGTCCCAATGGAAAGTTATACTTCTAAGATGTTACAAAGTACCTCCCATGTTAGCCTATTGGACAGACAGCCTTTCAATAGTGAAACACGAAATTGGCAGTATTTCACTATCGGGACATGTAAAACACACCAGCACATGTCCTACCTTTTACCTACACTGCACCCTGCCCATGGGGGTACCTTGGGCCTACAATAGGGGTGTCTTGCATGTAAGAAAAGGGATGGCTAGGGCACAGACACTGCAGTGGCAGGTCTGAGTTACATTTGGAAGGTTACTTGTGTGGGTGGCACAATCCGTGCTGCAGGCCCACTATTAACATTTGATTTACAAGCCCTGGGCACACTCAGTGCACTTTACTAGGGGCTTATCAGTAAATAAAATATGCCAATCATTGATAACCAATCATGATAACAATTTACATAAGGAGCACTTGCACGTTGACACTGATCAGTAGTGGCAAAGTGCCCAAAGCATCTAAGCCAGCAAAAACGAAATCCAGCACAGCATCAAAAATACAGGAGGTAGAGGCAAAAAGTCAGGGGAAACCAAGCCAAGGATGCCAAGTCTAACAGACTGTGAGTGAGGAATAAGTCTTTTGAACAAGGGATTACTCTGCTGTTATTGGCAAGATATCATGTGGGTTACTGCCCCTGTCTCTCGACAAGGGCTGGTGTGATTTCTGAACTCTGGCCAAGGGGAATGTAAAGCTAAGCCTGGCTCCTCCCTTTCACCAGTTGATACATTTACCTGCAGGCACATGCAGACCCCCCTGCTCTCTCTTTTCTCACTCACTAATCAATACTATTATCTGTAGAGCAGAGTTGCAGGTAGAGCTAAAAGGCGTGAGATCTAGGAGCGTGACACTTTATTAAATGTTTGGGCTTTTACGAGGGGATGGACACCAAGGTTCGAGACATGCTAGGACATGACTTGGCAGTCTCTGATCCCAGGGCAGCAGGGCCTAGGTAGACAGAGCTCTAGGCCGGTCTCTAGGTCTGCAGGTGTAACTGCTCCTACAATGAGTCTGTAGTGCTTTAGGTCCAACAAGCATTGTACCTGATCAGGGTTGTGCACAAAGGCCATGAAGCAGTGCTTAATTTGAGCCAGTGTGGTCCACAGAACTTTTTTTCTGGGGACCGGCACTTATTTGTCCTCTTCTGACATTTCCTGAGAGCAGAGAGAGAAAAATAAACAAAGGGGAAAGAGGTTGAAAGAGGAAGACGGAAAACTGTCACAAAGGGAGAAACAGGGCCCTGCAATGATGTGATAAAGGGGCAGGGGGTGTGTGGTTTTTGCATAAAGAGGCCTGAGGTGGATTCAAGACTAGCAGCCTCTGTATTCAGCGTACTGGCATGTAATCGCGCCGGCTGTGGGCTTCTAAGCAGAGCTTCAGGCACCGGCACTCATTCTTTTACTAACTAAGTACTGCCATAGAGTGTGCAGGGTGTAGAACTCTAACCAGTATCGGCTAGCTATCTGTGCCCCGTTCTTAGGACACAGACACAGTCATGGCCACAGACATACATGCACCAGTGGCGTAATGCTAAATGATGGGTATCCCTGCACAATGTGTTGAGAAACCCTTGGGTCTCCCATATCTCACAGATATTCATTGACCTTGGCGTGAATGGGGGCCCCCTGAAGGGTCGGAAGTCCCTGGAGAGGTCGGCCCCCTGTACCACGGGGGATGCAGGGGCCTGTTACACCCCTGACATATATATGTATCCTACTCCATGGCATGGCTTCTCGCCAGAGGCCAGTATTCTCAAAGTAGGCACCTGAAGAGATATGAGCAGTGGACTCACCTGTATAGAGTGACCAGGAAATGGAGGAGATGTTAAAAGCCACAAGGGTGTGCCAGGGGAGGATGCTGCAGGCAGTATTCATTTAATGTGAGGAATGAGAGGTGTGACCCATTGTTCTGATAATTAGCTGTCCATGACGTGCAAACGTGATTGTAATGTAGTATGGGCTTGAGGGGGCAAAATCTGGAAAAAAACAAACACAAGTTTGGGCTCGAAGTGCCAAAAGAAAAGAAACAAATGGAGGGATGTGTGCATGTTAATTTATGCCATGCTATGTTATACAATATGCCGTCATTTGATGTGATGTACAGGAGGAATGCTAAAATGCGTGAGTAGGATCCATATAGCTCCATTACATCATGTAAAGTGATTTGAATTAATCGCGTGACATACTCAGCGGTGGCGTCTCGGGTTATAACGGCCCCTTTGACGGTCGTTGGGGTGGTGAAATGCATCAGTTATCAGGATTCAATGGGACTTCAGTGCAACTGCACCTGCTGCACCAAGGGTAGCCACGCCCCTGCTGTGGCAGGCTGTGGTACAGAATGGTATGGCAGCTAAAGCAGCGGTGAGAAGGCGCGGATGCGGTGGCGCTGCGGATTTACACTTAGCAGAGCCCTCCCTGCTCCCCGTCTCGGCTCTCCCGAGAGCGATTTCTCCCACTTTGCTGTTCAATCTCCCGATAAACGCCTCCAGTCGATGACACATGCCTTGAATGAAGCTTTCTGCGGGCTCCGCGTCAGCTGCCAGGGAATTAAAGTGCATTTTCGTATCGCGGACAAAGCGTGAACACAACATCGAGGCTCTGACTGACTGATTTCCGATGGCGAGAGAACCATGGCCCCTGTCAGCTCCAGGCTGGCCTCAGTTACTCATTCCCCGCACTGAGCAGGCGGCGGGGGCGACTGGGAGGCAACCCAGACCCCGAAACACCCCAGCGCCCCCTCACTTCTCTGCGTGCATCCTTTCTGGAAATTCGTGCCATCGCGGTACCTTTTAGAGCTCGCTTTCCAAATTTGAGTCTGGCTGAGAAACACGTTAGCACTTAGAGTAATAACGCAAATGAGAGAGCAGATGTGTTTCCAAAGACAATAGCTACTTTTTTGCATCACGCAGGTCACACTGTTGGCTGCATGGAGCGAAGACGATTTAGTTGGAATGTAGGCTCCTTATGCGCTTGACATACTTAAAGACAGAAGCAAAACCCCGGCAAGAAAAGCCATGCATCACTCGTGTGTTCATGAGTGCAGGCACAGGAGGCTTCAAGTACGCACACGTTTTAGAATTTGTATCGGGAGACGTGGAAGAACTGTACTACATACACCCACCGACAAGTGACCTCTAAAAGATTTGTGTGGTGTAATAAGAAGTATGTCTGGCTGGCGTCGGGCGCATGTAAGATGTTGGAAAAGGGCGAACACGTGCCCTTCGGCCTCTGGAGAGCTGGCCACCCTTCAGAGGGCGCCACTTCAATTTGAAGCCTATGAATGCATGTGGGTCTCGGAGCTGCAAGTTGGCCCCATCATTTTGTGTTACGCCACTGGGTGGAAATTTGACAACTATATACTTTTTATATAGTGTCTCACACTGCATTTCCGTCTTTTCTAAGCATGGTAAACAATAGATCTTATTGTTACCCAAGTAATGGCGCTATAAACATTTGCAGGCCTCAGGGAGATGAAGCGGCCTTGGTAGCACGCCATATTTCACCAGCGAGTGTTCATCTCGCTGAGCCATTCTGGAAGTTGCTGTGTTCTATAGTAATTAAACCAATATGAATCATACCTGTTCAGAAGGGCATGAAGGGGTTTGTGTTACATTTTCATTCAATCTTTGGCCTCTGTTCTGTAAATGAGTGATAGCAAAGTATTGGTTCGAGTAGTGCTTAATTTGTAAAATAAGAAGTGCCGGGGCTCAAAGGTTTTGTTAGAAGACTGACTAGCGTCGTCGAATGTCAGTGTTTATGAATACCAAGTCTTGATTTCACCTCATGTCTCTTTCATCTAGCACCCTACACTCCCTGCCCCTTTATCTCACTTTTTCATCCCTACTGTCCCCCTTTGTCACTGTTTTCACATCCGACTCTTCCCTGTGCTTTCCCCCTTTTCGCTCTCTTGTTCAGGATCAAAGTCTGACGATGAAAAATAAGTCCAGGTCCCCAAAAAATGAATGCTGGGGGGCCCCACCTGCGCTGCCAGCTAAAATTAAGCACCGGATTTGAGTACAGTAGCTTTAATGAGAGGTTATGTTTTAATGGTTATTTACGGCAAACACCTTTTTGAATGAAATGGTGAGAGCAAGATGGAGGCAGTCTCCTGCCCACAGGGAAAGAACAAGGACAACACAAATCCCCACTTCTTCTCCTGCTTCCATTGTCTCCAGGGACTAAGGAGAATATATGTGATTACCCTTCAGATCCACCCACTAGAGTTTATACATGCCCAGTTGCACATATGCACTGATCACAACAAGGCATTCTGGGAGAAGGGTAATTGCCCATTCTACAAACTGATGTGAGGACGAAAACTCCACCTCTACTTGGTTTCTTGGAATTATGAACTAGAGATGTACTCTGGCGCTTCCAATATAAGGGAATATTCCGCAGCATCCTACAGACCTGTATGGAATCTGCAGTGGGAGCGCCAAACATGGAGTATAGTGCCTCACACTTCCTTACTGCTAAGAGCCACCCAGTGCTTAATCTGAGCCGGTGGTTGCCAGTAGTGTCCACTGGCACTCATTCTTGAGGACCAACACTTATTTTTCTGCATCAGACATTCAGTGAGAGCAAGTGAGAAAGAGAGAAAAAAAGACAAAGAACAGAAAGACGAGGACAAGAAAGATGGAAAAATCATCACAAAGGGAGAAAGCAGGAACCTGCAAGAGTGAGATAAGGGGGCAGAGGGTGTGTGGTAGTGGATTAAAGAGGCATGAGGTGGATTCAAGGTTACAGAGCTCTGGTATTGGGGGCACAGACAGACATTTAATTTCTCCAGCAGCTGGCTTCTGAGCAGAGCTTTGGGCATCAGTACTCATTCTTTTACTAAGTAAGTACTGGGTCCAGCATGAAGGCCCTATTGACGCTCTGCTGGTTTCCCTGTTACAGCGATCGGCCCCAACCACACAAAGGAGTTCAGAGAAGAGGACACAGAATTGAGAAGTCTTCTCTTTTCAGGGGCCACAAGAGAGCCACATCAAGCACTGACACCACCCGGTGCAAGTAAGCCAAGTGGTGACTCTACTTAAAAAGCTCAATCCATCACAGCACCCCTGGTCATTGTTGTTGTCATCCTGTGACCCTGCCCTTTAATGATATCAACCACCTAATCGGCCTGCACACTAGGTGGGTAGAGTAGACCCCAAGAACAAACCACATGGTCCTGGTGTCTGCCCATTGCTGTGGGTCGAACAGATATCAGCCTTCCCCTTGATCACTGGGAGTTAAGCAGATCTTCCCAGCCACTTTATTCCATCTGAGAACTGACACTTTGCTTTAGTTTTGCAGAGCTACTCTATCAATATTATCACTTACTACTATGTTTCTCCTGCTTTACCAGTTTTTGATGTTCGCAAACATTAGGTAAGCTAACAGAAAAAATGTGTGACTCAAAATAAATAACCAAATTTTCAGGATTGCAATCCTCCATGTTAGGGTTAGGAGTAAGCTGTTGTCTGTTACTGCATGCCCCACTGAGATCCTTAATTTTCCCCTCCCACTGAATTTCTTAAACCAAGAGCTGTGTTTGGATTTGAATCCTCAAAACACAGAAATGGCAAAATGCCTTCTTAATGTGCATAGGGAATTGTCTCCCTAGCCTAGTTGTGTTTTCCTACCTACCTACTGCTAGTATCCCTACAGGAAAAAGGGCCATTCCAAGAATTGGACGAGTTGGGCTCACTCAGGTAATGTGACATGTTCCATCATTGGCCACCTCGTCCCACCCTGCTGAGATATTACTACCAGGGCGGACTCAACCTCAGGGGGGCTGACTTGGGGGAGTTCTTAGAAATTAATCTTTTTCTCTGGATAAAATAGCTGGATCTAGTTCTATGTCTAAAAAACCTTACGGTATACCACAAAGTATCCTTTATTCAGGTGGGACCCTAAGTTTAAATAAAAATACCATAAGGTACTCTCAGAGGACGTTCGTGGGTACTATGACCCTTACTTACCTCTGAGTTGTTATGCCAACATGTTTCTGCCCTTCTAGTAGAGCCTAAAAGAGGTCTCGGGCATTCATCACGGCTAAAGGTATGTATTCCTAGACTTTATTATTTATAGTGAAGGGTACAGTGGTAAATATTGACAGGATCTACCTCTCTTCAATTATTCACCAGGGACTAGTACCTACTCAAGGGAAGAAAGACAAACACATAGCAGTAGTGGTAGGGACACAAAGGTAAACCGAGTATCGGTACACACAACAGTATCAACTTCTATTGCAGTGCGATATTGTAAAATGCTCATTGACATTTTTAGGCACATTAAAACAATATTAAAAACAACAACTGTGGCACATGTGACATAAAACACACTCACTCACTGCACGCATGCACAGGTGATGAAGCCACACGTGGGGGTGGGAGTGCCATATGTAATCCCAGTGTAGATTAATCTCCTTCTTTACTTAGTGCCAGAGGGCCTTTTGCCTCATGGTCTGTTCTGGGTGGGCGCCTCCTATAGTCACACTCTGATAGGTGTGGTAAGTCAATTTTAACACAGGAAGGAGGGGGAGAAAAGAACAAGGAGAAAATAAGCAAGTAGATATGATGTCCCAAAGTGCGTGCTAAGTGCACTTACAGGACCTCCTCGAATTCTCACAGGTAATCTCAGCGTCTTATACCCGTCGTAGATACTGCACCCTTTTTATATTGCATCAACTTTATGCCACTTACTTTATCAAGGTAGAGCGCTCGCACCAATCCTACCATGCCCAAACGAACAGCCGTCTGGTAACATCAGGGCTGTACCTATTTAAAGGGAACAGGGCTGCCGATAGTAACCAATCAGCCTAGTCCCCCCATTTCCAGCCTCGTTGCTGGTAACACATCCTACTTGTGACAGGGTGAGACAATGAGGGAATTATTTTACGATGCTGAAATTTAAATTTCATCCAGGCCTAGTTGTAACCACTGCTGCATGGAAAGCCCTAGTGTGGATGGTAGCATTAGTTTCTGTTGCTTCCATAAGCTTCTACAAGGAGCATTGTTTGCACATTTGTGCAGCAAAGCAGGAGTTGAGTACAAGTGACCCCACCCCACTCCCCTTGCTCCATGAGACATAATTTGTGCTAAAGATGTATAAGGTACCAGTGCTGAGGCAGATACTGAAGAGCTGAATTTCAACTGCTGAGCTGATGACAGAATAAGATATGCAAGGCACTATACATGGCTCGGCATAATCTATTCTTCTTGAAATAGTATCAGTAAAATGGCTCACCATATCTAGACACTTTGGGCAGTGAATAGACTAACCATAACTTGTTAGGGGTGTGTGATGAAATATGATTGGGGTCCATCTAACGAACGATTGTTGTTGCCCAGATGCTGTGACACATCACTTCTACAAGCATCAGTTGAGTGTATGCGGCCCACTTCATGCTTCTTACAGCTGTTGCTCACACTCTATCTATAGATAGCTTGCTCTAGAGGCAGGTTTGTGTATCCCTGCCCTCTGCTGCCTGCCCTGCCATGTTGCCCAGACTGAGACTTTCACCACCCATGTCCCAAGTATCTGTGATCACTGCCCAAAGAGTGGTTCCCCAGTGTGGCCTCTTTCGGGTCCTCTGCAAAAGGCAACAGTGTCTGCCATGTATCAAAACTCAGCAAACACAAGGATATGATGTACGGAGCACTGAAACTTTTCAGACACTCCCACCCAGTCACAGATCTGGGTTGAATCCATCATCGTTCTTTAGCTCACTTCTCCACCCCAGTTCAGACCCAGCCATACGCAAATCATCTTGACCCTGTACCTCATGGAAACAGTCCAGACCGAACTACCAAGCCATGTCTTCCCTGCACCGGAAACAAGCATCCTGGGACCGGTTTAGCTTGAATCCAGTGCCAAAGTGAGCAAGGGACCCACGTCTGGGCACACCCTGCCAACTTAGGGCGACCAAAGCAAACACAAGGAGATGATGTACGGAGCGCTGAAACTTTTCAGCGCTCCGTCCATCATCTCCTTGTGCTTGCTATGTATCAATACTCAAACGCTTGCAAGCCAGTACTGCTCTTGGTAGGCTGTTTTGGGGATTAGACCCGCATAAAACTTGAGCACTTGCAAGCCAGTACAGCTCTTGGTTATTGTTTGGGAATTAGCCCCACTACGATTCAGCCTTGCTTGTGCATAAATCTAGAGTGACATTAATTTACAAAGTAACCAGTATACACAGTTAACAATAATTGATGTCTTAAAATGTATTAAAGTTGCTGAGCATATTTCTGAAGGAAGTGACCTGATTAGGGCCACCCGGGTCACTCGCGACCACCTCTCAGCCTTCCATACAAATGAAGAGTCGGTCAGACAGTAGAGAATACAAACCAAGTATATGTTTATTCAGATACACTCGAGCGGAGCCCCGTCTGCCCAGTCGCTTAGGGGTGCTGCAGAGAGGACTGACATCAGAAAACATGGTGATACGTTATGTACGATTCAGAGCCCCAAAAGACACGCCCAGACTGGAACTTTCCATATGGAGGGAGCTACACAAAGGAGGTACAGAAGGATAAGTTTTGATCCTGAGACCGGGCACACACTATCTTCATGCCAAGGTCTTTCTGCCTGCGCCCATCGCTGGACTAATGGGAGCAGGCCTCTATCTAGTGGGAAAGGTATGCGCTAATAAGAACAGTGTATTCATTTGTACAGCAGGGCCCAACCTTGGAGAATAGGAAAATTACTAAAGCTGCTTCTCGCAGAGACACCAGTTTCGCCCATGGGTCAAAATGGCGGTTAAACATAAAATGGTGCTGCGAATGCTAACTTATGCAGAACAACATGTCACAACATAGCGAAGACATTTTTTATATTCTAACCGACCCTCCTTTTAGCATTCGCTAACAATTTTACTCGGTGGGTAGAAAAGACATAACATTCATATAAGCAAAAGGACATCAATACTCGGAACAATCCATATACTCATTATCAGGAATAGAAGCTGGAAGGGATGATGTAGAAGCAAAGATACCCTCGTCAATCTGCATCATGTCCTCGATGCTCTTCTGCAACATGATCGCAGCATTAGTATCATGAACTGATATTTTCGGTTTAGGGGTGAGAACATTTACACAATAGGTGCAGCAAGTCAGGAGACAGTGTATACAGAGACAACATGTGAAGAAAATGCCGGCGACCACAGCTAGAAAGGTGAGGATCTTCCAATCCCAGGATGTGAGTATGTTCCAGAACCACCCTGATAGGGTCCAAGTACCTGTCTCTTGGTGTATGTCAGACGAAAGTCTATGCAATTTCTGTGTAGCTGCGTACACATTGGGGGCGTGGTCAGGTATGTAAACGCAACAGCTGCTGCCAATGATGCGACAAGCCCCTCCCCGATCAGCAAGGATGACGTCTAACACCATTCTGCTCTGTAAGGTGACTAATCTTGTAGGCTGGAGCTCAGCAGTGACATTTGTCATTATCCCAGCAGTTGTATTGATAACCCCCTCCACTACTCTTGTAAGTCGATGAATTTGAAAACTATTAACCATGGGGCCCCAGAAGGGTAGGAGACCCTTTATGGCATCCTCAAACTGTTGTGCGGTGGTATCTGTCTGATCTATGTCCTTCGTGTCAACAACCCTTCTGACACGGGGCAAGTATGTACTCCTACGCTGCAACTGATGATCTTTATGATAATTGGGCGGGGCAACATACACAGGGTGAAGGAGAAAAGAGAGGTAACATCTGCCTGATCATCCCCTCGGAAGCCAGACATGAGCTTGGGGGCCACAGACAAAATAAACATTATGGGGTAGGATCAAAGGCGGACTATTAATCATGCTCAGTCTGTAGGTGAAATTGCAGTTACTCTCCCCCACCTTTACCTCCCCAGTCCCCTGGACACAAAAACTAGCTGTTGTGTTGACCACGGACACCGGCATCGGTTTTTCCGTAGTAATATTGCGAGCTTGGAAAGATTGAAAATTGGAAATCAGCCATTTCCATTTGGAGTCATGTTTCGTTCTTCACCTTTTCATATGTGCTCATACAGGAATTTGGGGACAATGTACCGAAAGTCTCTTGTCCTGCCAGCCTTACGGGAATAAACCCATGATGAAAACGTATGCACTCTAACATAGTGCGAGAATCAGCAGGTGCATAACCAGAGTAGAGAGTTGGAAATGATAGTGCACCATTACGAACAATTCAAACCAACCTTCACAGCTACCAATATATGAAAATGGCAGGGACAACAAATTGTCGCTCTGATGAGTAACTGAGGGAACAATCTACAAACCCAACAATTAGTTGTATTGGACACATTATGAACTTGATGCAACATTTGTATAAAAACATTATCGGTATAGGACAACCTATGCGCTGCTTTGTGTGGAGCCAAAGTGACAAAAACATGCTCAGGGGGAGTGGGCGTCGTACCGACCAAAGAGTGTACAGGGTACTTCTCCTCTAGAAACCAGGATATTCCAAGTATTATTATTAGCGTAATCACAACAATTAATATGAAAACCATTTTACTCTTTGTAGACCAACCCTGCGCTAAACGCGGTGATGCAAACGGCTGTTCCTCCTCCTCAATAGGTCGACCAAACGGGTGCATTATGAAGCAAGAAGAGAATGCAATAAAACTAATAGCAAAGGCAAGTGTTCCCAGTGTCCGTCAGAGCCTCACTGGTACAGGCTCCTATTGTTCATCAACGTTGGCGCTCTTGAGCACCGGCGGTGGAGCTTGCTCAGTCCTAAGCTCACGATGAATCCCACGTCGCGCAGGATAATGTACCCCCTCCTAGGGAGCACGTTCAATTTATTCTGTCCAATGTCAGAACAATGCACAAATCTCACGATGCCCTAAACTAACACCGTTGGTACTATTACAAAGTATACCCTAACTTGCACAGTCCATACCTTTCTAATCTGACTTCTCCTTTGGTGCACTATTCCTCAGCCGAGGGTGCAAATTGTACCTGGTAACTCCAGGCACAGAGTGGTCAATGAAGAGTGGCTCCTTAATCGCTAGAATTTCTGGAGGTATTGCTGCATTTAACACGTCATCATTCTCTGCATCCGTTTGGGTCCACGTTAATTTTCCATCGCTGAAGGGGATGAATTGCGGCACCTTTTCACACTCAGTATCCCTGACTCCATCAGCGACCCATTGGTCGTAGGGGCACTCGCCTGCAGTGAGTGCCATGAATCCAGTTCTTTCTGCCGGCGACTTTCACGGCTGTTCGGGTGGCCAGAAGGACCTGTTCAGGTCCCTTCCGGTGGGGCTCCAAGCTCTTCTTCCATTGAAAATTATGCAGCAAAATCCAATCACCAGGCTGAATGTTGTGTCCGGGCCCCTCGGTTACGTCTGGGAGAGTGTCCCGGACCTGTTGGTGAATAGAACGCAAATTTTCAGTTAACTGGTACAGATAATCTATCAATAGCGGGTATTCAATATCAGAAAACTTACTAGGGCGCGGGACGCCCCAGACATTTGCCGGGCGTCAAAACACGACCTCGTAAGGTGACAATCCTGTTCTAGAATGTGCTGTTGTTCTTGTCGACAAAAGAGCTAATGGTAAAGCATCTGGCCACTGTAACCCTGTCATCTCCTGAATCTTTGCCAATTTCAGTTTGAGAGTACCATTGTACTTCTCAACCAAACCTGCCGACGGGGGGTGATTTACAGCATGGATTTTCTGTTTTATGTGCAGACCGTCACAAATTAACTGTATAACTTTGGCATTAAAGTGACTTCCGTTATCACTCCAGATCAAACGGGGCAAGCCGAAACGAGGAAAGAACTCCTTTAGGAGTACCTTTGCAGTCGTTATGGCTGTATTGTCTTTAGTGGGGTAGGCTTCAACCCATTTACTGAAAGCGCAAACAACCACCTACACGTACTTCAAATTGTTGACCCAGTCCAACTCAATATAGTCTAACTGAAGGACCTCAAAAGGGAAAGTGGGTGGTGCAAAATTACTGGGTGGCGTGGGGGTACCCTTCCCAGGATTGTGCATCATGCACACCATACAGTACTTCACTAAATGTGCAGCTGTCTTCAAAATGTTATCATTTTGCCTTACAGGGTCTAACAACTTGCAAATACCCTTAGCACTGATATGGGCTGGGCCATGGGCCATTGTAACTACCGGAAGAACATATGAATCTGGCAACATCCATCTTTGCTTCCCTGACTTGTCAATCCAACATCCCTCATCATTCAGTTGTGCTGTACTTTCTTGCCACACTGCTAATTCCTCCACTGTGGCCTCACTCTGAATCTCCTTCACATTCTCAAGTGTATCCTCAAACATTGTGACCTTGGGCACCCACCTAGCGGGACCTGCTACGAACATTCTTTTCATCTTCATTCGAGCTGTTTCCTTAGCTGTCTGATCTGCAAAAGCGTTCCCTTTACCCACATCTTCAGTAACTTTCCTATGGGCGCTGCACTTCACTATTGCCAAATTCTTAGGGAGTGTCAAAGCGGACAAAAGCCTATAGATAAGATGAACGTGCAGAATCTTTGTCCCATGGGAAGTAAGGAACCCTCTCTCTGCCCAGAGTCGCCCGAAATTATGGGCGACTCCAAAGGCGTACTGGCTGTCAGTATAAATATTAACAACCAGTCCCTCACTCAATTCGCAGGCTATTATTAGGGCAACGAGCTCTGCCGCTTGGGCCGACTGATAGGGAACTCGTGATGTCTCAACTACTGTACGCAGCATAGTGATTGCGTATGCAGCAGTTGTAGTGCCATCTGGTAATTTAAAGCAAGAGCCATCGACATATAGTTCCCCTTGGGGGTCAGATAAGGGAACATCAGTCAGGTCTACCCGTCCTTTCGTCTCTTCTTCTGTCCGGAAGATACAATCATGTATGTCAATCTCCTCATTCTCAGAAGGGAGGGGTAGTAACATGGCTGGGTTCAGAGTGGCACATCATTTGATCATAATGTGCTGAGCAAACTGCGTCAGCTCATAACCTGTCAGACGTGCACTGATGAGGTGCTGCATCTTTGTCTTGTTTAAAAGTGTATCTACAGCATGGGGTACCATGACCGTGAGATCAGTATCAAGGACGAGTCCAGCCGATTGTCTTATCGAGACAGCCACAGCCGCGACCGCTCTTAGACAGCTCAGGAGGGCTCGTGCGACAGGGTCAAGCACAGCAGAGAAATAAGCACACAGCCGTTGCTTATCTCCAAATTTTTGTGTTAGAACAGAAAGCACGCAACCAGCCGTCTCATGGACATATAATACAAATGGCTTGCTATAGTTAGGCGTGCCAAGCACTGGAGCCGAACAAAGCGCAGTTTTTAGTTGCTCAAAAGACTGCTGACATTCAGGTGTCCAAGGCAGGGGTTCATGCACATCTTTAGTAGTCAAAGCGAGCAGGGGTTTGGTTAATAGGGAATAATTTGGAATCCATTGGCGACAGTAGGAAGTAATGCCAATAAAAGCGCGCACATCTTTTTGAGTTTGAGGAATGGGCATTTTAACAATGGTACTGATGCGCTCAGGGGTCAATCTCCTACCCTCCTTCGACAGCAGGTGACCTAAGTAGGTGACCTCCTGTCGACAATACTGAAATTTGGAAAGGGATACTTTATGGCCATGTTGAGCTAAATGTAACAACAATTTAACCGTACTGTCTCTGCAACCTTGTTCCGTATCCGAGGCGATGAGCAAGTCATCAACATACTGAAGCAATACATTACCTGTGGGGAGCGACAAGGAATCCAGCTGACCTTTCAGTGCCTGACTATAGATACTTGGACTCTCTGTATAGCCTTGAGGAGCGCAAGAGAATCTAAAGCTTCTACCATGTAGGGTGAACCCAAACAGATACCTGCTGTCAGGATGAATAGGAATACTGAAGAATGCATTTTTCAAGTCAATGACAGAAAAGTATGTAGCAGAAGAAGGAATCATTGTCAAAAGAGTTGTAATGTCAGGGACCACCGGAAACTGGGGAATCACTATTTTATTAACTTCCCGCAAGTCAATCACAAAGCGATACACATCTGCATGATCATCAGAGGAACCCGAGGGTGCCCCTTTGAGGATGGGAAGAATAGGGCTATTGCAAACATTAGCAGTCGTCTCCTCAACCACTCCTTTCTCAATCAAGTCCTGCACAATTTGCAATAAAGCTCGCTCACCGGCCTGCGGTATTATATACTGAGGGATGGGAGGTAAAATAGCATTGTCTTTAACTCAAATCGAAACTGACGGTATCTGTAACAATCCCACACCTGTGTCACCTGTCGCCCAAAGAGTTGGCGGTACATCTTTAAACTCCGCAGGAAGAGGCGCATCTTTGGACAAGCACTGCATAGCACGCACTACATCCGGACCCACTGTCATGTAAACACCTGCCGGGGAGCAATAAATCGTAGCATGCAATTTCTTCAACAAGTCCAAACCCATCACATTTTCTCCACAGTTAGAAGTCAACAAGAATGGCGAATCTACAGTGAAAGGACCAATAGTCAATGCAAGGGGTTTTGAAATGGGGCTCACAACCGGTACACCAGAAAAACCTACTGAAACATTATTATGGCCGGACAGAGCTTCCCCAGGGACCAAGGAACGAGAAATAGAACTGTTCGTTGCACCTGTATCCACCAAAAACTCCTTAGCTGAACCACGCACATCCGCACTAACGTACGGACCACGCTGATCCACAGGTATCGGAATTGGTCCCTCACTCTGTCCCTGGCTGTCCTAGCTGTAAGACATTCCTGTCACCTCATCTGTGTCGTAATCATCATGATAATACTGTCCTCCCCGTGGGTCATCAAAATAATTTTGATCAGTACGACCCTGCGGGGCCACAGCATTTTGAGCCCTGTCCTGGCCACCAGCTCCATGACCCCTTCCACGAGAACCTCGTCCTCTCGGGACTGCCACCTTCTGCAAAAGCACAGAACACTCGCTATGCCAGTGTCCCTCCTCTTTACAATATGCGCACTGATTCGGCCCTACAGGTGTAGTATTCCTGCTAGTACGTGGAAGCTGCCGGGCCAAACCACCACGTCCTCTACCACTCCCTCTAGAAGCCTGCTGCAACAACACCTTCATCTTCAAATCCTTGTGCTTCTTCTCCATCTTTTCCTTATCCTCATTTTCCCTGTGCTCATAATACTGTGCCATATTCAAAATAACAGAAGTGGAAGTGGTGGACCAGGTGCTCTCGGAAGCCTTTAATCGAGACGCAATATCAGGAAGCAAATTGGAAACAAATCTATTAACAAACAGTTGCACACCACCTTCGATCGACAAATCCTGTCCACTATAATCTAGAAATACACCTTCAAACCGAGTGAAAAAATCAGACACACTCTCATCTTTCTTTTGACGGCAAGCCGATAACTTGTCCCAATCAACTTTAACCATAACTTGTAAACCAAAAAACATCTCAATATCTGCAAGCGTCATTACTGTTGAAGAGGCAGCCTCAGTCAATTCTTTATAATAAACAGTCGGATTTTTCCTAGGGTCAGGTAACTGGGCCTTAAGGGACAAAACCTCACTCCTTTTCCATGGAGTATAAACCCATTGTTCTTGAAAACGGGCCGCTAACCCTGGCCTAGTAACAGCATTATGCTGATCCCTTAGCTCTGGTATTTCGGGATGATAGATAGGATGAACATCCCGCATCGGAAACTGAGAACCGGGGTGGGGCTCCTTTCAAGCAGTCTCGCAACATTGCTAAACACTTGACCAGGCTCCATATTAATGATATATACATGATCTTTAATATCATATAAAATCCGCGGTGCTACATCTTTGAAACACTGCTCCCAACAACCAATCAGAGTAGCAGACATATGCTTGAGGGCATGCTGTTGTACAAAAGGCTCATAATCTTTCATCACACTCCACACATCCTCCACACTGTAAATGGGGTTACGGGCCCACTGCGCAGCCTGATTAGCCACCACCTTTTTCTCCTCATCTCCCATATCAGATCGGACTAACATCCGCAACATACGTTCCATACATTTCGTCCAATCTCTCTCCTCAAATCCACGTACTGGTGTCCCACTACTCAGTAATGTCGGGGAATGGAGGAACACAGTGGGGGTAGCAACAGAAGTAGCAGGCACTAACGTCACTGTCGGCTGCGTCGTGGGTGTAAGAGCTGGCGAAAGAGACGCCGAAGCAATAAGTGTGGCAGGAGTACTAACAGTCACAGTTGCCACAGACGGCGAGGACAAAGAAAGGACAGGAGGTGCCGTGGCCAAGGCAGTCTGATCAACAGCAACGGAAGCAGAAACAGCAGAGACAGAAGAGCCGGGTAGCTGGGCCTGTGAGGGAAGAGCAGGATATATCCTCTGCAGGGCACATGGGGGTGGGGGTCTAGTATCTAGCAATTCTTCCACAAAAGTATAATTTTCCTCTCGGGCCACATAAGACTTATCAATATTCAATCGAAACTCCTATCTTCACGTTCAATTCCTATCTCTTGTTTCTCTCTATCATGTGCTACAGCCTTCTGAGTCAATGTTTGCATTCTCATCTTTCGCGCCTCTTTCTCTGCTTTCATTTGCCTCTGTTTAGCCTCCTTTTGCCACGTTCGAAGAGAATCAAACATAGACTGTCTACATCTTCTCGCAAACAACTTCTCCTGTAAAAAAAAATTTTTTGTTCATCATAAGTGCCCGTCAATGGCCACTGCAACTCGGCATTGTCCCTCGTATATTTGTGCCATAGTGTATTTAACATAATAGTGCCAAGGCCATGCTTCACATACATATCAAAGTTTGGAGTGCCTTCTGTAGGCCCCGGCTGACTTTCTTCCAATCGAGCATCTGCAGAGCAACAACGACAACAAGAAACAAAACCTGCTGATCCCAGGCATTTTCAAAAGTGAGCCAAATCGTTACGCTGCCTGGCGAAGTGTTCACAAACACCTCGTACCAAAATCGGTCCTTAGACCGTACCAAATACCAACCAAAATGGTACCATATCCACAAAGAACCAAAACAAACTCACCTGGTGCACACAGGTCAAACGAGTTTATTCTCCACTGCTGACTCTTCAGACCAAACGGTCAGATCCAAGGGTTTCGCCGTTCAGGACCCCAGTCGGGATGAACGCTGGGCGACGCACCGACTGGTAAGACAAACGGAGCAGCTGCAAGTTCAGGAACTCTCTCGTGCAGGGATCCCTGGTACCCCCGTCCGACCCGACGATGGCCCCGACCTCCCCACCCGTCCGCGGGAGGAGATGGGTCACCCGATGGGGTCCCTGTTTAGGTGCCAACTGAAAGAAGTGACCCGACTAGGGCCACCCGGGTCACTCGTGACCACCTCTCAGCCTTCCATACAAATGAAGAGTCGGTCAGACAGTAGAGAATACAAACCAAGTATATGTTTATTCAGATACACTCAAGTGGAGCCCCATCTGCCCAGTCGCTTAGGGGTGCTGCAGAGAGGACTGACATCAGAAAACATGGTGATACATTATGTACGATTCAGAACCCCAGAAGACACGCCCAGACTGGAAATTTCCAGATGGAGGCAGCTACACAAAGGAGGTACAGAAGGATAAGTTTTGATCCTGAGACTGGGCACACACTATCTTCATGCCAAGGTCGTTCTGCCTGCGCCCATCGCTGGACTAGTGGGAGCAGGCCTCTATCTAGTGGGAAAGGTATGCGCTAATAGGAACAGTGTATTTATTAGTACAGCAGGGCCCAACCTTGGAGAATAGGAAAATTAGCAAAGCTGCTTCTCGCAGAGACACAGAGAGATCAGTTTCACCCATGGGTCAAAATGACGGCTAAACATAAAATGGTGCCGCAAATGCTAACTTATGCAGAACAACATGTAACAACACAGCGAAGACATTTTTTATATTCTAACATTTCCTTAGTAGTAATGGAAGACTACTTCATTTTTCTAAAAAACTACAGTGCTCATACAATCAATTTATTGAGTGTGATACCTGAGCAGCCCAAAGTAGACTTTCTACCCCACACCATGCTCAAGAGTAAGCCTTGACTGTCTCACCCTGCTACTCCCTGCAAGTCAAAGCCTAATTTCAGTGAGCTGACAGCAGTATCAGGCTTCTGCATTTACCTGGGACGCAGCAATACTTTTCACAAGGATTTCCTATCTCCCCCTGGATTATGCAGGTCCTGAAAAATTGTGTGACATCTATTCTGAGGTGTCTTTATGAAAAATCATAACTATCACTGGTCTTCAAAGGAAATTCCAAGAGCTGAAGAGCTATCTCCTTCACCCAAAGAGGTCTGGGTTATTTTGGGAGATCCTAAACAGTGTCTAAGTGCACCTGGATTGCAGACCCAATCTGCCTTCTCCAGAGAGCAGAGGAAGGAAGTGGTTGGCACAGGTTTCAGAATAGTTAAATAGTTTGCAAATTACAATTTCTGCCCCTGAGAGGACATCTCGGTGGATGGAATTCAGATAAACTGATCTGGTGAGAGCTGCTCCCTGTAATGGATCAGTACTGAGGAAGAATAACAGAAGGGCCCCACCCATCAGTCAAACATGTAACTATCTTGAGGTGGGTAGTTGCTTGCACTGGTGTAGACTGCCGTGGAGCACCGAAGTAGTGTCACCGAGCACCAGCAGCACCTCCTTAACTCCAGTAGAATGAGTGTCTTAGCTTTGATTGAGAACCCTGGTTCAGTATTGTCATAGTTTACTCAGTCTCCTTGTGAGAAGTTGGCCTGGCATATGCTGTCCACTAATTATAGTGGGCACCTTGCACCAGTCCAAACAACCCCTTATTGGAGATAGGTTAAAGACAACCTTATTGAAAGCTATCCTAGTGGTAGCTATGGAGAGCAGCCTTCAGGCTAAGTCTTGAAGGAATGTAAAGCAGCTTGTTTTACCAGTCTATAATCTCTTGAGTGATCAAATGAAAGAGCACCACACCAGGTATATATTCAAAATATATGTATTTATTGCTAAACACACCCCTCTAGTCTCTTTATGAGGCTAGAGTTCGAAGTACACAAGTTATAAGTTATTTAAACACAGTAGTAGCACAAATACACGTTTGGGCCTAGGGGCGTACCAAACCATATACCAATAAAGTGGTATAAGAACCACGACTGAACTAGACACTAGGCCTAGAGCCTCTAGAAGTGCTTGGACCACAAGGAACCACCCAAGGTAGTGACACAGGGGACCCACGGGGGACGCGTGCAGTGTAAATACACAACCGCGATACGCCGTTAACTTCTATGGAGAAAGTCGCGATCAGGAAATTAAAGAAAAGGGACACTTAAAGGAGGACCTGGAGCAAACCCTTTGAGAACTAGGTCGTTCTAGAGTCTCTACCCACGGGAGCACCGGAGTACTCGTGTTACCTCACCCAGGGAAGCCGGGTGCATAGGTGCCTTTCGGGGTCGGGTTTCGTCGTCGATTTGAATGGCGATCTGCTGCAAAGTGCTGCTGGCGACCAAGTGGAAAGTGTCCGGGTGGATCCAAGAGTGGATCGGAGATCTGAAGAACCTGAAAGCAGAGGGGACAGAGTCTGGGTCACTAGCCAGTGACCAGGAAGGCAATGAGCGGATGCCCACCGATGTCGAGTGCTTCAGGTAGGTTGACGGTCGTCTTGACTCTTCAGCCACGAGGTCCAGGAGGCGTTGTCGGCGACCAGGAGCAGGATTCGGGCTGGTACACGATGTCTGTCGAGTGCTGAGGTGTCGGCGACCGGATTGGACCCAACAAGCCTTGGCAACGGCAAGTCTCGATGAAAGTAAAGAATGACAATGATGCAGACCAGCAAGGTCTGAGGAACTCACCCAGCAAGGGTAAGTGAGGGCAAGCCTGGAGCAACCAGGGAGCCCAAGAAGAAAAGGATTGGCCTTCGTGAAGGGCTACTAGCCAACGGGCTAGCGACCGCGAAGGAGCCTCGAGACGTCGCACGTGGAGCTGGCTCACAGGACACTCGTGGAGTGGAGGCCAGTGATCTTCGGTGCAGTTGGTGCTGGAGGCTAGGGCTACTCAGAGCCCAAAGCACGACTTCGTGGGAGACCCAGAAGAGGATGCACTAGCAAATGCGTGCGGTGTCCAGGGGTCACGGTTCCACGTTACCCACGACAGCTACAGGCCTCAGCTTTGCTGGGGACTCAGGGCAGCCTCGGGAAGTCTGGAAATCCACCTCTGGTGATGCAAAGACTTCGGCGTCCGACGGGAGCTTAGGCGATGCAGACCGGACAATTGCTTCTTTGGTGCCTGCCAAACAGGGGAGTCACTCCTTGACCCCAAGGGAGATTCTTCTGTCCTCTAGTCTTGAGTAGAGCGTCGAAGGTCCAGGATTCTGTTTCATAGTTTCGCCCAGGGATAATCTAAAGTCCTAAGGACTGGGTTCCTATACTTATACTAAGTTTAGGGGTTGGACTACTCTGTGGCCCCACCTATGGGTGGGTCATGGCAGAGGGGTGGCTACACCCCTTTCCCTTTGTCCAGTTCGCGCCAAAGCAGGGGCTGCAAGCCCCTGATCCGGTTTGAACTGGGGTATGCACAGGGACACCAAGTGTGCCCCCAGTGCAGGACTTCAAAGCACCCAAAAGTGCTCCCGCCCAGCCCCAATACACACTATCCTGTCTGGGGAGGTGGTCACACCTCCCTGGGACAGGAAACCTATTGTCCAGGCCTCCCCTGCCGGAGTTTCGGTCAGCAGCAGGAGGCCAGACTTGTGTCTGTGGCAGCAGCATCCATTTTGTGATGCCAGGGCTTTAGAAAGAAGTTACCGGCCAAGCCAGGGTTAACATGTCTCTCCCTCTAGAAGGGTGGAATGCTTCCCCCGCCACCAGAATTGGTGGGGGGGTAGTATTCCAAGATGTTTGACACCAAACACGACATGTTTCGGTGCAGCCATTCCAAAGTTAGCATTTAACGCGAGGTTATAATGCGCTTAAGAGTATATGGTCAGGCTGCACTACAAACAGCATCAGAGAAGGGTCTCCGAACGCTGCAGAGGGGCCCTGCTCATGCAGGGGCACCCTCTCACATAGGAACCACGCACTCTGCCTTCAGGATTGATAAGGCCTGCCATAGGAGTGACTTATAGGTTTATATGTGTGTATGTATTTAGTGATATAGGTAACCTATATCACAGTAAGGGGTGCATGCACCACCTTACTCAGGCTGCAGTAGCAGACCTGTGGTGTCAGTTTGGATGGCCTTCCAGGGGTGGCACAATACATGCTGCAGCCCCTGGTAGGCCTCTGAGGCACCTATGCCCTTGGTACATAGTATACCATATACTAGGGACTTATAAGGGCACTCCAGATTCTAATCAGAGATGTGCCTAAGGCACATGGAAACCTTTTACAGAGAAAGCAGATAGACTGGGGCCCTGAATAGCAGGATCCCAGTCCAACTAAGTCATAAACCAGCAAAACACCATAAAAAAAGTGGGGGCAACCATATAGTCAGATTCCACCTTCCTACATAACCCCCCCCCAAACAAAAGGAGATAAGGCTAACCTTGGCCAGTTGAGCCTTCATTGACTAAGTGGCCATATAAGGAAGCACCTGCACTAGCATGGTTGCCCCCTGTCTTATGGTCCACTAAGCACCCTAAGGGTATGAGAGGGTCTCCACCATGGGGAATCACTACCTGTGGTGTGCTTAGGTAAAGTACAAGGCTGGTGAGGTGTCTGAGTAGGGAAGTGAGGCCCTAGGAATGTTGGTCTCAGCTTCCTCAGATCACTGGTCACCATGTATGCCTGTCTTTCCATGACTGAGTTGCACTTCGCTCTAAGGGTCAACCTTTGGCTGCCTACAGCTGGGGGTTGGGTCCCTTTGGATGGACTACTGGAGGGACATGGCAGGTTTGGAACCTTCTGGTCCCAGGTTTGCCCTTGCCTACCAGAGACCTTCTGGGGGAGGTCCCTACATAAAGGTATGGGGGATCCCTCAGTGTGTAGAGGAGTTTTCACCTGGCTAGGGCTACTAGCCTGGGTGCCCCTAATCTGCTGATGGGGGGGTTCCTCTGGACAGGGGGCACTGGGGGTCCACTGACCTCCCTGACCTCTGCAGCCCTGGGCTGGCTGAGGCAGGGTAGAGAGGGGCAGGTTACCTGCTCCAGACTGGGTACCACCTTGGAAGGGTCCTCTGCCATCAGGGGTGTGGCCAGGCCAGGCCTGACTACCTCTGGGGCAGTTCCTTCACTAGGGGTAGGGTCAGTTCCCTGAGGAGGCTGACCCTTACCTACTGTCTGGAGGGAAGAAGACTTTTCTTCAACCCTTGTGCTCTCTTTTGGGGGAGAGTGGGCCATTCTTCCAGGCTCCATCTCTCCAAAATCTTGGGCTGGGGCTGTGGCCATCACAGCCCCACTAACCTTTACAGGGACGCCCAGCATCCTGAGATGGGTTTGGTGTTCAACTTCAGCCCAGGCTGAAATTTCCAGATCATTGCCCATCAGGCAATCTACAGGTAGGGTTGGGGACACTGCCACTCTTTTGGGCCTGTGACCCCCTCCCAGCTGAGATTGACTATGGCCATGGGGTGATCTGTTCTGACACCATCAATGTTGGTCACCTGGTATTTAAACTCAGGTAAAAGCTGGTGAGGGGGACTAGTTTCCCTGCCACCATGGTGACACTAGCCCCTGTGTCCCTAAATGCCACAGCTTTCTGACCATTAATTATTGGCTCCAATCTGTACCTGCCCAATGCTGTGGGACCCATGGTAAAGGTGGCAAATCCTATACCACCATCAGAGTCAGAGGAGTCTGTTGAGGGGTCCCTGTCTAAACTAGGGCCCACCTCTGTTCCTCTTGCAAAAGCACCTAACTTTTTGGGTGCACTACTCCCAACTGGAGGATTACTACTGGTAGTACCAGGAGGGGTGGTAGTAGTTGTGGGAGGAACATTTTCTTTATTGCCAATCCTGGGGCAACTGGGATCAGTTTTCCAGTGCCCAGGCTTTTACAGACATGGCAATATGGTTTCTTTTCAGGAGAAGAAGGAGTTTGGGACCCACCCCCAGAAGAGGAATTTTGGGGCCCTGTAGGGGACTTATCTTTAGATTTATCCCCACCTTTCTCTTGGGACTTAGTAGAATCTTTCTTCTGGTCACCACCCTGATTTTTAGTTTTTACTCTGGTTCTGACCCATTTGTCTGCCTTCTTTCCCAATTCTTGGGGAGAGGTCAGATCAGAGTCCACCAGATACTGGTGCAAAAGCTGGTTTTGACAATTATTAAGGATCTGCTCCCTCATAATCAAATTGTACAATCCTAAAAAGTCCTGCACTTTGTTGCCATGTATCCAACCTTCCAGAGCCTTAGTAGCACAATCTACAAAATCAACCCAGTCTTGAGTCTGAGCTTTTTGGGTGTCTCTGAACTTCAACCTATACTGTTCAGTGGTTAGGCCAAACCCATCTATCAGAGCACTCTTCAAGACTGTGTAATTGTCAGCATCCTCTTCTCTTACAGTGAGGAGCTTGTCTCTACCTTTGTCTGCAAAGGAGAGCCACAAGATTGCTGCCCACTGCTTCTGGGGGACCCTCTGAACTTTACAGGCCCTCTCCAGTGCAGTTATCCATTTTTTGGATGTCATCCCCACTCTGGTAGGGAGGGACAATCTTGTTTAGGTTTCTATGGTCATAAGACCTTTCCCTATCTTTAGGGATATTGCTGCCACCATGGGACTCTAGTCCCAACTTTTCTCTCTCTTTGTAGAGATCTAGGGACTCCCTGTCTATAGCCAGTTGCTGTTTTCTGAGTTCAAGCTGAGCTTCCTCATATTGAATCAGCCTCTTTCTTCTCTCATGAGAGGATTCCCTCCTATGAGAGGAGACAGAGGTCCCTATTGAGGTGCCAGAGTGGTTAGACTCCTGAGAAGGAGACCTAGACCTTCTGGGCACACTCACAATCCTTCCTGGGGGGACAAAGTGGAGGTCATCTTGAGCCTCCTCCTCATCCACAGGAGGAATTGGGTTATCCAGGTCAGGGTCATTGTCACCCTCCTGGTCGGTTCCAGAGGGGGGGCTGGGGGTACTGCTACCCCTGGCCCCATCCTCATCTTCTGCCCCACCCTCTGCTCCTACCCCTTCAGTCCCTAAGGGCCTGCTGAGATCATAAGCCTCCAACATCTCTCTAAGATGTTGGGTGGTGGGACTTTATCCTGTCTTCAGTTTCCTCAAGTTACATAATGCTCTCAATTCCAAGAATGGGAGGGTATCATACTTGGAGGGAAGAAGCCCAGGGGCTTCTGGCAAGGACTCACTGGGTCCTGGCTTTGAAGACATCACTAGTGAGGTGTGGTGTATGCACTACCTACTCTAGTGTGGCCTACTAAACTCTCTTGAGTTGTAGAAAGGGTGTGCTATCCCTTAACACACAACTCTAAGTTCAGTAGAACTTACTGTATTCTAAGCTTAAATTATATGTACCTTAGGTACCTTTAGTGGTTTTCAGTTGATCAATTCAATTGAGATTATCTGGTAAAACAATTGCAAGCTGGAATCCCACACGCTGCACACCAATGTGAGAAGTTGGCCTGGCATATGCTGTCCACTAATTATAGTGGGCACCTTGCACCAGTCCAAACAACCCCTTATTGGAGATAGGTTAAAGACAACCTTATTGAAAGCTATCCTAGTGGTAGCTATGGAGAGCAGCCTTCAGGCTAAGTCTTGAAGGAATGTAAAGCAGCTTGTTTTACCAGTCTATAATCTCTTGAGTGATCAAATGAAAGAGCACCACACCAGGTATATATTCAAAATATATGTATTTATTGCTAAACACACCCCTCTAGTCTCTTTATGAGGCTAGAGTTCGAAGTACACAAGTTATAAGTTATTTAAACACAGTAGTAGCACAAATACACGTTTGGGCCCTAGCGGCGTACCAAACCATATACCAATAAAGTGGTATAAGAACCACGACTGAACTAGACACTAGGCCTAGAGCCTCTAGAAGTGCTTGGACCACAAGGAACCACCCAAGGTAGTGACACAGGGGACCCACGGGGGACGCGTGCAGTGTAAATACACAACCGCGATACGCCGTTAACTTCTATGGAGAAAGTCGCGATCAGGAAATTAAAGAAAAGGGACACTTAAAGGAGGACTTGGAGCAAACCCTTTGAGAACTAGGTCGTTCTAGAGTCTCTACCCACGGGAGCACCGGAGTACTCGTGTTACCTCACCCAGGGAAGCCGGGTGCATAGGTGCCTTTCGGGGTCGGGTTTCGTCGTCGATTTGAATGGCGATCTGCTGCAAAGTGCTGCTGGCGACCAAGTGGAAAGTGTCCGGGTGGATCCAAGAGTGGATCGGAGATCTGAAGAACCTGAAAGCAGAGGGGACAGAGTCTGGGTCACTAGCCAGTGACCAGGAAGACGATGAGCGGATGCCCACCGATGTCGAGTGCTTCAGGTAGGTTGACGGTCGTCTTGACTCTTCAGCCACGAGGTCCAGGAGGCGTTGTCGGCGACCAGGAGCAGGATTCGGGCTGGTACACGATGTTTGTCGAGTGCTGAGGAGTCGGCGACCAGATTGGACCCAACAAGCCTTGGCAACGGCAAGTCTTGATGAAAGTAAAGAATGACGATGATGCAGACCAGCAAGGTCTGAGGAACTCACCCAGCAAGGGTAAGTGAGGGCAAGCCTGGAGCAACCAGGGAGCCCAAGAAGAAAAGGATTGGCCTTCGTGAAGGGCTACTAGCCAACGGGCTAGTGACCGCAAAGGAGCCTCGAGACGTCGCATGTGGAGCTGGCTCACAGGACACTCGTGGAGTGGAGGCCAGTGTTCTTCGGTGCAGTTGGTGCTGGAGGCTAGGGCTACTCGGAGCCCAAAGCACGACTTCGTGGGAGACCCAGAAGAGGATGCACTAGCAAATGCGTGCGGTGTCCAGGGGTCACGGTTCCACGTTACCCACGACAGCTACGGGCCTCAGCTTTGCTGGGGACTCAGGGCAGCCTTGGGGAAGTCTGGAAATCTACCTCTTGTGATGCAAAGACTTCGGCGTCCGACGGGAGCTTAGGCGATGCAGACCGGACAATTGCTTCTTTGGTGCCTGCCAAGCAGGGGAGTCACTCCTTGACCCCAAGGGAGATTCTTCTGTCCTCTAGTCTTGAGTAGAGCGTCGAAGGTCCAGGATTCTGTTTCAGAGTTTCGTCCAGGGATAATCTAAAGTCCTAAGGACTGGGTTCCTATACTTATACTAAGTTTAGGGGTTGGACTACTCTGTGGCCCCACCTATGGGTGGGTCAGGGCAGAGGGGTGGCTACACCCCTTTCCCTTTGTCCAGTTCGCGCCAAAGCAGGGGCTGCAAGCCCCTGATCCGGTTTGAACTGGGGTATGCACAGGGACACCCAAAAGTGCTCCCGTCCAGCCCCAATACACACTATCCTGTCTGGGGAGGTGGTCACACCTCCCTGGGACAGGAAACCTATTGTCCAGGCCTCCCCTGCCGGAGTTTCGGTCAGCAGCAGGAGGCCAGACTTGTGTCTGTGGCAGCAGCATCCATTTTGTGATGCCAGGGCTTTAGAAAGAAGTTACCGGCCAAGCCAGGGTTAACATGTCTCTCCCTCTAGAAGGGTGGAATGCTACCCCCGCTGCCAGAATTGGCGGGGGGTAGTATTCCAAGATGTTTGACACCAAACACGACATGTTTCGGTGCAGCCATTCCAAAGTTAGCATTTAACGCGAGGTTATAATGCGCTTAAGAGTATATGGTCAGGCTGCACTACAAACAGCATCAGAGAAGGGTCTCCGAACGCTGCAGAGGGGCCCTGCTCATGCAGGGGCACCCTCTCACATAGGAACCACGCACTCTGCCTTCAGGATTGATAAGGCCTGCCATAGGAGTGACTTATAGGTTTATATGTGTGTATGTATTAAGTGATATAGGTAACCTATATCACAGTAAGGAGTGCATGCACCACCTTACCCAGGCTGCAGTAGCAGACCTGTGGTGTCAGTTTGGATGGCCTTCCAGGGGTGGCACAATACATGCTGCAGCCCCTGGTAGGCCTCTGAGGTACCTATGCCCTTGGTACATAGTATACCATATACTAGGGACTTATAAGGGCACTCCAGATTCCAATCAGAGATGTGCCTAAGGCACATGGAAACCTTTTTACAGAGAAAGCAGATAGACTGGGGCCCTGAATAGCAGGATCCCAGTCCAACTAAGTCATAAACCAGCAAAACACCATAAAAAAAGTGGGGGCAACCATATAGTCAGATTCCACCTTCCTACACTCCTGCCATCCTTCTGCTGAGCCTTAGAAGAGCCTATAGGAAGCAGAAAATGTGCCAGTGACCCAGGAAATTGCTGCTGCTGCGAATCCTTATTGTTATGTCAGCAGAAAGCAGAATACATCAAGACCCAGAGATAGGTAGTAGTAAAACTGCTAAAGTTCTAGAACGCAGGTAGATACTGGTTCTTGGTCCACCCGCCACTCCTACTTGAAGATGAGATCCGGCTGCTGCATGTTAAGCTGGAGAATATCCAAAAAGGGACAGTGCAACTTTACAGCTCTAACAGCGAAAAGGAACCCTGTGAGCTGAGACTGAAAATGGCCCAACAACAATGCTTCCACCTGTGGGTTCAGCTGTTTTCTGTAAAAAACAAATAGCTTGATACTGAATAGAAGGCAAAGAATTGTCTGACACAGAAAGAGCTGCCCTGGCGCATCCCTGCATATCAGCAGGGATGCGCCAGGGAAAATGCGTCACGCAAGTTTACCCTTGCGCCACGTCCGATGCGCCGCATTTACAATGCGGCGCATCGTGGCACAAGGATAAGCAGATGCGTGACGCATCTGCCAGGCGGAAGGTTGGCGCAGTGCTGAAGTTGTGTCGCAAGCGCGACGCAACTCCAGCACTGTTCCAACCTTCCTATCCCTAACATGGTGCGTCAATCCTTACGCCTGCTTGAAGCAGGCGTAAGGATTTGACGCACCAGCTGCCGGAAAAGTGACTGCGTGAAATCTTGTAGATTTCACTACGTCACTTTTCCGATGCGTTCCTGCGCGGAACGCCCCCCTGCGCGGTACGCCCACATGAAACCTGACGCAGGTTTCATGTGGCGCAGGGGTTTACTACGTGACGCATCTCCCTAGATGCGTCACGTTGTAAATATAGCGCAAAGCGGCGCATGGTTTGCGTCGCCGCTGCGTCACATGCGTGACGCAACGGCGGCGCAAAAGTGCCGCAAGGGGCTTGTAAATATGCCCCTTAAAATCATCATAAATACAATTCCTAAGATCATAAAACTCATCATCTTAAAATTCATGATTTAAAATCCTGTTCCATGTTTCAGCCCTAATAACTCACTTTACATACCATGAGTCAAGCATTTCATTACTGACTCTGATCGGATTTCTTTAGATTTTATATAAACTCCCCCCCAGGCACAGGCAATTAATACATCAACTTACAATTCTGGATTAGAACCATTAAACCTTCCTTTGAATCATGTATCTTAACTCAAAATGTGCGCACATCACAATTTGCGTTGGATTGTAACTCAACGTAACGCAAAGCTATGCAATGCACTGCCTTGCATTACTTTGTGTCAAAGGGGCATTCCATGTGTGGTGCATGGATGTTCACCAGCAACCACACATGAGTTTTGACGCAAATGCCTACCTACAAAGAATTGTAGACAGGGATTTGCGCCCAAATACTGCGCCTGCTTGAGGCAGCCGTAACAAGGAGAAATGTTTTAATTTCTTCTTGTTTTTCACACTTTGCATGTGCGCTGCATGGTACAGCACGCATACAAAGTGGGAACCACATTAAACCATCGTTTTTGTACTGGAAAATGACCTCTTCCAGTATAAAAACTATACTTCACACAATGCAGACACCGTTGCATTATGGCGCAAGAGTGTCTGCATTGGTACTTGGCAGCCAAAAGTGCGCCAGCACAGGCATAGAGCAGAGCAGTGACCCATTTTAGTGGATATGGATCTCTTCCGCTCTCTTCTATTCACGCAACACTGCAGCTTTCAGTGGCGGCTTGCAGAGGGCGTGCTGCGGGGTGGTGGGGCGGGGCGGGGGAGGGGCTGGGTGAGAGGGGGGTAGTGGAGTCAGACATACGACGGGCAGGAGTAAAGTAAGTAAATAAATAAATAAAACTATTTACCTTGCGCTCGCTGCATCGCCGAGTTGGCGATGCAGCGAGCGCAAGGTAAATAGTTTTATTTATTTATTTACTTACTTTACTCCTGCCAGTCGTATGTCCGACTCCACTACCCCCCACCCAGCCCCCGCCCCGCCCCACCGCCCCGCAGCACTCCCTCTGCGAGCCGCCACTGGCAGCTTTACTTGCTGTGCAGCGTTGCATGAATTGTATGTAATTCTGAACCCGTTTCTTCCAAAAGGACGGTAAGCCACCTTTGAGTGTCATGAAGTAAACCCTGGATAGAAGAGTTGCAGAATGCTATGAAAATGAAAATGAAGAAACATATAAATATGTCTGAGTCTGTGTACCAAGAAACGATGAGATGCAGAAACAAAGTGAGAGAAATCTTAGTGGCAACAACTACGAACATGATTCGGGGGAGATCGCAAGACACCCTTCTGGGTTTAGTACTGATGTTTTAAGGGGTGGTGGACACAGGCAGACATGGGAGGTCTGGTATAAGAGACATTCCTTTGTTCGGGAAATAATAAAAGGCAAATAGTAGAGGCAGCCTGATTTGTGAGAGGCAGAAACAAAATCTCCTTTCTGGAGGGGGAGAGGGGAGGTGGGGGGGGGGGTTTGGAGGGGGGTGTTGGAAGGCAGATTTTTGGGAGTGCTGATTTGTAGGGTAGCTCTTTAAGATAACCCTCTGGCAGTTGTGCACATAGATTTCAGGGTGAACTGTATTTTTGGAGTGTAGTTCCAAATGGCTGACTTTATGTTCATCATCCCTGCATGGACCATTATTGATGCCACCGAGCCTAATTATGAAAAAATGGGTTTTCTGATGAGGAACACAACAATTTCAACCTTCAAAGCAATTTGATAAGATCCGGAATACCAAAACTGCTGTGTTTCTTTATAATACAAGCCATTAAATCTTGAGGCGCGGGCTATTAATTCCCTGTACAAACCCACACATCCGGCAGCTTCTCTGTGATTTAAGTACTTTAAAAAACCTAAAGAATGGAGAAAAGACGGTGACGAGTCATGAATTGTATGCCTGGTGGGAGAAGGATGACACCTCCCTCCCTCCCCGCCCCCCGGCTCTCAGCAATTATAGGTAATCTTGTCTGAATGACAGTAAGGCAAGTATCTGCAGTGCTTTAGAAGAGATGGCACCATGCTGTATCTTGGGCAGGAGCACTTGACTCCAGCAGGGCCCATAACTGCTCATCATATCAACCAGGCAGTGCCCTGATGTGACCTCCCGCAGAGACGTGCGACTATGCTAATGTCTGTTCTGATCCCCACATAAAAGATGTGCTTCCGGCAACTGATTGACAATCAAAGCAAGCATCTAAACCTCGATCGATGCGATCCTGCGCTGTGCGGTGCACGCCTCCGCGCATCCGGAATCTAAGCGGGGGTGGAGGGCGAACCAGTGGCGGCTGCCAACTTGGGCGAGTGGAGAGGTGGACAAATGGGTGTTTGGTTTAATAAAATAACAGTTAAGTAAATAAAAATGTACATACAGTGGTTGCAGCTGCGTCCTCCTCGCTCCGGTCTTCTTCTCTCGGGACTTCAGGGCCCCAGCTAACTCTCTTAACCAATCCTGGCGCTGCTCTCGTGCTGTTAACCAGTGTCAGAGCAGTGCCAGGATTGGTGGGAGCGGCCTCTATCAGTGCTCAAGAGACCACTGGAGGCTTTTGCTTCCTCTAACCCAGCTGTCTTAAGACAGCTGGGTTAGAGAGGTTTAAAGTGCTCATGTCTGGCTGGCCATCGCAAGATGGGCAGCCAAAGAGACATGCGCACCTTAAACAAGTGCAAAGACAGCCCACCCTCCTCCCTGCTGCTGCTATTTAGCAGGCCCCGCCACGACATGACACTCCGTATGGGACGGGGTGACGAAAAATAAATTGGTAATGAATTAACTTCATTACCATTTTATTTTTCATCTCTGGGGGCATTTCAGAGGGGCAACGCTCCTCTGGTATAACAGAGGAGCCGCACCTGGGGCAAACATATTACCTATCTCTATAACAGAGAGGTCATCAGATAATTCTTATTGGAGGAGCCTTGGATTTGATATTAATTTGATTTTGTAATTTATAATGTGTACACCACAGACTGAATTGCCTCCAGTTGTTAACCACCTCCACAAAACCAGTCCATCAAGAGTAAAGCTTCAACCTCGGTAAGACAAATAGATTGTTTCTTTGCCTATCTGCAAAAGCTGACGAGAGAGAATGGAATGAATGACCAACAGAAGACAGGTCCATAGGTTGGTAATTGAGGTACAATCCTAATTTCTCCCCATCCCCATCCTGCAATGCAAACATATGAACTCTAACAGTGGGCTAAGTGTCCATCTATGCCTCGATCACACAAGATTTCATCTCTAAGGCAGCTTAACCACTTATACTCCTATCTGTAGACCACTGGACCTTGACGGGCAACCTTTAGAGGGATCTAAGAAGCACAACTGCACTAATCGCCCTGAACCCAAACACAAGATGACCTGTAGAATCATGGACCCTCGGAATTGCTTGCGTTTGTCTTCCAAGCTTGCAATGTAAAAGACATTCAGGTGGTAGTTTTTGGCATTTATGAGAACCAACTAGCAACAGATGCTGGGTGCGGAATTTAATGGCAACAACCTCCTGTAGCTGTTTCATCTGAAAAACCTGCTTTGAGATTTGGACCACAATTGAGAATTTGCCATCAAGTGCCTAGACTTTAGAACCCAAAGACTCTGAACTCTTTTGCTATATGGAGTTGTGCTCTAAAGAAAAATTCCAGGATTTGTCTCTGTAACAGTCAAATTTATCAGGGCCCAAGCTGCAGTATCTCCATCTTTTGCCATATTGCTTTAGGTCACTGCAGTGATATTTTTCATTTTCTTAATTTGAGGTATTTATTTAGTGTGGATCTATGTCGATACCCATGCGCTGCCTGTCTCATATTAGATCTTGATAAGGCGTTTGACACATTGATGTGGGATTATCTTTTCCTGGTGCTGGCCTGGATGGGTATCGGGAAGAGGCTCCTTGCCTATACCCGGCTCCTTTATACTAACCCGTCTTGCCGGATTCACCTTAGTTGCCTCATTTCAGCCCCCTTTCCGGTTAAGTCAAAGCACTAGACAAGAGTTGCCATTCTCCCCATTACTCTTCTCGATGGTGATAGAGCCCCTGACCATTTGGTTACGCAAAAAGGGCTGGATTTGGGGTATAGCCCTCAAAGACAGGATACATGCTGTGTCTTTGTATGCAGACCATCGCCTTCTATACCTCAACAATGTTACAGCTGATCTTTCCCTGCTGAGTGATTCCTTGGCGGCGTTTGCTGACGCTGCAGGCTTCTAGGTTAACTGGAAGAAGTCAGCAATCTGCCCACATTTGCCCTGGTCAGAACCCATGACCCATACCTCGGGGAGGTGCAACTTCATTGGTGCGAGGAGGCGATTTGTTACCTAGGGGTCCGTCTATATCATACCCCTTCTCAATCTGTATGAGGGAAACCTCCGGAGGGCCCTTGCTGGAATCCGGCCACAGATACATTTCTCACAAGCTCTGCCTTTAGCCCCGATTAGCAAGATTGCGTTGGCAAAGATGGTGATTTAACCTTGCCTCTTATATTTTCCCTGTGGTTCCACCGAAGTCCTTCTTTAAGGAACTAGATTCCCTTCTATGTTTTCTCATCTGGGGCAACAGATGTTACTGCGCCGCCCTTCAGAAACTGCAACTACCGATGAGCAGAGGTGGAATGAGTGCACTCTTTTTCGAAGCGTACTTTCTGGAGGCCCAGCTGCAGTGGTTATCGCGCTGGACGGCTGGGCGCTACATGGGCAAAACAAGTGATGAGCAGGGGGTCATGTCGATGACCACAGTGCGTGGATTTCTCCTCCCGAAGGTTCTGCCTTCCTCTCCTTGGCCCTTGCAGGTGGCGGTAGGTCGCTCCTGCATGTTTCGCATACACCGTCTCGCACACGGGGTGCCAGCATATGCTCCTCCTCTCCCCCTCATCGGCCTGCCTGGTTCCTGGGCTTTTTTACTTCTAGGGTCATGCACGCCTGGACCACACACTCGTTACTTATGGCGGGAGACTTATTTTTTTATGCTCAGCCCCTTTCCTTTGATCAGTTGACTACAGACCATGGCCTCCCACTGGGACAATGTTTCATTCATCAGCAGCTTCAAGCCACTTATCGAACCCTTTGGGGCACTTCAGAGATGGAGCTTCTCACTCACCCGGTGCTGCAGGCCATACTCACCATGGGTGATGGACGTCATCTAATCACATCGCTGTGTAGGGCTATCTGTGACCTTGTACCTGTTCCCCTCACTACACTGAAACGTAAATGGGAGGAAGTCTTCGGGAGTGCACTTCATGACCGAGAATGGGAGCAGGCACTAGAGTTTGCCCAGCAGGTCTTCCGAACTCCTGGTTCAAAAACATCTAGTTCTTTCTGTTACATAGAGCTTACCTCACCCTCGCCCAGCTGAACAGTTATTTACCTGATGCGCAGATTTACAGCCCCTGGTGTCACACCCCTGATGCTGACCTCATGCATGTGTTGGGTTCCTGTTCAGCCCTGAAAAGTTACTGGTAGTCTGTTCATTCCACCATATGGGAGGTCACGGAGCTGCCTGATCTCCATACGTGGGAAGCGTGTGCTCTGAGAATCTTTAAACATGAAAAAAAGTACAAGGTGCGCATACGCTTTGCGGCTCTAGTGCTCCTCTTTGATAAGCGGGCACTCATTCTTCAGTAGCGATCATCGACGGCATCACCAGTAGCGGCTTGGCTCGGGCGATGCACAAAGGAGGGGGGCTGAGGAGGAAGCGCTTTGTTATGAAGAAGTCTGTCATGTCCGCAAGTGTCCAATCTCCCCTCAGTGGGCTACCCTTCTCACACAATTTCTGCAGGTAATAGGGAATGATGAACTTCCCCCCTGAACTCGGCTGCCTTTTTTTACAGTCGTTACCTGAAGAAAACATCAGCTGTGCTCCCTCTTTCAGCATCTAGACCAGGGCACAAGTCCTAAAAAAAGAAGTGGGGGGACTAACCTAGTTAATCAGAATGCAAGTGGCATCACGGTGCGTGACATCAATACGTGTGACACCGCGGTGCGTGACATCACAGTGCGTGACATCACAGCATGTGACATCACAGGAAGTGGCATCATAAGAAGTGACATCAGATCTTAAGCCCTCACATATATGTTTAACTTGTCTATCATGAGTACATTGGAGCATATATCGAGTATACATGCAAATCCTCCTGATTTAGGCAGAAGATTCACACTTTTGTAAGCTACACATAAAACAATGTTACCTTTTGACTGCGTAAACTTCCTCTACCCATAGTGCTTTAAAAAAAATAGTGGTACTTAAATTATTTCAACGCCTCCTCAGGGGTAGTAAGCACTATATAAATTACATTTATTTTGAGTAAATACAGGGAAAGACTAACACATCGGACATTCTTACAGTGAATATATATCTTGTAAACAGGACTGAACAAAGTGAAAAGCTGCCTCTCTTAAGTATGTGTGAAGTACTAACAAGGTGTGAGCCTTTGTTTCCCCTCTGCTGCATTTGCATCTATCTAGGTGTGAGGTTCCTGACCGCTCCCAGCCAGGAGACTCCAACAAAAGGAGGCCTGATGACCCCTCAGATTCGGCCTTTGTTATGGGCCCAGCAGGAGTCTGAACTAAGAAAGCCCCATCCCGTCCCCGCCTGCACGTTGTTGCGGATCGAAAGCAGACAACAATGTGCAGGCGCTGCAGAATGTGTTTGCAAATTACACTGGGATGGATTCAGCATTTTTTTCAGTGGGGCCCATCTTCTTGGCAGGGTGGACGGCGTCCAGCCTGTGAAAATAGTGGGTGGACACCGTCCACCCGCGTGTACCCCCGACTCGTGCCCTGATCTAGACTACCACGTCCCTTCCTACCCTCCCTCTCTTACATAACAGGTAGAGAACCACCCTTTAGGCCTGCCTTTTCCACTCCTGCCTCCCTCCGCTTTTAGTTTGCCTGCCGTCCCCAGGTTACACCTGGCCACACTCTGTGATCTCGCCTCAGGAAACGGGCCTATTCAGTTCATGTGTTTTATTCCCCACAGCTTCGGCCTGCCACCGCTACCCTCACCACCTGCCCGCCCCCTTCCCCAGTTCCTATTTTCTCCCCAGTTAGCGACACTACGGCGGGATTCAGACCGAACTCCGCGGTGCATGCTGACACTCACTCCACATTCCTTGTAGCATTTTATGTGCAAGGTGAATCTCACTGTGTATTACTGCGCTACCATTGTATGATTGCCTATGGTGATTGTTCACATTGTACTGTTGGATGGCAATCTTTGTTGCTCTAGTGGTCTATATTTGTAAAATCAATAAAAACATTAAAAAACGATATATCTAGTGTGGATCTATACCAAGAGAACAGCGAAATGCTTAACACAGGACATAGGATTACATTGCATCACATGCTAGCTACTGGTGCTTTCTGGATATTTACAAATGTGGGCAAATGAAACATCAGTTTCACCATCAGGTGAGCAGTCAAACATTCACAGGAATAGTGCATTATAGTAGCAGAGTATTGTTCCTGTTGTCCATATGTTCTGTACAGATTGGGTGATTTACCTGTGAGAGCAGTTCTTGTTTCAAGGACGTATGTGGAGTGTGGGGCTTATCTTAGGAGGAGGAGATGATTCAAGAGGGTGGGGTACAGGAACGGGAGGACTTGTTTCCCAGTTTTCTCTTACCTTACCTATTGACTCCCCAATGTAATCATTTGTTGCTCTGGATAGCAGCTGATGTATAGATGGTCAAATCTTATGCATCTTGGAAAGAGGAGACAGTAAAACTCCATGAGTGTGGGGATGATATCCTGGGACTGGACTTTGCTGCTGGACTCTGTCTGACGCCCCGAGAGTCTCGAAATGCCTCCCCTTGATGTCCAAGGGGCTTTAAGAGTATACTCCTCTGGTTATTTGGGCAGAAGAAGAAAGTTTGGAAACTTTTGAAAACTTTTCCTCCAGGTCTTCAGAGGCATCCACCAGAAAAAGTATCCGACTGGCAGTTCAAGAGTGTTGGACTGGATTTCAGCTTTATCTCAAGCAGAGATCTCTGCATCCCTGAAAAAAACAGCAAAGATTATTCTGACTGGAATTTAGAAATTGTTCAGTGAGAAACCTCAACAGGTCCAGAGTGCCAGTAGCACCAACCTACTTCTGGTATCTGGCTTTTGGTTCCACAGCGGAGTCTGCAGTTTCAGTGGCGTCCTGCGCGGAAATGATTATTCCTCTGAAAAAGTAACAAACTCCCATTCTATATTAGTATTTAGAAGAGTGTCAACATTTTTTTCAAACAAGTGTGACTGAGAAACTTTTCGCACTTTGTGACATCCAGATTTTCTCAGGGACCAACCCACTTAATGTATGCAACACGAGCTTCTCTGCAGTTGGCTTAAAATTGCACCATGGTCCCTGCCTACCGGGATCCTTGACTTGCATTGGACACTTTATTTTTCTTGGTGCTTTTTCACTTTCTTTAAAAATTCATAAATCCAGTTCTCCATATTTGATTTTTGTCATTTGGTCTTATTTTACTTATAAAAATGTTCTCTTTATTTTTAAAAGGTTTGTAGAATTTCATTGTTTTGTGTGTGGCTTTCTACTGCTTATGCACTGCGTAAATACTTTACAAATTGCCTTTGATTTAAGCCTGACTGCTTTGTGCCACGTTACACAGGTTTATTTGATTTAATTTGTGTGATATATCTTTTGTTATATATTGTGTTTTTTTAAACTAAACAGTGTTATGTTTTTAACATTTTTTTCTAATTGGAACCATTTCCCTGTCAACTTTTTATTGAAGCTCATGCTTTATTTATTCCTAATTTTTCTTTTAAAATGGTAACATGCATTTTAAGGAAAGCATAAAAGTCTGTGTGGATTTTTATTTAGATGTGTTTCATTGCACTCTTTGATTTTGGCAACCACAAGGAGATGATGGACGGAGTGCTGAAACTTTTCAGGCACTCACCCCCAGTCACAGATCTGGGTTGAATCCATCATTGTTCTTTAGCTCACTTCGCCAACACAGTTCAGACCCAGCCATATGCAAATCAGTCTTGACCCTGTACCTCATGGGAATAGTCCAGACCGAACTGCCAAGTCAGGTCTTCCCTGAACGGGAAACAAGCATCCTGGGACCAGTTTCGAGGTAACACCCCTCCTCAGCCAGGCTAGCTTGTATCCAGTGGCAAAGTGAGCAAGGGACCCACGTCTGGGCATACCCTGCCAACTTAGGGCGAACAAAGCAAACACAAGGAGATGAATGACGGAGCACTGAAACTTTTCAGACACTCACCCCCCAGTCACAGACTTGGGTGAATCCATCATCGTTCTTTAGCTCACTTCGCCAACCCAGTTCAGACCCAGCCATATGCAAATCAGTCTTGACCCTGAGCCTCATGGGAACAGTCCAGACCAAACTGCCAAGCCAGGTCTTCCCTGGATGGGAAACAAGCATCCTGGGACCAGTTTCGAGGTAACACCCCTCCTCAGCCAGGCTAGCTTGTATCCAGTGGCAAAGTGAGCAAGGGACCCACGTCTGGGCATACCCTGCCAACTTAGGGCGAACAAAGCAAACACAAGGAAATGATGGACGGAGCACTGAAACTTTTCAGACACTCACACCCAGTCACAGATCTGGGTTGAATCCATCACAGACTCTTTGATTTTGGTCATTAGGGCAAATTATTTTCTTTGCATTCTTTACAGTAATTGGCAAACATTGCCAGTTGGGGATCATGCTCTTCCTCTTTGGAGCATGAATGCTTTCCTATTACCTGAGTTCCATTGTTTGTTACTCCATTTCTGTCCGAGAGTACTCATTTGGTTGAAGTGCACAAAGATTCTTAATTATGCCGATAGCCCCGAATGGATACCTGCCACTTTAGCCTCTGTGAAGCACATGGTCACAAAGAGTGCAAGAAACCTTTCTTTCATTCACCTTCTTTTACTTTCTCTGGTGAGTGAAAAACTTCCAAGCAAATGACGCCTTAGCTGGACGCTCTGCTCTGCTAGAAGTGGTTGTAACCTCTGCAACCTCTTCATTTAATTCTTGATGTGCAAAAGGTGGTGGATTACTGCTGCAGCTGGCTGCCTCTTCACGGCTGCTCCTGAGTTGTTGTGATACGTTTATATGGTTGACAATACTATGGGGTAACTGTTCCTATAGTGCTGAATCTCAGGTTTGAAAAGTGGTTTGGGGGAGAAATCTTCCTTATTAGGAAGTGGTGCCCTCAGGTGACACTTGTTGAGGTGTTGCTCAAAGGGCCAACCACACTTGGTGGGATGTATAAAACACTGAATGAGACGATGCCGGATGATTTAATCAAACATTGTGATCGCTGGCAGGAACTTCTACAGGTGGGACTGGGCGAAGTCGAAGACTCGCTACATTTGGCCCAAACATCATTTATTGCGGCTAACCTCCAACTGCAGTGCTTCAAAACATGGTGTAATCTATATATCACTCCGGCCAAGATTGCAAAGTGGGGAAGAGAGGCGGGCTCATCCTGCCCGCGCTGCGGCTTTCAAGTTGCTGACAGTGTGCATATGTTTGCCTCCTGCCCCGATTTGGATACCGTTAAAAGAGATGTCTGTACCATTCTGGAATCTTAACTGGGTCAAAAAGTAGATATGTCACCACAGTTGATTGTACTTGGGGTGGGTAGCTCTTTACTTTCAGGGCAGGCGCAGGCACTCCTATACATTGCTATGATGGTATTCAGACTCTGTCTAGCCACCCATTGGCTTGATCTAGTCTCTCCAAGTTGCCAGCAGTGGCTAGGTAGATTCTTGGCGGTGTATAGACTAGAAACTGCAGTCTATGCTAGGAGGGGGCGCAGGGCAAAGAAAAAAGGGATGGAAATTTGGGCTCCTCTGAGAAGATGGTCTTGCGAGAGCGAAGAGGCGGGTAATAACTAAAGCAGTAAATGATAAATAGGTTGTGGTGCTAGAATGATCAAATGGAGGATTCTCCTTTCTGGAGACTTGAAGGAATCTCTACTGAAACTCATTTTTATTCTCATAAATAGAATGGTTTGCTTTGTATAAGGCTATGCAATGATAATATAATTGCTTGTAATGAATTCGTTCTTTGATTTCATGAGTAATGCTCTCTTTATTTCAGTAGAAGAACTGATCTCGCATTAAAATAGTTGGACCAGCAGGGGAGGGGAGTGGGGTGGGTGACGGGGTGCGGGAGGGTGGATAAATTTCCTGGCCTTGGCATTTTTTGTGCATATATTTTCATTTTGTATTGTATTTTGAAAATCACAATAAAGAATTATTTTTTTTTAAAAAGGAACTGGTGCTCTCACACACCCATGAAGGTGTCATGTTTCATCATCGGGCTTTGCTCCATGTGGGGGCGGCGCTGCCATACCCCACAGGCGAGAGGGCTCTTTAGTGGAGATCTTTTTAGAAAAAGCTGTGATGGTGTAAGGGAAAATCGGTGAAGCAGTGAATTAAATCTACCTGAGGGGTACCACAATGTTATATTCAATCCGGAGTTCCTACAGTAGGGTTAAAAAGTGTATGTGAGCTTCTTCTAATGGAAAAAGGCAATCTACCAGTGTGTATGGGTCTGGGTCGACATGTTTCACGCCTCAGTGGTCCAGGAAGGATCCATGGCATTTCATCAGGATAAAAAAAAATGACAATCCCTACCCTTAGTCGGGGTTATGTGGGGAGATTACCTCTTGTGTGGTATTCACTGATATCACAAAACAAATGAAGGTGGGTCACATAGGTACCTAATGGTCAGTTGACCAGAGGGGGTCTGAAGTTCTAATCCTCCAACTAGGAGTAAAGTGCACCTTGGATCCAGGCAGAGGACCGAGACAGTGCTGTGGCAATAATTGTGGATGGTCGCAGTGTGTGGTATGGTAACCTGCCCTTCCTACGGCCTGCAATGTTCTGCTCTAAACAGAGTGGGACAGAAAACAATGCTTATGTGGACGTTGGTTTACTATTTTCAATAGGAAATTGGCTTCTTTAACTATGTGTAAAATCTTACAGTGAATTCACAGGAAAACAGAATGTGAGAGACTGTTGTTTGCAGTGCTTATGTTGCACATCACGTCAGAAGTCGGCAAAAGGACGGATTTCACACTAAAATATATGAAATTATAGATTTGCCTTCTGCATAATTTCACATAATATTGCTAAAATTCGCTCAGTTATGCAGAAACAAATTAGGTGAATTTCACGCACCCCTACTAACAAAGTAATGCATGGGTCAGAACAGCATTCGTGGAGGTTGCGGTACTTAGTCATGAATTTTGTCCTGTTCGAGGATTCTTTTTCGTATTGTGCTATATCTGCCTCGGTACTGCGGACCCCGCCTGCCGTTTCAGGTGTCAAGGATCTGCAGAACCAACATGTCTGATATTACTGTATAAAGAGAAATTGTTCTCTTGTGAACCAGCCAATAAGGTCACTCGGACATGCGCTTCCAACTCCAGAATCACAGGTCAGTAGGGGTTGATGGTAGAAGGAACTCCTCATCCATTGGAATGCCTTCGATTTTTGCATTTTTGGATTTGCAGGAGATCAACTGATCATAAATGGCCAAGAAATACAAAAGTGTTTAAAGTCCCCACAGGAAGTTTTTAAAACACATAGGGCCCCATGCATCAAAGTAAAAACCGAGTCAGAAACGGGCAGATTCTCAGAATCTGCCCCTTTATGATCGGCATTTTGCATTTGGGATGCATCATCCCAAATGCAAAAATCGGAAATTGCGAATGCATTTAAGGAATCGCAAATTGCGATTCCTTAAATGCAATGCTAGAAGCAATTTAAAATAGCAATTTCGCTATTAGTGGTCGCAAATTACCGAAAAATAAAACAGGTCGGTAATTTGCAAGAACTTTGAAAAATGCACTAAAGTGCATTTTTCAAAGTTACATATTACACACACACATGCCCTTGGGGCATGTGTGTGCGCAACATGGGTGCACATTACAATTTCAGGGGTGCAACAGGGTGTCCTTTTGACACCCTTGAAATTGCATGCGCAATTTGCGAGTACCTAATGGGTACTCGCAAATTGCACATGCAATTCCCATTCATAGGAATGAATGGGGAGCCATTCCTTAATTGCGACTCGCAATTAAGGAATGTTTAGGAATCGCTATTTATATAGCATAGGCTTTTGCGATTCCTTAATTGCGATTCCTTAATAATCACAAAAGCCTTCCTTGATGCATGTGCCAGATAGAGCTCCAAAATAGCTAAACGGATTTACACCAAACCAACAAAAGAACTCTTTCATGCCAAGTTTGGTGTAAATGTATTCACCTGCTTTGGCTCTGGGCACAAGCAACATTTTCTGTGGGAGCTATGTTGGGAAATCACATCAATATTATACATCCCCAAATAGCTTTCTTTGATTTGATTTAATTTGATTTCAGTTGAGTTTATAAAACACAAATGAATCCTGGCGCTGAAGTGTAAGGGAAGAAGAGGTATCTTATTGATGGAAAAGATGAGTTTTCAAAAGTTCACAGCATCTCAGAAGATTATTTTCACATTGAATAAGAAAGGGGACAGTATTCCAGGCATGAGCTGTATTAACAGCAAGTGAGTGGCCCCCCAATCTACATTCTGTGAAACTTAGGTACAGTGGAAAGATGAGTGGAATGCAGAGATCTTGACGGAGAATATCTAGAGAACAACCAAAAGATGCAGTTAGTGGAGGTAGAGCCAACCCTTTGATCTAAAAGTAAAGGGTCTTAAAATGTACCTCTTGTGAACCGGAAGCCAGTGAAGACTGGCAAGATGACCATCCTGGCAGATTTATGAAGACCTAAAATAAGCCTAACCTCTGCATTCTATATAAGCTCCAGCCTGTAAAAGAGATTCTTGGAAAGACCCACAAACAAGGAATTGCAGTAATCCAGTCTGCATGTAATTAGGGACTGAACTAGATTTTTCTTAAAAGAGCTGAGAATGAATGGCATAATTTTCCTCAGGACCTTCATCATCAAAAAAAGGTGGCAGCAAGTTTGTTGATAGGAGCTTCAAAAGAAAGTTTGGAATCAACGATTACTCCTAAATTGTGAGCATTGGAGGTGGAAGAGAGACATGTGACCAAAGACCGAGGCCACCGGTAAGGAGATCAGTTGGAAGACTTGCCAAAAACTAGAACTGCAGTGTTATCTGTGTTGAGTCTAAGTGAGTTGGCATTTATCCAACCTACCACTGATTCCAGAGAGGCTTTGTAATTCTGACCTCCCGCCATGTGTGAGAGGATTTGAGTGTCATCGGTATAGGGGTAAAGTAGAAATCCAAAATAGGTGATCAAATCAACAAGAGATGCCATGTACAGATTGAAAAGTGTGAGGCTCAGGGAAGATCCTTATGGGACCCCATAACTCATATTCTTGAAGATAGAATGGAAGATGCCAGATGGACAGCCTGTGTGCAAGAACTGATGAAAGATTTGAACCAATCCAAAACACTACCTTGCAAGCCTGCAGCAGTGAGCCTGTCCCGGAGGATATTGTGAGAAACTGTGTCAAAGGCAGCTGAAAGATCTAGGAAAATTAAGGCAGCTGAACCCTCAGAATCTAAAATCATCCAGATGTTATTACAGGTGGACGGTAACATGGTCTCAGTACTCAGAGAGGGTTGAAACCTGACTGGTATGTGTTGTGACATGTTCTCAGTGCTCAGAGAGGGGTGGAAACATGACCGTTAGGTGTCAAGTAAAGCATTTTTCTCAATATAACAATTTTAGCTGTCAAAGTGGGGGTAGATATTGGACGATAATTAGAGACGGTCAAAGGATCCAAGGGGGCCTTCTTTAATAGAGTGATAACCAAAGCAGGTTTACAGATGGTGGGAACCGGGCCTGTGGTCAAAGAGTAATTTCAAATTGACATTATAACCGGTTTCACTGCAGAAGTAAGTGCCTTAAGAATCTTTGCAAAAAATGGATTAAGTGAAGACCCAGAGTTGATCGAATTCAGCTTAGAAAAAATGGTATCAAGTAACACCAGACTGAAATCTGAACATGATGGTTGAGACCCCTTGGATTTAAAAGGCAGTTATACAAGCTGAGGAAGCATGCCCAGATTGATATCCATAGAAAAAGATGTTAAGAGTTGTGAAGTCTTTTTCTTATAACACTAATTTTATTTGTTTTAAAGGTTCTCCAGTATTGAATCTTTCATAGATTCACATGCTTGAATCTTCCCTGTTGTCATGGTGGGAGTCCGACGGTACTTAGATAAGCAGTACTATAGAAGTACATTAGAGACCATTAAGAAAGAAAGGAAATTTTAACACCCATCAGGATCTTTATGTAGATCTAAACTTTGACCAATCAGAGACGAGCCCTAGACCTCATCTCCCTAGCAGAGTCACCATACCTCAGATTTCTAATCGCAAGTCGTGTGTGAGGGAATCTCCCTGAGTTCTGCTCAGTTTGTCAGTGAGTGAACTTTTGACCCTGCTGAATTCAGCTCAAGGTATTGATTTTCTATCTTCTTTACTTTCAAAGATGTCAGAGGGTTCTAAGAAAAGGCTTTTTAGACACTGCAGATCTTTTGGGAAGGCAAGACTTTTCTCTGAGGATCCCCACAAGCATTGTCTTTACTGCCTATATCCCAAGCATACTGCCAAGGATTGTAAATATTGCAGAACCTTTTCGGCCAAAACTCTGAAGGACAGAGAGGCCAGATTGTTATTATGGCTTCAGAAGAAAAAGTCCAGGTCAGAGTCTGGATCTGATATGGAGGAAAGTCCTGGTCCAGCCTCAGCTGAGAGGAAACGTAAAAATGAGGGCTCCATCTCATTAAAGGCAGAATCAAAGAAAATAAAGTCTGACAAACCATCCACTTCCGAAAAAGCAGCCTTGAAACAAAAAGGTTCTGAACAGAAAAAAATCCTCTTCTTCTGCTGCCTCTCTGCCTGTCACACCTCAGAAGCAGGCTTCGTCGATGAAAAAAGATATATGGAGTTGGTGGTGAATAATAGGTCAATGGCACTCTCAGGTCATTCACACATATAATCCGATTGTGTCATGAAATCTGGTACGGTGCATTAGGTAGGGAAAAACCACCACATCCCCACAAACGTGGTCACAAGGCCACTTCACTGCAAATACCAATCCTCTGCACACGTTTGGGATATTACTACATACAGTTGCATTTATAAATCACAATAAGGTTTATCATGTGTTTTTCATAAAGATTTATTCGGTTTCTTCTGAAAGTGAAGTTCGTCCTGTACTTCACGTGGTCAGTTTCTTAGCCAACACGTGTTTCATCGCTGTTACATGGGATTACCCCGCGACTTCCTCAGGGCTAAGAAAATATACAAAAGTGCTTGTATGTACACGGATAGATTGTACACTCATTTTTAAGGTGACTGTGGTGACATGTGTAGGCCTTTGATTCCTAAGGTGTTGTGTGGAAATCCATGCGGTAATTAACATTGCAAATATCCTAAACACAATATTTATTTATGTAGCTGTATATATATGGGGGAAGAAAGAACAAAACAACCCCCTACTGCTAATTCTTATCATTAATGTTCATTTGTTGTTGTGGTTACATTTATTACTTATGGTTCCCTCATTGGGAATCCACCTCAGTGGGCAGGTGCATTCGTGAGCATGCAATTATCAGAAGTGAGATTTCTGATTTTTCAAAAGCATAGTGCACCTTCAAGTTGTCAAGGTAAATGTAGGCATGCTGACTATGGTAGGTGTTCACACGAAAAGGCTTCCCATAAATAGAGACAAAATACGATACCTATGATCAGTCTTTTGTAGTTTCTAGGTATCAGAAACAAAATGGCCTGTCAGAATTATGTTAATAAATAGTTTGCTGATATTTAATCACGAACAGACTGACATAATTTGGGTTCCCTACCTTATTTTCGGTGATATTTCTGATCCGAAAAGGGTTTCAGTTTGTCAGGTAACGTCTATGTATTTTGGCATTTCTTTATAGTTATGCGAGGACGGTTGTTCTGTGTCAACCTGATGCCTAATCCTTAATTGGAGTGAAAAGTAAGCGTCACTGCTGGCCCTGTTAAGAAGTAGTATTGCCTCCCCCCGAGGACGTATGAATAGCTCCTTAACGGCAGGGTAGTTGGTCTACAGGTCTCCCTGTTCTCGGCGTGTGCGCCAAGCGAGTCCGCAGCGTTCTGGGGCACTCCTTCCCAGGCGTTGCTTTATTCTATGGTAATCAAAGGCGGACTAGGCCGGATAGCGTCCCTCCTATAGCCGCCATCTTGGAGTGGTGTTTTGGGACCCCCGGGGCATTGCTGATGTAAGTGGTGATTATCTGGAGTTATTGCTAAATTTACAAGATCGGGACAATGATCTCTGGTCTCCGATTGTTCTAGAAGAAAATTAATTCAGAAGTAGTTGCAGTGTCTCATTCATTAAATAATTTAAGTAAGGTGATAATGGGTATATAAAGCTCCACACGTTACGGGCAAAAGCACGAAAAAAGCTCAGTCGACAGACCTGTCGTCGAGAACGACGACCAAATCACAGTCAATGTTTGTGGCTTCTACTGTGCTGGCTTTGACCGCGTGGACGACGGCAGTGGCGTCGGCCTCATCGACGATCATCTCATCAACGGCTTCGTCGACGGAATAGACGATGACAACTGCGTCGACGGCCACATCTACGGCTCCGACAATGGCGAACCCGTCGACGACATCATTCACGGCCCCGTCGACGGCGGTGTTCAAGTCCCCTACAAGACTGCCGGTGTCGACAACGATTACCTTTAGACGTCTCCCTTCGTCGACGGCATCATTGACGGAGCATAAGAAGGACATTAAAAGACATCAGTTGATCCGAAAATCTCCAGGCCTGACATCCCTAACCAAGGTATCACCTCTACTTCCATCTCACCTTCTGGATATGGAGGAATCAGGGGATGAGAGCTTGTTTGGTCCAGCCTACAGTCCATCACAGCCTAGGGTTAAATGCCAGGACATGGATGATGAGGTGATGCACACATCCAGGACACCTCAGAGTTCATGGAAGGGGACTACTCCCTCACAGCTTGTCATCAAACACAATGATATGACTCTTTTCAGGAGCATTATCCGTATGAAGCATACGAGGAACATCTGGAGGTACGGGGAGATGCCATGTTGGTACCAACTTCTCTTGTCACTGACCTTAGGCACATGCTCCATGATTATTATAAGTGTTTTCCGGTCTCTCACGCCCCAGTTCCGCTCACGCCGGGCGGGCCTAGCATACAGGTTTCATCACCACCTCCAGTGGTTACTCCGCCACCTACAACACAAGAGGAGAGACCAGCTCCTCGGAGTATTACAATAAGACCTGATTACATTGAAAGTGAGGCTGATCAGCCTTAGGAGGGAGCGCTCATCCAGGATACAAACATGGTCGGCCGGGAATGGGATGACCACGTTGCTCCATCTTTGCTGTCGCCTTCTCCCCCTCCAGCGAGTTCTCCTCCAGGAGATATTGGAGGCTTCCATGAGTTATTGGAAGGAGCTTCCAAAATATTTGATTTACCTCTGCCCGTAACCCAGACCGAATGCTTCCTCTATGATTTTAAAGATCCTGCCAGGAAATCGGTACGATCCATACCAATAGTGGATTACATCTGGGAGGAAGGGTTTAAGTTGATGAGGAATCTGGCCTCTGTTTCGGCCATATTACCAAGAATTGAGAAGAAATACAAAGCCCCTGATTCTGCTCCTGGGTGCTTGATTGGGGGTCCTCGGCTGGATTCAGTGATAATGCAAGCAGCGCAGAGGTGCTCCAGGAATCCAGCAGCCCCTTGTTCAGTGCCTCCAGACAGGGAGGGAAAATGGTCAGACAGCATCGGCAGGCGTTTTGCCACTATGGCGGCTACTTCTATTAAGGCCTCCAACGCCTTAGCAATTCTGGGGCGGTACGACTGCCAGTTGTGGTTAGATCTTGCACCGCTTCTTGAACACCTACCTGAAGACAAAAAGAAGGAAGCAAAGGACCTTCTGCAGGAAGGTGCCAGAGCATCTTCTGAAGTTATTGACTCGGCTATGGATCTGTCTTCAAACGCTTTCAGGCAGATGGCAGGTGCCGCTGTTCTCCGTAGGCAGGGCTGGTTGAAGGCGACGTCTTTCTGCCCAGAGATCTTATCGAAAATCCTAGACATGCCCTTCGATGGAGAGAACCTATTTGGTAAACATGTAGACGATGCGTTACAGGGCATTAAGACAGATACGGAGGCTCGTTCTTTAGGTACGCTGCAACAAAGGCATTTTCAGAACTTTCGTGGAGGAAGAGTACGAGGTCAGTTTCAGCAAAGACCGTCCTTTCAATCATACAGATTTCAGCCTTATTCCCAACAGAGTTATAGGCCGCAGTACTGTGGTCAGTAGCAGCAACATTTTCGCGCTTCCAATGCGCTGTACAACCAGCAGTCGGCTAGATGCTGATTTTCGGCACAAGGTAAATCCCAAGATACCTCCAGATGGCAGTGACGTTTTTCATCCACCAGCCACCTCTTCTCGACTCCAGCCTCAATGTATTCATCATCTGTCCACTTTTTACACCAATGGGAAGCCATCACGAAAGACAAATGGGTGTTGGATATCATCTTTCGGGGCCACACCCTGGACTTTGTTCAAAAGCCTCCAAGACATCCACATTCGAGGAGGACACATCAACATCTCCCTCTCTTAAAGCAAGAGATCTCAACCTTGCTGTTGTAGGGGGCAATAGAAAGAGTTCCTTCCAACCAACGAGGGAAAGGCTTCTACTCAAATTTCTTCCTTATAAGAAAGAAATGGAGTAAATGGAGCCAGGTCATGGATCTCAGACAGCTGCACAAATACATCAAGAAACAACCATTCAGAATGCTATCTCTGCAAGAGATTCTCTTGTTGGTGAACAAAGGGGATTTTTTAGCGTCTCTCGATCTTTTGGACGCATACTTCCACATTCCCATTCACGCCAAACACTGTCAATTCATGAGGTTCGAGGTGGCAGGGTCCCACTATCAGTTCAAAGTTCTTCCTTTTGGCCTTCGCTCAGCTCCCAGAGTTTTCACGAAGTGCATGGCTCCGGTAGCAGCTTTCCTGAGAAGGCAGGGCCACCAGGTTTTTCCCTACCTGGATGACTGGCTGGTAAAAAGGTCCACGTTCTACTCTGCAAGAAGATCTACATTGGCATGTCGCCAGCTTTTCAAATCTCTAGGCTTGCTACTCAATGTAAAAAAGTCATGTCTGATTCCAAGCCAGAAACGAATATTTCTCAGAGTGGTATTAGACACCAGAATAATGAAAGCATTTCCCACTCCAGAGAGAAAGCACAAGATAATGCACTTGGCAGCCCTACTGCGCGCAAAAGAGTCCACTTCAGTAAGAGCGTACAAGTCTATGCTGGTAATGCTATCATTATGCATCCCATTGACACCAAATTGTCGTTTGCAAATGAGACCTCTCCAGGAGCAACTGGACATGCAGTGGATTCAGGTGTGGGGCTCTTTCGAAGAAGTCATTCTCATTTCTCAGGCAATGAAACGGGCCCTGTCATGGTGGGAGAAAGAACGCAATATCGCTCCGGGCCTCTCATTCCAGGCAACACAACCCAGTTACATTATAACTACGGATGCCTCGATGGACGGTTGGGGAGCACATCTCCAAGACTTACAAATCCATGGAAGATGGTCTGTCCAAGAGGCGAAAATGCACATCAATCTCTTGGAATTGAGGGCAGTATTTCTGTGACTACAGGCGTTCCTTCCAATGATTCATGGCGCTTCTGTTCTAGTGAGAACAGACAACACCACAATGATGTTCTACCTGGCCAAGCAAGGGGGCACCAGGTCTCGCACGCTATCAAATCAAGCCCAGGAAATCTGGAAATGGCTGAAAGAGCACAAGATAACGATGCAAATAGAACATGTTCCAGGCGTGGACAACGAGTGGGCGGATTCTTTAAGCAGAACCAGCTCTCAATGTCACGAATGGGAATTGGATTGGAAGCAGCTGAAGCGAGTTTTCAAACTGTGGGGCATTCCGAAACTTGATCTCTTCGCAACCCCAAACAACAAGAAATGCAAAAAATTTGCCAGCAGGTTTCCTCAGGCCAACTCTTGGGGGAACGCTCTACACATGCAGTGGACAGGGATGTTCGCATATGCATTCCCGCCGTACTCACTCATCCCAAGGGTGGTGTGCAAAATGAAGAAGGAACCATGCCATCTCATTCTCATAGCTCTGGCATGGCCACAACAGTTTTGGTACCCAGAACTTCTACTGTGGTCAATATCCCCGCGCATTCTCTTTCAACCTCTGCCCAACTTGCTGTCCATGGACAACGGTCAGATTCTTTACCCTCAGATAAAATCTCTGAGTTTATCGGCTTGGAACCTCATGACTATGAGTTTAGAGATCTAGACATTGCACCAGATTGCAAGTCCATCCTAAAGCTTCCAGAGTCTGTCACTGGTGCATTGAAAAATGTATTCATCCTCTCCTCTCGGCACCGGAGCAAGTATTGCCATATCTCCTCCTTTTAGAAAAATCAAAACTGGCGCATTCATCAATCAAAGTACACCTGGCAGCAATATCCAGGTTTTGCAGGAAGCCAGGGGAACTCTCGCTATGGTCTACAAGAGTAGTAAAGGAATTCATGCACGGCCTTTTCAGGACTTTTCCACCTTTGAAGCACCCTGCGGTTCCTTGGCAGCTAAACACGGTTCTCGCTCAACTCATGAAGCCACCCTTTGAGCTGATCCATAAAGCAGAATTAAAATACGTCTCGTGGAAAACTGCACTCTTGTTGGCTCTCACGTCGGCTAAAGGGTCAGTGAAATTCAGGCCTTCACTGTCACTGAACCGTTTCTCCAGTTTAAACAGGCTAAAGTAATGTAGAGAACAAATCCACACTTTATACCTAAAGTCCCAACTTCTTTTCATCTAAATGAGCCGGTAATACTGGCAACATACTTCGGAAATCCTTCCACTTCTGCTGAAAGGGCTTTACAATCATTGGATGTGAGCGTTGCCTAAAATTCTACATTCACAGAACAAAGACGTTAAGGAAGTCAGAACAGCTCTTTGTATCATTTACATCTTAAAGGAAAGGCCAAGCACTTTCAAGGAGTAGTATTGCCCGTTGGATTTCTTCTGCGATTGCCTTCTGCCATAACAAAGCCGGAAAACCTCTGTCCGCAAGGGTAACAGCGCACTCCACAAGATGGCAGCCTCTACAGCCCTTTTTGCCGGAGTATCTCTCCCAGATATCTGTAGAGCGGCAACATGGTCGAACGTGTATACGTTCACCAGACACTGCTGCCTGGATTCGGCATGGAAGACAGATGCTGCAGTGGGTCAGGCGGTCCTGAGGCATCTGTTCACGTAAGGTACAGTATTTTTCGTATTCCCTATCTCTGTTATGTAGGGGGCTACTACAAGATATCGTTATATATTTATATATGTTTTTATTAATGATTAGATATGAGGAGTGTTTCTGATGAAAATAGATATACAAATATGTATATATATTTATATTTGAACAAGATAGCTGTGACTGCCGAAACGTGTCATGCCATACTATGTTGCAAATAAAGTCTAAAAACTAAAAGAACGTACCCCTAGTAGTGTCGGTGCCTGTTTCTTCGGATGAGCAGGAGCTGTAAGCATATATTTATATTTGGATATTTGTTTTGTTGTTTATTCTTGTCACAGTATATTTATAGTTATAATGCATACAGAGGTGTCTTCGCCTAATCGCTTTGATTTTAAGAATTGTACTGCTAACTACTCTGATTCAAGCATGTGAATCTATGAAAGATTCAATACAGGAGAAAAAACAAGTTACTTACCTGTACACTGTGGTTCTCCAGTATTGAGATCTTTCATAGATTCACATGCGGCCCTCCCTCCTCCCCGTTTAGGCTTGCCACATCTTACCTCATACGACTATTCACCTGAACACACTTGTGCATGAAATCTGAGGTATGGTGGCTCTACTGGGGAGATGAGGTCTGGTGTGTCGTGTAGTTCCTATATAACCTATACAGGATCTTTGCGTTTGGATAACATAAACTGTAGGATTGGTGGCAGACTGACTCCGTGCACCCCCACCGGATACGTTAGCCTATCTGTATTAGCTCGCTCACAGTGCCACTATAATCTCCTCTTACCAAGGAGAGAATAGATTCTGGCAACCTCAGAACATGACAACCCTGATCCCTCAGAATCGTGGAAACAATATACTAACTTTCGCTCAGTCACTCGTGCTCACTTAGTTTGTCTCAGAGAGATACACAGAATAAACAGTCTGGGCGTTTTCAATAAGTATTTATTGAACAGTTGTTATTCTAGTGTAAAATAGATGAGCTGCAACAACCATTAGACAGTAGCAGAGATATATGATTAGCACTACTACGAAAATAAAGGGATGGTACAGTTCTACCATCTTGCAGAAATCTTGGATATATACAAGTACATAAAACACATGATACAAAGTGCGTACTCCTACGATGCCTCCCTAACTAGATGTGCCTAAATGTACCTAGCATCTGTGTAGGTGTTATGCCAAGAATCCCTCTAGGATCTAGACAACCCCATTACCTAAGAATGAGAGAATACGGAACCCCGTCCTGGTCTCGAATTGGACACCCTGCGAGGGATGTTAGACCACTGCGAGCTGGAGTGTCTGCATGCAGGAACCTCAGCGTCTCTGGTCAGTGTGTCAGCCGGGAAGTCCCGGTCTCCTCTATCTGTCTAAGCAAGATGTGATGTATATATACCCATAGGTCTCCCCAGGGGTCCTACCTTGCTGTGTTACTGTGTCGGCCTAAAGGATGACGTCGGGCCTGAACTTTATACAGAGATATTATACAGGAGATGTTTGTCCTGCTGTTAGTCCTGCTGTGCTTCCAAGAAGCCTCATGCATAATGTATGAGATTCGAACAAGGGGGAAACCCGCGTTCTGAATGCAGTGTTGTATCTAGGTAAAAGGTCAGTCCCTAAGAAACGTTATGTATGTAATGTAGGGAAGAATATAGGTGAAAGGTTGCAATGTTACCTTCGCCTATATAGGGTACCTATATGGAATATAACACCCACTCGTCTTCCGACTGGACGACATATGTAACTTACTACCGTACTACTAGCCTAACTAGATATTGGTACGCACAAAGCTTAAAAACATCTATTTAGCTAAAATGTTTAAAAACTTCTAAAAAAATTCAAAAAACTTAAAAACTGTCTTAAAAAGTTTCTGCAAGCCATAGCTCTAAAGTGTCCATAGTTATAGTCCGAATCACTATAAGCATTAGAAAGCCATGTATGCCCAACAAATGAAAGGAATGTCAATTTAGTTTCATAGTTCCAAATTTGAACTTGTTTTTAAAAAAGGGGCGAATTTCTTCCAGCACACGACGAGCCAAATGAGTCAATTGTGTATGTGTCCTGGCTGGTAGATGCAACATTCTCGTTGCTTGCTTTCGCAGTAGACGGCCCCTGTAGCACCTCACAGAGTACGTCAATTGAGCACAGATGATGTTCCACGCTGTCCGCAGCTGGTGCTGGGGCAGCCTGTGCGCCGTCCACAGCCTGGGTGCCAGTGGAGGAGCCGGTGTCCATACCAACAGGTGCAGTTACTACCTGCGGTGGCTCAAGGAATGCCGCCATCAGCATTGGAATACGCTGAGGACACTGCAGAACATGGGCCGTTATCGGGTCCAGTAAAGCATTCACGTCCGGTTGCGCACATGATGGGAGTGTCAAACAAAGGTCTAACACGCATTCTTCTCCGCAAAACAGGCATCGGAGGACAGGTAAGATGCAGTCCATCCAGACTGGTCGAAATGACAAGAAACAAGATGCACTCAGTTCTCTTAGGCGAGGCGTGCCTAGATGTTGTACCATGCGGTCACGGTATTTGCGCTCCAGGAGAGCTTTTTCCATCTCCTTGGTGACTGGGACGTCCATTGCGTAGCAAATATAAAACAATCAGGATACCTGCTGCTAGGAACAGGATGAGCGGAAGTCCTCCAAAGATGCTTCCGAATACGGAGTGTATGAAGTTTGGTATAACTCCAAGTACTGTTTGAAAGGTGCTCAGAAGTCCCGAACCTATGGTCTTAAATAGGTGGACAATGCCTGTCGTATCAGACATGTTAAAGATATGATTTACCATTTCTGCTAAATGGAATGGGCAGTTTGTATGGATAAGCGCCTGTATCTCTGCCGAAGACCTTGCGATCTGGAGATCAAAAGTCTCTCGAGCGGAGGTTAAGGGCACAGACTTCTGTAGAAGCATGGCTTTCATTCTGCTTAGAGTATCAAACCGTATTAAAGAAACATTCAGTGAAGGCCATAAAGGCGCCTCCCTGACTGTATCTGTTGGTGGAAACAATACTTGCATACAACAAGTAACCCTGGAGCTCACGGTTACCAGATATGCGATGCCCAGGAGCATTCCGCAGCAGCCTTGACTGTTCAGCATCAAGTAACTCCCATTTGAAAGTAGCCTGAATGCTGGAGTAATCACTGCAGCTGGGGCACCCCTCAAATGGCAGGACAAGTTCGCCACAGAACCATTACAAGCCCTGTGCAGCATTATATCCTGGCATATGAGTGATCCACTTAAAGCGTTCTCACAGTTTGTACCGCTTAGAAACACTTCTCGATCCCCACTCCGGCATCGAAATCTGTATGGTAATACCCATGATTCCTTAATGTATTCCTTACCCATTTCTTCATATCTGCCTGCCTGCTTGTGTTCAAGGCAATACTGAAACTGAAAAGTAGTGACCGGTAGAGTTATGTGGCCATGGATTAGCCATTCTGTGGACGGTGATTCTGCCACTGTGAATGCTAATCTATCCAGTTTTTCGATACGCAGCATTGTATATTTTGCTCCCCTTTGTGACATTTCTATCTGTTTATCTGTTATATTGTATTCAGAAAACAGAGACGTACTGTTGATACAACGCCAAGGCACGTAGCCTGCACGCAAAGATTGCAGCGCCCAGCTTAATAACATAATAGAACGTAATTGAGATTGCCCGTGTTGTAATATGGCCAAATCTTCTCTAGTATGTCTATCACAGCAGATACAATGTTGCCTAAGGAATATATCCTGGAGGTCAATGTAGTTACCCCATTGTCTACCACTGCTAGAGATTTTTCTAGATTTATACGGTCTATTTCATGTAACCTCTCTGCGGCCTCTTGTTGGGATAGTTTCCATATTTCATTGTAGACAGCATAATAGAAATATTTCTGACGTGGCTTCCTGGGACCTAGTAAAAAATCCCTAAGATCCACATCCTGTGACAGTAAGGATAAGTGTTGTTTCACCTTTGTGAGTGTTGAGGTTTTTAGCCAATCAAGGCACAACTTCCCAACACTGTAGGATGTCACTACCCCTAGATGTTCTCTCTGTACATAACGTGGATCTGGCCTATAGATAGCGAAACCTTCGGTTTTACCCATGAATCTCGCCTGACAACTATTCGTGTCTGTGGGTCAAATCAACCATTTCTTCCAATCGGGGTCTGATCTGTTGTATTGTATAATGTCATTCAACGTAATCTCTTTCTGTGATGTTATGTTACCCTCGGTGTGTGATGGAGTTGGCAGCCGAGGTGCGTTCAAGTCTTTGTTCTTGCCTAGTCCAAGGCAAGACGTCTGTTGCACTGTCTCATTCAAAAACATGATTTGTTGAGGGATAAGGCATGCTCTAAACAAAGCTTCCGTTCCCTGAACTTGCCATTCTCTAGTACCCCAGACTGATTTTAAGTCTATGGTGTCTTTCCATAAGTCGAAACCTTGTTCAGACAACTGGGCAATAAAGGAAGCAGAGTAACTATGTTTGGTGTTTGTTAACATATTTTTCTGTGCTGATGTTTGTGCAACCTTATAATAATATGAGGCTGGGTCAGACATATTAAACCCTGAAAAATATGGAAACATTTGTGTAAAGGTTTTTGAACTGACTTTCGGTGGTGCTGGACAATGTTCCCACTGGTGATAAGTGAACACATTTTTAGGATTAGCAGATTTATGCAAAAAGTGATGACCATAGTGTTGATAACAATACATAGTTTCGAAATCTGATGTGCTTTCCAATGTTTCACTATTAGAAAATGCAGCAGATTTTTCCAAATCAGACAACATGTTATTTACAGTCTCAAAATCCCAATCATCGGAAAATGTACTTGAGGTAATGATATCACTCAACGTTATTTTAAATAAATGAGGAATTCTTAAAATTTCGGTCGGACCAAATATATGGAAATCAACCTTGTGCCAAACTATACCATCGGGTATAGGAACTGCTGTAATGTTCACTGATGACAAGTCTCTTTGTTCTCGATGGCTTTGGCTCGATGGTTTTAAAAGTAAGTTCACCTTTTGGGCTGCAGAGCTTTGTCGAAGGAATCTTCCATTAACAAGCATGCTAAAAACTATTACTAAGCCTACCCAGAAAAGAAAGAAAAAGTGTCCCGGTGATTACCCATAGTTCTACCCAAGGTGACACCAGGTAAGTCTTTTTAAGAAAGTTCAGAAAGTCTTTTACTTGCTGCTTGCGTGATTTTTTGGCTGGCGTTGTTTCCGGTTCGCTTGGATCCAAAGAAAACGTATCAAAGTTTATGAAGTAGCCAGAAGCAGTTCGATCAATTGCTGGTATTGCATCAGGATTTGTGGAAATCGTAGTTTGCTCTCGTTGAGGCATGTTGATGTAAACATCTGTATTTGATCCAATTTATATTTGTCTGTCATTTTGACTCTGAATTTGAACTTCAGGTTCAAGGGGAACGAGTTCCATAGCATTGTTGCTTAGTCCATCATTCCGTGTCGGGGACTCTTCGAACGTGATGAGTCTTTCCGTTTGAACTTCTTGAATTGTAGCGAGAGCTACTTTGGAGTCCACGTGGCCTACTACTCAGTATCGGCCAAATAGTGTGGTTTGATTAGGTCGATTGAGACAAATCTTTTCTCCTTCTTTCCGGCAAGAGGCGGCAGAAGTATAGTTCTTGTTCCTTCGACTGCTAGGACCTGTACAGGCTTTCTGTACGATGGCCCAAATTCTTTTTTGTCTGCTATTTTCTCTCTGACCAGATCCCCGACTTTTGGGATCCAGACAGGTCTTGCCGTGACTGATTTGACTTCCCCAGTGGCGGTCTGCTTCAGGTGGACATTACTTTGTTGTGTCCTGGATTCATTTAGATCCTGTAAAACAGCCAAACGATCATGGATGTAAAAAAAATTTCATCCGCCACTGCGCCTTCACAATCAAGATCAGGTACCCACATTCGTTTCCCAAATAGGACCTCATATGGAGTGACCCCCCCCTAGAGAACTTGTTGGCATGTTGTTCAATGCTCTCTGAACTCCATACAAATGCTTCACCCAACTTTCACCCGTGCCTACTACTCTAGCTGTTAAAGACTACTTTAAGTCTCGGTTTTTCCTCTCTATGACCGAATTTCCCTCTGGATGGTAGGGAGAGGAGTATCGCAATGCTACACCCAATCCTCGCACGGCCTCCTTGTAAGCCCGAGAGCTAAACGCAGGTCCCTGGTCAGAATGTGATGTGCCAATTGCGTATGTCCCTATAAAGACTCGCAAATCTTTTATAACAGTTCGAGCGTCAGCCGAGCGTTGGGGCCACACCCATAGGAATCTTGAGCAGGAATCCACTGCAACCATGATATACCTGTAAGCCCCATCTCTTTGTAAGGGGCCGCAGTGGTCCAAATAAACACAGGCTAGTGGTTTATCGGATATTAATAAAGGTGTCTGTGCTGGACGTGTTACGGTGGAACCTTTCATCTGCTGACAGATGTCACATTTCAAGACATAGGGGCCGATTCCGATCTGGGTCGGAAAGCTCTCTGACCGAGCCGGATCCGGAGAGATTTCCGACCGAGCCAGACTCCCCCAGTCCGACCGAGCGAGTACGATGCGGCTGTATGCTGCCCGACTCGATTCGGTCGGACTCCCATTGAAGTCAATGGGAGCCGGTCGTACAACGCGTACACGGGCTCCGATTGACTGAATGGGCACGTCGCGAACAGGGGGGCCCCCTACAGTGGGTACGCGTCGGTGCGACTCGCACCATACATGCATGTGTAGGGGTGACCCTTGGGTCCCCCCTGGGTTCGACTTGTGCGGCTACGCGTGCAGGGGGGTCCGACACGGACCCCCCAAGTCTGGCTCCGGGTGCGTTTGCGAGCCGGACGCTCCGACTCGATCCGGCCGTCCGACGCGTTCATCGTACTCGCTCGGTCGGGAAACGTCTCCATTGCGTGGTGCGAGCCGTGTCCGTACGAGTCGGTCGGAGCGGTTCGGACCCGGGAACGAGTCGGTCGGTGATTTCGCGTGCGCTCGCATCGTACTTGCTCGCTGGGACGACTGTACGAATCGGTCGGAAAAAAGGCCTCTGAATCGGATCCGGTAAAGCCGAATCCGATTCGGAGCCCTACCGGCCGAGATCGGAATCGGCCCCTTAGTCTTTAGTCTGCTTTGTTAATCCAGGCCACCAATAGCGTTGTTTCAATAAGGAAACAGTCGCCGTAACTCCTGCATGTGCAGAACCTATCCCTTCGTGTGCTGCTAGAATTAAACCTAAACTATGATCCATGTTTGGAATTACTCTATCCCCCACTCCAGGAATCTGAGCAAATGGAATGTTATTGGCATCTAACTTGTAGGAGTACTTGAGTGGAAACCTTTTTGACACTGCTCCGCTGTTTTTGCGACAAGCATTGATAGCTACCATAATCTCACCGTCTATTCTTGTTTTAGAACAAGTGATTGCAGCTACGGAAGCCGTGCGTACAGCCCCCTTTGCGGCTTCATCAGCCAATGAATTCCCTTCAACGTCAACGCCATCACGCTGATGACTCAGTGTATGTATCACGTGAGCCCTCAGTAGTTCGGTTTTGAACTCCACTACCTGTTCCCATAGCATTTTATGCTTAATTGTTCCACCTTTTGCATCTTTGAACCCGTTTTGAACCAAGTGCTTCAAATATTCATTATATGACTGCACACAGTAAAAGGAATCGCACACAATTAGTGTGGGGAATTCTCGATCCGTGTTCACCAGTGCCAGTATCAAGGCTTTTAACTCTGCCAGCTGTGCCGTGCAGTCTCCTAGAGATTGCATTTTTGTGCAACTTGGGTGGAACCTTCCATCCCGCATGCGACCTTTAACGGTTGCGCATGCCGCGGTATATTGTTGCTTACTTCCTATGGCCGGTTGAGCAGATCCGTCAGTGTAAATTATATATTCATACTGATCTAGAGGCATTATTTTGTTTGGTAGAGGATATTCTTGTTCGTATTGCAGAAATGCTTGTGTCTTTAATTTGGGTCGTACCTGTATTCTACATCTGTTGCAGTGAGAGAATTAGCCCATTGTATCCATCTCGGATGTAAGGCTTTAGCATTAGGAACGCTCGCCTTTGTTGCAGCCTCTCAGGCTGGAACCGGAGTCACTACTATTATTCGTTTCCCCTGAGCCAGTGCTCACTCTCTCTTACTACAGCAGTCTGTACTGCTGTTAGAATCTTTTCTGTAGATGAGAAGCGCATCTCAGCATTTGTGTTCAAATGTGATTTGTATGCAATTGGTACTGTTTCACCTTCATTATATGTTAGATAGGTGTACCCAGATTGACCCTCAACTATACGGATCACCAGGTTGAGTACGTTTACGCGTGTCTGTAAATGTTTGGAAGCTATCATGTCAGCTTGTAAGGAACGAAGTGTATCTGTGTGTTCCTGTGTCCATTGTTTTACTGAAAAATCAGGTTTTATTAAATCGTAGAAAGGTTTTACTCTTTCTGCGTAATCCAAAATGTATGTTCAACCAAAATTTAGGAATCCCAGGATTGATTGTACATTTTTTAATGATTTTGGAGGTTGGAGCAGCCCGCATTTCCCTAAAAAATTGGCTGCCAGGCTTTTCCCTCCACTTGAAAGCTCATATCCTAAAAACAGGACACTGAGGTGGGCAATTCTTGATTTTTTAAAGTTGAATTTGTAGCCCTCAGATGCAAATCCCAAAATGAATGAAACAGTATTTCTAAAGCGCCTGGTTACCCATGGGCATCCCTGCGCTGTTGCCTGCTTACACATTGACCTATGAGACGTTATTTACGGAAAGAGTATTGTTTTGATCTGTTTCCGGAAAATAAGGTAGTTAGGTTGGGCATGAATCTGCAGGGGAAGATCGTTCCAGATTTTAGCCACGTTATAAGAAAAGAGGCGTCCACCGCTTCGTGCTCTTTTTATTCTCGGTGTTGACAGTAGGTGTTTGGTCTCCGACCTCAGAGTCCTGTTTGGACGGTACAGTTGAATAAGGGACTGGATGGCCAGAGATCCCTCGCCTGAATGTGCCCTATGAGATATGCATAATGCTTTGAACTGAATATGCTCACGAATAGGAAGCCAGTGTAGAAATGCCAAAGCTGGTTTAGCCGAAGAGCGCTTTGGGATGTTCATGAGCATGCGTGCTGCGCAATTTTGAACAATTTGTAGCTTCCTTATCGAAGAGCAGGGAGCTCCAAGATATAGGACATTAGTATAGTCAAGACGGGACAGGATGAGAGCCTGAACTAAGACTCTTCTTGCAGAAAAAGGGAGTAGTGGAAGCACTTTACGGATCATTCGTAAGATCCCGTAGCAGCTTGCTGCTACTTTTTGCCCTTGCTCTTTAAAATCAAGGTTCTGGTCGAGCCAAACACCGAGACTTTTGATTTGGTCTTTAGGGAATGGGGCAGGCCCAAGATAACTGGGCCAAAATAGTCCAATATGCTCAGTTTTTGACCCATTAAGTTGCAAAAACGAATCTTCCATCCACCTTGATACTTTGTCCAGGCAGAGAGCGAGACCAGAACTAGTGGACTCCCGTTGGTTGAGAGAAACAACCAACTGGGTGTCGTCAGCATATGTGATGATCTGGATCCCAAATAGTAGCACCACCTCTGCCAAAGGCCTCAGATAAACATTAAAAAGTGTGGGGCTTAGAGAAGACCCCTGGGGCACCCCACAGTTAAGAGGTATCGGCTTTGAGGAGATTCCGTCTTCAAAAACTTCAAAGAATCTATCTTCTAAGAACGACTGCAGCCAGTTGAGCATGGCCCCAGCCACTCCCACCTCATTTAGCAATTTTTATCAACAACTGATGATTGACCGTATCGAAGGCCGTGCTCAAGTCTAAGAGAATAATAGCCGCGCAGCCTCCAGCGTCTAGAATTTTTCTGGACTCTTCCACTACCACCAGGAGAGCCGTCTCAGTACCCTGTTGAGGTCTGAAACCCATCTGGGACGGGTGGAGACAGTTATTTTTTTCCAAAAATGCTGACAGTACAGAGTTCACGTGTTTCTCAGCAATCTTGCTGATGCCTGGCAGCAGGGAGATGGGGCGGTAATTGCTCCACACTTCCGGGTCTAGAGTTGTTTTTTTCAGTAGGGCTTTAACCATAGCCCGTTTCCACAGGGGGGGCACCATCCCTGCGGAAAAAGAGGCATTAATTAGGTCGAGAATTGCTTGAGATAGATATGGTATTCACTCTGCTCAAGTGTCCCTCTAGGTCATTGTCTGTTAGATAAATATCATCCACATAGGACAATGCCTCTTCATCCAAATTTTGAAGTAACTCAGTTACTCTGGCCGAAAATAACCCCGGGCTGTTCTTATACCCTTGGGGGAGTTGACAAAATTGACGCTGGGACCCTAGCGCTGAGAACACTGTTAGATGCCTGCTTTCAGGCGCTATATTTTGGCAGAAAAATCCATTTGAGATATCAAGTGTCATTTTATATTTTTTCCGCACAATATTATTCATTAATGCGGCGCTGTGTGCATTTTGGACTGCAAATGTCTTAGTGCAAGTGTTTAAATGTCTGTAATCTAAAACTAAACGATATGAATTGTCAGGTTTCATGACCGGAAACAAAGGATTGTTCATTGATGAGGTGCAATTTTCGATCACCCCTTGGTATTCAAGTTGATCTAAGATCTCCCTGACCTGTTTTTTAGCTTCTTGCTTTATTGGATACTGCCTCTGTGCAGTTGGAGTATTTTTTAAAGGAATTATGTGGTGGGTTGAATCCTCATCCCATCCAACATGGTTTTTATATAATGCCGGAGCCTGGGCTACCGCCCACTCCTGCGCATATGTGTGTTTTAGGTACCTGGGAATATGGTCCGAGAATGCCAGTAAAATTACCGTTTCTCCTTTAGGGCAATCCATGACGAATGCTGGCGGCCAATCTTGTTCAGCTAACAAGATGTCATAGCCAAATGACAGATTCTCCCAAAAGAGACCTCTAACTGTCCTACATTTGTCCCCCTCCATACGGAGTGTTATTTCATATAACTTATGTGGGACACTTACCCTAGTATCAGGTGTCTCTACCGTGATATAATCATTCAAGTCCGCTGTCACCAGAAATTCCATCAGGTTCTGGCGAGCTATTGTTACTTCTGCTGCACTGTCTAGCATCGTCAGAGCCCATTCCCCGTTCAGTAGTCGAGTCCTCAGAATACTGGGCATGTCTGATCTTTAGACCTTCAACCTTCTTCTTTTTGAACTGTGGCTTTTGCTTTGGTTTCTCTTCTATTTTAGAAGTGTATTCTTGAGCGTTCTGCTTGTCTCTGGACTTTGTACGCTCTTCTTGTCTGTCTGACCGTCCTTCCCTCTCGAGGTTTTTTGATGAACCCTGAAAGGAACGAGAGGAACGTGTATTAGTATCCTGATACCTGTCAGGTTTCCTAATATTATCCCTATTCCTAATGTTATACCTCTTTTCGGAGCGCTCCTGTGGAGGAGATCTACCTCTGGATTGAGATGTTTCCTTTAAAGTTTTGTTGTTTTTTATTGTCACACTTCTTCTTTGTCGAAGCAGGTGTCTGCTTAGAAGTGTCCTTTTCAGGACTGCCCATCAGTTGTGGTTTTAAAGCTTTCCCACCCAAACTGTCTCTGCCTAACTCTGCATACGCAGTTTCAATTATTTTCGGTAGTTCGTGTTGTTGTTCTAAAGGACTGAACTCCCTTAGGCGTTGGCGGATAGCCACTGAAGCTGCTTCTCCCTTAATGTTAGCTAGTATTATGGCTGATACCTGGGCGTAGTTACCTAGTAACTTCATCCCTAAGTTCAGTACAGGCTCTGCTCCATACTCGTTTTGTATTTGTCTCAATACATCTGGTACTACTGCTAATGGCGGAATACCATGAGTTCTGGTATAAATGGCAGCAAAGACTGTACCCCAAGTGGTACAAATCCTCTATTTGTGGTGTTATCCCCATGGGCAAGCAGATTGTTAGCATTCTGTGTTTTTCATATGGGGTAGTGTTCGGGAATACTGCCTCTAGCTGTGTTATTTTCTGAACTACCCAGAATGGCATTTGTTCACGTTTTGTGGGCATTTTACCCATCACCACGTGTAATGTTTGTGGTGTGATTTTAGTTGCTGTACCCTGAACTTGAGTTCCATTTGTTGCAACTATTGCTGGTTGGACTGTAAGTGTCCTCATGACGAATTGCGTCAAGTTTCTGTATATTTTTATTAATTCTTTGTGTTGTGTGAGTAAGTCTCCTGGTGGCATTGTTTCAATGTCAGGATGTGGTTTGTAGGCCGCTAATATTGGCCATGTTGCCCCTTCTCTTCCGAGCGGGCCGAGTCTCACTGTTCTTCTTATATGGGGTAGGGCACCTTTAAACCAGTATAAGTGTTCCTGGTATGTGAGCGGAACCTCAATGTCCTCAAACGGACAATATTCCGCTGGTGCATCTCCTTCTGTGTACGAGTGAAATGTTTTTGTTCTTGCAATTGCTGCCGGGAATGCAACCCATGAATAAAATACCTCTGTTCTGTATGATTCATGTGCCTCAATCACGAAAGCTACTGTGCCACCCCTGGCTGTTACATCATGCGCAAGTAGTTTCAGGGTGACTGTATTTCTCAACTTTTCTGCAATCGGAATTGCATCTGCATTTTCTTCTTCATCTGAGAGGTGCAAACTATGCACAACTCTCCCGCGTTTTCCACGTCTTCAGTCATCTTTTTTAGAGGAAGAAGATTTTCAAGGAAACTAAGATAAGGTGTTTTTGCACAATTTTAGGAACACTGTGTCCTTCAAGCTTGATTAACCAACAGCCAATAAATAGGATTTTTAGCCTACTCAGCTGTGGCGGAGTTTGTGCCCACCCACTCCAGACGTCTCTGGTGTTTTGTGAGTAGGGGTCTCTGAGAATAGCACGACTGAACTACTCAGATTCTACTGTTAAATAAGTACCCAACCAACGTTGGCGGCGCCATGTCGTGTAGTTCCTATATAACCTATACAGGATCTGCGTGTTTGGATAACATAAACTGTGGGATTGGTGGCAGACTGATTCCTTGCACCCCCACCGGATACGTTAGCCTATCTGTATTAGCTAGCTCACAGTGCCACTATAATCTCCTCTTACCAAGGAGAGAATAGATTCTAGCAACCTCAGAACATGACAACCCTGATCCCTCAGAATCGTGGAAACAATATACTACCTTTCGCTCAGCCACTCGTGCTCACTTAGTTTGTCTCAGAGAGATACACAGAATAAACAGTCTGGGCATTTTCAATAAGGATTTATTGAACAGTTGTTATTCTAGTGTAAAATAGATGAGCTGCAACAACCATTAGACAGTAGCAGAGATATATGACTAGCACTACTATGAAAGTAAAGGGATGGTATAGTTCTACCATCTTGCAGAAATCATGAATATATACAAGTACATAAAACACATGATAAAAAGTGCGTACTCCTACGATGCCTCCCTAACTAGATGTACCTAAATGTACCTAGCATCTGTGTAGGTGTTATGCCAAGAATCCCTCTAGGATCTAGTCAATCCCATTACCTGAGAATGAGAGAATATGGGACCCCGTCCTGGTCTCGGGTTGGACACCCCGCGAGGGATGTTAGACCACTGCGAGCTGGAGTGTCTGCATGCAGGAACCTCAGCGTCTCTGGTCAGTGTGTCAGCCGGGAAGTCTTGGTCTCCTCTATCTGTCTAAGCAAGATGTGATGTATATATACCCATAGGTCTCCCCAGGGGTCCTACCTTGCTGTGTTACTGTGTCGGCCTAAAGGATGACGTCGGGCCTGAACTTTATACAGAGATATTATACAGGAGATGTTAGTCCTGCTGTTAGTCCTGCTGTGCTTCCAAGAAGCCTCATGCATAATGTATGAGATTCGAACTAGGGGGAAACCTGCGTTCTGAATGCAGTGTTGTATCTAGGTAAAAGGTCAGTCTCTAACAACCGTTATGTATATAATGTAGGGAAGAATATAGGTGAAAGGTTGCAATGTTACCTTCGCCTATATAGGGTACCTATATGGAATATAACAGGGGCTCGTCTCTGATTGGTCAAAGTTTAGATCTACATAAAGATGCTGATGGGTGTTAAAATTTCCTTTCTTTCTTAATGGTCTCTAATGTACTTCTATAGTACTGCTTATCTAAGTACCGTGAGACTCCCACCATGACGACGGGGAACATTCAAGCATGTGAATCTATGAAAGATCTCAATACTGGAGAACCACAGTGTACAGGTAAGTAACTTGTTTTTTACACAACAAAATAGCAATACCGTTCCATGCACACATCTCCATCCATCAAAACTGCAATAAAGGAATATAACAGTGCAAAAAGATACATCAAGCATTGCAATATCCATTAACCAGACTGAAGTAGTCTCACTAGTGCCCCATATTTTAGAATGATTATGTGGGCAGCCTCTGGCTCGATAGAAAGGACCCTCTAGCTTAGCACACCAATAAATAATAGTTTTCCACTCCGATATGCTAGGTGGCTGACGATGTACCTCTTGGCCAAGGGTGAAGCTAGACCCACCATGTGAGCTCTCTGCGGGGGCCTCCAAGATGCCCAAAAGTGTGATTCTAGGGGCCAGTTTTCCAGGATTCTACAGCACCTGGGTCAACACCAATTCAATGGCTTTCCAATATTTTGTGATTACTTAACATGCCCAAACCATGTGGTAAAAGTCTGTGTACGGTGCTGAGCCCTGGAAACGATCAGTTGTAGAAAGTCTGTAGGCATGCCACAGAGGCCAAGGTGTGAGATACATGGTAGGTAGGTAATTTAGTTGAATATGTTTCAACTGGGAAGAGATGGCCAGAGATCGGGGACCATCTGAGTATCTCTTCAATCAGCTTCATCCAAAGGACCCACTCAGCCTCCCCATTTCTATTTTAGGGCCACTTATTTATCCGGTGCTTTTGATCATTATGGGTTACAAAACTGAAATGGGCCTAGGACTTTTTTCTGCTTTGTATTCATTTAAGCATTGCTTTTTTGATATACCGGGTACTCCCATCTCGACGACGGTGAATGATTCAAGCATGTGAATCTATGAAAGTTTCCAATACTGGAGAACTACAGTTACAGGTAAGTAACTTGTTTTCTATATTGCAAGTTCATTGTTCTCAAATTTGCTTGACTGCATCGAAGGGTTTACGTCTTTGCTGGACCAGCTTGGTGTAGCCTGACAAGATCATAATATGTGAGGACTGAAATGGCAGGTTGCCGATCTTCCTTCCTTCATGGAGTTTTGGATCTTGGAAGTTCAGGATTTCGGTAATCAACAAGCATGGGGGAACACCTGGAGGAGGCTTCGGCCAATGATCTGTGGGCTCTCTTGACCACAAACCACAGAGAAAGGTAGGCTCCAGAGATCAAAGATTTATCCAGTTTTCCAGAAATTTCTCTGGGTCCACAGACTCAGCCCCCAAATCTGAAATTATTGTGCTGGGACCTGTTTTCAGCATCTTCTGTTCTGGTTTCCATTGCTTAGTAGAGGAGAGGAGCTTAGACATAGTAATTTGAGGGCAGCCACATCGTCTTCGAGTGTTGAGACCCAACCTTATGCCTCAGCAAGCCTGTTTGCCATATTACGGAGGTCCTGGTGAAGGAGAGTCACGTCAACCTTCACTTCTCCAATGTTCATCTCCACCACTTCATGTGAGGGTTGGATTGCCTGCAGGATAGTGCCAGTATTGGTAGTGTCCGTCGATCCCTGGTTCAGTGAGCTCTCCGTCGGGGGGGCTTGTGGTGTCGTGATGGTGGGTAGTGAACTTGTCCATTTTGGTCTGGGTGTGGATGGTCGGGTCTTTGTGTTTCCCCATGGTGCACTTCGGGAGTAAGTCAGTTTCCAGCACAGCCAGTATATGCGGATGTTGTAAGATGGGCTTCGTTTCAAACCCCACTCTGGTCAAGTCCCCCCAGGCCGGTCTTCAGACAGGGACCTGTGCTGTTTGCAACCCCCCTCGCCACCCAATCCGCCCTTCCCAGAGGAGATGGAGAGCAAGGGAGGTAGCAGCTGGCAGTCCCCAGAAGGTCCTGGTCCTCTCAGCATCTGTTCATCCGGCCCGAGTCACAAATGTCACCCCAGACCAAGAAAGAAGCGGACCAGGCAGGAGATGGTAACTCTAAAAACAGATATTCGGACCGCAAAATTTCTTACTGTGCTCTACAAGACAAATTAACAAACCATTCATAAGTGTATATTCAGTCTGAATGAGCACTACATGGCATGTCCAAAAAACAAATGTGTGGTAATCTACGTGACTCTGATTCTTCCTTCCTAATCCCAGTATTAATTTACATGGGAATGCACAACTCCCAGAATAAATACTTTGTGGTGTAGAGACAAAATGTTTATTTTTATGGATGCTTCTATTCTCCTAAGAGGACACAAAATGACTCTCCTTAAATAATTCAGAATGGAAGAGCCCTTCCGGGTCCCAGCTCTTAGGCCAGTCTGACTTCTTGCATTTGTGAGTTAGTCACACTTGGATCAAGTTTCTAATGAAATGACCCATAAAGACATTTTTTTATTTTGTCACTTTTTAATTATCCCTCGTAGGATCATTTACAGTGCCTTAGACTGTCATGTTGATGAATGCTTCCATCAATATGCATCTAAAAGTTTGAACCATATTTTCTCTTTACTGATTTTCTTTTCTTAGTACTTAGATCATAAAGCTTTACTTTATGAACTGGGCTTAGACATTACATTCTTTATTTTATCAACTAGATTGTCTTTGTTTGCCGAACTTTGCACCTCAAGCGCAGAGGACATTTTTATCTTTACCCATGCTACGAAGGGTGAGACAAGGACATGCCGAGGAGCTCTTTGGTTTGCCTTTATGAGGTCTGCTGCCCATGGTGTCGTGAATACTTTTCCAGAAGCCCTTGGCCGCTCCTCTCTCTCAACTTGGAAGGAAGATTTGTTTATGATGGCTGGGCATAATTTATGGGCAGGGGCAGTAAAAACAGACAGGCAAATGGAGGCATGAATAAGAGGCAAACTGTCCTGAGATGCTGCCTCGCTGTAGACTTTTAGTGGTAGAGCAGGATCCTGGGACTAGGTCTGAAAGAGGATCTTCAAGTCAGGCACTGAGGCAGATTTCTGGAGGTAGCAGAGAGTGAGATTTGTAAAAGGCAGCTCCAAACACCTAACCTTTTGGAAGCTGATTAGTTGTCTCCTTTGTTTTTTGTTATATTTCCTAGGTTTTGTCAAACTTGTTCTACATGCAATAACAGAGTACATAAGTGCAACCTAAAAGAGGCTGAAAGATCTACAGACTAATTTAGTTTTCATCAACTTTATTTCTTTTAGAAGGCTTTCTTCCATTCTGATCTCCAATGGAACATTGCTCAGCGTGCTGGAGTCTGTAAAAACATAATTCTACTGTCAGATTAATGTCATTCAGTGATGGTCAGCAACAGGACTGCTGCCAATAATTGGTGGCTGCCTTCTCTGCCAAAGCAAACACAAGGAGATGATGGACGGAGTGCTGAAACTTTTCAAACACTCACCCCCAGTCACAGATCTGGGTTGAATCCATCATCATTCTTTAGCTCACTTTGCCACCCCAGTTCAGACATAGCTATATGCAAATCAGTCTTGACCCTGTGCCTCATGGGAACAGTCCAGACCGAACTGCCAAGCCATGTCTTCCCTGGACCGGAATCAAGCATCCTGAGACCGGTTTCGGGCTAACAGCCCTCATCAGCCAGGCTAGCTTGAATCCAGTGGCAAAGTGTGCAAGGGACCCACGTCTGGGCATACCCTGCCAACTTAGGGCGAACAAAGCAACCACTTACATCTCCTACGTCATTTAGAGTGTGGGGTGGTGATTCTCTAAATGGAGAGCAACTGCTGTTTGGAAAGTCATTGTCCTGTGCAGTTGCTGCCCTATTTACAGTGGCCCCTATGGCGGCATTCTCATCAATTTTTTCTATGTCCAGGGCTGCTCTGCACACCATGGGGATCTCCAACAGACTGTGAGGAAACTCTCAGTGCATGCTCTAGGCGCATTGTTATATTGTTTTCCAAAGACAGACCCTTATTTTGGGGATCTGTCATTGAGGAACCAAAAAAAAAAGCTAACAGCTCTGTCATGGTTCCATGGCATGGCTCGGCCCTCGGTCTTTTTAGGTCTGGCTTGACAGTGCAGGGGTCTTCAAGACCTTGTTACCCGTTATTTAAACTATAAAAGAGTGGGCCTTGGCTCCACCCAGAGGAGTAACACTCTCTCACCACTTGCTATTCGCTGTTTGATGCATCATTTGGCCTCCTATGGCGTGCTTGCTTAGCACTGCAAGGACTATTTTACTTCTGAAAGTACATGAATAACGACTCATTACTTTTTAAACAATACATGCACTGTACCCAGAAAGCAGTTCGTTTTCATTTTGTTTTTCCACTGCAGAAATCTAATGTTTTAATCAGGACTTGGATTTTGCCCTTCTGCCCCCCAGCTCTCCATATACCTGATGATAACCATGTATGTATTGGCAATATCAATTTGTGTGAATGTAACAGGCGTGCACAAATGCTGTTTTCATACTTTAACACATTAAAGCCCGACCGATAGGCTTTGCCATTGCTTGTTTAACAGAAGCTGCTCCATCATTGAAGGGCAGGAGCCGCTTCTATGAAAAAAAAACACTGCCCAGGCAAAAAGAATGAGCATGGCAGGTCACCCGCAGCTGGACCGGAAGTGGTAGAGTCTCCGCCGCTCCAGAGGTTTGGCAGCCAGCTCATCAGACGCGAAATGAGGCCATAAATCTTTCTCACTTTTGGTGGAGTCACGTGCCTTGAGCTGATCTGAAAATGCGTAGGGGCCTGTATCTGATTACCCTCTGCAGGTAAGCCAGCCTTATCTTCCTGAAGGCTGAGTGAGTCATAGCCAAGGCTGTAAGCCGTGCCTGGCTGACCACCGGCGACCAATGCAGCCCGGCCAGCTGCGAGGAGATAGGGCCGCTCTCTCTCCGCTCCCAAACACTCTGACAGCCTCATCCCGAGGAGCGCGGTGACTCATTTGTACGAGCAAGCTCCTTTATGCAAAATGAGATTTTTCTTCCGAAGAGCACAGCGATTTTGCCATTCACAAGGACCTGATAACACGCATCACTATTAAACGCCTGGGTTTCCTTACGATGCGAGCCATTACACCTGCCGTCTCGAGCGATTAACGCCGTGAGCAAAACCCACACATCCGACTGCTCGGCGGTGATTTAAACACTTATAAACTAGGCCCTGGGAATGGGGAACAGTCCATGAATGACAAAAGAGGCACGGATGGCACCTCAACCCACAATAATTCTATGTAATCTTATCTGGCTGATGGGAGAGCAGATATTTGAAGGAGCGCTGTCGATGGCACTCTTCCGTAACCCGCGAGACCGGAAGTGGCCATGCTGCGAGGCAGGGGCGCGTAGCTGCAGTAACGACCGCCCCCTCGTTTCCACCACGATGAAAGATGCGCATCCGGAAATTGATTGACAATCAACAGAAGCATTATTACTGCGATCGATGCGCTCCTTGCTGATGGCAGCGAGCTCTGCCGCATATCGAAATAAGGGAGGGAGAGGTGCACACACATTCCAGCGCAGGTGTAATTCTAAAACAAGTGCCATCAAATATGAGTTATAGAGGGAGTCGTAGATAGGATATTGATTTGAATTTGAAAATTGTAGAGCGGACACCGCAAACAGAATTACCTCTAGTTGTTACAACCAGCAAAGGCTACATCGCACAGGGAATACACGGGTTAAAGGGCCTCTGAAAAGACTCGTTTTGAGCATAGGTCACAATTTTAAAATGTGTGCAAGCGCTGTTGCTCCACTTTCGGAGGATGGAATGGAAACAACATAAACATTGTGTGTTTACCAATTGTCAGTGTATTGTCAGCAAAGGCTGTAATACTGCATTGGTCTTTAGTGACTATGAAGAAGCTCACACGCTAATGCATGAGAATTACAAATTCACACAAAATCCCAGACACTCTGTTATTAGCTCATAAATGAGTAGATAAAAGCAACAACTATTGCTGAACCATCACATCAGCAAATGGTCAGAAAGCATACAAACAAATACATGCTTTGGTGTAACACACTGATAGCATGCAAAATGTCTCGTACTAAAATGAATGTGTCAAATTATACTGTCATGTTGCCATAGACGGAGAGGGACTTACAATCAAAAGGTCACCTGTACAGAAGTGCCCCAAAGGTGGGTTGCCACCTGCACTGTGAAACAAGGAGCGGCTTCAAAGTAGCCGCTCTGTTTTTCACCTGAATGTGCTGCCCCCATGGCAGGGCGAGTTCTCAGCTGCTGTAGGGGCAGCGCATTCATCCTAATACAGCGCATTTTCCTTGTTTGCTCCAGGCGCAACTTTTAAAAGATACGCCCGGCGCAAACAAGGAAAATGCGTTATATGTATGATACAGCCCTAGGAATCTGCCATATTTCCAAGGATAATGCCGGCAAACTGAATCCACTTCTAAGTGCATATTGGCAAGAATGTTTCAGCCTGTATGACCTTACCATGTTGAGTACAACAATTTGAAGGCTTTTAGTACTTATTATGTGCTGTCACCAGTACAAGAAAACAGAGTCTTCTTGTACTCTAATCACCAGCAATTTGGAGTAAGCCAGTGTTCAACAAACTCTTAAACTTGTTCATGATTCAAATTTTGAGATTCAAATTCCGATTTGAAATCTGAGTTTTAGTAACGTGTCAACACCACACCCTACAAAAAGAGCCAATCTCTTGACTGGCTCCTCAACACAGAAGAGCTTGTGCCGTTTAATATTGAGACTCCATGACAGGCCAGGGCGGATCAAGCCTTAATATCTTGTCAGTTTAATTAATTGCGTAAACTTGCAAAATGGACAGGAAGCTGCCAAAATATCTCCAAATCCAATGAAGGAAAGCTGACTCAGTGAGATTTTGATATTCTGTTTAGGGAGTCCCCTGAGACGTACATAGGGAGTTCCTTCAACCGCTGTTGAGGAAGTGTCCTGAACTGCAGTTTAGGAAGTGTTTTGAACCACTGTTTATGGAGTCCCTTGAACCGCTGTCTGCGATGTCCCTTGATCCGCTAATTAGGGAGTCCCTTGAATCGGTATATAGAGAGTCCTTTGAAAAACTGTTTCTGGAGTCCCTTGAATCGCTGTTTAGGGAGTCCTTCGAACTGCTGTTTAAGGAGTCCCTTGAACCACTGCTTAGAAAGTTCCTTAAACCACTGTTTAGGGAGTCCTTTGAACTGCTGTTTAGGGATTCCTTTGAACCACTGTTTAGGGAGTCCCTTGAACCGCTGTTTAGGGTTTCATTCAAACTACTGTTTATGGAGTCCCTTGAACCACTGATTAGGAAGTCCATTGAATTGCTGTTTAGGGAGTCCCTTGAACAGCTGTTTAGGAAGTCCATTAACAGCTGTTTAGGAAGTCCATTGAACAGCTGTTTAGGAAGCACTTTGAATCGCTCCTTATTGCTGTTTAGGGAGCCCCTTGAATATTGCTGTTTAGGGAGTCCCTTGAATTTATGTTTAGGGAGTCCCTTGAATTGCTGTTTAGGGAGTCCTTCGAACTGCTGTTTAAGGAGTCCCTTGAACCACTGCTTAGAAAGTTCCTTAAATCACTGTTTAGGGAGTCCTTTGAACTGCTGTTTAGGGATTCCTTTGAACCACTGTTTAGGGAGTCCCTTGAACCGCTGTTTAGGGTTTCATTCAAACTACTGTTTATGGAGTCCCTTGAACCACTGATTAGGAAGTCCATTGAATTGCTGTTTAGAGAGTCCCTTGAGCTGCTGTTTAGGAAGTCCACTGAACAGCTGCTTAGGAAGTACCTTGAATCACTCTTTAGGGAGTCCCTTGAACCGCTGTTTAGGGAGTCATTTGAACCACTGCTTAGGGAGTTCTTTCAACCACTGTTTAGGGAGCCCCTTGAATAGCTGTATGAAGAGACCTTTGCAAGGCTGTTTATGGAGTCCCTTGAACCACGGTTTAGAGATTCATTTAAACCACTGTTTATGGAGTCCCTTGAACCACTGATTAGGAAGTCCATTGAAATGCTCTTTAGGGAGTCCATTGAATTGCTGTTTAGGGAGTCCATTGAATTGCTGTTTAGGGAGTCCCTTGACCAGCTGTTTAGGAAGTCCATTAACAGCTGTTTAGGAAGTCCTTTGAACAGCTGTTTAGGACGTACCTTGAATCGTTCTTTATTGCTGTTGAGGGAGCCCCTTGAATTGCTGTTTAGGGAGTCCCTTGAACAGCTATATAGGGAGTCCCTTGTATTGCTGTTTAGGGAGTTCCTTGAACAGCTATTTAGGGAGTCCCTTGAATTGCTGTTTAGGGAGTCCCTTGAATTGCTGTTTAGGAGTCCCTTGAATTGCTGTTTAGGGAGTCCCTTGAACAGCAGTTTAAGAAGTCCATTAACAGCTGTTTAGGAAGTCCATTGAACAGCTGTTTAGGAAGTACCTCTTTATTGCTGTTTAGGGAGCCCCTTGAATTGCTGTTTAGGGAGTCCCTTGAACAGCTATTTAGTGAGTCCTTTGAATTGCTGTTTAGGGAGTCCCTTAAATTGCTGTTTAGGGAGTCCCTTGAACAGCTGTTTAGGAAGTCCATTAACAGCTGTTTAGGAAGTCCATTGAACAGCTGTTTAGGAAGTACTTTGAATCGCTCCTTATTGCTGTTTAGGGAGCCCTTTAAATATTGCTGTTTAGGGAGTCCCTTGAATTTATGTTTAGGGAGTCCCTTGAATTGCTGTTTAGGGAGTCCTTCGAACTGCTGTTTAAGGAGTCCCTTGAACCACTGCTTAGAAAGTTCCTTAAACCACTGTTTAGGGAGTCCTTTGAACTGCTGTTTAGGGATTCCTTTGAACCACTGTTTAGGGAGTCCCTTTAACCGCTGTTTAGGGTTTCATTCAAACTACTGTTTATGGAGTCACTTGAACCACTGATTAGGAAGTCCATTGAATTGCTGTTTAGAGAGTCCCTTGAGCTGCTGTTTAGGAAGTCCATTGAACAGCTGCTTAGGAAGTACCTTGAATCACTCTTTAGGGAGTCCCTTGAACCGCTGTTTAGGGAGTCATTTGAACCACTGCTTAGGGAGTTCTTTCAACCACTGTTTAGGGAGCCCCTTGAATAGCTGTATGAAGAGACCTTTGCAAGGCTGTTTATGGAGTCCCTTGAACCACGGTTTAGGGATTCATTTAAAACACTGTTTATGGAGTCCCTTGAACCACTGATTAGGAAGTCCATTGAAATGCTCTTTAGGGAGTCCATTGAATTGCTGTTTAGGGAGTCCATTGAATTGCTGTTTAGGGAGTCCCTTGACCAGCTGTTTAGGAAGTCCATTAACAGCTGTTTAGGAAGTCCTTTGAACAGCTGGAGCCCCTTGAATTGCTGTTTAGGGAGCCCCTTGAATTGCTGTTTAGGGAGTCCCTTGAACAGCTATATAGGGAGTCCCTTGTATTGCTGTTTAGGGAGTTCCTTGAACAGCTATTTAGTGAGTCCCTTGAATTGCTGTTTAGGGTGTCCCTTGAATTGCTGTTTAGGAGTCCCTTGAATTGCTGTTTAGGGAGTCCCTTGAACAGCAGTTTAAGAAGTCCATTAACAGCTGTTTAGGAAGTCCATTGAACAGCTGTTTAGGAAGTACCTTGAATTGCTCTTTATTGCTGTTTAGGGAGCCCCTTGAATTGCTGTTTAGGGAGTCCCTTGAACAGCTATTTAGTGAGTCCTTTGAATTGCTGTTTAGGGAGTCCCTTAAATTGCTGTTTAGGGAGTCCCTTAAATTGCTGTTTAGGGAGTCCCTTGAACAGCTGTTTAGGAAGTCCATTAACAGCTGTTTAGGAAGTCCAGTGAACAGCTGTTTAGGAAGTACTTTGAATCGCTCTTTATGGCTGTTTAGGGAGCCCCTTGAATTGCTGTTTAGGGAGTCCCTTGAACAGCTATTTAGGGAGTCCCTTGAATTTATGTTTAGGGAGTCCCTTGAATTGCTGTTTAGGGAGTCACTTGAACAGCTGTTTAGGAAGTCCATTAACAGCTGTTTAGGAAGTCCATTGAACAGTTGTTTAGGAAGTACCTTGAATCGCTCTTTATTGCTGTTTAGGGAGCCCCTTGAATTGCTGTTTAGGGAGTCCCTTGAACAGCTATTTAGGGAGTCCCTTGAATTGCTGTTTAGGGAGTCCCTTGATTTGCTGTTTAGGGAGTTCCACCTTTAGGAAGAGGAGTGTGCTGACTCTTATAAAACACACCTAAAAATAGACTGTGATAAACTGGCCCCTATTTGAGAAGTTTTGGCTTGTGAAAAAAGTGCTTCCCTGTCAAAGATCGTTTACTGAGGAACGAAAAACATCTAAAGCCCAGCCCAAAGTTGTGCAAAGCGACCCATGAGGAGACAGTATACACACATCAACAGTATAGAGTTGACATAGTATCTGCTAAATATCACTACTTTAACTGTGGAGTAAAGGGAGCTAAAAATAATACCAGACATCTATTTAGGATCTTAAGATGGGTAAGAGCTACCAGAAGTCTTACTGGATTCCTTGGAGAGATACAAGGAGCAGTCTCAGCACCAAATATTCAAGGCTATTTTGTGGTCAAGGTGTTGGCTGCCTGTGACTGCTTTATTCCAATTAGATACATCATTGGTGACATCTTATTGCTCAGATTTCAAACTCTTCCCTGGCTATGGTGACCCCATTATACATTGAGGACATTATTAATGGGATGAACATCGCTCAATGTGCTAGTGATGCTTGTCCTCATTTCTTATAAAGGAAATGCTGCTTTTAATGGCTTCAACCATGGCTAGAGTCATACACTGCTCACTACTCGAGGCAAGGTTCTAGATTGTCTAAAACAAGTGTGGGCTATCAAATTATTTAGAAGCACTCTATGAGTCAGCTGACCAACCCCTACATCCCATAGCAAGTCACTTATCCTCGTACAAATCAACTTATGGTAAAATGGAAGATCTATGTTAATTCCAGGCTACGTACGAGAATACGAGAATAGAAATGGCCTATCTGGAGATGGCGGAAAAGGGGTGAGGGGGTCTATTGGTGCTTTTAAACCTCCCAGCCGCTTTTGATACCTTTGATACAGAACCCTCTAAGGTAGAGTACAGCAGGTTGCTGGGTTGTCCAGATCTTTTCTTAAGTGGAGAAGAATGGATGGGGTGAGTGCACTGCTGTTAAATCGTGCTGTGAAGTAGTGCAAGGCTCGCCACTGGCCCTGTGCTCTTCAGTGTCTATATGACACCTTGGCATGGCTTATTGGAGGCCCATGAGTGGGGCTTCACATATAATCGGATGAAATGCAGCTGGTGCTCCCTCTTATGTAGCAATTAGAAGAAGGACTCTTTCTGCCTAGTTGAACTTGTGAGGATAATGATGCACAAAAAACAGTCCTGCCCTGACTACCAGTAAACAGAACTGTTACTGGTGTCCTTTAGGGCTATCGTCTAAAAGCTAAAGAGCTTCCATAAGCTCTGGATAGTGAGTGGCAGTGTGGTGGAATGTCTCAACAAGGTTAAACCCATGGTAGTTGTATGCAATACCTTCCTTGATATTGAGCAACAGGTTACAAGGCTTTCACAGACCTGTAATTGCTAGACTTCTCCATGCTAAGACAAGGTCAATTCTATCCAAAGATAGCAGAGCCACACACTGTCATGGAGGTCAGGCTCAAATATTGATGTTTTAAGTTGATTGGTACATCCCATATTGTCCAGGTGCTTGAATGGCTGCTAAAGAAATGCGACATTCCACTGCCAGGGTAGCTGCTGGACAAAGACATAAGAAGCGTATGAGAACAACATCTAAAGAGAACACTGGTTCCCTAAATCAAGCTGAGCAAGGCTCTGTAACCTGATAATAATGTAAAAAATCAACTTGGAAGCTCATTAACCAGTTGAAACAGGCTAATTGGAAATCGTGGGTAATGATCTACACACCTGGAAGCCCCTGAGATCTCAAGATACACAATAACGTGCCACCAATACATTTAAAAAGTAAATCCTGAGTGGGAAACTTTTACAAACCATTTAAGCGAAGTGTTGGAATGATCGTCATCTGAATCTAAGAAAATAGATCTCTTTGACCAGATTTCGATCGTGTTTGAAAAACTTCCTCTTTTACAGGCTGCCCGTTTGCAGCTGACTTCTCAAACAAATGTGTTGGCGCCTGTGTGCCCCAAGGTTTATTGAGCCTTGCAAATGGATTTAACTTACTTGAAATAGGTTCTTAATGGCCCAAACTGATGCAGCTTGTCCTGTCACAAGTATGGGATAAGTATAAACGGAGGATTGGATGTTGTGCTGCCTGTGATGGTGTAGGGTAGGGACGAACGTCTGCAACAGTTTGTGCCCTTATATTCTCCAACTCTTATGCAGATTGTGCATGCTGGTGGCAGTGACTATTGTTTTGGGTTTGCATCTTGACTGTACCCTAGGTAAAGCCTCCCCAAATCTCCCTTTTACAGATACAGGAGCCCCTGTAAATGGGACTCTCTTAGTTTTTAACTAGAGTGGGCGAGAGTCTTGTAAATGTGTGCATGAATGGGACCTTTGAGGGCAGCAATTGTGCTAAGATGGTAGGTGGATGCTGGTCAGTAGAAACGACTGAGTCAGCCCCATCCGCCATTCTTCTTGCAGGTCGTTCTTTAGGGCATTAGGGAACTACCCCACCAATCAGGAACAGATGCTATTCACTGCTCCCTTGCACTGCCATGAACCATTCTCTAGCTGCTGGTGTGTTCCAGGAATAGACCCCTTGCACAGACAATATGCGTGACATTTGGCACACTTAATCAATGAGAACACCGCACAAGTCGAGGGTGGACCTGAGTGAGCAGTATCCCTCTGCTACTTTTTGAAAGAGGACACAGCCGCCACTAGACTGACAATGGATGAGATGTGCCCACTTTAATTATTTACACCACCCATTTTGTAGGACGTATACCTTGAAAGAGACTATACTTCCTGACAATGCACTGTAAATGCCATTTTTCTGCGCAAATGGTGAGCATCTTCACTACAGGACATAAGCAGAGAATTAGTTTTTAGTGAGACACAGGGGGAGAGGAAGCAGCCTGGGTTTAATAGATTGCCTTGAGGTGCTTCGTCACACATTCCCAAGAGACAGTCACACGTCACGTCTGACGCTCTCCTGGGACTTAGTGCTGAAGCGCACGTGATGCGAAGCCCTTCGTGCTGAGAGGGCTCTGGGGCTGGACGGCCTGTCCTTGAATGAGTGCAGGCCCAGCGTCATTACGGAGGAGCAGGAGTTGCACGCTGTGAAGGGATTTTGTTCAAGGAGACTGACGAGCGTCTGAGTTCCAGACAGAACCAGCTAAACCAGCATGTTATAAAGGGATTCATGGCCATTGATTCACCAAAATAACAGGGGTAACGGAAGTGGCATCAGATACCCATTGGACCTGATTAAATTTGACCTAGAGCCTCGCACTTAGCATCAGTGCTTGAAATTGAAAAATTAAAATTGGAGGTTGTTATTCTCCATAAGTATCTGGTTGCTACTGAGAAGTGCCCGTATTCTCCCATTATAAATTTTGCACCTGTACTAAGTGCTGATACTTTCCCTTCAAATTAAAGAAGTGCAGGTACTCAGTAAATGTGAGAACCTTGCCATTTAAAGCACTGTTTAGCCTCCCTCAACCTGGAGGTGTTGCGGGAAGTGCAAGTAGCACAAACTGAAAAAGTGAACACAGCTGTTAGAACCCCGATTACTTTTGCTTCTCACTGCTTCTTTCTTCATGAACTCTGAGACCAGGGTAGAAAGGGCAGTGGCAGGGTACCGAAGGACCGGCCAGTGGTAGCAGGTGCTACCCGTTGAGGCACTTATTTGACGTCCATGCCAGGACTGAGATGCATCGGTTGATCTGCGTTGTCTGGGTTATTTGCATGCACCTTCAATGTTAGGATTATGGAACAGACGCTCAGGGAGAAGGGGGCATGAAAACATGTAGGGGCATATTAGCAACGAGGCGATAAACAATTATCGCCGCTTTTGCGTCCGTTTTCGGACGAAAAGCGGCAATAATTTTATCGCCTAATCAGCAAGGTCACGCTATCGCGTGAATCCTTGCATTATCAGCCCCTTTCCCCAACGCCCATCTTTGCATCTCTAATGAGATGCAAAGTGGGCGTACCCCGGATGGACTACGTTGCAAATATCGCTGATGTTCACATCGCGATATTTACAAGGCAGCCCACATGATATTAGCAGAGGTTAGATTTCGGCGAAACGGCCGCTGCGCCAAAATCTAACGTCTGCTAAAATCCTGACTTAGCCATCCCTAACATAGGGGTGGATTCTGCTGATACGACCACAGGAGTCGTATCAGCAAGGTATGCCGTTTGCAGGGAACATCGCTGGAAAACCAGCGATGTTCCCTGCAAAACGGCGATAACCTCGCTATCTCTGGAATTTTTATCGCCCTGGAGAAGCGCGTTGTTAATAACGCGCTACCAGGGCGATAAATTCCAGAGATAGCCTGCGTTAGGGAATACGTCGCTAATCACGGCCAGCGATAATTATCGCTGGCCGTTGATAATATGCCCCGTAGACTTTAAATATATCTGACTCGAAAGCCTCTATTATCAACAATGCACGCTTTGGAAACTAAATGTAAAAATAAATACATGGGTACATCCATATTTTGTACAGTGTGTGCATCCTAGCACTGCAATGGGAGAGGATGCGTCTTGTCAGGCTAGAGGTGCACTGGCAGAGCTGAAGGTGGGTCCCAGCATCATTCCGTTAAATATTACCATTGTAGGTCAGGATCAGTGGTCTGCAGTTGTATTTTATCTGCAGAGATTTTTGCCCTTCATAAAGGTTGTAAATTCTCTCTGTTTACCTTCACCCATGCAAAATTGCTTCCACATTCTAATTTTCATCATTGAGCAAGATAATTTTCATGCTAATAAAAACCAACTAGGCTGGAAACTTTTCAGAATTTTTTCTCTACAAATGTAGCTTTCTGCTGAATATATCTTCATTCAGAACCATTTGTTAGAGTTCAGTAAGGATATAGATGACATAAATTGGCTCAAAAGTTAACATTTTCACATTGAAATGGCAAAGTGGATGACATTTCCCCTTCATCCAAAGATTTCCAGAAACCTTCATGAAGATTGCAAAAAAAAATCTTTGGACACCCCTATTGAGGACTGAGGTGCATTGACTGAGTTCTTTGATATTGTACAGTGAAAGTTACTGCAGGTGAGGAGTAGGTACATTTGTCTTTGCTATATGACCAGATAGGAAATGTCTTGAAGAAGGCCAAGCTAGGAAAGTGCTGAATATTTTGAGCTACGTAGGGTATTATGGGGACAAATTTCTATCAGGGAATCCAACAGCACAATTGCTATATGGCAGGCTGTGTATAATTTACCATTTTGCTGTTTTTCTTTCAAATTCTCTTGGATAGATATCCTATTTAAATCGTCTTGGGAAGGTGAAACTTTCTTTATGCAATTTGAGGCAGCTATGTATGCCCTACCGCATTCAAATATCACCATCTCCTATTGGTTCTGGGAGTAATGACAAATCTTCCCACTCACATTGTTTTCCTGTATTGAAGCTTGGAAAACCTGCACTCAAAATAGTACGTCTGGAATTCCGAGCAAGATGCTAAGAGGAGAGCAAACACTTTTCTATCCTGCAATAGATAACCCCTTTCATTATATCTGTACTGTGATCTTGAATGTGTGTGAGCAAAACACTGTACACCCAAAATTAAAACACCCCAAAATTTACCTGAGTCAGATCTCCCACATTAAACTGGATCTAAGACAGTGTCAAAACTCAATTTCATGAGGCAATGTGAACCCTCGATTGGGTAACTCCCAAAGTATCAGAATCAATAAAGTACAATTTCATTAAATAATTCCAATCTCAGCATAATTTAGGCCTACTAAACACATGAGTTCTGAATAAATGAAAAATTAAAGGGTATTATGAAAAAAATGCAAAAATAAATGGCACAGAGTAAATACAACGAAGAATCTCAAAGGCAGAGTCAATCAGAGTATTTAAAAATCAGAAACTATTCTAAGGGCCTGATTTAGATCTCGGTGAATGGGTCACTCCGTCACAACAGTGATGGATATCCTATCTGCTGAAATCTAAATGTCTTAGGATATAATGGAATTTAGATTTCGGCGGACGGGTTACTCCATCCTAACGATGATGGATAGCCCATCCGCCAAGATCTAAATCAGGCCCTTAGTCTCAATGGGCAGCAAAATCAGGAAGGAATTGGACAGCCTCCCTGGCAGCATTAAGAAAAGCTCTGGCTCCACCTCAAAATCAAGCATTTTTATACATTATTCTTGCGTATTAAATCAATATTTCTGAAGATACATTGTGGTGTAAGCAAAAGCATCATTTCTTCAGCAAATCAGAACACATTAAAAATAAACGTAATTACTTAACACATAAGCACTATCCCATTTTCTTGATAATAATTCAACACTCTCTATGCTGATGTCACCCAGAGATGTTCGAACAAACCAGTTACATTTACAGTGTCACACTATTTGAATAAATAGACATCATTGAAGCATCAGAATATGTGGTTACATGTTGACAGTAACATCCGAGTTAGAGAAGTTCACTATGAGCAGAAGAATGACAACAATGAGAAATATTCTAGCACACTGCATCTTGGCTGTGTTCTGCGAAGCATGTGGGGAGAGGATGTGTGCAGAGGGGGGAAGCACTGAGTGAGTGACCGGCACAACCCCCACCTTAATTAAAATAGCGTTCTGCACAGAAATGTGGCCTAAATAAAACACATTAGAAAATGCAGTTCTACACATCATAAGAAATATGTTTAAAAAGCAATAGTTTTAAATCAGTCTACAGATAAGAAATGATGTGTGAAAATGCATATTACACATTAATAATGAAGCAAAAAAATATAAATCCATTAAATTATTTTACAAAAGTACAATTGGTCTTCCCAACCTGAAAGAAAGCCCATGAAGATGCAGTTAGTCTGTTTAGCTGGTGTCAAATGTTTGAACGATGTACTTCATCTGACTGGCTATGGTCAACTTCCGTAACCCTGGGAGATGTGTTGGACCGCCAATCCATCCACATAAATAGCTGTACCAAGCCCTATCTGCACAGAGAATGGTGCTTTGAGAGCAGAGCTGCATGGAGCCTGTCTCTACAAGGCTGTACTTAAGCCTGGGATTTTCAACCAAAACCAGAGGTTTTGATGGTATAGCCATTCTTTTATAGTACACATGACACCTTCATAGACCCCAATGATAAATAGTTTTGTCAGTCTGGAGAGGTATGGATCTATACAGAGTGCTGAACTGCCAAAGGATAATATTGGTTTGTTGTTTCCTATCTTCACACACCACAGTTCTATTTCGCCCACAGTTCCCTATTCATACGCACAGTTTATCACATATGTCATCACGCATAATCGTGGGTATTAGTGAAGAAGGAGTAGATGTCTTTGTTTTCTTGGAATGTAGAGAGCTGACATATGTTTAATTATAGTTCTGGAGGATTGTGAAGGCTTACCGGGCTATGTCAAGATAAAGATAACTGAACTGTACAATGGGGGACAACATCCCCAAATCTTGGACGGAGGTGGTAACCATATTGTGTGTATTTAGGGCAAAGTAATCATGAGCCAGGTTGAATTAGGTAAGATAACCTACACGTGTTTGACCAGTAAATAGAAACTAGTTGTAGCTTTCAATGAGGTTGGAAAGTTCAGGTTGACTGTAGTTGAAAATGCAATGGGCAGGTTTTGTGGCGTGTATACATTAAGCAAGTGCAAGAAATGACTAGCCATGGGTGAAATTTTAATTACGCTGAAGTATTCATAGTAATTTTGGTAATTTTGCGTTACTCTTTTGATGCAAAATTGCCCAAAAATAAGTAAATATGCTCATTTGCGTAATTATGAGTAATTTGGCACAAAAATCCTCCCACAGGAGCACAGTAACAAAAAATGTATTGTGTGTAAGTGGATGCTGGCTGCTGCTGTTGATGTTCTGTTTCATTTACCAATTTTTCTTAGCACAAAATGCATCCTAGGGTCCATTTTAGATGTGAGGGTGCATTTTGCAGTAAGAAAATAGCACTAAATGCTGAGTTATGCTCCCTGCATAATTCTGTGTAACCTCACATAATTACGCTACAGCATATTACGCAAGTTACACTCACCCAAATGAGCATCTTTTGTGTGGTGTACCCCCATATTTTTTACCTTGACTGTTTTTTCTGGCTGTAGAACTCTGTGCACTTTATCCCTGATAACAAATGGTAAAGTCCCTGTGCTCCACCTTTCAACATGATGAAATTGGCATACACTGAATTGGCATATTTAATATACCTATAAGTCCCTGGTATTGGGGGAAAATGTACCCAGAGCCTATAAACTAAATGTCACTAGGGGACTGCAGCCCCCACTGTGCAATCCACTAGAGTGACAGTGCAACCATACCAGCAGGCCTACCATTTGTAGCCTGGCTGTTGCGCTTTTAAATTGCAAATTCAACCTGTTGAAACAACCCCGTTTGACAGATCAAAACCTTCTTTTTAAATATTTGTATGTGCCCCCTAAGTAGGCCTTATCACCTATATGGCAGGATGCATGGTATTTAAAAATAGGACATGTAAAGGTCTGTTGTTAAACATGTGCTTACAGTGATAAAGCCCCAAACCTATTTTCACTGCAGAAAGGCTGGCTGTTTCATGGGTAAACAGTTGGTTACATTATTACATTTTGATAATTGTAATTTTTAGAAATGTATCTTTTCCCTGCCTAAAGCCTCTGGTGGCCCATTTGTATGAGCTCCAATTGTCTCCTGGCAGCTGAATAGCCCCCTTGACGAGATGGGGAAAGGCCTTGGGTGTGAGAAAGTACTTTTGTCCCTCTGGTAACATGACCATTTGGGCTGTGCCCAGGGACATGATTAACTTCAAAGAAGGCCTACCCCGCATAGGCAAATATTAGTAGGCCTGGGCGTTAAACTCCGCTCCGTTCGCAGAGTTTGCAGAGTTTTCTGCACTCCGCACTCCGCGGAGCTCGCGGAGTGCAAGAAAAGCCTGCTTCGCGTAGTGCAGCGGAGTTTTTTCCCCGCTCGCGAACGGTAAGTTCGCGAGCGCGAGCTGCAGCTCGGGTAGAATTTCTACCCGAGCTGCAGAAAGACCAGCGCGAACAGCAGTTCGCACAACACTCCGCCACTTGCAGAACCTCGCTGAGGTTTTTGTAACTCGCGAAGTTCCGCGTAGCAAAACTCCGCGAACTACACCCAGGCTTAAATATTAGCTGAAACCTGGGCGAGGTGCTCCCCCGGTTAGGCAGGCAGCAATATCAGTGTGAGAGGAGGTGCCACCAGAACTGGTTTAGAGTGACCAGAGGAGGGGTTGCTCATTTCCATGGCCACACCTCTGGGGTGGGCACACAAGCTCTGCACATTGGAAGAAAGGTTCTGCCATCCTCATTTTAGGTAAAGAGGGAGCACTGTGGGATTGTTTGCAGCAGGGCACATAGGAAATGCTGCAAACATGGGTAAGATTATCCCTGGGAACTTTTACCCTATTGGTTAGGGCACAGCCCTTCTCAGAACACTACTGGACCTGTGGAAAATCAGAAGAGGGCTGAACCTGCTATCTGCAAATTGAGAAAAACCTAGAAGACTGGACCTGCTGGTCCTCTTGTACCCAGGACAAAGAAGTGTACTCCAAGGGTTATGTGCATGACCTCATATTCAAACTCCAGGGACACAACAAGCTACAAGAGACCTTTCCTGCGACTGCCCAGCTGACCAGTTACAACTGTACCTGCCCCAGACCCTGCTGCTGGCCTCTCCTGGAGTGAGTATTGACCCCCAAGTGCTGTCCCCAAAGTTCTGGAACCCTTGGATGCGTCAAAGTGTACTCTTCTTAACATCTCATGAAACCTGAGACTTAAAACATTTTGGCTTCAAAGACCTCCATATGACCAGGATCAACCTCCCAAGTCGATATGACGAAGGTACATTGCTGTTGGCCTGAAGATTCAGGCTTCTCCCACTCTGAGCTTTTCTGCAGCAGCAAATTGATTCAGTGGGACTCCACAGAGAAGTTATCCAGCCTCCTGCAGCCTTGTTCGGCTATAACCTGCAGCCTTGCCCCGCTGAAAAAATATGACCTCCAAAAAAGTTACTAAGTTCCAACATAGAAATTATCAAAAGTAACTGACTGTAGGGACCTTCTCTGGTTGTGAAAATCAAATTTCTCCTGCTCTAAGCTTTCCTGACAAAAGTCAATGACTTCACTGAGATCTCGTCCAGTGGCTACCTGATGATGTGGAGGCCTTCCCAGCCACAGCTTGCTGCCTTGCTCCGCTGAGGATTTGTGACTTCCATTTCAGAGACTTAGTCCAAAGGTAAAACTTCTATCCCGGGTCGAACCTGACTTCTGAATTCAACCCGCACCACATCACAGTCCGGTTTAACTCGGCCGAGGTACCAGTCAAGCAGAACCAAATTATGGCTTTTGGATCTTAACTGGTTTTTGGCACTATTTAGAACCTTTTTTTAAAGGTTTGTATGAGTTATTCAACAAAGCAACAAAGTACAGCTTTATTCATGACACCAAGGGTACTATTTTAAACTTTGACTTTAAAAATTCATAACGCAGGTTTCCCTTATTGGGTTTTTTGTCATTTTAGTTTCATTTTATTTACTACAAATTTACTCTATGTTTCTAAATTGATTTGGGATTTTTCTTGTGTTGTTTTTTGACTTTATGGCTGTTTTGGTACTGAATAAATACGTTACACCTGGCCTCCAAGTTAAGCCTGTCTACCGTGTGTCATAACTACCAAGGGGTTGAGGTCAGACTAATTTAGTGGCATTAGTGATTCACCCGAACAAGGATTGTGGGTATTACCTGAGATGAGCACCTAGCCCCCTCAACTAATACCCCTATTTCTTACAGTAACCAAACCTGAAGAACACGCTAGTTACCACTGTTAACCAGTGCTAAAGTGCATATGCTCCCTCCTTAAAACATAGTAACACTGGCTCATCCCCAAGTGGCATATTTAATTTACTTATAAGGCACTAGTAAAGTGGTATTACATGTAACCAGGGCCTGTAAATGAAATGCTAGTAGAGGAGCTGCAGCACTGCTTGTGCCACCCACTTAAGTAGCCCTTTAAACATGCCTCAGGCCTGCTATTGCAGCCTGTGTGTGCAGTTTTAAACTGCCATTTCGACCTGGCAAAATAAACATTTTCTCAGGACCAAACCTTTCTCTTTAATACATGTAAGTCACCCCTAGGGTTTTCCCTGGACAGCCCAGAGGCCAGGGTGCAGTGTATTATAAAAAGTTGGACATGTACTTTTAAGTTTTACATGTCCTGGTAGCGAAAAACTGTTAAATTTGTTTTTCACTACTGCAAGGCCTACCTCTCCCATTGGATGACATTGGAGTTACCTTATTTCCTTTTATAAGTGTAATTTCTAAATGTAAATCAGTACCCAGTTCATGTTTGGTGTCTCTGGAATCCAAATCTTAAATCCTAACTCATGGTGAAGTCGGATTTTAAATTACAGTTTGGAAAGTGCCACTTTTAGAAAGTTGGTATTTTCCTGCTTCAGCCATTTAGTGCCTGTAGCCTGTCTCTGGTCACTTGACTGGATGTAGCTGACAGTTGGGCTTTGTGTATTCCTCTTAGACAGCCACACATTATAGGGAGCTTAGGTGTGCCTGGATGGGCTATAACTGGCAGAATGGTAGGGAGGAGCTGGGTTCAGCCCCACTTACCCCTGAATAGGCTGTGTCCTGCCTCCACACAAAGGGCTGCATACACCCTGTAGTTAGTCTGGAGACAGGACAGGGAAGGCAGTATGCCAGGGGAATTCAAAGGAAAACCTCTAGAAGCTCCCCCCCCCTTTTAAAAGGCACAACTGGGAATACATACTGGACCTCAGACACCAACTCTTCAGTACACTTCTGGAGCTGTGGATACTCTGCTAGGAAGAAGGACTGCTGTGCTGCTACAAGGACTGCCACTCTGCTGGACTGTTGCTCTAAAGGAACTGCTGACCTACTGTGTTGACCTGCTGCCTACTACCCTCTTGCCTCTGGAAGAAGTACTGGACCCGCAACCTGATCTTGAACCTAGGAGCCCAGAGTGACTTCAAAGGGCAAGTCTTCTGGCCTCTTGATCTAAGCATCAGGGACATAAAAAGCTCCCTAGCATCTTGCACCAGCTCCTGGACCCAGGTGCAGCATGTTCCTGACCCCCAAGTGGTGCCTCTCAGGTCCTGGCCCTTGGTGTGGCTCAAGGGCATTGAAATCAAGCTTTTGGGCTCTTTGCGACCCCGAACGGGCCTGTTTACACCAAGTCCTCGATGCTCACACTGCAAATCAGCGTAAAGCTCTATCAGCCTGACTCTTTGTACTGCAGCATCGACCTATCTCAGGGACCACCAATGCAAAGCTGCAGCAACACACACCTGCGATGCCGACTGGCTCTCGGTGCTTTGCTGACATCCTCCTGCAGAGCTTTCCCTGCTCCTCGCGGCCCTCTTCAATGCAAACGGGACTCTTGGTATGAACTTGAGAAGGTAAACTTCAAAGGGCCTAACTTGGTCACTGTATCCGTCCTGCACTCCATCGTGGTCAGCCTGAAAGTGTGACTTTGCCCCGGTCCAGCAGGACCAAATATCCTGAGTCGGCGCTTTGTGTTTTTTAACACTAATTTCACTGAATTCTTTAAAAATTCAGATCTCCAGTTCTACTGATTGTATTTTTGTGGTTTTGGTCTTGTTTTATTTATTACATTTTTATTCTATTTTTCTAACTTGGTGTGAGAATCCTTTTGTGGTGTGTTTTCACAGTGTTATTTTTTGAGGTGTTGCACAAATACTTTACACACTGCCTCTGAGTTAAACCTTACTGCTCACCCTGAAAAGAATTGTGGTTGCTGCTTGAGAAGGGTTTCACCCCCTCGACCAGTAACCCAATTTCTTAGTGCTTTACTCAGAAAAATACCCTTCTATCCAATGATGTATTGAAGCCCTTATCAGCACTCCACACACTGTTGTAGGTACAGTACTCAGAACACTCAAGCTTAAAAGGTATTACAAAGTATTGTGGGGCTGAAACTGAAATCAATCTATTAAAACAACACTCTCTACTATTCTATTTAGCCCACAACTTATTATTCATTTGATCTATGTATCACATATTTGATATATGCATAATTGTATGTATTAGTGAAGAAGGGGTAGATGATTTAGAGTTTGAGGGAACCCTAGACATTGTATTGTGTTACTGAAAAAGAAATTCAGGCAGTCGACTCTCCACATGCATTTATAGATTTCTCCAGAAAATTGAGGATTTCCACTTCTCACCAAACTTTGAGTCCCTTTGTCTTCTTGGAATGTAGGCAGCCAACACGTGTTCTATCCCAGGTTCTGCAATTCATGTAGGTCAGTGGTTCTTACCCTTTCAACTTCTGTGGACCCCCATTTAATTATTACTGGAATCTAGGGGCCCCCACTGAATCATTATTGAAATCTGAGAATCCCTACTGAGTCATTATTGGAAGCCACGGACCCCTGCTTAAACAATTTTGATGATTTAAACCTCAACACAATACACAAAGATACAGAAATAAGCATTTATCAAATACACAAATGATGAAATATTTTATTTATGCATGAAAAAATAGTGCAAAAATGCAAGTTTGCAAACAGTAGCTGCTCACATTCCGGTTGTCTGCGTTGTCCCCGTTCACTCGTGCTAAATGTTTGCCTTGATTGGCACGTAATTACGAGACATGGCGGAATAGAAAACTGTAGGGAATTTCTTGTAACAGGTGCCATGCGAAATTGTCGAAATTAAGCGAGACTACGCCTGCGTAACGGAAATGTTACTCAACTAGTCAGTGGGTAAAAGCACCGTGGCATGTTGGTCTTTGCCTTCCTCTTAGTTATAGCTAGGTCCAGCCCCCCATACTGTGCCACAAATACTTATGTTAGTACCCCTGCAGCGCCTAGACGTGCAAACATTGCATGTGACCGCTGTCACTGACAGTAGGCCCTGACTCATTTTGGAGATGTATCTTATGCTTCTATTCAAAGAACAACATTCAGTTCCAGGGGTCATGCCAATCCAAGCGACACAAAATATGGACCTTTTACCAAAGATACTAAGGCCTGCTCAGAGCATCACCTCAAAAAAATTTTTTGGGTGTGATTGCCACACCATTATCTGCTTGTATCGAGTACAACCTTAAATAAAACCAAGCCATTAGAGGAGTGGTTCTAGGTGGGAGTTGTTTTAATATTCTTGCTACACTCTCTCATCCAAGCGTATTACATTTTAGGAGCGACACTCCAGAGCTCAGATGCAGGTGATGGAAGGAGCAGGTGTTAGCAGCTTCCGGTACAAGACGTGCAGGTGCTACAAGGAGCTGCTGGTGGCAGCAACAGGGACCACAACAGAGGGCACAAAGGGACAGGCATAACAGAAGCAGAAAGTTAAGAGGAAAGTGTGGTGAAGTGAGTTCTGGAAGTCGGCGCTGTCTCGCCGCACTGCGCGATTCCCCTACACAGCCCTCCTGAGGAGAGGCCGATCCACCCACGCACACTGCCCCCCCCCACCCCACCCCCCTCCATCTCGATCGTCCTCCCACGCAGCCCCTTCGTGGCTTGTCCAACCGTGAAATTAAATCCATGTCACTTCTGCAGAGAGAAATACGCTGGTCTGAGCGAAATATCTGCTACTGAGACAATCTGTCTGCTTCCCTCTCCAGACCCCCCCCCCCCCCCCTTGGCCCCCACCCTTTCACTCCCAGGGCGCCTTACAGGTGCAGTGTTATGCGTAAATCTTCAATCTCGCACACAAACACGCAAGCAAAGCTCACGGTGAAGGGCGAAGACTGCTCATGCACACGTTCACAAGGACAAGCCCACTGAACACATACACCTCACAAGTACTAACACAACTGCTCACGTCACTCCCACACAGATACAGGCACACAGCCCTCATTAGGAAGTAAACAAACTGCTCACGCGCACGCCCACACACTCAGAAACTCACACTTCTCTAGAAAGAATATAGACTGGTCTCTCTTTCACACAAACGCGCACACAACTGCAAGTGCTAACACCAGCTGCTCACATTTCACTCTCACAGTGGCACACATCCCTCAATAGGAAGTACACAAACAGCTCACACACACACCTCACACGGAACGGCTCTAACTGCTCTCATATACACACATGCACACGGTCACACACACACACTCTCATGTGGAAGGAGACACTGCTCGCACACGTAAACCTCGTGAGAAATGTTACAGACTGCTCAATTACTCATGCATACCTACACTCATTCCCCTCACGAGAAAAGGCATCCATTGCTGGCAACTTTTTACACGCAAGCACATGCACGTGCAAATACGCACTCCTTATGGGGAAGGTCGGAGCTACTGCTCACGCACAGACGCACATTCGCACGCACTTAAATATACCCACGGTGGAGCACTTTTATTGCACGTAATTTTCTCTCACGCGCACGCACGTGCACAGACGCACACCTTACAGGTAGAAGGAGACACCGCGTACACGTATCCATCATACACACACACACACGCACACACACACACACTGCTCTGAGGCGCACACCTACTCTCATTCACCTCGTGAGGAAGGACACTGCGGCGGAACCATGGTAATCTCAGATTGCCTTTTTTGGGATGGGAGCTGTGACGTAGCCGTGCTCCCTACGCACTTCTCTGATAAAAGACCGTGTTGATTTATTTTGTCATTGTAAAGCGATTAGCCCCAGGCTTCAGGGAAGGGTTAATTGAGGGAAACGCTGCCGAGTGCACCGCCGTCTTTAAATGCTAATGAAGTGCGCTTCAAACACACGCGGGCCAGCAAAGGACAGGCCCCTCCTGAATTAAACAAGCCTTAAATCTCACCTGCGACGAAGCAGGGGGATATAGATAAACCAACCCTCCTACCCCCAACACACACACTCATTACACAGTCAGAACCCCTCTCTATTTCTTCGAAAAAATATTCTTTTACAGTTTAATCTGAGATTCGGGCTTGCACATCACAGGGTCCAAGGTGTTCACATTTTTATCTTTTATGTATGTATGTGGTATTTGTCTTGCGCAAACCTAACAACCATGAACCTCCTAAAGGGCAGGAAGAGACAGGCTCATGATTTGTTTACCCTCTCCGAAATCGTACCATGGGGCTCCAGGGAGAGGGAGCGTTGTCACATGCTAACTACTGTCCCTGTGAGGACAGGAGGAGGCCAGCTACACCTTAATTACTGTCCCTATGAGGGCACGAAGAGGCGGCCCATACGTTCATTTCTGTCCCTATGCGGACAGGAAGAGGCCGCCCACACGCTATCTACTGTTCCTATGAGGACACGAAGAAGCCAACCACATGCTAACTACCAACCATATGGGGACAAGAAGTGTCTAGCCACGCGCCAACTATTGCCTCTCTAAGAACAGGAAGAGCCTGGCCCCAGGGTAACTATTCTTCTATAGAGGAAGGAACAGCCTGGCTCCATGCTAACTACAACCTCACTGGGGACCAGGGAGAGACAACCTAGCTATCTGCCAACTGCTGATCCTATAGGGTCAGAGAGGAAGAGCCCAGCCACATGCTAACTGCTGTTCCGAAGGGTGCAGAGAGTATCTGCTCACATGACAACCACTGTCCTCACTGAGATGGGCGTGAAGAGCAGGCCAACTAGGAGGAAGCTGGCCATACACTAACACACCAGCTACGCGAGGGGCAGGAACAGCCTGTCCACATGTCAACTCTGTCCTCTTCTGGAGAGTGCAGTGGGAACTTAGTCAGATGCTGGGGTCCAAGGGGGTCTAGAAGAGCTTGGCCACATGGCAGCAACTGTCCTTAAGGTACCTATAAGGAACACAGACCAATTCTGCCTACTGTCCACAGGCAGAGAGTATGATGAGACATCACGCACCACATGCTGACTTTGAAGAAGGCAATGAGTGAGAGCAATGATAACATTGCTTTTATTCAAAGGAGTACATCTGCCAGAACTTAGATTATATATATATATTGTTATGGTATATGGTCTTTTATAGAGTGGAGCATTCACCAACCAGTGGCATCTTACTGCTTACAAAGGTGAATATTGGGGGAGACAATGGCTAGAGTCTGTGTGCTTAAGAGGAAACAGCCACATTTATTGTGCACTCCTAAAGGCCAGATGGTCTTCCATAGACAAGGTGTGGTGCTAACTCTTCCATGCTTGAGTGTGATGATGTTGCTGAAAGATTTCCTAAAGGCAACTCCAAGAGCATAACACAAAAGAGTACTTGTGAGGCTAAATAACTAACAAGCATTGGCATAGCCAATAGGTCTCGCCTTTGGGACCTTATAAGTCTTTAGTCATGCAGCACATTATCCATCACATTTAGGGGAGAGAATGTAGCCTTACGGCTAGAGCTCTCAACCTCGAAGCTGTGGAACCGGGTTCGAGTCTCGGCAACGACGCTCAACATCCTGTGATATTGGGCAAATCACTTCATCTCCCTGTGCCTAACAAAAAGGAATGAATGTGTCCTTGTGTAACGAAACTGGTGCTATGTAAAGCGCTCTGATACCCAATATTTTCGGGTCTAGCTCGCGCTATATAAAACTCTAAAAAAAGACAACAAAGTTTGCCCTGTGTGTCCGTATGATGTTAAGCATTTCTGTGTACCCGAGGCTTAGGGTTTCAAGGATACTGTAACCATCATGTGAACACAGCCCAAGACTACCGAACAAGTTTCAGTCTTAAAGGCACAGTCTATGTTCCCACAAGGGACTATGTGTTGGTATTGGTTGCCCTCTGCTCTGGATGGTTCTGTCCCGGAGTGTAGCGCGAAATGCAATGGGTTTTGCATTTGCGAGAGTTAGAGCTATTGGCGTTATAAATGTTAATGTTTTTTACTTATGTGTTTTGAATTGTGGATGTATGTGGTGTGTAGTGGAATGATGTGGTATGGTCTGCAGTGGAATCGTGGATAGTAATTATGTTGTATGTAGTGTACTGGAATTATGTGGAGTGGGACTGTGTGTTATGGAGAGTAATTATGTGGTATGGTATGTTGTGTTGTGGAGTGTTATGTAATGGAGTTTAATTATGTGGTGTGCTGTTGAATTTTGTGATGTGGAATTGTGGTGTGGATGTATGTATGTGGTGTGTTATGTTATTGATTTGTATTATGTGGGTTCTTGTTGAAGTATGTGGTGTGGAATGGAAATGTGTTGAGTTGATTTGTTTTGCATGGAAGTGTGTGGCTTAGAGTGAAAATATGCTGATTGGAATTAGGTGGCATGGTGTGGAATGTATTTATGTGGATTGTTGCTATGTGGTATTGATTGGTTTTATGTGGGCTGTATTTATGTGGTAGAGAGTAGAGAGTTATTATATGGGGGTGAATTAAGTTGTGCTGAGTGGCATGCATAGTGTAATTTTGCTGTGTGGTTTTGAATTGTGTGCTGGTGAATTGTGTGGTGTTGTGTGTTACAGTAACCATCAAGTTATAATGAAGAAAGGGTGGGTTTGAAAGAAGAATATGGGGCGGAAGGGTGGAAGAGAGTAAAAGAAGGTAGGAGGTTAGGGTGGATTTGAGGGAAGGAGGTAGGGTGGAAGAGATAGTGTAAGAGATGAAAAGGGAGGAAAGAAGAGAGGAAGGGAGAGAGGAGGTTGAATGAAGAAAATGAAAGGCTTTTGTGAGAGAAAGGAAGGCATTTGTGAACGAGAAAGAGAGGGAGCATGAGAGGAAGAGAGTTGGGTAGAGGTGATGTAAGTAATGAAGAGAAGGGAAAGTAAGGAAAAGTGAAAGGAGTGAAGGAAGGGAAGGAGAATGGAAGGGAATGAAGCGACTGTAAGGAAGGCATACCTGATGGAAGGAAGGACATAAGGCAGTAGAGCGTGTACGCAGTGGAGAAGAATGAAAGAGAAAAGAGGACTGAATTAAAGAAAGGCAAGAAGGGAGTGGAGTCAGAAGGAGGCCAGAAATGCTTTGCAAAGTATGTGCTTGATGGAAAGAGGCAAGTGGGAACTTTAGAGCCTTTCTCTTGATTTATGAAGACGGGTGGAAATAAGCTTGTGCAGAATGGGAGAACAGGACAGGGAAGGCTTGTTGGGTACTTTAGAAGTGGATAAAGCGAAGCCAGGGATTGTGGGGGAAGGGGAAAATGGAACAAAATAAAGACTAAAGGAAGATTAGAGTGATGTCCAAAGCCCTGGAGAGAAAAAGACAACATGGAAAGGTGTCAATTGGAAGTCAAATGGAGAGCACTGCGAAGGAGACAGGGGCTGCCTCTACCTTCCTAATCAGTACATTTACCTGCAGAGCCCAAACCTGAAGCGAGAGAGATGGCGGAAGGAAGAGATGAAGAGTGGCCTGGTGACTACTCTAATGTACTTATTGTTTGGGCATACAAGTAGGAGAGTTATTGGGAGGCACCCCCTTAATTTGGCGCAGAGCTACGCTTGACCTGTCTCTCAAACGTGGATGAAAGTTCTTATTGCCTAACTCAATGACACAAATGTTGTCGACTTCCCAAGCACTGAAAACTGACTCCATAATGGCTAAGAACTGAACCTTAGAGACCTTCATTTACACTGCACACAGATCTCTCCAGTCCATACACACAACTCTGGCTCTCACACAACCCCCAAACCTGAGAACTCTCAAGCTCGCCTCCTCTCACCTACAACGCACAACTGTGAGACACTCCGCACCGTCGACTACCAGTTCACATTGTCTCTATGAGATATGGCAGCATCTGCCTCTTTATTTCATTTTTAAAATCTGTGCTTGTTGAGTAAAATCACCGTCCCCCAAGTGGTAAACCACTATTTGCTGGTGATCTGCTCTGTTCATGTTTGTTCACTTTGTAAATAAATGCCAGTTTAACCCGCGGCCTGACATTTAAAGAGCCAGCTGCAGCTCATGAAGATTAACGGGCAGTACAGGGAAGAGTGCAAAAGCCATAGTTATGGCGGGCACGTCTTTTTTTTAAAAGTAGTTTTATTTAGCATTTTTTTATTGACCAACTCTACACATGGTGCAAATACTGGATTCTCAAGTGCTGCAGTTTTTTAGCTTGCGTTGTTAGCAGAGCAGATACTGAAGGAGGACAGGGACTGTTGACAATTTTAGAGCATAACAGACACAATAGTACCAGTTTAACTATATAGTGTTTTTTATTCGGTTTTATAAAGAACTCAAATGTGTACCCCAGTACTATGTACATAGCAAGGACCGGAGATGCCCTGCATTATGCTCGTTTGTCAGCCAGGAGGAGAGAGACATCTGCAAATGGTAGTGTAATGTAACTTTTAGTTAAATTGGTCAGCACATACAATTCAAAAGGAATTTGTGTCATTTTAAAGCTCCCATTTACTTTTCAGAAGGATCCAGAGTTCCTCTGAGGTTAGTCTTGTTTCTAAAAGCATGACGCAGGTAGTTACACGCAGCAACCCGAGCAGCATATGGGATACATAAGAATCCTTTGCCCACTTGAAATGCTAACCATCAAAATCAACAGTCATTAAATAATAGTGGTCCCCCATATCGTGCGTCGCATGGCCTTTTATAACAACAACAAAAACATACACAGTCACCCTCCTCTCCCCGAGGGCCTTCTACTTCTTTCATGCGGGAGATATGAGCATAAATTATTCACAACAAAAATCAAAAGCAGAGAAAAGAACAGGGATGGCTTGTTGTGTAATATTCTGAGTATGACAGCTTGCTGCACCAGCAATTACGAAAACCAGACGGCAGGCAGAGATAGTGTCAAACAAGTAACGGAGCTCAAACATGAGCTGTAAAGTAAATGGTGCGCGCGCGCACGCTTGGGAGAGCAGTCTTCACTTTTCAAGCACTGCACTCGTGCTTGTGGCGCGCCGCTGCTCGCTCCCGCAAGGTGGATGCCGCCACAAGCACGAGTGCAGTGCTTGAAAAGTGAAGACCGATGGCTAGAGGCCCTCCTAGAGGCGAGACCTAAAAATGACTTCTTGTTGGAGGTAAGAGGATTATAGGAAAATTACGGACTGAAAGAACATAGAAATTAGTGGGATTGTCATTAAGACGTAACAGTCAGGATGCTCTGGAAAATTGAAAGAGAAAGCGAAACAGAATAAAGTTCTGAGAAGAAACAGTCCAACAATGCTAAATACCTAAGCCCAGAATTAACTGCTAAAAGAAGCAGGCAGCAGGTAGCAGGTTTGGCAAAATACTCAAAAGAAGGAGGAAGTTGCAAAGACAACTGTTCTTCTAGCTGGGTTTTTATACCTGCAAAAGGGGAATGGCTCCACCCTTTTCTGTGCATCACTCCCAGATTATTGTCAGCTGGACCGGGAAGGTGCTGTGGCAGCCTTGTGTATCCTGGTGGGCAATACTTTATGATGGGTGTTAGAAATGGGATTTTTGGCAGGCTAGGGCATGTGCCAAAGCCAGGCAGAAACCACCACTCTAGTCAGGATAAGGGAGTTACACTCCTAAAATAACCCCTGCTCACCCCCTTGGTAGCTTGGCACGAGCAGTCAGGCTTATCTTAGAGGCAGTGTGTAAAGCATTTGCACATAACCAACAGTAATACAGTGTAAGCACTACAAAAGGACTCCACACCAGTTTAGAAAAATATCCAATATTTTTATATACTTAAGACAAGACCAAAAACGATAAAAATCCACAATACAGTACTCAAAAATCTTCAATTATCAAAATACGCTTGCAAACACAGTTCCTTGATGTCGATAGCTCCGTCCGGGGCTATCACGGCGTCGTGAGCAAACAAATCCAAACAGTTCTGGCTGACCGCGGCGTCGCGGGCCAGCTATGGTGTCGGGAAGACCCGCAAACAGTACCTTTTTGAAATGCAGGGCGTCGATGACCTCTCGTTGAGCTTCCGAAAACAGGTCGATCTCCTCTCTGATGGAGTCAGGAGCGCTGGCGTCGGGTGCTGCAGTGCGAAGGGCAGCGATGCGGCGTGCGGTGCCCTCAGGTCGCGGTGCGAGCAGCGGCTCGGTGACTGCGTCAGATGGTGTTGTCGGTGAGACCAGGGTCGCGGTGCGAGATGAAGGCGGTGCTCGTCACGGTGCGGGCAGGTCACGGTGCAAGCAGCGGCGTCGTCGTTGCTGAAGCGCTGTCGTCGGCTGACGAACTGGAGTCGATGGCGCTGGCGTCGGTAGGCCAAGGCTGCGGTGTGGGATGAGGACGGTGCGTCGTGTAACTTACGAGCGGTGCCCACGAACCACGGTGCAAGCAGCGGCGTCGATCTCGGCGGGAAGTGGCGGAGTCAGGCAGGCCAAGGCGTCCTCGTGAAGCAAGGCGGTACGGAGTGCGGTGCCCACAGGTCGCGGTGCGAGCAGCGGCTTATGGCGGAATCAACAGGCGTCGTCGGTGAGACCAGGGTCGCGTTGCGGCGGTGCCCTCTGCGGTGCCAAAGCTTCGGTGCGAGGCGGTGCGGAGTGCGGTGCCCACAGGTCGCGGTGCAAGCAGCGGCTCGGTGGCGGCGTCAACAGGCGTCGTCGGTGAGACCAGGGTTGCGGTGCGGCATTGCGGCGGGCCCTCTGCGGTGCCAAAGCGTTCGGCGTGAAGCGAGGCGGTGCGGAGTGCGGTGCCCACAGGTCGCGGTGCAAGCAGCGGCTCGGTGGCGGCATCAACAGGCGTCGTCGGTGAGACCAGGGTTGCGGTGCGGCGTTGCGGCGGTGCCCTCTGCGGTGCCTTCAGGACACGGAGTCGGCAGTGGCGTCGTAGACATCGTCGAGTTGGTGTTCTTCAGGTGGCAGCACAAAACACACAGTCCCCAGTGCTGCGGGTCAGAAGAACTTGAAGTCTTTGCTGTTCCTGAGACTTCGTGAACAGGGGGCAAGCTCTACCTCAAGCCCTTGGAGAGACTCACAAAGTGGGTTGCAGAAAGTCCAGTCCAGGCCTTTCACTGCCCAAGACAGAAGCAGCCACTGCAGGTCAGCCCAGCAAAGCACCCAGCAAAGCAGTTGTTCCTTCTCGCAGCTTCTCCGGCTCTTCTTCTTGGCAGTCTTCTTGTTCCAGATGAGTTCTAAAGTTCAGGGGTCTGGGCCCCAGTATTTGTATCCCAAAATCCTTTGAACTTTCAGGCAGAGGGTGTCTGTGCCCAGCCAGAACCAGTTCTGCCTTCTCTGGTGTTATTTCCTGGCAGGAGGTGGAGACGGCATTGTCAGAGGCAGACCAGGCCCTTTGAGGTGCAAGGAAATCTCCTCCCCCTTCCCCAGTCGCAGCCCAGGTCTATTCAGCCCTTTCCTGACCTACCTAGACTATCTGGAGCCCCTCCGGCCTCCCAGCCTTCTGTCATCCAAAACCCAGACAGGCAATCCACATTCCAGCAGAGGCACACGGGATGACTGAGCAAGAAAATACCTACTTTCTAAAAGTGGTATTTTCAAACACAGAATGTAAAAATCACCTTCACTAAAAGATGCATCTTTAGATTCTGAGTTCAGGCATACTAAATTCTATTTTCTTACCGAATTCCCTTGGCCAGTTATGTTTATAAGATGTTATAAACAAACCTCCCATTCTATCCTATGGGGAACTGGTAGCCTTGCAATAGTGAAAAACGAAATTGGCTGTAATTCACTATCAGGACATGCCACATACACCAGGGCATGTCCCACCTTTCACATACGCTGCATCCTGCCCACAGGGGTACCTTGGGCCTACCTGAGGGGTGTCTGACATGTAAGAAAAGGGAAGGTTAGGGACCGGCCAGTGTGTGCATTGGCCAAGTCGACATGGCAGTTACAAACTGCGCGCAGACTTCTGCAATGGCAGGTCTGAGTTACCGTTTTCAGGGCTACTCACGGGGGTGGCACAACCAGTGCTGCAGGCCCCCGAGTAGCATTTGATTCACCAGCCCTGGCACACGCAGCGCACTTTACTAGGGGCTAACAGGTAAATCAAATATCCAAGCATGGAAACACCCATCCATAACACAATTTACAGAGAGCATATGCACTTTAGCACGGATTAGTAGTGGTAAAGTGCCCAGAGTCCTAAAACCAACACAAACAGGTCAGGGAAAAATAGGAGGAAAAAGCAAAAAGTTTGGGGATAACCTTGCAAAAAGGGCCATTTCCAACAATGGGTCTTCCCCTGTCCACAGTGTTTGTATTAAACAGTAGTCTGGTGTGTGACTCTGCACCTCCCAACCACAAGGGCCATCATCATCATGGCCTTGAGGAGTTACACACTCCTGACAGCAACCCTCAAGGACCCTGACTTGGCCTCTTGAAAACAGGTACTTGAGGAGACAAGGTAATGACGGTGTTCGAGTAAAGGGGTTTTGATCAGTGTGAATATGCAGGGTCCTGACACTTTGACTCCTCTACAGTTTGTCCTCCCAACCGAGAACGTCTAGTGACCGCCGAATACTCTTTATAAAAACAACAGACCAAATAAGAGGCATGAACACTACGTTCATTTAAACAAAATCAGTCATTTAACCCATAGCCCTTGCAGTCAACCAAGTACTGTACACCTCACCCTTTCAGGACCTTGGTGGCATACTTCATATTCCTCATGCCTGCCTACTTGGAGAGGTGGAGGTCTATTAGTTTGTTCACAGTCTCTGTTGGGCAGGATGACTGGTTTGAGAAGGAAGATGTGAAAAACTGGATGAATTGTGGAGCTAAAGGTGGTCTGACAGCCATGGGTTAATGCTTTTCCTCAATGGGATATGGACTAACCCTGGGCGGTGAACTACGCTACGCTCGCGGAGTTTGCGGAGTTTCGGTAACTTTGCGATTCGCGTAGAACGCAAAGTTACCGAGCACTACGCAATTTGCAGCGTAGCGTAGCTGTTTTTCTTCTTCGCGCACTCAATATGCGTTCTCGCGCGCGCGGTAATGACCTACCGTGATTCTGCGTTCGCCGACGCGATTTCCTATCCGTTCGCGGGCGCCACAAGATTTGGAATCCGGCCACACGATCTCGCGAGAGTGTGCGAACGCGAACACGTCATTCGGACGCGCGATCTGACTTCCGGCGGCAGTGTTGGTAAGATCGCGATCCCGAACACGAAGAAACTACAATCTGGCGAAGAATATCTCTCGAGCATCATAAAACCTTCTCGAAAATGATTATTTTGCTCCAAAAAAGCTCCTCAGATTGTGATTTGGCTGTAGTTTTTTGTGCAAGGAGTCCTTTTTCTTTTTTTACTTTTTTTTTTCAAGAGGAAGGAAGTGCCCCTGAGTCTCCAACTTCCTGTTCCTGTCCAGCAGGCTCCTCCCAGTGCTTTGTCCATGTGCTGTTCACTTTCATTTGGATTTGGAGCTGGAAGGATCACTTTTTGTGTCTGTCAGCTGCATCATATCATTGGATTGGATTTGAGGACTTTTGGATTTGAGATTTTACAAGTAAGTTGGAGAATTGGTGTACTTGTTTGTTTGATTGGGGCTTGTTTGTACCTACATTTTTTTGGGATTTTCATCATTTTTAAAATTTATTGTTGTGGCCTGGGTGGCCTGTAGTTTCAGTAGGGGCCTAGTTGTTTTTCTTTGATTGAAATTTCAGCCAGTAGGCCCAGAGGTAGCCATGGGTGCATGTTTCTTTGGTGTCTGTTGAATTTAAACATCATGTAGGGCATGGATGGCATTGGATTGAATTGCTAAATGTGGTTTTTGGGGTGTATTTCACTTTTTGGGTGTGTGTTAATAAATAAATACCTTTGTTGGATGTGTGTGTGTGCTTGTTGTGTAACTTTCCAACCTTTCGTAGCCCTGTGGATTTTCGTTTTTGCATTTTTGTATTAAAGCTGTGTTGTTTAGCAGGCCTCCTTTGTCTGGTCATATATATAGGCCTGCTTGCGTTAATTGTTTTCCATGGCCTGTTGTGACTGTGAGTGACCATGTAGCTTGGGGCCATTTTGTGGTGGTAGTTTAGTAGTGTGCTGCTTTTTCCATATAGGCCTGCATGTCTTTTCTTTGTTCCCCTTGGCTTATGCTTGTTGTTGTTGTGGCCTGGCCATGTGGGTGGTGGCCATTTTGTGAAGGCAGGCAGTGTTCTTTTGCCATAGGCTTGCATTGTCTGTCTTCCATTTGTTTTTGTTGTGGGCGGCTAGCGGCCATTTTGTGGAGCCATCCAGGCAGTGTGCTTTTGCCATAGGCCTGCATTGATTGTCTGTCTTCACTTTCTTGTTATTGTGGGTGGCCTGGCCATGTGGGTGGCGGCCATTTTGTGGAGCAAGGCAGTGTGCTTGCTTTTGCCATAGGCTTAAGCTTGTGGCCTAGTCTGCCAGTAGGCCCAGAGGTAGTCATCATGGGTGCATAAAAACTGTTTCTGTGTTGTCTGTTGAATTTTAACATCATTTAGGGCATGGATGGCATTGGATTGAATTGCAAAATGTGGTTTTTGGGGTGGTATTTCAGTTTTTTGGTGTGTGTTAAATTAATAGGCCTTTTCAGCCAGTAGGTAACCCTGGGCGTTTAGCTCGCGGACTTTTGGCAACTCCGCACTGCGCGACAACGCGGACTTACACTTTTTTCTTCTTCGCGCGCTCAATATGCGTTTTCGCGCGCGATAACGACTTTTTGTGACGATCGCGATGCCGAACATGCAGAATTTACAATCTGGTGAAGAATATCTCTCGAGCAGCATAAAACCTTCTCGAAAATGATGATTTTGTTCATTTTGCTCAAAAAACTCCTCAGTTTGTCATTTGGATGTAGTTTTGTGAGCAAGGAGTCATTTTTCTTTTTTTTTTCAATTTTTTTAAAGAGGAAGGAAGTTCCCCAGAGTCTCCAACTTCCCGGTCCTGTCCTTTGTCTTCACTTTCTTGTTATTGTGGGTGGCCTGACCATGTGGGTGGTGGCCATTTTGTGAAGCCAGGCATTGTACTTTTGCCATAGGCCTGCATTGTCTGTCTTGTCTTCCTTTTCTTGTTGTTGTGGGTGGCCTGGCTATGTGGTGGCGGCCATTTTGTGGGACCAGCCACTGTGCTTTTGCCATAGGCCTCCAAGCTTGCGGCCTAGTCTGCCAGTAGGCCCAGAGGTAGTCATCATGGGTGCATAAAAACAGTTTGTGTTGTCTGTTGAATTTAAACATCATTTAGGGCATGGATGGCATTGGATTGAATTGCAAAATGTGGTTTTTTGGGGGGATCTATTTCACTTTTTGGGTGTGTTAAATAAATGCCTTTTTTGCGTGTGTATGTGTTGTTGTTGTGGTTGTTGTGTAACTTTCAAACCTGTTTTTAGCCATGTGGATTTTAGTTTTTGCATTAAAGCTGTGTGTGTTGTTTATCAGGCATCCTTTGTCTGGCCACTATAGGCCTGCTTGAGTTAATTGTTTGCCGTGCCTTGTGCCTGTGAGTGACCATGTGGCTGGGGGCCATTTTGTGGTGGTAGTTAGTAGTGTGGTGTTTTTGCCACATAGGCCTGCGTGTCTTTCCATTGTTCCTCTTGTCTTACTGCTTCCAAATCCATCCCCATTGCCAGCTGCAGCTCCCTGATGCTGCAAGCATCCCACGTGATGCACAAATTTAGGCCAAACAGGCTCCACTACATTTTTGTTTTTGTTCTTTGCTATTCTTATTCTTCCTGAGTGTACACAGTACCACCAGGAAAGCCCTGGCCTTGTTGTCAAAGTCTCATAAATGGCTACACTGTTGTTGTTCACTGAGTTTCTAAAATTTAATAATTGAGACAACCACACTCTAAGTTATATATTATATTAGTTTGATTTGTGCTATCGTTTGACTGATGTTCTTCTGGCTTTTTTGCTTTTAGGTGCACAAAACAAAGACTGAGGAGGAGGTGTGTCATCATTGCCCGTTGTATTGCCAGACAGATGTCCTGCTGCTGTACACGAGTCACACGACGTGACGTGTGACCTGACCAGACATCTCTGCAACTTGTGCAACTGAGTGCTGCTGACATCTGAAGAAGATGGGCCCAAAGAAAGCAGGTACCAGGTCCCCCAGTACCAAGAAAGTTGCTATTGAGAAGAAGGAACAGAAGAAGGAAGTGACACTTAAGTCTGGTGTGCCGCCCAATACCTTTTGGGAAACAAAAAATTACGCCTGCAGCAGCGGTGTCCGGGGGGCAAGCTGGGGGCAGCACCTCCGCATCAGTGGGCCCAACCCACCAACCCAGGCCCAAGCACATGAGTGTGGAAGAGGTAGCCAGCCTAATGGTGGAAAGCAGTGATGCTGAGCCTGAGATAAACTTATCGCTATCTCAAAGTAGTACCCAATCAACGCAGGAGGAAACACAGCAGATAAGTGGTCAACAACAACAGCCGCAACCACCGCCCGCAATAGTAGTTGTTGTTCCTCCCGAAGTAGGGGCAGTTCAGGAAATTGAGCCTTATGCAGAGGTAGAAGAAGAGGAAGCCACTCATTCAGAAGATCCATTGTCTTCCAAATCCCCAGCAAGGAAAAGGAGGGTTAGTCCATCAAGTTCTTCGCCAAGCCCCCTTCTGATGATCTAGATGCCACTTGGAAGCCACAAACTGAGTCTGAGAGGGAGACACGTCCCAAGACCAGGCTAGGGAAAAGGAAGGTTCCAGAAAGCCTTACACTTATGGAGGTCGATGTAGAACAGCAGGATGATGATGATGAGCCAGTCATCACGAACATCACTCCCGGCCCCGAGGAGATGGAGACCAACATTATTACCCTATCCAAAATAGCTGCGAGGGATGTAGCACGCATACCTCCAACACAGGTAACACCAACACGACCTACAGCTTCCATATTTGCATTAGCAAAGGCCCGGCAGCGACCTACATCCAGCACAACCACCACCTCAGAAGAAGTAGGTAGTGGTACAGCACAGAGTCAAATTCAACACACACCCTCCAGTTCATCCGGCATTGGAAGTGGTACCTCCAGCAGGAGGTAAAAGTTAAGCTCCCCAGTTTGGGACTTCTTTACGGTTAGCGAAAAGGAGGAGAACATTGCTATATGCTCCATTTGTAATACCTCTGTTAGTCGTGGTAAGCTTGGTACAAACTATGGTACCGGAGGCCAAATAACCCATCTGAAAAACACCACTTGATCAGCTGGGAGGACCACCTTCGCGGCATAAAAACTGCAACCATTGGTGTTGGTGGGGATAAAGGAGTAGAAGATCCGATCACGGTGGAAGAGGAAGGACAGGGAGACATTCTCTCTGGTAGTGGTACACAAAGTCGCCCTGTTCCCAGCAGTGCAGTGTTAACGTCGCCCACATCTTCAGCAACATCTCAGTGGCACAAGAGTAAGAGTCAGCCTGAGACAGCAAGGAGTACCTCAATGAAAACAAGCATTGGCATAGCCAATAGGTCTCGCCTTTGGGACATTATAAGTGTTTAGCCATGCAACAGTTGATGTTGTTGCACCAAGGACATCGACTGTTGCATGGCTAAACACTATACTCGAAGTCTCCCTACCGGCACCTACTGTTGGGATACAGCACATCTTACATTTTTCTATATGTAAGAGTACTTGGGACAAACAAGTATCAAGTCATACAGTAAAAGCTAGCCTGAAGACATACAACATGAGGTGGTTCCTAAATGGCCTCTAGTATACTTGAAGGTTGGCATTAGTGGGGGCTGGAAACGATAATAGAAAACACGATGCCACTCATCATGAAGATTTTACTAATTGGACACAACATAGCCCTTCACAACGAGGCAAGATTGAAATAGTATCATGCATTGGCAAAGCCAATAAGACTCCTTTAGTGTAGTTCCACGACTTTTGGTTTTGCCAATGCTTTTTATTTCACATCGTCAAAAAGACTAAAGATAAAATTAACTGATGTGGAACAGCATAGGGTATCAAAAATCTATGATGGCGTGTATGTGCATATGTATCATTACGCATATGCTAAGACTATGCTGGTAATGTGTTTTTTGCTTTCAATGTACCATTCCAACTTGGTCTCAGTATAAGGGAGACCAACAAAGGAGCGGGTACGGGGATTGTAGCAATAAAAAAGAAAAAGATAAACGCGTGGGATGAGCTGGGGTAGAGGACGACAATTAGAACGCAGGGAAGCTGCACGTGAGGGAGAGTGCAGGAAAACGTGCACTCCTGTGGAGTGTTGACAGAAAAAGATAAAAAATTAACAGATACAAGCTCCAGAAATTCAAATGTCCATATCACAATTTTTAAACGGTCACCTTCTTGGTCGATATGCTTCTGTAAATAGGTCACAATAATACTGTACAGGGTAGCCCCGCCGAATTCCTCACAGGGGCAGAAAGCAGTTAGTAAAATGTATTTAGCCGTCTTTCGTGGCTTCCTCGTTGCAGGGGACAGTTTTCCTAGCAGCCACCTTTCTTCATAGTAAGCGATGTAGCCCATTAAAAGTTGTTCAGCTGCTTCAGTGTTTAGCTCTTTCATTTTTCTGGATTGCTTCTTTATGAAAGGTAAGCTGTTTTTCTTTACTCGCTGCAAAACTCTAAACAAGGAAGTTGCATGTTTTAGCTCATTTCTTTCAAGTTTACAAATGCTACCTAGCCATTGACTAGCTGATAGCAGTGCAGGGGAGCCTATGACAACGTTCTACTGTCAATCGTTTTAAGTCGTGTACTCTCTAGATAAGGAAGCCACAAAGCAAAAGTGAAACTTGAAAGGAAAAGTTCTCAAACACAACCAATACTGAAAAGCAATACTGCGAATTTCTGCTCTATGGAATTCTTTGGCAGTTCATGTGCAGTGTGCAGACACTTTAAAACAAGCGCTCACCATTGTCTATATTTGCATCGCGCTTTCACTTTCAGTTTAAGTGAAAGCTTGATGCAAAAATAAACATAGCAAAACCAAAGGGGATGATGGACGGAGTGTTGAACATTGCAAGCACTCACCCCCAGTCAACTGATCTGGGTTTAATCCATCATCATTCTTTAGCTCACTCCGCCACCCCAGTTCAGACATGGCCATATGCAAATCAGTCTGACCCTGTGCCTCATGGGAACAGTCCAGCCCGAACTACCAAGCCATGTCTTCCCTGGACCGGAAACAAGCATCCTGGGACCGGTTTCTGGCTTACAGCCGTCATCAGCCAGGCTATCTTGAATCCAGTGGCAAAGTGAGCAAGGGACCCACGTCTGGGCATACCCTGCCAACTTAGGGCTAACATAGCAAAACCAAAGGGGATGATGGACGGAGTGTTGAACATTGCAAGCACTCACCCCCAGTCAACTGATCTGGGTTTAATCCATCATCATTCTTTAGCTCACTCCGCCACCCCAGTTCAGACATGGCCATATGCAAATCAGTCTGACCCTGTGCCTCATGGGAACAGTCCAGCCCGAACTACCAAGCCATGTCTTCCCTGGACCGGAAACAAGCATCCTGGGACCGGTTTCTGGCTTACAGCCGTCATCAGCCAGGCTATCTTGAATCCAGTGGCAAAGTGAGCAAGGGACCCACGTCTGGGCATACCCTGCCAACTTAGGGTGAACATAGCAAAACCAAAGGGGATGATGGACGGAGTGTTGAACATTGCAAGCACTCACCCCCAGCCAGAAACCGGTCCCAGGATGCTTGTTTCCGGTCCAGGGAAGACATGGCTTGGCAGTTCGGGCTGGACTGTTCCCATGAGGCACAGGGTCAGACTGATTTGCATATGGCCATGTCTGAACTGGGGTGGCGGAGTGAGCTAAAGAATGATGATGGATTAAACCCAGATCAGTTGACTGGGGGTGAGTGCTTGCAATGTTCAACACTCCGTCCATCATCCCCTTTGGTTTTGCTATGTTCGCCCTAAGTTGGCAGGGTATGCCCAGACGTGGGTCCCTTGCTCACTTTGCCACTGGATTCAAGATAGCCTGGCTGATGACGGCTGTAAGCCAGAAACCGGTCCCAGGATGCTTGTTTCCGGTCCAGGGAAGACATGGCTTGGCAGTTCAGGCTGGACTGTTCCCATGTGGCACAGGGTCAGACTGATTTGCATATGGCCATGTCTGAACTGGGGTGGCGGAGTGAGCTAAAGAATGATGATGGATTAAACCCAGATCAGTTGACTGGGGGTGAGTGCTTGCAATGTTCAACACTCCGTCCATCATCCCCTTTGGTTTTGCAAAAATAAACATGGCTGAGAGAAATGGGTGTGATCAGCAAAGAAAAACAAGCGTGCGCGCCTCGCGCAAGTAGTGGGTGGGAGGGAGTGCGGCAGTACTGGGCTAACAAGTGGGAGGGGTGGGGGGAGTGCGAGAGAACACACAGCGATTCCCTTGCGGGAGCGAGCAAACATATGTTGGCAAAGCTCGCTCCCGCAAGGGAACGCTAACGTGCACGCATTGCCATTGAAAGCAATGCAATGCGTGCACGTTTTTGGCTGAAAAGCCGAAGCGATTTCTATAGGTCTTTTTCCTATGCAGCGCATGCGCGCTGTGTAGGCGAGACCTAAAAAGTGCGTTGTTGAGCCTAAGAGAAAGAAAAACCATGCAGCCTACCATTATCAGCATGTTTGGGGGGGAGGGGCAGTACGAACGCAACCACCCAATAGCACGTTTGTACAATGCAAAGCTGGCTAAAATGTTAGCACTGGACCTTCTCTCTTTTTCTTTTGTTGAAGGGGTGGGTTTTCTTGAATTTGTGACAGCCATCTGCCCAAAATGGCATGTTCCCAGCCGCTACTATTTTGCCAGAGTTGCTGTTCCAGCACTACATCACGACGTGCTGGAATTCCTTGGAAAAGCCTTGAAGCAGAGTGCTGTTCAGAGTATCCACCTGACAACAGACATGTGGACCAGTTGCCAAGCCACTGATTACATGTGCATCACTGCACACTGGATCTCTTTATGGGGATTAGAGAACAGATATCTGCTGGTGTTGACGCTGCTGAGATTTTTCATGCCACTCGCAAACATGCAACTGTAGCCATGTTTGCCATGGAGAAATCTCATACTGCTGCAAACATTTTGGAAGAGTTTAACAGCAAGGTCTTTGAGTGGCTGCGCCCAAGAGGGCTTAACATTGGTTTTGTTGCCACGGACAATGGCAGTAATGTAGTTAGGGCCATGCAAGATGGTCGCTATTTCAGGGACCCGTGTTTGGCACACTGCATTAACATTGTTGTTCAAGACTTTCTGAAAAATGAATACAAAGTCAGCAACTTACTGGCCACCTGCAGAAGAATATGCACACATTTCAGCCATTCTTTTAAAGCCCGGAAGCAGCTGAGGGTCATTCAACGTGAGCATAAAATGCCAGTCAAAGCACTCATCCAGGAGGTGCCAAAACGTTGGAACTCAACTTATTACATGCTTGATCGTCTGTTTGACCTGTACATACCACTCAATGCTTATGTCATGCAAAGATTAGGGGAACCTACTGTGAGAGGCATGACCGTTGAGATGGGTCAATGGGACCTCATTAAATGCCTGACAGAGATGTTACTTCCTTTTGAGATCTTCACACGTGAAGTCAGCAGGGAGGACTGTACTATGGGCCAAGCTATCCCATTGTTGCACATGCTAGAGCAACAGCTGAAGGAGGTGTCTGAAACGTACGCAGGTGTGGATGACAAACAAGACGCATATCATTTGGCGGAGTCCTTAGCCGCTCGCTTATCTGAAAATACAAGGATTCAAAATAACATTGTGTCACAACAACATTACATTACTGCCACAATTTTGGATCCACGGTACAAAGTATTTCTGAACAGTAAGGCAGTAATTCCTTTTTCGGAAGTGGATGTTGCCAACTACAAAACTTTGATAGCTGAGGAAGCCACTAAGTTCGAAAACGAACGGCTGGTAATTACAGGCCCCCCTTCCCAGGCCATAACAAGTACTACAGGGCATCCAGAGTCAAGTTCTACTTCGGAGCCTGAGGGCAGTGCGTTTGCCTCCCAGCAGTCACCGACACCGACACCAACACTACCAATAACATCAACAACAGCAAGAACAGGATCATCCACAGTACAATCGGCAACTGATTGGTTTCTTCGGCAGGGGTATGGTAAGTCCAGTGCTGATGCAAAGGCAAAACAGGCCGAGCACATCGGAGCACCCCAGAGCATTGAGCGGACGGTCCAGGCCTATCTGGATGACCCAACAGAGGTCTTCATGGATCGAAGCCCATTGGTGTATTGGTATGGGAAAAGAAGCCAATGGACACTGCTCAGCAGGCTGGCGATAAAGTATCTGGCTTCCCCTGTCGTGTCTCCTCTGAGCGTGTTTTCAGTGCTGCTGGTGCCATTGTAACTTTGAAAAGGACCAGTCTCTCGCCCAAAAGCGTGGAGAGGTTAACCATGATCAAAATGAATCAGCACTTTATACCACCGGATTACAAAATACGTGAATCACCGCAGGAAGAGGAGAGCGACTTCGATGACGTAAGTAGTGGGTTACAGGACCTACTTCTGTCCGAACCACCAGAGTTTGAGGACGAGCTCCTCTTCCCTGACAACTGGGCTTTCAAATTGTTACTTTCTTCCTTCCTTTATTTGTCTGTGTATCTGTCTTTCTGGTTCAAATCAAATCACAACAAATCCATCACCAACGTCTTCTCTTTTTATTTCCCTATTGGAGTTGCACGTCTGTGCATTTAACTGTCCACTCCTCAGAGTCCTGCTCCATCTTCCTGACTCGCCCTAATTTCATTTCCATCAAGCCAGACATTGGAGTACAAGAAATGTTGCCTCTAACAGTCCCTCCATAAGAAGTGAAACGTGACTATAGCTATCCTCCGTTTTGTTTCTGAGCCGAAACTCATCACTGTCTGAAGGCTATCGCCTCTGCAGGCATCCACAACTCTTCACTGTCAGAACTTGGGCAGGCATCCAAAAGTAAACTCATCACTGTCAGAAGGCTACAGCCTCGGCAGGCATCCAAAGCTCATCACTGTCAGGACAGAAGGTACTTGGCAGAGAAAGAAAAGACTCTTCGAACAAACTTGCTGAAATTTCTGCAAACTCAATTGACCAGCAATGACCGCTACCCAGGCCGCGGCCCATCACAGCGCTGACCATGTGAACCAACTTAAACTGCGACAAAGTGCCACAGATGAATTAGACGAAAACCGAAACAGCGACTACCAACACTGAAAATGAATGTGGAGTAATAATGAGGCCACTGCCTCGTTAAAAAAAAACACACACTTGTCAGAACTAGGCATCTGATGATCTGACAGCCAAAGAGAAGAGCAAGACAGGTAATGATGGCATGCATTGGATGCTTGCTGACTCTGAGCGATTGCTGTTGTTTGTTGTGTTGATGTTGTGCATGAAGTCGAACTCTACTAGTAAATCTACAAAGTGAAAGTGACTCAAGTGACAGTCAATGTTTCCCTTCTTGTTGTTTAATAACCAAATTGTACTCCTACTACTGCAGGTGCAGCCAATATCCGTTGCAATTTTTTAATATGGAATATGGACTTAATCGGAGACTAGTCACTACAGACTGAGTTGGAGTTGGACAACACGTACCACACCATGATGATTGACCTTACTACCTTTGCACGCAGTCAGTCAGTTGGATCGGAGATGATTGATGGAATAACTGCGTTTCATGAAGTGGCATAAAAGGTAAACACAACAATTCAACAAGAAAGTAAACACAGCAGATCTACATGTCCATGTAGTGGTGGAGTCGAGTATAGTCATATGACTGACAGCGGCGCATTGATTTAGTCACTTAGGGGCCCATTACGATACCCGGCGTAAATAAATCCGCCAGGCATGGAAGCGGCAAAATTCCGCCCGCATACACCGTCTGAACACCGACCACGCCATTACGATAACACAAACCGAAAACCGCCATCGGCGGAAAAATCACACAAAATACCGCCCGCCATCGTCCGAGTCGGAGTCAAACCGCACGCCACGGACGGAAACACGCACGACAACACAAAACCGCCCGCCCACACGGCCGACACACCGCACGTGAAATTACGATCGCACCGCCATGAGCGCGGGAAAACCACAAATATACCGCCCGCCAGCGCAAACAACGCCGATGCCAATCGACACGGCAGAAACCATGGCGCCCACGTCCCTGCACAGAAACCATCCGCTCACAAAACCAATAGCACACAACATGGCCAATAAGTCCACACAGCAAGGCACGCACAAATACACAAGCACAGTACACATCCCGAAAACACCCCCTGGACAAACAAAAATACAAAGGCCAGAACACCAGACACAACACACCTGAAAACAACAGACCATGAGGACACACCCACATAGGTAAGTACAAAAGCAGCCCCTCTCACAGACCACAACCCCTTGCAACATTGCAAACTAGAGAGGAGAGGAGAGGACACAGTGACACAGCAAGGACAGCAGCACACCACAGAAACGCACACATCACAACCACCACCACCACCACCACCAAACACCGGCACCACAAACCCCCTGCACATTACACAACACACACCGCACCAGCACCACAAACACCATGGCACCACAAAGAATGCCCAAGTTCACGCCCATGGAGCTGACGGTCATGGTCGACGAGATCATCAAGGTGCACCCACAAATCTATGGGAACATGGTCCAACACACACCACTAGCCACCAGAAACAGAATGTGGAACCGGATCGTAGACCAGGTCAATGCAGTCGGGACCCTGCCCAGGAACAGAGTCGAAATTAACAAACGGTGGAATGACGTCAAGAGCCTGGTCAAGAAGAAGGAGGGCAAAAACAGAGAGCTGGCTGCCGTCACTGGCGGAGGGAATCCCGCGCTCTTCAAGACCTTCAAAGCGTGGGAGGAGAAGGTGCGAGTCATCATACATCCCGAGATCCTCGCCGGATTAGCAGGGGGAGTGGAGGCTGGTAAGTACAAACTAATGTATACCAGCACACCGCTATGTACTCACATGCACTACCACCATGCCACAGCTCCCAGGGACAAACACCCCCATGTCCAGCACACAATACACGACACACACATGCAACAGACACCACCACACACAGCCCAAACAGAACAACTGTAAGATGCGTGGGGACATGTGTACATTCAGCCAGCCACGTAACCACCAACAGGTCCCCAAATATGCCAGAAGCGCCACAACGAGCACCCACCACACCCATGTGTCCGCCATAGCTGCACTAACCGACAAGTAACAGTTAAGTGGCAGGAACACAAAGTGCAGTGGGTGGGAGGGTGGACAGCCCAAGTACAACACACACCAGGCCCCTAGTCCCACAGTACAGCAAGGAGGAGCATCCCCCACACCCCACAGCCACGTGTCAGCCACCGCAGTGCACAACGACAGCCGAAAGGTAGACATCACGGTCCACAGCAATCGGTGTCAGTGGGTGTCCAGCCACCACTACGACCCACAACACCCCCCCACCCCCACAGACCTGCAACATGGAGCACCCCCGCTTAGAACCATGTGGCATCCAGTACAGTGCACGCCCGAACAACCTGCAGGTGGGAAACTGGACAGGGCTGGATTACTGGAGGCATGAGGGCCGTAACACGACCAACACATGGGACATGTCACGTAGCAGACGAACACGCAGCACCGCCCACCGTCACGAACAAGTGAACAATATGCACACGGACATGAACAACAGACTCACACCCCACATGACCCATCACAAACACAGCAACACCCAAGGAGCCACGTCTGCATGCACAAGCCACACTGAACATAGTACCACACGGCAGCCACTGTGCAACCCATCACACACAACCGAAACACCATTGAAGTCCAGTCCATGTAGCCCCTACTGCCTGTCAACCACACACCCCACAACTACGCCTATGTAAGACAAACAACACTAGACGCAACAGAGCGGAACTACATAAATGCACACGAACACCACTGAACCCATCAAACACACAGACACACCATGCACATACAACATACCATCCATCCCATCCGTCAGCCCCAGTCTCATGAAAGGCATGTCATCCGCACAGCTGCCACATATACAGCAGTCACGCTAAGACACATGCCCATGACCAACCATGTGCCAGAAGTCAATGAAGCGCACGACACACTGTGAGCAACAACACACAACATGGGCCCCCCCCAAGCACTGCAGTGATGCACATGGCACAGGGCAGCACGCACACCAAGGAGATGGGACAACTGCAATACGTTGGCTGGCACACAACCAACACTCACTCATAACGATGCGTCCAATGCCATGTCCAGTAATCACAACAGACAGCAAATATGCAGGCCATGTCAAGCATGCACACACCTCAAACCATGCACTGTCATGCTGCCACAACACATGTCACGTTCGGCACCCATGGCTTACAGCATGTACCCCAAAAGCATATCCCCTCCCAAATGTGAATCTGGGGCATGGCCCCCATGTTGCCATATGGGTGCCTAAGCTGCTCCGTATGAACCCCAAAAGCAAAGTACAAACCAGACCCAGGATGGGCCAGGAGCCCGCATACACCAGAGTCACAATGAGTAGGGGCACAGCAACACACCCATCGGCATGGCCAATCCGTCCCATGCCACATGTGCTCAGCACACAGTCCCATTGCCTAGCACACACAACTACAGATGCCACAGCCACACACTCGCCTCCGGGAAACCCATGTACGAGATTGCACGAACTGCCAATGTCAGACGACAAATACATACTTCGCCAGGTGCAACACAATAACAAATCTCATTCTCTCCACAGGTGACGAACTGCCGGATGCTGGGGATGGAGACAGCAGCCAGCACAGCCAGCCCACAAGCCCCCAACGAGGACACACGGATCTGGAGGATCTGTCCTCCTCTTCGGACACGGACCACCAAGCAGGCCCATCTGGTGTGGCAGGGCCCAGCCGCTCCCCAGGACCCCTCCTACCCACCAACCCATCATCCAGGGATGCTGAACAGTCCCAGCCCCCTGCTGCCACTGTCGTGGCGGCCACACCCACGGTCATTGCGGCCACTACCACTGCCGCAACCGCCACCATCGCCGCACCGACCACCACCGCCACCACCACCACCACGTCTTCGCTGGCACCAGCCCCAGCGCAGGTGGTGGCCCGGCCGACTGGATCCACCCTGGGAGCCACAGCGAGGACCGTGGTGTGCAATGTGGCTAGTGGGCAGGCCGGTGGCAGCAGGACTGGTAGGAGGAGCAGGGTCAGGGAAACGCCAGCCTCCCCTGGGAGCCATGCCCTGCCTCAAATGGCCAGAGTCCTTGGGGCCTATGAGGAGGCCCAAGAACAATGGGTCAGGTCTGCTACAGACACGCGGGAGGTGCTGGGGGTGCTGAGGTCCATGGACGCCCATATGGGCCAATTCGTGTCCCGTATGGACCAACTCGTGGACCTCATGGGCCAGCTGGTGGTGGCGGTGGGGTCACAGGCAAGGCCAGCAACACCACCTCCGCCACCACCTGCTAGGGCGCAGGGTCGGGCAGCAGTGTCCACTTCCCCTGCGTCCACAGCCAGTGAGCACACCTCACCCACCACCAGCAGGTCGCCACCACACACCCCCTCCCAAACGTGGAAGGGGCCGTCCGAAGAGGAAACAGATCTCCCGGGAGGACTTCGCACGCTCCAGTCGCAAGTGAGGCAGCCAGCCAGCCTTCCGCCAGCCTTCCTTGACCAGCCACTGCATTGACTTGCTCTACGATCCCACTCCACACAGCCAGCTGGATGGCATGTGTGTGTTGGACTATGGACATAGAACCAGTGGGTACACCCTGAGCTTCACGCAGCCATGACCGACAGCTCATTGTCACTGCACGCACCACTTTTGTCATCACCTTACACACAATCACATGTCACAGTTTGGAATAAATGCACCTTTTTCACTAACTGCTGTTTGTGCCCTGTGTTTTATTTGTACGGAATACAACGGCCACCTTGGGCGGAAAGGCACCTGATGCGTGGCATGGCAATGGAATCCGGAGGGCCTGTAGGGACCTAGGGGTGGGAGACAGAACAGGAGCACATTCAATGAGTGTGTCACACACCCATCACACAGTACATGTCAACAACTACAAGCAATGTACACACATCGCACAGAGCAATAGGGCACAATGCCACAGTCACCAACAGTGGCATACTACCCTGGCCATGGAGCGTTGACACACTGCACGCAGTGAACATACGGCCACCCTGACACAGCACACACACACCTGCACAGATACAGACACATCATCCGTCGTACATGGACACTCACCGTCAAGTGAAGTAGCGGGCGATGAGCTGCTGGCGCACATTCCCAGCTTCCTCCTCTCCGCTGTCCACCTCACTCGAGCTGTCCTGGTCTGCGGGCTGGGGCCCTGGTTGATCTCCGTCATCCACAATGAGGGGGATCTGCTTCCGAATGGCCAGATTGTGCAGCATGCAGCACGCCACCACTATCTGGCACACCTTCTGTGGGGAGTACGCCAGTGCACCCCCGGTGCGGTCCAGGCACCTGAACCTGGACTTGAGGAGGCCAAAGGTACGCTCGACCACACGTCTGGTCCTCCCATGTGCCTCATTGTATCGATCGTCTGCTGGGGTGCGAGGATTCCTCAATGGACTGAGCAGCCATGCCCCATTCGGATACGCAGAGTCACCTGGGTGTGAGGGACACAGAGAACCGTTGCTATTCCAACTGGACAGGGGACAGCATCGCACAACCAGCACGCTACACCACTCCACATACTCACCGACAATACAGCCACGATCCTGTTGCAGATTGGCCATCAGTCGTGGCAAGATGCTGTTGCGCATTATGTGTGCGTCATGTGCCGAGCCTGGAAACTTGGCACACACGTGGGTGATCACCATGTCCGCAAGGCACACCACTTGCACATTCAGGGAGTGCGTGTGCTTCCTGTTGCGGTACAGGTGCTCAGTGGCCTGTGGTGGAACAAGGCCAACATGTGTGCAGTCAATGGCTCCCACGACGTGTGGGATTCTGCCAAGGGCATAGAATGCACCCTTCACTGCCGCCAATTCACGAGCCCTGGGGAATCTGATGTACCTGTTTCGGCACAGCATCATGGCTGCCAGTACATCCCTCAGCACCTTGCTGAACATGGGCTGGGACATCCCTCCTCCACTGCCCACTGTGTGCTGGAATGACCCAGTGGCGAAGAAATGCATGGCGGCCATCACCTTAGCCGTGGGGGTGACAGCAGTCGGATACACCCTGCGGGGACGGAGATGGGGCTCTAACATGGCACACAGTCGATGCAGGGTTGGCCTGTCCAGCCGAAACTTCCTGATAACCTCTGTATCGTCCATGTCCGCCAGCAATTGGTATGGGCGGTCAATGTTCGGTCTCCGCCTGGGGTAAATGGCAGAGGACACATGTCAAAGCAACACGGCACATAGCAATTTCGCATACACATCACTGACATGACTGAGCAAGCACATGAGCCACAGCCCAGCTGTCAAGCTGGGACGGCACGGCCACAATACACTTACACAGGTCTCCCAACAATGGCAATGGCAAGTGAGACATACCACTGCCATGTGCATGCACATGGGGATCTAGGCCCCAATGACTTGCGGGGCGTGCTGATGGGGACTGACTGCATATTCGTCAAGCAGCAACGCCACGGCAACATGAATGTCTGCTGAGCATGGAACTGCTTCCGAGGCTGGATGAGTATGGCACACGACGACGACGATGTGGGCACGGGCTGAGCGGCCAATACAAGTGGGACCTGTGGCACGAGGGGATATGAGACAGTAGTAGGTGTCAGCACTGCACCCTATGTACAGCACTGTACGGATCACAGCTCCCGAAACATTGACTGGTGTCCACATTGACAGCCCCATGCCAAGACGGCTGTGTGCTTGCAGTCACACGTCACAGGTGAGAGGTTACATTGCACGTGCCAGGTGGCAGACGTACATAGTGGGAGCTGGCATGTGTGTGCATGTGTCTCCTGTTCAGGATCCACCAGATGGGCGCTGACTCTGTACTGACCATTGGACACAGCATGTTCCGTGGAAGGCTTGTGTGTGTGGGATGGTGGCACTGGATGTGCCTCCGTTGGGTGGGGGCCATGCACAGGGCGGGTACGTCGATGATTGCGCATTGTTGGTCACGGTGGGTGCACCAACTAAGATGTGTTGCCCTGTGTTCAATTCCTATGTCCGCATGATGATGGACTGTGGATGTGGGCAGACTACACATTGGTCGATGTGCTGTCTATATGCATGTGCCTTCACACCAGGCACAGCTGCCCCTGCACATGTGACCCCTGCTGGACTCGCTGCTGGGTCTGTGGAGCTGATGCACCTTCTGCGCGTGGGGCGGACAGCTCTCCTCACTTCCCTCATTGCGCATGTCATGTCTTTGCCACAGGTGACATGGATCATGGAGGGCCCACATGTACGCGTGGGTAGGCTACACATGATTGTTCACTGGTCGCCACCCCCAGTCAGTGTTTCGAATGGGAAGGTTGTCGTGCTGGTGGTATGTTCGATGTGGCAGATGGGCGGGCCTAGGTGCGGGCTTACATTCCGGACATGGGGGGTAGTTGGATTGGCGACTAGTTGCAGTACACACGGGACACGTCTCTTCCTTTCCACATCTGGGTCATCCCTTGTACTAACTGACAGTGATACAGTCATCTTCGCCCCATCCCTCATGTCCTCCCTCGCCCCCCAATATGCATGCTCACCTGCGAGGCTAGCGCTTGCACAGGCAGCCCCAAGCTCGCACCAGAGAGGGCAAGGAGTGTATGTGTGGGTCCAGTTGCACGAGTGGGCTGTCTCAGGGTATGATGTGTGGTGGGACGCCGTCCACCTGCGTGGTGCCCCAAATGGAGACCCGGCCTGCATGGACTATGCATCACAGTCTTCGCCTTCCGGATCCGCCACCTGCGACACCCAGTGGCTGTGGCTGCCCTTGCGGCCAGGCCGCGTCCGTCTGTGGCTGATGGCCCACACATTCACTCTTTGGCCTCTCTGGGGAGGGCTCAGGGGTGGTGGCGCACGCGCTTGCACTTAGTCGCAATGGCATGTGGCGTGGTTGGTATGATGGGCAATGGATGGGATGGTGCGAGCCACCTCCCGTGACGTCAGTGCTGCTCGTGCTGTGGTGCGTCCCCCTACACTTCCATTTGACTTTTGCCATGCTGGACGTTGAGGTTCTATTGCCTGCGTGATATGACCAGGAGGAGCGCGAGGAGACCTCTCACACACCATGCTCCACTGCCATCCCGTGCCCTGTATCGCCTGTGCGGATTGACTATGTTGGGGTTACACCTGGTCGACTGGGGCTGTGTGTGCCTTGTCAAGGGGCATGGCGGGCGCACAACAGGATCCAGCTTGTCCACAGAGGGTGGGCTGAGGTGCGCCTGGTACCGCTTTGTACGTGTGCCCGGCTGCTGTGCACACACGTGTTCACTCCCCCGACAGGTGTCCTCTCACAATGCCCAGGGAAGCGGTGGTGTACTGTTCATGACCCCTCCCAACACGGCGTGCTCCAACTTGGCATGTGCGCATCTACCCGTCGCACCCACCCACCTGAGCACTGCGTCCATACGACTTCACACGACACATGTGTGTCTTCCACAGTAGTGCTACTCATTTGCGTTGACATCCAATACCAGTGGACTACATGGTCATGTCACGACTGCCGTGTACTTCACATACTCTCATCCTCTCTCATTCGTACTTGTGAAATGAGTCAGCGGAGACAGTTTTGGTTTCAAACATTATATTGAGTCTTCTGTCCTCTGTGATGCAGTATAGTGGACACTACTGGCAGCGGAATACATGTTGAGGATATACTGAGCATGATTACAAATTGGATAGGGTGTGGGGTTACATGTGATTGGCTGTTGCATGTGGGATGTGGGCTTCAGAGTTACATCTGCTTGGCCAAGGCTGTGCTAATGTACATTTACGTATAGCTGCGGAGCTGCGGACTTTGACACAGACGGTATACATGTAGCCTACCAGACCGCTCGGCATCATGGGCACAGTCCATCTCAGTTCCATGTGACAGGTTTGCTGCGGTTGTTCCTCATGCACGCGTGCATGTGAGATGACATCAGGGCATGTGCTTGCGTGCATGCAGCGGCGTGCCACTTGTTGTTGCACTGTGGTGGTTACTGGACATGTCACAGTCACTGGGGTCGTGTTGTTGTTGTATGCACTTGTCGTCCATGCAAAGGTCCTGGTATGGGATTCCCGGGCGGGGGTGGGAGGGGTGCAGCACCCACAGACTCCAGGCGACCTATTCATGTCCACTGAGCGGTGTGTGTGTCCATGTGCGCTGGATCCATGTCGTGTCCTGGTTGTTCGTGCAGTTCCGTCCATGTGGGTGCGATACACAGAGCCCATGCCACTGCCTCCCACGATGCATGCGGTGTTCCTGGATGTGATGGGGAACAGTGTGCATGTCCCGGTCATATCCGATGTCATGGCGATGTCGTTGATGGTGTGGTTACAGTTGCCGGTCGTTTGGTATGGCTGTTGTGGTGGTGACTGGCCAGTCCGTGCGGAAGCTGAGCATGGGTGCGGGGTTGGACTTCATAGGTCACTCGGGAACCTGCGTTGTGGTCCGACGTATTTACAGGTTGTCAGGTATGCGATGCCGTCCAGCAGGGCTTCCATGTCATTGGTGGTGTACATGTTTGCCAGCCAATGAAGCGGATGGTGGCTCTCAAGGTGTTGTTCGTAAGTTGTCCCTTGGAGGACCATGATGGGGCATGCTGGGTGACATTCGATGTAGCTGTTCTCGATGATCCGTCGTGTGGAGGCACAGTGGTCCCATTTCAGTGCGGGTGCGATGTTGGCCACATACGCCATGCCCCCATAGGCAGAGCAGGCCCTGTCGTGTGCGTCCAGAGGGAGGAGTAGTGGTAGCAGGTCCGCCTTCAGACATGCCGGGTTGGAGAGGCATATCTCGACGGGATGCTGGTAGGGACACCTCCGACAGTAGAAGACGGGCATGACGCAGCTGAACAATGTGATGCGGTAAGTCAGTCGGTAACTTACGTTCAGCAGGGACAGGAGATCGCATCCCAATGTATGTATCGTGTTGGTTTTGTACAGCTTGAGCTGTTCGGCGTAGTTGGGTAGGTGTGTTGCGGTTGCCATTTCGCAGCGGTTCGTTGAGATGGCGTGCTCCGGCTGTGTGTGCAGTCTGCAATGTGCACGCTCCGGGGTTGCTGTGAGCTCTGTGTAGTCGTAGGGAGACAGGACTTGTGTTCTGTTGGCTTGTTTGGAGGACACGGGCCCTCTTCCCACATGCTTCTCAGACAGTTCAAGGTCAGTGCTGTGTGACTCCTTCCAATTAACTTGCATGTGGCCGACATGGGGGAGTGTTTTCTTCTTTCTTCCCCGTCCGTTGTGTGCTTCTGTGATATGCGCTATCTGCCCTGAGGTCGGTCTCCTCGGCATGCCTGTGTTGGTCTATTCTTGGACAATGGCTGTATTCACCGGCTTCTGTCGTAGGGCTGTGGTTTCGGAGTTGGAATGGAAGGTCATTCAGTGCTGTCTGCTCTCCCTTGTGTGGGCGGCAGGCTGCCTTTCCGCTCTGCGTTGGGCCTTGTGTGTGGATGTTATTCTTGGGCCACCTGTTGTCGGTCCCCGGGCTCTTTGGTGTTCCGTTTCATATGTCTTGTTCATATGTGCAGGGTGGTATGGGTTTTTCAGTGTGGTACTGGCGTTCCTCTTCCCGAAGGGGCCCTGCTTCTCCTAGTTGGTGTTGCCGCCGCTGTGTGCTACGCCATGTTTGTTACACTGGGGTGTGTCCTGCTGTTGCGTGACTTCACTGACATGTGTGCGTCGGTTGTGTGGCGTTGGGTGTTGTCCGTGAATTGGGCGTTGGGGACATGTCTGTGGCAGGCCTGTCACGTGTCATGTGCGTTCGGGTGGGGCTGATGTGTGTGCTGCTTGGTTGTGTCCCTGTGTCTGTGTGCGACGCATGCATGGCGCTGCGGTTGGCCTCTGCGTTGTGCGCATGGTGGCGGCGTCATCGGCGCTTTGGGGCCGTGACGGGGTGGTTGGTTCCTAGTCCCAGGTGGTGTGTACACATGTGTTCCGCGATGTTAGGATTTGGCCTGTGTGTCATATGTGGATGCAATGGTGGATGTGTAGTGTACACGCGCTGGTGAGGGGTTGTCCGCTTTTTCCGCCTCTTGCACTGTGTGCGCTGTTTGCGTGCACTTGTTGTGTGTGTGCCTACCTGCGTCTCCGCGGTACGTTGCGTCCTTGGTGGTGCATCAGCAGAAGCATGGGAAGGGCCTGCAGTGCTGGATTCATGCCCGGGTGCCGCTTCTTCGTTGTCCGTGCTCTGCGTCCGTGTTACCGCCTCTCTTTCACGTGCGGTGTCTCTTAGCCGTGGGAGCCGTTTGTTTGCGGCATCGTAATTTATACGCCGGGCGGGACGTGTTTCGTCGGACGGTGTGTGTCAGTTAGCTGCGCCGCTACGTGTACGGGCGCACTTTGATGGCGGACGGTGTTGCTGGCTTGCCGGCGGTGTTTGGCCTGCTTTTCGCATCGTAATTGGGCGGGCGTGTGGACTGCTGCGTGCCGGCGGTAACTGGTGGTTTTTGCATCCGCCAGCACGGCGGTTGTGCTTCCGCCCGCCATCGTAATGGG